>JAJEKV010000233.1:0-678126 GCA_021234155.1 Isoetes taiwanensis
TGTGTATGATCGCTGAGGGAGCAAGTCTTCGAACCTCGTCAAGGAGCATGGAGACGCCAGGGATGGAGGAAGCGCTTCCCGGAGAGGGAAGAGAGTTCATGTTAGTTCACCTGGGGAGTTGGGGCATTCCAGTGGGTTAGTATTTTGTGGTCTAGGAGTAGGTCACCCTAGATTCACATTGTTAACGATTCGAACCCACCAAAGAACCTAATCGGAGAAGTTAGATATGTATGATTAGGTTCCCTGGAGCCCAAATGTATTATCCGTGAGTGTCCAGCGAGTGTGTGGAAGGGGCTTTTTCGATGTTTCGTGACGATACTATGCGGGTTTAAATCCCTCTTAATCGACATTCTCCCAGTGTATTTTCTCCATGGAAGGGTGTTTTTCCAACACTTTGGCGCACGCATATAGGGGTGTTTTTCACCCTAAGCACGCAGTGGCATATGCTCATGTGATAAAGGTGAATCCCCGATTAGGGCAGATGTTCCTATGATATTGTTCATGACGCTTATGTGATGATGGTTGATCATGTTGTCCTCTGTGTTGGGAAGGGGGTAGGAGACCTAGGCCGCATGGTATGTCTGCGATCCCTTTAGTTCCATACGGCACGCGCATATGTCCAACCCACCGAGCCATGGAAGCTTATGATGTGACTCAAGACCACACAACGGCTAGAGGCAAGATGGAGGTGATCCCCGCCATAGCCTCCATCCGCGGCCAGCTGGCCCGCCACTTCGTGGGTCAATTAGCGGGTCCGACACCTCCCCGGGCGACATGGTGTCGCCTCGCCTCAAGAGTTGCAAGTGTCAGCCTTGGCTCTTGCTCTCGGGTTCACTGGCATTTAACCCAGGTCGCCACGATTCCTCTAGCCTGCGGAGCCTCTAGACCCTCGGGAGTGGGGGATGCAACCTTCCCACCGCCGACCAGTGGAGATGCAACCTGGAGTAGTCCCATGGGTGATGCCATGGGATTGGCGTATCCTGATAGAGCCCGCCCATGCCTTGATTCAGCCCATCCGCAAGGTGCATGCAATGTGAGGGGCGGATGGAGCGGCCAATGTCCCAGCTATTATTCATGCCCTGGGCCATTGTGATGATTCCTGCCCCATTTGGCCCTGAGGCCTATCTAGTCGGGCCGACTTCCTTTCGCAGGTTCCGGAAACAATTTTAGAGCCTCCTCACGTGCCTTTATGGCATATGATTATGCTCTTTGTACCCTATGGATATGCTTGAGCTACCCTCGAGGTGGTAGCATATATTGTATTGTATTGCTAGTTCCGACGCTGCTATGCTTCCGCTTCGTGATAGGAGCCCATAGGTAAAGCGCCGCAAGACACCTTCAGATATCTTCCTTCCGCACTACCGAGGATTCCGTGAGTGCTGGTAGACTAGGGCCCGGCGTACGATGAGTCGACGGGGATTTCCTCGCCGAAAGGCATTTCACGTAGCCGATGTTTAGCAGTAGATGCCATACCAGAAGCCGAGCCGATGTTCTTGGTTGACCAAGAACTAGCACCGACCATAACCATGAAAATAGCTCCACGGTGTGGCCTATAGGTGAAATAAAATTTCTACCATCGAATTCTAAATAAGGAAAAAATTCTTCTCCTAGGTAGTGGGTCCGAAATTAGGTTAAGAAGCAAAATGAGTCAAATTCACCTTCTAGTAAAATTTGAGTGAAAATTATGCATCTCGTGATCAAATTTCACCTAAAATGGGTCAAGAATCATGCTTAACGGAGACCAAGTGAAAAGAAATCTATAATTAATACTTCAAACTATTAGAATGAAATTTTAAGGTATAATACTAATTTAGTATATGTATTAGAAATTAAACATATACCACAATATGGGTACTATGGGTAACTAATAAGGGGCTTAATAAGTAGGCCTATTAATGGTAGGAGAATATTCCCGTGGACCCTTCCTTTAAATAGCCTTTGCCACCTCATTTTCCCTCCAAACTTTTCCTCCACCTTATTCCTCTTTGATCAGCCTCATAGCCACCCGCTTTCTAGGATCACAAGTATGGCTCGCACCAAACAGACAGCCTAGGAAGTTCGGCGAGCTTAATTCCACGCCTCGATGCTGTGAAATGGACGCCACACTAAGAAAATCCCGAGCACCTCCGACCTAAGAAGGGGAAGCAGGAGCTCTCCAGCCAGCCGACACCTATCACGACGCCGAGGAGGACGCCCAGCGTATTTCACTCAAGAACCTGCAGAACCGAGAATCCCGGCCACTTCGCCTTCTGACACCGAGGTGGGAAGAGCGTGGAAGAACAGTGGAAGAGCAACCCCACTGCACGAGGCGGGCCCTTCGCCAAGAAGAAGGGCAAGGAGAAAGTTGCGAGTACGGAAGAGGCGAGGAAGAAGAGGAGCTGTTTGTTCGAGGGAACATGAGAGAAGCGACCGAGGAGGAACGATCGGGTCTCCGGGGACGAGTAATTGAGGAGCCTTCCCGACTGCGAGGAAGACGGAGGCTAAGAAGAGGAGGCTACAAGGAAGAGGAGGTGAGGAGTGGCTGAGACCCAAGGCCACTCTATCCGTTGTGGCCTAAGCCACCTAACGGGTTAGCCAGAGCATGTGAGCTTATCCTTTCACTTTGAAGGCTGACAGACCGCATTTCACCAACGCCGGCCAAAGCATATCAACAATAATTCACCGCGACGAGGTATAATGATTGGTATCACGCAAGAAACATCCAACGACCGCGTGGAGGGGCCGACCACCAAAGAAGTACCAAGCCACGCTTTACCTAACGAGAAGCCGGAAGAAGGTTCATCACGGGCCTAACTCTCCGCATCGAAGTTTTTGGGGAGATTAAGCACTTCCAAATAGCAACAACTTCCGATTAGAAGGCTACCGCGGAGGTTATGCAGGAGTTCGTCACCCACTATAGTGACATCGCTGACCACAAGGGTGTTGCGTAGTCACAGCCGAAAGCTCACCCAGCCTCTTCGAGGGGAGGAGTCCCCGCGATCCACGCTAAGAGGGTAACCTCGATGCCCAAGGACATACACTTATGCTGCCGAGATCCTATAGTGAATACCTTGGAGGATGCAATTTTGTGTAAATTAAAGTAATTGTTGCTATTTCCAGGTATAAAATTTCGCTGCAAATCAATCTTTAATTTGTATGAAAATGTGTTTGAGGTCAAAGTTACTTTAGTTTTGGCCATTATAATTAGAATGTTCAAAATAGCAAATTAGTAAGTGGCAATTTAGGCCAAATTTTGATAAAATTAGGTCAGCCGCACCGCTAACCCCTCGCCAAGCATTGCCACGCCAGAAGCCGATTTCGCGAGCAACCCGGCTTCGCCCATTTTGACCCAAAATACGCCCACCGCCAAGGAAAGTTGCTAATAGATTAGAATCATGCCAGCCAGCCATATTAGCATCTTTAAAATTTCAAAACCTCATTGTAAGCCAAAAGATTCAATCGCTGCACTAACTCCTCGCCAAGGCCAAGGCCACGCCAGAAATATTTTCATGAGCAACCCTGCCACTTAATTTTTCGCCCAAAATTGACCCAAACTTGATCCGAACAACCGCCATGTAGTGTTTCTTATTCTCGCTTTGCTTTTAGATTTGCACTTCATGGTACTCATTTGACACCTATAGCCATGGTAAGTCCTCTCACTGGAATCTTGTGCACTTAACCCGAAGGCCCCTTAGATCTATAAAAGGGGCCTCTAATTCGCCATTTTCCCCATCTAAACCGCTTCTCGCCTTTTACATTTTCTAGCCTTGTCTTTACATTCATCGTCATTTTCTATACCCTCTTCGGCCAATGGCTTCATCAAGCTATAGATGGTACGATGACGCCTAATCACATCCGTGACTTCCCTCGCCGAGAAGCCTTCATGTCTTCGACATCTCTTTGACCTTCATGCCACCTTGGACTTAACTCCCTACTGGCTAATGCATATCATGTGCTGATGACCATGTGTATACCTTGCTGTACATTTACACCTAGGAGTGGGAAATGGGTTTCTTTAGACTCTCCCGCGCACCCCAAGCCATATGTGGGGATCCAGGGCAAGAGTAATGGGGAGGAACCTAAACATGCCGCATCATATGACCAGAAGCCATAGGCATAGGTACCTCGCCCCAAGCAGCCCAGCTGGTTCATGCAAGACAGGCAACAACTGCAACCAGTGAGCCATTAATTAACCTTTTGATCCGCACCGGCTAATTTCTGAGGCAAAGCAGAGCAGGGCATCCACGAAGATCGACCGGCGCAGATACTTAACACTTCACGGGCCCTACATCTACACCAATGTTGGGTGATTGTTGCGATTTATGAAGATAAGAGGAGGAGAACCCAAATTGGGGAAATCAGGAGGCAGCGATGGAGAGGCGATAGCCCGCTGTAGGAAGTACCATGCAGATTTGAACCGCCGGCCTGGCATCACTACCGACCCCAACATCATCGACTCCGCATATATGATATTCGGCCACCTACATCCTCGCTAACCTTCCCCTATTGTCAAGAAGAATCGATCATGAGCCCCTAAGCCTAGCTGCAATAAGAACGGTAGCTTAATTTTACCGACTATGATTATCAAGAAATTCCAAGGGAAGTAGCCGGTTTACATTCCTAATACGGGAAACGATAACATTCAAGCTTACTTCAACGATAAGGCAGATGTATCGCTGAAGAACCCATCCGGACAGAGTAAATTCCAACAGATCCAAAGCGCCGTATAAGTCGAAGAGGCCCAGTCTACACCCGCGCCCAGAGTATGCGCTGAAGCCGAAGATCAACCTCGAGAATGCAACCAATGGCGTGGAGAGCATTCACGCAGGATCTTTATGGCATTACGTTTCTGCGAAGCGTACCGTAGAAAAAGGCATTCCGGGAAACCATGGGCCCGTGCAAAGGCAAAGCACTCGTACTACCTTCCGCCCGAGCCAAGGGCGATGATAGTTTTCCACAAGGAGTTCACCCATAAGAGTCCGGCGCCCTCATCGACTTCCTCGCTTTGGGGCAGCATGCCGTATCAGAGCATTGGGTAGACCATGTTATCCTCTTCAAGAGAGATCCGCCCTTCTATCTCTCACGCATTTACCTCGGGATGCGACTTGTCGTAAGAGGTAGCTGCAATCGCATCTCGCCGTAACTTCCCGCACTACGATGGCAAGAGCTTTGGAGGGAGGATCTAAGAAGAATCCTATAGAACGTCATAGCGGGCATAGATTCAAGAACGCCAAGAACTTCTTCAAGTCTATGAAGCTACATCGTTGATGAAAAACTTGTTTTGTTAACCAATTAAAGTGTATTGTAACTCTTTCACCATACCATGAATCAAGGAATGTATCTCTATATATACCTTACTCCACGTCTTGCCATGATTCAATTTGTAAGTGGGAATTTTCATGGATTTCGTACCTAACAACAATTCAATTTTAAGCAAGAACAATTAGTGTGTAACTTAAATAACAAGCATTGATGATTAACCCTTTGCGCAAAGAAGGAACACGTGCTCAAGTTCTCAAGGTCATGATCACACTGAAAATTCCAACCTATTTGACGCCGGACAAGACGACAAATAACGACAAAATGACGCCGGAGCAATCAACGGCGCTCGTCCCAGATAGTAGAAACCGAATATCAGCGATCTGAATCGGGCCACCGATGAATGCCCAAGAATATGCACCGCTCTCCACCACCACTTCCACCGCCCGAAGGCATCGAGGAAGGTCCATGCCCGGAAGGCGCAGGATAACGTGGAAATGCCAGAGATGTGAAGAGGAAAAGGAGAAACGGCGAGTCCAACACCACTGAAGCCCGGGGCTGACCACTTCGCATGTACTGGCATAGCCGAAGCCCGTGAAGTGAGTCCGGAGCACTACGTAAGAGCCAAAGAAGGTACATGATTATCAAAAGAAAGTCGATAAAGCATGAGCAATGTGTGGAAGACTCAGGAATAATACCCTCGCGGAAGGACAGTCAGGTATGGAGGCGTAAGCCCTGGCTTGACGGTGATGGAAGAGTTCGCAACTCTTATGGCATGAAGGATAAGGATATAGGGAAAGCGTTGTTATAAACTTATAGGCGCTGGTGAATCCGTGGAAAGGCTATGCAAAATCCAACAAGCTCAAAAAGGAACAAATGGTAAGATTCAAGACCTTCAGCAAGGCTTTCGTTGCATTATGTGCCTAGGTCGCTACTCAGCAAAAGTGCATCCTTAGCCTATATCGAACCGCTATCGCTACAGATATAACCGGCCACTTAGACTTCATGTCTCCGGGAGGCTCGAAAGGCAAAGCAATGTAAAACATACATCGAGGGATTGAAATGTTAATATCAAAGGTTAGTCCGAAAGCAATCAACCCTAAGTCGCTGGCGTAAGCTGCAGGATAAAGCCATAAGTTTGAAGAAGCTCCAAAGAACGTGACAATCGGGCCTTCAAAGGAAAGTCAATGGTACAAGCATCAAGGGCAAAGAATGAGCGGGCAATCAAGAATCTCACGCCCATCAGAGGCCGCCAGCGATGAAAGATTGCGCAGAACCCTGGGGGACCGTACGCGGCAACGGTAACGGGCAAAGATGTTTAAAGCCATCTAATGCCTCACCAGTTATGTTTATGGTCTAAACGTGGCTGAGAAGAAGCCGAGCCAAAAGCTTCCAAACAGGGCACTGAACCCATGATTGCCCATTCATGCAAAATTTTGGCGAGCTTTATGGATCGATTCACTCAAATTGCTGTGACATGAAGACGACGCACTCAAAGATGAGGCCCAGACTTCAGTAGATGGTGAGTGCCATATCCGGTAAACATTGAGTCGATGACATTGAAAGTCACCAACAAATAATAAGGCCGTAGGGATCATGATAGCAACACATATCTAGTATTGATAGATACGTAGCCTCATAATCCTTTGCTCTCCTAGCCCGCCGCCTCTAATGAAGAACAAGGTATTGAAGTTCAAGCTGCTTGTTATGGCAACGGCGTTTCATTCGCACACTAGAGGAGGATCAAGACCGGACATAGACCTTGGCAGCGGCGGGCCGTATAGCAGAGATTAGAAGGTATGACCTTATATAGGAATGGAGTTCCTAAAGCCGAAGCCATGAATCGATCGGGCGACCGCAACGGAGTCGCTTATGACAAGACCGGACGGCACCAAATTCATAGTGAGAGGTAAGAAGAGCCAGCCTTCGCAGTATTTCTTTTGCCGGCGGGAAAGCATAGAAAGAAATAAAGTGGATTACATTTTAAGATTGAGGCAATTGAGCCCAATAAGCGTGATGGAAACGACCAAAAAGGGAAAGCAGCCACCAAGCCGAGGCTTTCTTATTTCTCTGAAATTCAGCGATATATTTCGATGAAATCCGGCAGCCACCACCTGAGTAGTGGAGTGATCATATCAAACGGCGCTGAAGCCTACTGTGCGGCACCATACGATGAGCAGACCGAGTTGGTTGATTTGGCACACCCGCGGAATTTGAGCTTGCCTCATGAAGGCGGTTCCTCTTTGAGCAACGGCTACCTTCTGTGGGAAGAAAGATAAGCAAGAAGGCATAGACTATCGCCACCAAATAAGTAGACGATAAAGAACAAGTATGTACGCTACAAGCGATGATTTATTGACCAGCTCCAAGGAGCAAAGGTATTCCTCTAAGATTGATTTGGAGGTCGGCAACGTTCTGTAAACAAGAATAAAAGAAGAGGATATCCATAAGACCGCGATTCGCATGGTCACTTTGAGTTTACAAGAATGCCCTTTACCGTCGGTCGCTCCAGCACCCTGTGCCCACCACGCCTTCGTGGATTTCTAGATGATTTGTCATTGTCTTCTTTCCGGACCTATTAATTCTAGTTTACAAAGAAGTCCATCAAGATCATAGTCAAAGATTTGAGGAGGGTGTTAGAAAAGTTGAGGCTGCATCAAGAAAGGGAAAGCTTCTCCAAATGCCACTTTGCTACTTTAAAGAGTGGAGTACTTGGGCCATGTCATATCTGGGCTTAAGGGATCTCCACCGACTCGCTAAAGATCGGGCAAGAGTAGATTGCCAGCTCCAAAGAATGTGGGCGGAAGTAAGAAGCTTCTAGGTCCGCAAAGATTACGTAAAGTTCGGTGGAAGGACTTCACTATGGGCGCCCCCTTGATCTTAATCTCACAAGAGTACATATGAAAGATTGAGAACATTGGTTAGAAAATGTTCAAGCTTCCATTCAAAAGTTTAAGGAGGTTTTGCTTAACAACAGCATTCGCTAGTTCCATGTGATCCGCAAGGACAAGATAGTAGCAACAGATGCAAGTAAGATAGCAATGTGTGGAGTCCTTATGCAAGAAGGAAGAGTAATAATACTTATGATTCCGCAGAAGTTGAAACGGTTGAATGCAGCAAATGCTTATCCAACCGTACATCTGAACTTTAGCTATTGTCGCGGCTCTTCATTTGGAGACATTATTTGTTTGGGAGGAAGTTCTTCAGCGATATCGATCACCGTGAGCCTCCAATACATCTTTACCCAACCACTCCTGAACCTAAGACTAAAAAGGTGGATGGAATTCCTAGAAGAGTATGACTTTGAGGTTTTATAAGCCGTGTAAGTTGAATGTGGTTGCGATGCCCTTTCTAGAAGACCCTTTGAATGAATACATTGTATCGCTATATCAACTCACGAAAGTGAGTATAAAGAGAATTCGAGAGACTCTACCATCTGATGGTGATTTCAAGGAGGTATGGGGAAAGTTTCTAGAGGCTAGAAACAGATAAGGAACGAAGCCTTTCAAGCATTATAAGAAGGGAAGGCAACTTGTTGTATCGAGAAGTAAAGTTGTGTGTGCCCGAATCATCGTGAGAGGCGGTGCTTAATTCTCCATGACACACACAATAACAGCCCAATAAAGTGGCATGCAGGGTTTATGTGAAGACTCCATTTCAAGATTCGCGCTACTTCGGCCGGAATGAAGAAGCGATAGCAAGATATATTCGCTGGTGCGTCAGCTTGTGCTGCTGTAAACCAAAGCAGCCAATTTCGAACCTCTAGCAAAGGCTTCACGCGGCGGAAAGTGGTAAGTATGGATTTTATCACAGATTCTCTAAGACTCTTCGAAAGTAAAGATGCATTGATGGTCGTAGTAGACAAATTATTCAAGATGGCATACTACCCATTACGAAAGATTAGACACCGCTAAGCTATTTGTGAAGGAGATTTTAGGCTCCATGGCATGCCTCGAGATATAATATATCTGAGCAGAGATTCTGTGCCATGGCGGCTTTTGCAGGACCTTCAGCAATTACCGCATCGGTAAGCTCTCCATGAGCACGGCTTATCATCCCCAAACAGATGGTCGACCTGAGGACCTAATCGAATCATTTGAAGATATGCTTAGAAGCTTTGTGTGGAATAAGCAGCCCAAGTGGGATGAGACATCCACTTGGTGGAATTTTGCCTACAATAGGTGTTAAACAGAGTCATCTCAGATACCTTTCATGGTAAATTTCTGCACGTTGTTTAACCCCTCGACACTTGCACAATCCCGCAGGTCAGTTAAAGGTCCAGATGCTAGAGATATGCAGCAGCTTGGTGGAAGAAGTGAGGGGTTACCTCCTAGTGCTAGTAAGAAGTCATGCATGAGTGTACGCATGCCACAAGACCGTAAGAGAGCTCAAGGTATACAGCGCAGGGTTGAAGATCAAGGTCAAGCAAGCTAAGCTCGGATTGGGAGTTGTAAGAAGCTTTGCCCAGATGGGCTGGTCCAGCTCTAAGATTTAGAAAGCGTGGCCCTGCCGTGTTGGATCTCCTAACGCATCCTTCAAAGTTCTTTCCACGTAAGCTTTACTGAAAAGGCACAATCCTAATCCCGATAAGGTTTTGGATACTCCAACTTTGTTGGAAATGACTGAGGAGCAAGTTGAAATTGTGCCTCGAGCTACTTTACAAGCCACATGATCAGATTCCGCCTCCTCCAAAGATTTGGTCATGAAGCACTGCCCGCAGAAGACGCTGCATACGGGTATTGAAGGTGGATTTGGAGAAGCAATACCCGTGAGTTTAGTTGAGTTTGATGGACAAGTCGCCTCCGACTTGCTCCTCGACTCGACTCTGCCGAGGTTAGCTTAGTATGTTCTTACAGTTTTCTAGTCTCCGCCGCGTGATGCATTCTAGCTAGTGGAATACATATGCTGCATCTTGGAACATGTGGGCTATGAGATGCTTCCTTTAAGGCGCTCTTCAGGCCAATATGCACCAGAGCACATGCATTCACAGAATGCTAGAGAGCGCACGGTGCCATTATTTTATACCTGCCTATGTTCCTACGCCAGAATGATGTGGGTTCAGACACCGCCATAGGGGTCATGGGTGAAGAAGACGGCGCGATGATGGATCGGAGACGCTCCCTAGCTTAAAACCCTTGGGGCATGATGCACTAGGGGTACCTTGACTGCAACCGAAAATAAATGTTAATCAAAAGCTTTGATTCTGGGAATTGAACCCAAGAGAAAAACCAAACAATAATCTTCTCCCCTTATTCACCTCCTCAATATCCACAAAGGATTCACCAGATAAATGAGATCCACAAAGGATAGAATAGGCAATCGCGTACTTTTAACCAATACGTAATTAAACTAGTAACACACAAAAGAGTGTCAATCACAAGAATACGTAACCTCGATTCGGCAGCCTATGGCCTTCTCCAAAGATCAAATCACTTCATCTCGCCAGAATCGTTCTAGGTTGGTCGGGTTTCAGCAGCTCGGGACCAAAGAAGTTTAATCCGCAAGACCTGAAGAAGTTTTATCCTAAGCACCTACGCACGCCGACTGCTCAAAAACCCTCCGCTCGTCCTTTCTATTTCTCTCGTTGCCTTTCGCTAAGCTTTCATCCTTTTATTATTTTTCCATGCAAACCCTATGTATGGATGTTATCCGTGCATAAACAACAATTGCCATTCCGTTCATAATTATCACTTAGGCATGTAGATCCAACAATCTCCCCTTCATGCCTGGCGGTAATAGCTCCAACTTCTTCTATTCCTAAATCCTTTTGAAATACTTTAAACTTAGATCTCCGGGCGCACGCTTCTTTGTGGCACGTCGACATCAGATTCTCGCCAAGAGGGTCTATACAAGACACTTATTTCTCCATTCTTACTTGATCACGACAAAGTGATTATGTATTCAATATGTTTTGTTCTTTTTCATGTAAGATCGATTCTTAGTCATGGCAATAGCGGTAACTGAATACACTTAATATAATGATGTTGGCCCCTCTTGAATAATCTTAACTCGCTAGAAGCCCATCTGGGCCGCATAATTCCCTCTAGATGCAGACACCTTCAACAGAAAGTAATAGAGGTTTGTTTCTTTCCAAGAGATAGCACTCCAGTAAGCAGCATATCCGCATCTTTGACTTACTTATGTCTTGATCACTTCCCCAACTGCATCTCTGTAAGTATAAAGTTTTCCTTCAAGCAATAAACTTTCAATCTTATACCATGTTTACGCCCTAATACAAGACCATAGTCTCCGAAAGTGCCTTCAAAACCTTAAAATACTGCCAAGACATTTCCGTGCTGGCCTTCTCACCAGATTATTTAGAAATTGACTTAACACATTCAATCTATATACATCGTGATCGTACAAACCGATACGCATTGGAGACATCCAACAAGCTTCCTCTATAATCGATTCATCATGATATGCTCTTTCTTTCTTTGTTTTGTAGACATTCCAAGAGTCGATTCTCTTTAAAGCCCATACTGAGTATTTGCCGATTTGCATTCTCACATCCCAAATCTTTTAAGCATGCTCTGTAACATTTCTTTTGGAGTAGCTAAGGAACTCTTTATCTCTAAGGAATTTCCATACCTAATAACCTTTAAGTTCCCCCAAGTCCGCCACTAAATCTTATCAATATCTTGCAACAAGCAAACAACCACATATTCGTTGAAGTTACCATTAATCATCTACATATACCTAATTATGCAAAAGTATTCATTTTCCTATAGATATAGATATTCCCATCCATATTTAATTTTCTAAACCATGTATTTTCAAGGATTATCAATACATACATACTAATCGACGTATTTGTCTTTTAGGCCATACCGCATTTCCTCAGAATTTCCACACCTTATCTCCATCAACTTCGTGATCCGTAGAGGTCGCTCCATATAACTTCTTTCATCCAGACTGGTGATTTAAAATGTCAGTTAACATCCATATGATGCAATCCTAGCTGCAAGAGCCACAGCAATATCATAACTGCCCAGACTAGAAAGGACATCACAACAATCGAGATAGAAAGCTCTCATCACACCCACCACCCTCCCTATGTCCCTCCCATAGGTCCTGGTTTAAATTTCTCAGTATTAGTCCATCCCAGCCTCCCATTCTGTGAAATCACTCATTCCTGATTCCTGCTAGTATAGGGTCCTGAACCCCAAAATTTTGTAGTCTCTGATTTGAAAGATATTTGAATTCCATCTTGAATGTATTCTTCATTGGTCTGAATCCACTCTTTCATGGTTTCACCATATTATTCTAGACTAATTTCTTAAATATATGAGCAGGAATTACCCTGCCTCACTTCCTATCTCCTATGCTCACTCTTTCTCCACTTTTCCAGTCCCATCCCTCTCATATTGTGTATACTCAGTGCCATGATCCCTAAGCAATTCCAGCTCACCTTCCCATAGCTTCATTGCTTCCTGAGCCTGTTCTGAGTTCTCAGACTAGATGTGTCACACAGAGCAGCACAAAAACAAAGTAACTCCTTCCCACAGCTTTTCTTTTTCCTACCATGGATTTGATACTTGGGTTCTTTCTTCCTGTCTAAATAATCACCAAGTCTCACCTTTATCCTGATTTTTATCCAGACTCATCCTGAGCTAGTGCCCCAAAAACTATCTTAGATAATGAGATTTCAACACATCCTATGAATTTCCTTTATCAGAATTTGTTCACAATTTCTTGATTCCCTATCCAACAAAAATATTTACTCTTTCCATCCCACTCTTATATATTACCTTTGAATACAAACAACCCAAAGACTCCTAAAGTGTTTACTGACTAATTTGCCCAGTCTGTTGTTCATATCCTGGGAATCTGACCATTTGGCTGCCTGAATTCTGTATTGGCCTAGGAATGATTTTCATTTTCTCATAAAAACTTACATCCTGTTTTGAAGATAGTCTCCACGCCCACACATTATTCTGGTATGTTCTATAAGTAATGGTCTTGACCTCACAAGTTCAAAACTTTAAAATTAATCCCATGTAGTACCTCCCCTAGTCTGATCTTTAAATGATTTGTTAAGAACCCTGTCATGCCTACTTTCATGTTTCAGTTTGAGCTGAAGATCTCGATTTTTGAGGGGAGTTGGTAGGCACACTTAGCTTTTCTGATGGAATGTTCATTAAAAAGACAATGCAAATGAAAGGTGGCTCACCAAGACTTCTAACTTCCCTACAGGGTTTCACATAGCATCCTAATGGACTAGGGTTGAACCTTTGGCTCATCTGCTCACCTCTTCATGTGAGTGGGCTTTTCTACTTATTGCCTTAATATAATCCTAATGATAATTTAAAAGCTTCATTTAATTTGAATTGAACATCCAGAACTGTGCCTTTCTCATAAAACATATATTCTGTAAATTGGTTGGATGCCAATTCCATTTGCCTTCCTTCCATCCTACTTTAGAAGGCCATACTCTCAGAGAAAGTCTAAACTACTCAATTTCAGAATATACATTTCCATTATCATGAACTACTACAGAGCATGCAACAAAGCACTCATGGTAATTTTACTAATCAGATTTGAAGGTAGATTTAGTTTCATCACCTCTGCATATAAAATATCAATAGGTACTAAATTTTTTCCTAATTTTCCCAAATGCTTCTCAAGCACTTGAGTTTCTTTTCCTGATAGCTATTTTACGATATCCTGAAGCTATTGTATTCCCATGATTTTAATATCTTGTCTCATCACGGATTTTTCTAGTCTTAATCTATAAATCATATATAGATAACATGAGAGTTAAATTTGATAAAGATATATGTGATTTTGCATTCTCCCTCCCTGGGAATTCTTCCCATGCTGACTCATGGTTTTAGTTTTAAAGTGAACACTTAATGTCTCTTGTACTGATATCCTAAAATCCTCTTAATGCCCTTCTTCCTCTCTTTTTGTTACATACAATGCATGGGCAGCTCCTAAGCAGAGATGAAGAATCAGTCTCTGATGGAAGATAGCTTGACATGCCTACTCCAACCATAAGACATTACATCCCATTTCTAATTTTTCCTCCTAAAGAATGAAAATACATCTCTGATCATAACTCCTTTTCTAGTTCTTTGTAATGCCTTAAATATACTTCCTTCTTTGAAGTTCATTGATAGGCACACTAAAGGATGCTATTCATCAGGAGAAATATATCTGGAATATAAGTATTTTGATTTGGAGTGCAGATATGCTCCTTCAAACTTATTAAATATTCCAATCCATTTCCTTATCAGAATCAATCAAATTTGACTCATTTTTATATTTCAACATTCTTACCCTTGTTCCAACGAGGTTCTGAGATTTTAAAGAATCACAGACTATTCAATAACACCAAGCATGAATTTGGATCCATGCTGGTGAATTGAAAAGCACACAACAGCCGCCTTTTGAAATGATGAAAATTCCTTGCTGAGCTAAATCACAAAGATCCTTGCAACTTTGACCTACCAGCTTGATGACCTCTCCAAATTTCATTTTCAGTAGAACCTTTGTTTCTTTCCTTAAGCTTTGTTTTTGACCACCAAAATCTGCCTCTCTCAGCTTCCTAAAGCTTTTCTGCACCCTGATTTTCCATGTTGGAAACCAACTTTTACATACCCTGACACTGTGAAGGCATGAAGTTAGCACCCTGGCTGATGGTCTCCTTTAGACTTCAAAAAGCTCTGAGTACTGGGAGGTAGAACCAAAGCTTGAGCCCCGGAATTTGAAACCTGAGAAACCCAAACATGAATTTTCTCCTTATTCACCTCTCTACATCTCTAACATTCACCTGGTTTAAATACAATGACCACAAGATGAATAGGGCATCAAAATTTCTTTCTTAATCCCACACTGGAAACCTAGTAACACAAGAGTTCAATCACAAGAACACAGAATCCCTGATTCTCCATGGTAGCCATGTCTCTTTCTGAAGATCACAACGCATTTCACCTCCTAGGGTCAGTTAGCTCTCACTCCAAAGTGAATCCGCACTCAAATAAGGAATCCTGAGACTTCACAGATTAATTCTGTTTAAAACCTCTCAGTCCTTTTCTATTTCTTTCCTGCCAAGCTATCCTTTTTATTATTTTTCCATGTCCTCATGCAAGGATACAACGGTAATAAAATGAATAATTACATCTGCTCTAATTACATTTTCTCAAAATTTTGAAATGCAGATCCAACGAGCATGGTGGTACTTTCTGACTGGTAATGATGGGACTATCTTAGAATGGTCCTTGTCAAAATCCAGCACATGATCAGAGTGTAAGGTGGCTGGGTGTATCCCTTAAAACCATAAACCATGAGATTAAATTGACCTGACAAATTCAAGGCAGTGTAAGAGAAGGTTTGAGTGGGAAGTGACAGGATAGCATTGTGAACCACATTTGGGACAGAACCCGGCATTTTATAATACTGTTTTGGATTATTGCAGAAGAAGTGGTCTTGAGTATGCCATACACTCAGCAACAGCTCAAATTTGATATTTAATCTTAATATAGCTCACTGCCAAATGGTGATCCTAAGAATTGTTTTGCAGAGAGGAGCCACATTCTGAGTTAATGCTGGGATGCTGACACCTTGTGATGCTCATGGCACTGGCAAATACTTATATTCTGGATCACACTGCATTAAGCCCCACCTGTAGCCTCAGAGGTTCTTTGGATAAGTAGTATTCTATAATTTGTTTAAATTTCTGTTAATCTTAGATAATCTAGGATAAGGCTCCATACATGGTAGCCTTTGTCCTATTAGGCAACAATGACTAATCTTAGGTGCCGGGCATCCCAAGTGTGGACTCCAGCCACCTATATTAGCTCTTAACTCCTGTAGTTCCCTGTATCCTTTTTTTTCCCTGAGATCTAGGCCTTTAAACTTCATTCTTTGTGCCCCAAACCCTGTTTTCGAAATATCTCAAGTTTCGCCAAATAGCCTGAGGCAAAGCAGCTCTTAAAGTGTGGCATGATCGTTTTTGAGGGAGTGCCTCACCATGGAAGGAAGCAATGACGCCAGGATGGAGGAAGTTTTTTTCTGAGAGGTAGGTTGAGGGAGTCGAGCAATGACTCCTGGAGTTAGTACCCACAGAAGTTACTTGTGCCCAGGAGAGAGCCACCCTAGATCTGACACTGTTGAATGATTCTGAAACCCCATGAACCCCAACCCACAGTTAGATATGCTGACAAGGAAGAGCATGGCTGATATTGTTCCCATGATGCCATGTGGATGAGTAGATCATGTCCTCTCAGTCGAAGTGTAGAGCACCCAGGGGCTTATGGCATGTTCTGTAGATCCTTAGTTCCTGCTGATGGCTCCTGCAGAACCACCTGAGCTTGAAATGCCAAGATGTGTTCCCAGCACCTACACAATCTTAAGATGCAGTGATGGAGGCAGACCCCCAGTGGGGCCGGATCCACAAAGTAGCTTGTGGGCTTCATGGCCTGCCACTGCAATATGGTGGGTCTGATATACCTCCCTGCATGGCAATGGCCTCCTGAAGAGTTGCAAGTGTCAGTTTGTTCCTGTTTCTGGGCATGGCACCAATCAGCCACCATTCTCAGTCAGCCTGTGGAGTCTCTGCACTTCTTAGGGAGATGCAACCCTTCCACCAGCCCACCCAGAGATGCAAACCTATAGAGTCCCTGCAGATGCCATGGATCATGCATCCCAAGGTATTAGCAACAATGTTCTGGATCTCAAGGCACCACCCAGAAGGCACAGGAGGGCGATGGAGTGGTGCCAAACTCACAGACGATCTGTCTCCGCCTATCCTGAGGCCTATCCAGCTTCTACCGACTTCCTTTTTTCCTAGCCTGAGCTGAATTTTAGAGCCCATGCTGCAGCATATGATTATGCTTCTGAATCTCCACTATATATGCTGAGCTGCCCCCTGGTAGTATAACACGGGCCGGCACAGCCCCACTGCATGCCTCCAGCCTGGTGGATAGGAGCCCTGTGAGGGGAAGGGCCAGACACCTTTCTATATCCTCCACTATCAGACCCTGCAGTGTAAGGAACATCTGAGGGTCCCGCCGATGATTTCTGACCAGGATTTCTGAGGCACGCCCATCTCTGGCAGTGAGCACAAAGAGGCAAGGCCAGATGAGTCCCAGGCCTCAAGCACTGACTGGCCTGGTTTGCTTCTGCCTGAGGCAACCCCAGCAAATTTCAATTTCTGATTCTCTTCTGCTCTCATGGCCTCCACTTCTATGTTTCCTGTAGCCTGAGGCATGCATTTACCTAGCTTGGCTCTGATCCTCCCAGTTTCACATATCCTGAGCGTTCGATTGGTCCAACCATCAATGACAAGTCTGATGCACTGGCATTGAGCCTCAACAAAGGCAGGCCACATGGGATGAATTGCTCCCTACACTCTCTGCCATGCAGGCCGTCCATCCAAAGGGAGGCGAGGCTGCGTGGCTATATCTAATCCAATATCCAGCAACAGAGATGTTTTGGCAATTTGCCTGACCTGAATTCTTGATGGAGGAGCCATAGTAGTCCTATCCCATAACACCTCGTGGTTCCAGCGAATCCAGCACCGAACACCGCATAGTCTGCCCTTGCGATTTCGAAGTACGTAGGTCGTCTAATCAAAAGCGGCAGATCGCGAATCTGGTTTACCACATTCATGAAAATATAATAAAAGTTTTTGTATTTGTCTCCAATTTAGGACGGGATGGAGGAAAGCTACGTCAGAATCATTCTTATAATGATTCGAAGTTCACAAAATAAATGTCGTAATTAGAAACACTGGTAGTCAAATAGACAATATGTCTCGAGCTCCCAGGAGAGAATGGAATCGATGCGAAACAAGTATCATTTTTGTAATCTGGTACATCCAGCCCGGACGCATATGTAAAGCTCAAAAGAAATAAGCAAATAATTTAATGCGAAGAAGTGTTCTGTAATGGAAGATCCATATAGCATTCCATACGTACAACCGATGGTATCTGTGCGCTGAAAACGAATGATCAACCGGTAAGTTGCATTTCGAAAAAGCCGATTGCGCCGAATGCACTTTATTTTGATCCATTTTATTATCTGCATCGATAAACGTAAAGATAGAGAGGGTATTATATCATTCTAATTCACTCCGAACGGTGAGAAACCGCTACAGGACAAATTGATCTTAATCTTTTAAAGGGGAAAGCGCGGAATAGGTATTCCAGCTTCTTGAGCATGTTATCGCGTTTAAAGGGTCATAATGCGTAAAGTCGGATATTAGCAATTTTGAACCGGCCAAGCTATTATGCCATATTCCTTTGAGAGAGAGAAGAACCTCAAAGTGCCACCCCGAATATCGAAGCTCGACCGACAACGAAAGCCGCCCCGGATTCCGGCGGTTCCTGTAATTCTAAACTGGCATCAATAACGCCAGCACCTTCGGAGCATACGGCCGAGCATCAGCGGCGATCACGCCAGAATTGGTGATGCCGACAGGAAGTGTTGAGTTAGTTGCTGCCTTTGAAGATTGACGTTTACGCATTGGTTGTTATGGATCGATATGTGAAAAAATCTCGAGTCTCCAAACAAACGGTTTACGTTTGCGAAAATGATAAAGAAACATATCCCCGAATTTCGTGCTGAAGGAAAGCATCTAAAAAGAGAAACTTCCAGCGAATCTACCTTCCGTCGCCTGAAGTTGCGTTATTAAGGTTTCAGTTCGCCCTTCGGTTAATTTCCGCCGCGGCGATCTTACCATCATCGGATAAAGCAGTTGAAGTTGCCTTTGGCGATATGATAATTATGTTGAAGTCGTTCCAGTAATGATTCTTTCAAGCCGTACCAACTTTTAAGAATTCCTTCTTTCAACGAAGTGTCATAAACGGAAGGGTGAGTTCAGGTGTTGTCAAACCGGTTAAAGTACCCTCTAACTGGAAGCATTAGATCTCCACTACGTAGTGCAACATTAAAGCGCCTGTTTCCAGCGAATTGCGTCCATAATTTTATCGCGATAGCAAGATCTACCGCGAGCGCGCATTAATCATAAACTTAGGCAAACGTTAACGGGAGCTGGGAAAGATACCGGGAACATCCTCGGCATGTTTTGTCGTGCCGTACTTTCTTCAAACAACAGATTCATCCATTACGGCTACATTTGTACCGCTCACAGCTGTTATACCGATATATCGAACGAGATATGCCTAAAGTACGGTGGAGGGCGAGGAGCATGTAGCATATAGGCAGGGCGAATTGAAAATGTCGGTGCCATCAAACTCTAATTTTGCATTGAATACGCAACACCCAAAAACAGCTGCGGCAACATCTTTTTACCTTCGGCATTGTTTGGGGCAACATCGCATCACTAATTTTAATATTGATCACCACTCACCATTAATTTGCCTCAACTACCACTAATATTGAGGGTAGACAGGTTGCGCAGGACGGTACGCTTCTTCTGAAGAAACCCGCCAGCGAGCATGGTCAGCCGCGCGGCCTTCGACAATGGATTCTGAAAGTCGATGATCCGTGGATCTGGGATCCCTGAAGCATATTGTAAGCGAGAGGCATTGCCATGAAGCGTACCGCCATCATTCGGTTTCAGCCCTTAGTTCCTTTTTGCAAGATTCCGGGAGAATGGCAATGCAACGTTCGCATACGATGGTTATTATAAATCAAATGAAGTTTACCGCAGTTCATGGCAAAGATAAGACTTGCGAAAGGTGGATTCAATTTCATACAAAAGCTGAAGATGAACTGGTTGAGAGTATAATCAGAGGTATATTGGTGTTCTCCGTTTCAGTTCACGGAAGATTGTTTGCTGTGAATGAATAAAGTCGGTTATCCAATGGTATGTGATGGGCTGAAATGAGCTGGATGTCATGGTATACGGAAACAGCCCAGCAATATTGAAAGAGAGCGCACCGGCCGTCGATGTTCAGATATTATCTGTTGAGGTTGCTGCCCAGAGATGAAACGGTATATGGTCGCCGCATTTCGCCGCACCGGCGGCGAGTCATGGAGTTCAATCGATATTCGGCGGAATAGGTCTCCATGGATGAATTTACGCGTTACATGTAGATTTGCCGAAATTCCGCCCGGCGATGCCAAACAAAATGCAATGAATCGCGAATAGGGATAAATATCTTTGAGGGCTTAATCAAAGATTTTGGTCATGGCGCAACGCACCACCCTATCTGAACTAATGCAAGCATTAAGTTCCAGAATGATGCCACAAGCTCCTGACCGCCCGGGCCTAAGTCCTGAATTCCATGATCAATGCCGCACCGCAAACAGCGGATGGTATCCAGCGCGCCCAGCCTGGTACGTGCTGCGATAAATTCAAGCATGATGAGACTACTTGTTGGAAACCATGGGAAACCGTGAATAAGCAACCAACAAGTATCCACCAAAGCAGCAAAATGTTTGAATCAAAGACTCTTCCTAATAATGATGTTCGTGATTCAAGATGCAAAGTACATTGATAATCCTCAAGTTAAGGCTCATTGAGGAGCTTAAGAAACAAGAAGAGAAGGCAAAATCAGTAGTAAATTGTAGATTTGTTGAGGTAGATAGTGACCCATTTCAAAGCAAGAAGAAGAGATTGGAGAAGTAAATGCGTTACAAGATCACAAAAGGTGGTACAAGAACCAAGAGTAGCCAATTGCGGAGAAGACTAAGATCTCTTTTCCAAAGGCTTTGAAGGAACAAGCTTTTGAAGGTATGTCGGCACCTAAGAAGGTGCAATTCAATGTGTTGCCCACAGAACAGTTTCAGTCTATAGAAGAAAATCAGCCCATAGTGATGCCTCCTATGGTGGATGAAGAAGTTCAAAATGAAGATGATGTGATCAGCCAAGTTTTGGCCACTAAAGTCACACTTGCTCTTGAGCAATTGATGCATTATTCTCCCAATTTGTTGCAAGAGTTAGGGGGGAAGAACAAAATCAGAAATTTCAGTCCAACAAATCATATCCAATGATACCAATAAAAGTAGAATGGAGCCACCAGCCCGGCAATCCAAGGATCCAGGGCCATTTCTTTGTGATGTGAGTATCAATATTTAATCAAGGATGCCAACATAGATACCGGCGGTGGAGTGAATGTAAAGCCTTACCATATCATGCTTCAAGTTGGATTGAAAATGATGGAACAAGCAACTATGATGCTCAAAGCATTCAATCAAATGAAGGTGCAGCCTATGGGAGTCATAAGAAATGTCTTATGCAAGGTCTATGAGGTGGAAGCAATCTTGGATTTCATGGTTTTGAAATTTCGAGAGAGTGTGCATCTTTGAAACTTATACTTTGTTCTTTGAGCCGACATGGTTAGATGTCAAAATTTGGCGAGACTTCATGGAGGGCGTGCGAAATGAACATCTTTCAAAGGAGAACACAAGGTTACTATAGATCATCCTCTAAAATCAGCAAAGGTACCTTTCTTTGCAATCCTTCTTTGAGCAGCCCAGTTAGAAATCAGCAAAGAGAATGCTATGGTGTCAGGGGGCAAGGTCTTAGTTGTTTTCATGTCTTAGAAGTGGGTGACAGGGAAAATAAGACTTTGTACAAGTGGTTAAAAGGTACCCAAATTTCAGAAACATGTCATTTACAGCAGCAAGTTGCCGATAAGTATATCCAAAGACTGGAAAGTATTGGTGAAGATGGGTTACACGAGACTCTTGTGAACATGCAGGAAGAGTCCATTCAAAGACCCATTGGGGAGACTTTATTCCAGCAAGGAATTGATCAAGATCAAGTAGAGATGCTGATTTTGACATCAAGCATGGATGGGGTAAATAGAAATCAGCCCACTATACAAGTACAAGCAGCTTGGTGGCATGCGCATATTCTGGAGGATGAGGTAAATCAGATCAGTCCATATTCACCACAGTCATTACAGTCACCACATGCATCAAATTCATCACAGTCATCACATCCACCACATCCATTACATGTTAATATTTGTTCAGCTTATAGTTGACAATGATGAACCTATTTGTGCGACTAAGCGTGATATGCGTGATGTTACACAAAGGTCAAGAAGCAAGAAATGATTGATACCTAATGCTAAGATTATGGTTGCACTATAGAGTTGAGATTGGAGTGATTCACTATTGTTTAAAGGTTTAACTCGAAATGAAACCTAGATTGAATTGTTTATGAAAATCTAGTTTCAATGGTTTGAAAAAGGCCGATACCATGACCAGGCACATGGGATATATTGCAATGAAGTTCTTCGGTTTAGGTTGATCTGCTCCCACTTGATTTGCTCATGATATATGCAATAGAGGTTGTACTAGCTAGGGTGCGGCCCGTAAGATCATTCTTGTGCAGTCGTAGAAGACATTTGAAGGGCGATTTAGCAAAAGGAAGCCGACAGTCAAGCTGTAGCTCTGTTATATTGGTCAACCACCATAGCTACTGAGCCTTGTTTCTGACGGTGTTCATTAAGGTTTTCTAATGGTTCTACCATTTAGTTACATTTGAACTATAGTGTGGTTGCGGATCAAAGAATATTTTGTGCTTATATTTGCTTCCTCTCATTACTAGAGGAAGTTGTTTGTGATTATTTGAATTGGCTTGCTTTGATCAAGTTGGGATTAGTGACCATATTGTGGCTCCCAAGCTTGAATGTTCATAAGCAAAGTGATTTAAGAAAATAAGTTAACTTGCTAGGCATTTATCTAAGGTTATCATTTTCTAACAGTGGTATCAGAGCCTACTGATATGTCTAGCAGATTTGGGGCTAGTCTTCTGAATCAGGTGGAGGTCTACAAGGGTGGACCTGGTTTCCAAGTGTGGAAGGATGCCATGATTCACATCCTAGAGGTAGAAGACTTGTGGGAACTGGTAGATCCTACCAGTACCTTGCTGCTTGGGGGTTTGGTCAAGCGGCTGTGAGAATCGATGGCGGGGAGGAGCCGGGGACAAACTTCTAAAGGTGCTGGCACAGCAGAAGGATTCGCGGCGGTAAAAGTACAAGTAGCTGGCTGGAGCAGGCAGTGCAGGGAAATCACTCAAGCAAAACTCAAGGAAGCTCAAGGTATTATTTCTTGCAAAGTCAGTCCCTACTATTAGATTGAAACTTCGGATCTCTTAGTCCTAAGGACATGTGGAAATTTCTTTTGAGTCATTATGAAGAAAAAACATCCTCACAAAAGCTGGATTTACTTGAAAAATGAGTTGAGAAATTTAAAACTTAGAGAAGAAGAAGATGTAGTTGAGTTCTTCAACAAATTTGACAATATGATACCGATCACGGAAGGGCGGGTACCATTATTCGAGAGGAGTCGGTACTTCAAATTTTTAGAGCCATAAGTGAGAATGAAAACTTGGCTTTGTTTGTAAGAAAACACTTGTAGATCCAAGGAAGAGGCTGAGAATCTTCTAAGGACAGAATGGGAACGAGGAAAAAGATACTAAAAGGCAAAATCAAGAAAATGAAGTATTATTCATTAAAAAGAAGGATAAAGTCACTTGTTATCGGTGTCATGGCGAGGGGCACTACAAAGTGAGTGCCCAAAATTAAAAAAAAGGAAAAAAATTCAATTGCTTTAATTGTGGAGGGGAGGGCATATGGCTGCAAAATGTCCTACTCCAAAGAAATCTGGAAGGGAAAGGGGAGGAAGTTCAAAGCAGGTCGAGGAAGGAAAGAATCAAAAAGCATACTTGACTAGAAGTTGAGGATAAAGGCAAAGTTGAGATTGGTGATCAAGATGAGGAGGTAACCAATACTTTTCTTTGTTATTCATGAAAAATATAATTGATAACTCCGGATTTGCTTGTAGTTGATTCGGAGCTGAAAAGATCAGTTGTAAAAGTAATTTGAGTTGCTTAGAAATTTGTCCCTAACAAACTCTAAGCAAATTCAAGTTGGAAATGGAGCCATAGCTGAAATCCAAGGCAAAGGGCTATTACAACTTGAAGATTTGGATGGGAAGATTGTAAATATAGAAGAAGTTTTGTGTGTGCCAGTAATCATTAAAAATTTGATTTCTGTAAGTCAGCTTGTTGACTTGGGATACAAAGTCACTTTTGACTCAAAAGAATGTAATGTGCTTATGAATGGAATCTTGAAATTTCGAGCAAAAAGAGTTGGGAATTTGTTTCAAATGAATGGTCTTATGGCAAGCAATGTCAATGTAATTCAAGAACCAAATTTGGAATTATGGCACAATAGATTAGCTCACACACACTTCCATAATCTGAAAGCCTTGAAGAAATTAGGTGCCATAAATTACAGTGATGGTGAAGAAAATCCAATTTGTGAAGGGTGTGCAATTGGCAAATTGAATCGATTACCCTTCAAGAAAAGAGAATCAAAGACAAGTCAGGTATTAGAACTTGTTCATACAGATTTATGTGGTCCTTTGAATGTAAGAAGTAGAACAAATCATAGATATTTTATTACATTCATTGATGACTATAGTAGAAAATGCAAAATTTATTGTTTGACAAGAAAGTCACAAGCACTTCAAGCTTTCAAACAATTTGTAGCTGAAATGGAAAAGCGGCCAAAACTCAAGTGCATAAGATCTGACAGAGGGGGAGAGTATTTATCAGAAAAATTCAGACATTTTTGCATCAAACATGGCATCAAGAGGCAACTAACTTGTAGGTACAGTCCCCAACAAAATGGGGTTCTTTGAAAGGAAAACAGGGCAGTCATGGATGCAATTAGAGCAATGCTAAAGCAAAGTGGATTACCAAGGAATTTATGGGAGGAAGCTCTTAGAACGCAATTCAAGTTCAAAATGTCTTTGCCATCACGCAGAAACTTAAAAGGTAAAATTCAAATTTAGTTTGGAATCCTAATGAAAGGTTGAATCTTGGTATGTTTAAAACATATGGTTGCATTTGTTATGTTCATAAACCTGTGGAATTAAGGAAAAAATTGGATGACAAGGCAGAAGTTGGATTTCTTGTTGGATATGACTCTGAATCTAAAGGTTACAGAATTTTTATTCCAGAAAGTCAAACCATTATAGTTAGTAGAGACGTCCTTTTTGATGAAGGTGTTGTTTATAAAGATAGACATAAGCAAGGGGTTCAAATTAAGAAACAAACTGCTGGGTCAAATGAAAGGAAAGAACAAGAAGTAGATCTTGATGATAATGAAGACAAAGACAATGTTAATTATGATGTGAACATTGATAGTGAAAAAAGATAAGGCGGGGAGAAGTTAAGGAGCCGTGCTACCGGTGAGGTTGCATTGCAGAGGTTATTCCTGAAATTGAAAATGCTAAGGAAGGCATAATAAAAAGGAAGAAAACTCAAGCTGAAAAGCTAATAGAGGAAGCAAAATTAGGTGACACCCCATGAGAATTGAAAGAAAACAAGAAGTACCATATGAGCAAATCATGACCATTCTTGAAAATGAGATAGTTCCAGAAAGTTATGAGGATGTGCAGAATAGCATAAATAAAAATGAATGGCTAAAGGCTATGAAGGAGGAGTTAGCTTCCTTTAAAGATACACAAACATATGATCTTGTTCATCCTGAAAAAGGGAAAAATATTATTGGCAGCAAGTGGATATTTAGAATCAAACAAAATCCTGATGGCACAAGAAAATACAAAGCAAGATTAGTAGCACAAGGTTTTACACAGAAAAAGGGAAGAGACTATGAGGAACTTTACTCTCCAATTGTAAAACTTACTAGTATCAGGGTTCTTTTGACAATGGCAAATACTTTGGGATTGGAGTTACATCACATGGATGTAAAGACTGCATTCTTAAATGCCACTCTTGAAGAAGAAGCCTACATGAAACAGCCAAATGGTTTTGAGGTAAACAAAGATATGGTTTGGAAATTAAATAGAGCTGTCTATGGTTTAAAATAGTCTCCACGAGAATCATTTTTTGAAAGAACAAAGGTTTGAGAAATTAAGAAATGATGGGAACTTATACAGGTTTGAAAAAGGAGATGATTTTTGCATCATAGCACTTTATGTGGATGATTGCATAATGGTAGCCAATACTACGAAAGTGTCTTGAATGATTGTAAAAACATCTTAAAATCTAGATTTCAAATGATGATCTTGGTGAATTGAAAAATTCTTGGGAATAGAAGTAACAAGAAACAAAGAAGAAAAGATCTTGAAGTTGAGTCAAAGCAAACATGTGGAAAAATCTTTGAATGTGATTTAACTTGGAAAATGCAAATCTTTGTGAAAATTCCTATGTTACCGGGACCGCGGGTTAACCCGACAATAAAGATCAAACTGAGGAGGAGATGGCAGATATGGAACTCATCCCTTATAGAGCTTTAGTAGGTTGTCTGCTCTACTTGGCTAATAGCACGAGACCAGACATAGCTTATGCTGTGAATATATTAAGCAGAAAATGCCATAGTCCCACAAAAGAACTTTGGGATGCTGCAAAACGTGTACTTAAATATTTGAAAGGTACTCAACATCATGGGATTTGTTATAATGCTGACAAATTGAAATTGGTGGCCTATAGTGATGCAGATTGGGGAGGTGACCTAGAATGTAGAAAGTCAACCTCTGGTTTTGCAATTTTTCTAGGTGGTGGAGTCATAAACTGGAAATGCAAAAAGCAGTCTGCTATAGCTATGAGTTCAACTGAAGCAGAATATGCTGCTGCCTCTCTAGTGGCCAAGGAAGTTGTCTGGTTGAAGAGATTATTGGATGAGCTAAAATGTGAACAAGTTGAAGCCATAGAAATTATGACAGATAGTCAAAGCTGCATTGCTATTGTCAAAAATCCAGTTGCACATGAAAGAACCAAGCACATCGAACTGAATATCCACTTTATCAGAGATCTAGCAGACAAGGGATATATTCAAATGAGGTATGTTGAAACTGCCAAACAAATTGCTGATATTTTCACAAAGGCTCTTGCAGAAAATAAATTTAAGCAGTTTAGGAACAATCTTAATATTGTCAACTGATAAGCTGAAGGAGGAGTGTTAATATTTGTTCAGCTTATAGTTGACAATGATGAACCTATTTGTCTGACTAACTGTGATGTCTGTGATGTTACACAAAGGTCAAGAAGCAAGAAATGATTGATACCTAATGCTAAGATTATGGTTGCACTATAGAGTTGAGATTGGAATGCTTCACTATTGTTTAAAGGTTTAACTCGAAATGAAACCTAGATTGAATTGTTTATGAAAATCTAGTTTCAATGGTTTGAAAAAGGCCCGATACCATGACCAGGCCTGTGGGATATATGTGCAATGAAGTTCTTCCCAGTTTAGCAGTTCGATCTGCTCCTGCACCACCGGATTTGCTCGTATATATGCAATAGAGGTTGTACTAGCTAGGTACGGCTTCAGAAGATCATTCTTGGCAATCGTAGAAGACATTTGAAGGACGATTTAGCAAGGAAGCCGACGGTCAACTGTAGCTACAGTATATTGGTCAATACCATAGCTACAGTAGCAGTGCTACAGTGTTCATTAAGGTTTTCTAATGGTTCTACCATTTAGTTACATTTGAACTATAGTGTGGTTGCACTCAAGATTGTGCTTATATTTGCTTCACTCTCATTACTAGAGGAAGTTGTTTGTGATTATTTGGAATTGGCTTGCTTTGATCAAGTTGGGATTAGTGACCATATTGTGGCTCCCAAGCTTGAATGTTCATAAGCAAAGTGATTTAAGAAAATAAGTTATCTTGCTAGGCATTTATCTAAGGTTATCATTTTCTAACATTACAGTCACCACAGTCATCACACGCACCACATTCATCACTGTCACCACATTCACCACAATCACCACATTCACCACATTCATCACCACATTCACCACCTTCATTACAGTCACCACTCAATATTTCTTAAGGAAATCAAGAAGAATTGGTTACTACTGGAGGAGATCTTACTCAAGAGGAAGAACGCGATTTGATATCTTTATTAAGAGAATTCAGGGATATTTTGGCAATAAATTACAAAGAATTGAAAGGCATTCCACCAGAGGTTGTGGTGCATACCATTGATTTGAAACAAGGATCAAAACCAGTCCAACAAGCTCAAAGGCGAATGAGTCCAGCAATAGAGGAGCAAGTAAAGGCTGAAGTTATGAAGCTTTTGGAGGCGGGATTTATTGTACCAGTGCCAAATTCAGATTGGATCAGTTCTATTGTCCCAGTGAGAAAGCCAAATAACTCAATCCGAGTATGTATTGATTACAGGGACTCAATAAAGCTACCAAAAGAAATCATTTTCCTACACCATTCATAGACACTTTATTGGATATTGTTGCAGGAAATCAGGCCTATTCTTTCTTGGATGGGTACTCAGGATATAATCAGATCCAAATCTATCCACCACATCAAGCAATGACGGCTTTTCGAACACCTTTTGGCATCTATGCTTACAAGGTATTACCTTTTGGCCTCACAAATGCTCCAGCCACATTTCAGAGAGCTATGACATATGATTTTCATGATATTTTAGACTTTTTGAGAGTCTTTATAGATGACTTAACAGTATTTTCTAATCCAAGAAAGGATCACTTGTATCATCTCAGAAAAGTTCTTGAAAGATGCCGGCTGTATGGTATAAGTTTGAATCCTGCTAAGTGTATTTTCTTCACTAGAAGAGGAAAACTATTGGGCAATTATGTTTCAGAAAAGGGATTACAAGTGGATCATGGTAAGATTGCAGCCTTGGAGAAGGTCAAACCACCTACAAATGTATCCCAAATGAGAAGCTTATATGGCCAATTCAGTTTTAGTAGGAGGTATTTGCATAATTTTGCTAAAGTAACCCAGCCACTTGTGGATTGTATGAAGCCAGGGCGGAAGGAAGATGCTCAAGAAGCATTTGAATGGTGCCTTGCACAATTAAAAGAGAGAACTTTGCTGATTCCTCCAAGAATGAGTGAGCCATTTCATTTATTCTTTACAGTTTGGGAGCAAGCTTTGGCTGTCACACTATGTCAGAAAAATCAGAAAAAGCATTATGACGTGAATTACTATGCTAGCAGGGTGTTAACTCCACAAGAGCAGAAATGGACTCATGTGGAGCATCTTGGGTTAGCATTGAAGTGGGCCTTGAATAAATTTAGACATTATCTTCTTCCTTCACAATGGAATTCAGCAAATGTACAATATGTTTACATTCATATGGATGTGAACCCATTGCCATGCATTTACAACAAGACTGTCCAAGATCCTAAGTTTACAAGATGGGCTCTTATCATACAAGAATTTGAGTTGAAGTATGTTAAAATGGCTCAAGGAGCTCATAATCCAAGTGCCTATTTGAGTAGTGGTGCTGAAATAGAAGAGGAAACAGACCAGCAAGTAGCATTTCAGGATAATGGAGTATTACAAGGGTTCATTGAGACCGTGGATCTTTGGTATGCCAATATATACAGGTATTTACAAGATCAGACTTATCCTTCATCATTTTCAAAGCAACAAAAGCATGCTCTTAGAGTACAAGCAGCTGGTTATGTGGTGCATAAAGCTATTCTTTATAAGAGGACTATGGAAGGTCTCTTATTAAGGTGTGTTGCTGGTCAGCAAACTCATGATTTGTTGCAGCAAGCACATGATTGTCAGGGACATTTTGCAGCCAGAACCACAGCTAGGAAGATCCTTCATTGGAGATATTATTGGCCAACTCTTTACAAGGATACTAGAGACCTTGTTAGCAAATGTGAGAAGTGCCAAAGGCATAAACAATTAACAGGCCACAATAATATGCCATTCCATCCTATTTTGAGTGTTGGTCCGTTTCATATATGAGGATTGGATTACATTGAGCCTATCAATCCTCCATCTTCCAAAGGTCATAAGTATATCTTGGCAGCCACATGCATGCTTACGAAGTGGGTAGAAGCAATTCCAGCAAAGCATGCTACAGAAAATACCACAGTAAGCTTTCTTTATCACAATTTGATTTCTCGGTTTGGTGTTCCAACCATTCTTTTGTCTGATCGGGGAACTCATTTTATGGGGAAAGTAGTAGCTCAATTAACAGAAAAGATTGGTGTTCAACATGTGCAAGCTTCTGCTTATTATCCACAGGGCAATGGGCAAGCTGAGTCTACTAACAAAATTCTGAAAGCTATCTTGGCCAAAACAGTGAAGGATAATCAAAGAAATTGGCATGAAGCCTTGACAGGTGCCTTATGGAGTTTCAGGTGTACTTATAAGTTGGCTACAGGATTTACACCATTTGAATTGGTTTATGGAGTGCAAGCTGTGATGCCTATTCATTTGGACATTCCTTTATGTTCATTTGTGGAGCTACCTTATTATGAGAATTTGGGAGAAGTTCCAACTCCAAATCAAGTGCATAATAGGATGGATGATTTGCTGCAATTGCAAGAGATGAGACAAGAAGCAACAGACTTCAATATGAGGCATAAACAGAAAGTAAAGCTTATCAAAGACAAGTTACAAGTTGTCAAACCATTTGAGGAAGGGCAATTGGTGTTGTGCAGGACCACTAAGAAGCATCTATCCAAATTTCAAAGCCCATGGGAAGGCCCATTTCTGATTGATAAAGAGGTACTAGGTGGGGCTTTCTACTTGATGACTCCAGAAGGGAAGTTGTTGCCTAATCCCAGAAATGGCAAGGATCTCAGGCCTTATTTTGAAAGAGAAGTGCTTTTCTAAGAGATTCAGATTTGGTATAGCTCCAATTATAGAGAATTGTGGAGAATTTTTGAGTTACAGCAGGTCGTTTTTCTGTAAAAACAGATGGTGACAGTTCCGTAATACTTCATCTATCCTACATCAAAAGATGTGTTTCGGCGATACGAATCCAACGAGCTATGGTGCCGGTCAAACGGAGGTCTGGAACTCAAGATATCAGCTTTCAAAGTTTGCCACAGTTACAGAGGCTCTGTTTCGTCACTGTCATTTTAGACCAGTTTGTTTATATTAGTCATTTGGATTTGAGGAGGGTGTAAATGTGTCATTTGGGGACATGTCCCAAGGACCATATGAGTTTGTTTTGTTGTGGGTTCTCCGCCACGGAGTGGCATATTTTCCCACTGTGGTCGCCACTGTTGGGGTGGTCACCACTCACCACACTCATTACCACACTTGTCACCACTCACCACACTTGTCACCACTAACCACACTCACCACTATTGAGGGGTATAGAAGATAGTATACCGTATATGGAGTGATGTACGCACATGCACGCGTGCAGGATATTTGCACGTATCCATGATGAGCACAGTATTATCGGAGCAGAGAGGGAGAGAGAACAGAGAGACGGTGTATTGAGAGAGAGAGTATTTTGCTTGATCTAGCTATGGAGATGATGATTCTTTGTCTTGTGCATTGCCTTGATCTGATAGATTGAGCTTGGATTGTTGGGTTTTTCATCCTTCTTGCAAGGTTAGAGTTCTGGCTCTAACAGGCATGCTGAACCCAATGTACATAGATAGGCATAATGACATTCATCTTTTTTTTTCAACTTACTGTTATTGCATTCATTTTTAGAGGATTAAATCTACTACGTTTTTGTGCCACGATACGAGTGTAGTTGTATTGCTTCTGTTGTCTTCCATGTCTCCATGCCTCTGTTGTACCAACTCCATGAGGCCAACCCTCTGTGCGCCCCTTATTTTGTTAGCAATTATATCTTTTTGTCTTAGAATGCATGGCTCACTGGAGCACTTAAAATGCATAGCTCACTGGAGCACAAGCACTTAGATGCATGGCTCACTGCGGCATGTTCTCATATCCTCTAATCCATGTGCGTCGCACATATTTAATTTGATCCATATTAAATTTGTCTATTTGCCATCATATTGATCTATGTGCATCATGCATAGCATGCATATTTAATTTGCCATTGTATTGAATTTGCCATCGTTAATATTTAGAGTGTTGGGGCAAATTTTTTAAACCATGTTGCAAAAGTTCCAACCGAAAATTTGTAGTCCTTATCCTTGTCGCAAAATTTCCCAACAAAAAATTGATATTGTCCTTATTCTTGTAGAAATATGCATAAAAATCTATGTGAAAGCTCAACCTTGAACTTCCAATTTCAACGAGAAAAAAACTTTTCTACCCTAGCCTATGATTCATCTACCCTATGATTTTTTTATTTCACTTGATAAGCAAAGATGTTCCTTTTATCACGAAATAAACGTGGCCTTGATATGTCGGTTTTTTGGCATTGTTTTTAAAACATGAAACTTTCTGTCGATGCCTTGTTGATTTTTTGGTGCCGGAATGTCGCTGGCAAAAATTTTGGAGCGTCAGAAATATCAAGCCAGCGTTTATTTCGTCCAAAAATTCTTGCCGGCATATACTTTTGGGGCACGGGCCCAGGCTTGCGGCTGCCGCTTTTGCCCCGAAATTTTCTCTTGGCAAGAATTACCTGTTCCTAACCACGTGGATAAAGCATGCTTGTCTCCATTTGCCCAAGGCCCTATTCCTATTTGTCTCTGCATAAAATATGTTCCTTTTATCACTAAGCATATGGTAGATAGTCAACTCAAATAGCAATCATATATTTTTATCTTAAAAATGCATGGCTGAGCATGTTCCTTTAATTACCAAGCACATGGTAGAACCAGATCAATCATTTTTTTCTAGCAATCGTATATTTTTGTCTTAAAATGCATGGCTCGTTGTCGTTGGAGCACTTAAAATGCACGGCTCACTGGAGCACGAGATTGTAGGCTATAGTGATATATGTGCATTACGCTTACTATATTTAATTTGCCATCACGTGCATCCGGCGTACTAGCTTTAGTTTGTCATTAATATTTAATTTGCCATGTAATAAAAACAATTTGTATTGTTAGAAAAATTTGTTAGTATCCTGGCATGACAAGCTCGTCCTCATGAGGGGAACATAAAAAATCAAAGTGAAATGTGTTAAGGTCAACCTTAAACGTTAAATTTCAACGTGGGAATTTCAAAGAGTGGACCTGGTCGGCTGTGCTGCTGTGCTCGATTGAAGTCAGATAGGTAGTATTTGGGAAGCTACTTAATAAGAGAAAAATAACGAGGCAATGCAAGCATCAAAATTGAGCGTCATGCAGCATCGTCTTCTAATCCATGGGGCACATACGTTGCCACTGCAGCAGCACAGCCATGGATATGGATCTTCACATAACCGGCTCATTTCTGTTCCAGGATGCCTGCTATGGAAAAAACCCTCTTCTTCCAAGGTCAGACGCTATACTTCTCTTGCATTGCTCCTAGATTGCTTCTCTTTTGTTCTTCCAACAAAAAATCAGTGTTTAATACTACTTAATTTAGACCATATCTTGGTCGAACTAACCTGCATCGGCAATCCCAATCAATTTCCGCCTCTAGAGACCCAGTTGCATTAATCTACAAGTTAATTCTTCTAGTTGCCTACATTATGTATTAATAGCATAACATGTTCCATATTCCTGCTAAAACGTTGTTTACTGCCATTGATTTTTTCCTCTACCCGCAATATTGGCTGCTAGAATAGAAATTCCACGTCAGGTTGAAATGGATTGCCACCAAAGCTCCCTAGGGCTTAGGGCCAGGTTCGACTACGGCAGTTCTTGGTGTGGTAGTTCACGTGGACGAATCAAAAAGAGCCATCTTAAAAATTGCCCAAGGAACTGAGGCCCAAATTCCATTACGAGTCTGTCACTTTTTTTTTCTATTCTAATTTCCATGCTTATTTCCGGACTCACCATTCCACTACAGCTCCGGCAGTCTTCTTAAGAACACTGATATGCTTATGTGGCAGATCTTAGAAGGTGGTAACAGATTCTCCCAGGGGATCTTGCCCGGGAGTTAAATCAGTGATTTTGGGTGCCACATCAGAAATTCTTGGACTGTAGTGGAATGCAGAAATCGTAAAGGACGGTTAGGCTGCATTCAGCCTTATCTGCCAGTGGAATTATGACATGTGGCAAACATTATATTTATGGATGTCGCCTGCCGCGTTTATTGGTCGACATTATGTTTTTTTGTCGACATTCTTTTTTTTGCTCGCGCGCTGCTCTGTATTCTGCAACAAAACAATCTCTACCGTCCACGTGGCAAAGATCGATGGCTGAATGCAGCCCAACCGACCTTCACGTTAATCGAATGGCCCGCTGGGCTTGATTCCAACGCAGTCCAACTGGCCTCCGCCTCCGGCGTCTTTTCCTGCGCTGGAATCAAGCCCAGCAGGCCATTCCCTTATACAAGATTTCTTGCTGCCGTGGAGCTCTCAGGTTGATCCACCTTTGATCTTCCACCGGAGTGGAATCTGGGCCTGAGATTACCATTATCGACAACTTGCCGTTTAGGCTTGGGATTAGGCTCGATTTAACGTGCAGATTTTTGATTAATTGCCACCGCTGTGTGTAATCTTACCCTTTTGGTGGAAAACCGTCAAAAGGGTAAACCGGCAGGCGGCACCGCCGGGAGCGACTTGCGTTAGCCACGAGCGGCGCCGCCGCCTGCCGGTTTACCGGCCAGAAACCCCGAAATCCGGCAGGCTACCAAACGTGAACCCGCGTTTGGCGGAAATTCCGGCCTTGTTTTCTGGCCGTGATTGTTGCTCCAGTCTGCTCCGATTCGGCCGAATCCAAAAACGTAAATGCAACTTAGGTTGCATTCTGCCATATCCGCCAATGGCATCGCGCCATCTGGCAAAGGTTCTTTTCCAGAACTACTCCTAATCTTACAGCGGCAGCTGTTCTTGAACTTACTCAACGTTCTTGAAAATTTACCTTCGATTCTCACCATTTACCTCTTATTCTGGCGTTTCTACCCCTGATTCTGGAGATTTTACCTCTGATTCCGGAGCTCCAAGGTGCAGAATGCAACCCAAGTTGCATCCACGTTATAAGAATGGCAGTTTACTGCCGATTCCCAGGGAGTCATCCCTGCCTCCGCGCTCCGCGCGTCGGCAGGGATTCCTCCCTGGGAATCGGCAGTAAACTGCCATTCTTATATACAAAACTCATGGCTCCAAAGGGGTTGAAGGGGCGATTATGTAAAATTTCTGTCTGTGCATTTTGATTATTCTGGAAGCCAGTTTCTCTCAGGGATTTACCTTGAAGAAAATCCCTTGTCTAGTTCCTGTGCACATGTAATGATCGCTATGAATCTGTTGAGTATTCTATCTGCCTGTCAAATGTCAACAAAGGCGTTGGCATCCTTCGCCAATCTTATCTAGAACCGAAATTTCCTGTGCTATTAGAAATATCACATGTCTGTAGAGGTCTGAGAAAGATTAAGAGTAATCTAAAATCAAAATCTAGAAGCTAGGATCATCAAATCGGCCTGTAGCCAGTACCCTAAGCCAGATCCGGTTTTGCTTGCCTGGAGTCCAAGATTCAGTCTGCAAAAATCAGAGCGAAGGAAAAGGGCCGAACTTCTGCCACAGGTCGCTGCCCTAGTTGGAGCCGGATTTGTGCATGGCCGCTTCTGATAACAGGCGTAAAAAATTGCTTGTCATGCCCTATCACATGGCTTGGATCAACGGTGGGGATATTTGGATCGGAAAGCTCGTATTTTACCTCATATAGATGGGATTGTCCCTTCATGCTCCCTGAATTATATGAGGTATTGGGCTCCCACGGGAGTGCAAGATTTACTCCAAGATATGGAAGCTAGCACCAAAGAAGCAAGGCAGTGCATACTTAAAGCACAAGGCAAAAGACCTCATCCCAGAATGCATATTCATTTTCCCTTTCTATGCGACCTCACCTCTATTTTCCCACATCGCTCTTGCTTCCTTTTCAACAAGGTTTGACATTTATCAACATCTTAGAATTGAATTGAATCCAAATCCAAATCCAAATCAATGATGAACGAGCACATGCTACTAATGGTGAAACCATTAAAACTACTAATGGTGAAACCATTAAAACTAGCACTTAAAAACCTGCACTTGTTAAAGGTTTTCTAGGGAAAAACCTCCATTATTCACTACTATCTCTTGGTCATTTGATCACTAAAATTGCAATTCTATGGGCCAATGAAAGTATGTAAAGACCCCATTATATGGCCAAATCCAGCCTCGATTTGAGATGGATCAGGCCATCTAACTCCGAATCTGAAACTTGCAACTCCGAATCTGAAACATGCAAGGTCGTCTAGCTCTGAATCTGAAACAAGGGGTACAGAGAGTCGACAGTCTGAATCTGAAACAGGGGTACAGAGAGTCGACAGTTTATCGGTTGTTTACCTGCAATGCGGAATCCTCGACCCAACTTCTATTCAGTGATGTAGGCAAGGGACACGTGTCGTGACCAAAATGTCTTAAAGCAATACGAAATGCTGGATTTTTGTTTGTTCCAAAAAAAAGAGGAACAATACAAAAATGATGGACGATTGGTCTCTCAATTATTAAAAACAATCAACAAAAGTCACCAGAAACTTAGTTTAAGGACTTCTCATCGTTTGTTCTTTTGTTATTTTTAGAAGTTACAAATGCGTGCTCGAATCTTAGAACAAGTGGAAAGTGCCTCCTTTGAGGTGCTACCAGGCCTACAACAACGTAGCGAGCCCATTGGGATTTGTGAGACAGAGACTTTATCAGCTGCTCTATCTTTGGAGGATGCAGTTAATACATTAGAAACACGTCTTCTCGAACTTCAGCTCGACCCACCACCAATGGAGTGTGGAATTTTGAGGTTCCAGGTACGCATCCTTGGACCAGGCACTAGCATATATAATTTTGAGAAATTCCCTCTCTATTATCACATACTACTCTGGCAAAAAGGTAGAGACGCATACATAAATTGGTTAGTTAAATGCAAGTGAAACATCAATGTTCTGAGAGTTTTTTTTTTTTTTTTTTTTTTTTTTGAAATGCAGGTTCCACTTCCTCCAGGTATCCAGGCATTGCACTGGCTAGAATGCCAACCCAAATCTTCCCCTTTGCTTCCACGACTCTATTTTTCTTCAAGACAGCCACAAGTTGAAAATAACACACATACTCATGATCATGAACTCATGGAAGTCATTGACAATGATACATTAAGAGCAATAGCTGGAACTGGAGCTTGCGTTTTATTTCAAGGAAGCAAACCATTTTCCTTGCACGACTGGCACTCGATTAGAAGGTGAGTCTTTCCAAGAATGGGCATCTCCTCTTTAAATGAATAAACAATCTCTGAACGGATAACCCAGTCATTGAGGAAATCTTTGAACGATTATAGTTGATGATTTGGTTGCGTGAAGTATAGTTAAGAAGGTGCAAACTGATAAACAAACAATCAGCTTCTACTTTAAAAGTCATCATCAATCGCTTAATCCTTGCAGGTTTTTGTCGGAAGAGTCTCCCCTCATAAGAGCATATGGTAGCATGCGCTTTGATCCACACACTCCAGCATCTACAGAATGGAGTGATTTTGGAAGCTTTTATTTCTTCATACCACAGGTAAAAGCATGCTATGGCATTTTTTTACAAAATTTATAGCTCCAATTTATGGACACCACACTATAAAAATTGCTAATATGTATATGATATAATTATGCAGATTGAACTCTGTGAATGTTACTCGTGTTCCCTTTTAAGTGTAAATATTGCATGGGAATCTAGCGTAGGATGCTCACTGCAGACAGCACTTGAAAAAGCATTATGGGCACTGAAAACTGTAAGCCTAATGCATGACGACAAATCCATTTCCCTGACTTCTTAACATGAGTTTCTTCCTATTGTGGCCAGATTTATATAGAAGCAAAAACAGAAATGCCAAAGAAAATCAACAAGATTATTTGCAAGGAACATGTGCCAGACGAGCAATCTTGGCACCTGACATTCAAAAAGGTACTAGATATGCTAGACAATGAAGATAACTTCAAACCAATGGAAGGACAACAAGAAGTCAGTCACAAATTTCAAGTCAGAAAGGTATATTGCAAATACAGCTCATAAGTGTTAATTGTCTTGTTTCTATCAAATGAACTTCGTAAGTGTTACCTATCTGCTTTCTATCAATGGGAATAGATTGTGCTGGCCCGCCAGACAAGGTTGGAGTTAGATGGTGTAATTGAGCCACTCCAACTATTGGCATCTATGCAGGTATTAACCTAGATTAAGCATGACATTTACCTACTATAAATGCTATGCATTAAGAGCTTATTCTGTCTAATCTGAATCTATTTTAGGAAAAGAATCCTTCGGCATACCAATTTAGCATTGAGCTCGCAAACGGAATAGCTTTTTTTGGAAACACTGTCAGTGTATCATCATATTTGGAGTACATATGTTATTTGTAGCTAGCCTATTCTAATATCTGCAACATGATCCAATTCTTAAGGACAGCCAGAGCAGTTGTTTGCCAGGAATGGACAATGGGTTGCTAGTGAATCTGTAGCAGGAACTCGTCCTCGAGGACCTACAACCTCAAGCGACTGTCAAATTGGCCTAGAATTACTAACTAGGTATTACCAAAGTGGTCACAGTTCATAAAATTAAGGTCTAGTCTCACAGCATGTTTGAGATGAGGTGGTCTTAAATATGTTCAAATTTGTGATGATCCAACTTCTTTCAGCAACCTAAATAAGCTCCCGCTCCCCATGACAATTCAAGTCACATCAAGTTCCAAGGTAAAGGAGATGTTCCCCAATTCCAAACTGACTAACTCTGGTTAACTCCATCTGCAGTTCTAAAGACAATGATGAGTTTGCGATTGTGCGTGAAGGAGTGCGAGAAGTTTTGGAGGTATGTAATAAGGGAAAAACATTTTTGCAATTCTTGCATTGCTTGACCTATAATAAGAAATTAACATTAGGGTTAGTAAAGTTCATTATTACATCTATGTGAAATTGAGGCAGATTTGCCATCTTATAAGAAATCTCACCTAACATGAAAGCGTGTTGTCTAAGATAAGAGAAAAGTTTCAACATAGATTCTTTGCATTTACCTTTTGTTACCATTCCTTGCTAATAGATAGATAGGTATTATTTTTAACGTCCATGGGGACCCTACAGCTGGCCATGGGAGGGGTCTATACATAGTGTGACTCTCGAGCTCGAGACATACATGTTCTAGGACTAGTGTATCCCACCAATAGACCAAAGGCAAAAGAGAGTAAAGGAGAAGAGGATAACCAACAGCTGTAGAAGACATAAGTGTCCATAGACTTTGCTTTCCACGCTTTAATTTGCATAACTTGTGCTTTTAATTCTTTCATTCTATTAAATATACATTGAACTTGAAACCACAGCATGAAAACACCACGTTGGCATGGCATGCATCACATATCTAACGAAATTAAGTCAATGTATTGAATTAGACCAACATTTCTTGAACCATTTCCCTTTCAAACAGAAAGCTTGCACTGATGTGACAACAATGTTACACAAAGGCCTTGTGAAGCAGCCAAGAGTCCAACATCTCTACTCCCGAATGATTGGGAAGCTGCATAGAGATTCTGGAGAAGTATTTAACTTTTAGTATATAATAATTCATCAAAATCATTCTCAGTCTAAGATCTATATGTGGTTTGCAGTATGAGCTATTAGCAGGTCTTCATCCAACCCCTGCTGTGTGCGGACAGCCTCAAGAATCAGCACGGATGATTATTTCCCTCACAGGTAGAGCAAATCCAAAACATGACATAGGCGTGATGTTACCCTTTGTTGATCCCCAAGGATAGTTCGGCAGTACGCTCTAAAAATGGGACAGCTTCGTTTTACAGCCCCCCATCTAGATGCATACACCAAATGTAGACATGGCTCAAAGCATGGAAACTCATTTCTCCCAGGCAAATGGAATTTCAACCGTTGGCATAAGAGAAACACGGTAAGGGTTCATTTGCATCTACCATGTGCACATTCCACCATGTTAAATGTCCCTTAGCACTCTTGCTTAGCTTCAACGGAGTTGAGACACCCTATATCCAATGTCTCTCACTCTTCCCTGAGTTAGAGAGAAGATCATAGCGTATCTTATTTATGAGTTCATAGCCCAAGTGGATACCTTCTTAAGGAGGACATGGACATCTGGTGCTACTATTAAATCCTTGAAAATCCTGGCAGAATCAATCCAAAGAATATGCTGCTAGAAGATCATTTTGACTTTGGCATAAGTGTAATGATCAGCTCTCCCCCATGTAGAATGTGAAGCCACATTTGTATCTCAGTTAATGCTTGAGGCTTTGTTGTGCACATATCAATCCACTATCTCACAGAATCCAAAAAAAGAGTAGAAACTGGAATGCTTTTGTGTTACAGGATTTTTGATATGATGAGGATTTCAAACCTGGAACCCTGTAGTGTCATCAACATTGACTATAAAAAATGATAATACATAAATGGGGATTTTGAATCCAAGTTCCAGCATGAGGGTCAAACCGTTCTGCCCACTTAAGAACCTCCAAGTGTCGGAAGCTTATGCAACCTTTGTTTTTTTGTTTAAAGATCAGCATGTTGCTTTGGGAAATGTAAATCACTCAGATCTAGAGGGACAGCTCATGGTTACTGATTTACATCTTTTTTCTGATCATGGCATGAAATAGCTCCCTATATTCCAATATTAAATGGCAGTAACTGTCAACCTCGAAGGAATTTGTTTAAACTCTTCTATTACAGAGGTCTTAGATTAAGTACTAGAAGGAAGCATTTACATCCATACGTGTGCAATAAAACCATGGGACAGTAAAGGAAAAGACCTGCATTTCTGTATCCTTCGGTCTTGTCCGCATTTTCTAATAGTAACTCAATGAAAGACCGTAGACATCTAAAAGTCGGGTGCATATGGAAAACCTCAAATGCAGAAATGTTCGTCAATGAATTAGTAGGTAGCATAAGGAGACAATATATTGCATTACCATGCAACAATTATCAACATGCAGCATTTTAACAAAAAGTGGAGTTTGGCATATGCCAGTTATATGTTGGGCTGGCTTAATGATTTGAATGTAGAAAACTTCGATCGAGGAATGTATGCGGGACCAGTGGGCTGGTTTGGTGGCAATGGTGCTGAATTTGCTGTCGGCATACGGTCCTCATTGATCAGGCCACAGCAAGCCTGCAAAAGCGCTTCTCCAAACAATGGCAAGCCAATGAATGCTAAAAACAATTTTTCAGATGCAGCTCTAGAGGTAAAAGCACCATTCATTCTTCCATGTGCGAGATAATTAACACTACGACTGCAAAAATGCAGGGAACTCAAATGTTCTTATATGCTGGTGTTGGCATTGTTAAAGGATCAGAAGTATCATCCGAATGGCGTGAACTTGAACTTAAAATAAGTCAGGTTTGTGATTCCCTTAACACAAATGATACAGGTCACTGAAGCTTCACTTTTGTATCTGAATTACGGCAGTCAGTAATACCATAACCACATCTCTGTATTGCAGTTCGAGGCACTCATTCAACCAAAAATAGAACTTCGAGAAGCGATTAATATAAATGCTTTATGGGCCAAACTAATAGTTGAAGAGTGCATTCGTTTGGGTGTCACTGTATGTATCCCGGCTCGACTTTACCAAAGACTCACAAGAATACAATCTTTAATAATGTTGACACTCAATGCTTGTTGACTTCCTTCTGGTTTGTCTGTTGCGGCAGTACTTTTGTATAGCTCCTGGCTCGCGGTCTTCTCCACTTATAGAAGCAGCGGCATCAAACCCCCATGCTTCTTGCATTTCATGTTTTGATGAGAGATCATTAGCATTTTATGCGCTCGGATATGGTCGCGGAGCTAGAAAACCAGCAGCAATTATTACATCATCAGGAACTGCTGTGTCAAACCTCTTGCCAGCGGTGAGCTTTAAATATATTCCTGCACCACACATTGTGATATCCTGATTTACATGTACTTTAAAGGTGGTAGAAGCCAGCCAGGATTCTATTCCTATGCTACTCTTGACAGCTGACCGACCCCCTGAACTACGAGGTACTGGTGCAAATCAGGTCATTGACCAGGTAATCCTTCTTTATCACTAGTTTATCAATGGCTATGTGACAAGTATTTGATTTTACTAGAAGAATGTGCCTGATAATAACTTTTCAATCAGCAGCTAAAGAAGTTCAATAAAAGTTCCGAAAATGTGGAAGGCTAAATCCAAACAACACATGGATCTTAAAAGAATCACTCTCATTCTTAATTTTCAAACAACTAGAAAGTGTGGCAACTATGGCGAAAGAGAAGCTCCTTCATGAGATTCTTCTAGAGATGCATAAGATGTTTAGATCCAAATTTGTCTTTGCGGTGGTGGTCTATTGGTAAGGCCTTGGATTGGGGTGATCCCCACCAGAGTTCAAAACCTACTGGCTACCATCGGGTGGGAGACGTGGGCGGGTGCAAGTCCCACCAACTATGCCTTAAAACAAAAAACAAAAAAAAGATATGTTGCACAACCAACATCAAGATTTCTATAAAGACTCCGCTTCAACTGGACGTAGCATTCCAGTTAGTCTCCTTTTTGCACAAAGTGCACCAACTCTGGTCCTCGCAGCAGGGCCAATGCAGGCTTCCATGGATTGCTCTCAAGAGCTCCAAAGCTTTGGCTGAAAAGGGAGTGCAGGAATGTTGGTACGCAAAAGCATCGCAATGGGCTGCCTCTTTAGGATTTGGCTTGGGAAACCTGCCTCCCTTTCAACATAGGGAAAATTTTAAAAATGCCCTTATATTTTCGTGTATTTGCTAAAATGCCCTTGTATTTTTTATATTTATCAAAATTCCCTAATTTTAATACGCTTCATGATTCTGAAAGACGTACAGAGGTCCGGTAGATGAATCGTCTCGGCCTCCTGTGACAGAAAGTTTCTGATGGGGTCTTGAACTAGAGGAACTCCATAATTCTATAGACGTCTCGCTTGCCGGACCTATTTGGAGGCCTTATTTCTTCATCTAGAAGTCTGCTGGCAGCAATTTAGGGAAACGCTGTCAAATTTAGGGATCTTGATTCAGCCAGATTATTATACAGAAGCCTAGATTTGAACAATATTCCAGATTTGAGACAAAAAATTCTGTTGCTTATTTCTATGGAAATAAAATACTGAAGTGACCTAGGTGCTTATCTTCTGCACCCAAATTATATCTGTTTTCTCTTTCTGGATATGGAGGCTCTGGATTTTCAGTGTTTATTATGCAAGAAACTTTGTTTGAAAGCATGAAGCTTATGAAACACTCAGCTAATTGATCTGCTGCGACAGAACCTCTGTGTGCCAAAACCCCTGTTGGAATTTAAGTTTATAGAGGTCCGACACAATATCCAGAAACTACGATTGCCGAAATGATGGAGTTATTGCCAAAGTGCTGCAATTAGACGTCTTGAAAGATTTTTGTTCTTTGAATGTGTATGTTTACAACAGGGGCAGGCCTCTTTTGATGGTTCTTGCTGTTGGTCGGAGAAAAGAACCTTGTGGAAGGATGCAGAGCCCTGATTTCAGGTTAAACGAAGGGGCTATACAACTCAAGACAAAGCAATCTCAACTAAGTATATTGATTGCCTTGTCCAAACAGCAACCACAAGAACAGAGCAGGAGAAAAGGGTTACTGAAGAAACCCGAATGAAGCTGCATCAAGAAACCCGAATGAAATTTAGCCCCCTTTGCATAGAATACCACGCCTCTATGTCAAAGATATATATCCTTCGATTGTGCGCATGGCAGCAGATAAGGTGATGTCGATTCCCAGAATAAAACTTAGTTCCAACGATTATAGTTGTTCCATCTTTAGCGGATCTGTACAAGGCGAATTAAGGGCATTTTGATGAATACTAGAAATATAGGGGCATTTTGACAAATATTAGAAAATACAAGGGCATTTTTAAAATTTTCCCTTCAACATAACATGGCTGCAGCTAATACTGCGGTAAAACCTGGAGCAAAAAAAGAGACTTGAAAAAGATAAGAACCAGCTCATACGGCACGATCTGGAAATTTTATACATAACAAAGACATGGTTGACTCCAAGTGATCTTCCTACCAAGATGCAATTTTACAAAGATCGCTTCCTTGAGTTCAATGAAGATGGTTTCATCGCGCGACCAGGATATTTGAATATTCACCTTGCAGATAAAGTGAGACATGCTATCGGTCAACTCAGGGTCTCATCTCATCAGCTCGAGATTGAAGCTGGTCGTGCTAGTAGACCCAAGGTGGAGCGCTCGAAGAGGATCTGCAGACTATGTCACTTGAATGTAATTGAGTCTAAGGAACATTTCATCTTCACATGTCCAGTCTATTATGAAATACGGGGCAGATTCCATTGCTTATTTCGGGAACCTACCTCTCTCTCCAAACTGATCGCCTATGAGGACCAGAAATGTATAGCCCTTTTTCTTTACCAAATGACTTCGCATAGAAGAAATCTATTAAAGGAGCAAGCTGGGGGAAGAGCGGGACATGCAAACGATCCTACACAAAGGCTGATCACTCTCTTTCTCATTGGAGGTGATAATGATAATAAATGGAAGGCAGGTTCCCTTCCCGGACCATCTCATCCAATCTCAAAAGGAGTAGCCATGAAAGTGTCTAGAAGAAGAAAGCGGACAGTAAAGAAATATAAGCAGTCCATTGTTTTAGTTTTCTTTTTCTTTTCTTAAGCGATATCTCTAGTTGGCTGCAAATGCGCCCCTAGCTGGACATGACTGATGTATATTTGGTCTCATAGACCCAAGCGGTCTCTCGTAGATGTTAATATAATCTTTCTTCAAAAGAGAGAACAAGTCTGGCATCACTTTATACTTTGGGCCCGTGGCCAAGAAGACAAAAGTTTCTTAACTTCATTTGTTTTAGTTTTCTTTTTTCTTTTTTAAACAATATTTCTAGGTGGCTGCAAATGCGCCCCTAGCTGGACATGATTGATATATATATGGTCTCATAGACCCAAGCGGTCTTTCGTAGACGTTAATATAATCTTTCTTTCTTTCCTTTTGGTTTTAGTTGTTGGACTTTTCATCCTCATGTCATCAATGTCATGTTTGCAGATTAATCACTTTGGTAAATTTGTACGTTACAATTTTGATCTCCCAGCAGCTAGCGATGATATACCTGCGAAAATGGTGCTAACAACTATAGACAATGCCATATCCCATGCAACAGGCACTTCTTCAGGCCCAGTGCATATTAACTGCCCTTTCAGGGATCCATTGGAAGGAACCTATAAATACTGGAATCATGAATGTCTTGGGATGCTTGATAAATGGGCCAGAAGTTCACGTCCATTTACTCAATATATCTGCATACCAGAGAAATTAAGCAATACAAGTCCACAGATAAATGCAGAAATAGCAGAAATAGTAGATATCCTCAACAAATCGAAACGTGGGCTTATTGTCATTGGTTATGTAAACAATATGGAGGATGGAATGGCCGCAGTCGAACTAATTAAACATCTCCAGTGGCCAGTTGCAGCCGATATTCTTTCAGGCATTCGTTTTCAGTGCTCTTCCTCGAATGATGGCAGAAACATTGAGATAATTCACAATATGGATCATATTCTTCTCAGCGAATCAACACATTCAACTATTTTCCCAGATGTCATATTACAGGTAAACAAACTGTTTGCTTATCCTATACTCCTATAAGCTAAACTCCTGTAATATATATCATGGAATGACAGTAAAATAATTCCTCAGCCTGCATTATTTACCTGACAGATTGGTGGGAGGATCACAAGCAAACGGCTTTTGCAATTTATGGCAAAGAGTTCTCCCCATGCCCATATTCTTATTGCTAATTACCCAAATCGCTACGACCCTTCGCATACTTTGAGTCACAGGATGATATGCACTATCAAGGAATTTGCTCTGCACATGATAAGAGAACTACCTCCAGGTCTTGGAAGTTCTCTGTCACCTCAGCTCCACCTGCTCTCAGAAGTGGTAAAAGCTCTACACATATTGGATCATATTTATACAATTAGCAGTTAACAGTGGATGAACTTTCAAATCACAAAGGCTTAGCTGATTTTAACATATTATACAACTAGCAGTTGACAGTGGATGAACTTTTAGATCACAAAGGTTTAGCTGCTTTTCCAATATATTTATACAACTAGCAGTTGACAGTGGATGAACTTTTGGATCACAAAGGCTGAAAACTGACTTTTGTACTTTTCATACAGGTTCATAAAGAAGTTTGCTTCCAACTGGCTTTGCAACAGTCCCTTACAGAACCATTTATTGCTAGCTTTATGACTTCTTCCTTGCCTCCAAACTCAGCTCTCTTCCTAGGAAACAGCATGCCCATCCGAGATGTGGACATGTATGCAGGCCCTCATCAAATATGCAGCAAGAGTCATGTAGCAAGAAGCTGTGAATGCCTGCCTGGAATTGGAATACATGTTGCCGCGAACAGGGGAGCAAGTGGAATAGATGGTATAATCAGCACAGCAATTGGTTTTGGCGCGGGTACCAAGAAACGTGTAAGTATCCTAATCTTAATTTAGCAACATTTGCAAACTCACATTACATCACTGCCTAGTATATCATCATCACAAATATACCGCAATTTGTCAACCATGGCCTGATAGCTGCAAGTGAGAACTGTGTCAACATGCATGTAACCAAGATGTACTTAGGCAGTTCCGTTAGTATGGGTTATGTTAGTAACAAAGACGTTACAGTCATGTGTAAGATTCCTCATTATCAATGAGGTAAAATATACTTCTTATACCTATGATATACAGGGCACAAATCCAAGGCACTCATTATGGTACTAACAGACTAGCTTGTTTCCCTGTGAACTTGCACTGAGTCGAGTTTCATATGAGTTTTGTAGGATCAACCATCTGCCTTTAACCATTATTGTAGTCAATAATAATGGAGGCGGAATTTTTAGCATGCTTCCTCTCTCTAAGACAATGGAAGCTGCTGCTTTTACAAGCTTGGTGTCCACCAGACATGACATTAACCTTGCAAATCTTTGCCATGGTCATGGGTAAGTCATGCATTGGCATATCCATTCTGACAATTAAGCATTACTTGAATTTTTAAATGGATCACACTATCCAACTCTTAATAGTCTTTCCCATTTGTCTATACCCAGGGTGAATCACATGCTTGTGCAAACGAAGGAAGAGTTCTCTGCTGCTATACAATCCATACAAGCAAGCCAATCAAACTGGGTACTGGAAGTCACCACTAACATAAAAGACAATTCAGAGTTCCATAGGTAATCAACTCATCTTTGCTGCAAAGAAGGCAGAAGTCAGGAGCAACAACCTACGACCTGTAATTGCAGGAAATTGCAGATGAGCACCATCCAGGCCCTGGACCGAACAACAAATATTCTGAAAAAGTTTTCCACCGTAGAGTCCTCACAATGGACAGTCTCTGATGTGAAATATTACCATTTCAGGTCAGGCGATGGAATCCCTTCTATTTGATAAGTATGATATGTGTTGGCAGTTGCATTAAAAATAATGAATTTCCAGGTTGCCCCTTTATTCTTGCACCTCAGCAGTTTCTAATGAGCTCCAGAAAAAGGAAACCTCTAGAGATGGACTCTTATTACAAATTGTGCTTTCAAATGGATATTCCGGCTTTGGAGAGGTGACTTAAGAATTTATGAGATTTGATTTGAAGTATGCTCTAGTTCTAATCCATGAACACTGTGTCATCTTAATATGGAGCAAAAAAAGATTCTCACAGTGAAAATGTCTATAACGTCATAAAATTCCCATCCAACTCTCTTGTGAAGGTCCCAGGAATGCCACATAGGATCTCTGCAAAGTTCCAAGTTGATAAAGATTATAATCCACTCCATGAAACATGGCATGCCAATATGCCTTCCCCCTCCTGCTGCAGTTTACAGTCTCAACAAAGGATAGGGCCTCCCCTCCTTCGCGTAAACTGCTTCATGACATAAATCAAAACGTGAACTATTACTAGGAAAAGAGAAGACTGATAGAATGTTCGTGCAGATTGCACCTCTGGAAGGGCTCCATCATGAAAGTTTACTAGACGCGGAACAACAATTGAGATTCATTGGACAAAAACTTAATGGCGTCTCACTGAATTGGACTCTCTCGCTACTTGACGGGAGCTTCACAACTTGGATACAAGAGCATTTGCAAGTGAAGGTAACTTTCTCAAGTATGTCACCATAATAAATTTCAGTTGCCATGGATGCAATTTCAACTTGCATTTTAAATTGCACCAGACACATGCTTAACCCACCTACTTAACTTTTGGCCTATGGATCTTGAAGTAATAAGATGGAAGCAACTGCAATCTGCAAAATAAGTTCCATGCAAACATGAGACATATTCTTATAATAGACCACATTAAATATCATCTTTCCTTTGCTGCAGGCAAACACTTTATTCCCAAGCGTGCGCTGTGGGCTTGAAATGGCTGTTCTTGGAGCTCTTTCGGCATGCACAAAAGATAGCCTTCTCTATCTACTCTCTGGCATGCCTTCTCCGCAAACTTGTGATGGGAACCATTCAAAGGAGGCGGAGTACACAGACACCCCAAAAGTGCACGTTTGTGGTCTGGTTGATTCTCAGGGAAGTCCAGAAGATGTTGCCAGAATAGCCTCTGAACTTGTGAGACAAGGTTTCACCACCCTGAAACTTAAGGTAAGAATCTAACTAAATGAAGCACTCAGATGGACCAATTTCACTGCTGATATACGAGATTTTTATAGGTTGGGAGAAGAACATCACCTTTGGAGGATGCTGCTGTTGTTGTTGCAGTCCGCAATTCTGTGGGTAAGAGGATACAACTCCGGGTTGACGCAAATCAACGTTGGAGCTTATTAAAAGCGTTAGAATTCTCAGATGCCGTACAAAATTGTCATCTCCAATACATTGAGGTGACTATCTGAATACAAAATCATCATTTACCAGTTGAACATATCTTAATTGTATTTGCAATTTGTATAAATCAGGAACCTGTCCAAAAGATCGCCGACATCGAAAAGTTTTGCAAGAATAGTAATTTACCTGTAGCACTAGATGAAAGCATTGACACATGCTCATCGGATTGCCAGGAAATGCTTCAAGCTTTAGCTTGCCATGGAGTTGTTGCTGTTGTAAGCTAAATTGCTCACCAATTAACTTAGCCTCAGTTTATTACTGCTAATGCCTTCAACCTTTATTAGGTAATAAAACCTGGACGGGTGGGTGGTTTTGAAAGAGCGTACTCGTTGGCAAGAGTCGGCCAGAATCATGGACTAATAGTCGTGATAAGTGCAGCTTTTGAAAGCACCTATAGCCTTGCAGCATATGCACAGTTTGCGGTCTTTGTCAGAAAAATGCATGAAGAAGCCATGACATCATCCAGCTGCAGCAATTGCAAGACGAGGGATATCAACAAACTCCCCGCCATTGCACATGGTTTAGGTACCTATATGTGGATTAAAGAAGACATCATAACTAACAAATTACCCTTTGCAGTAAAGGGCAACGATGGGATGGAAGTTCAGTTGCCAAAACTTTTTCAGCAACAAGTACCGTTAAGGTCAGAAGTTGTTGGTCCTCCTCGTTCCATGAGCAATGCCATTGAACATGCAGTGACTATCCTTGTGGAGGAGAAACTAATCGAATTCCATATTTGGGAAACGCAAAACACACCAGAGGTATGTCTGTTGCTGTTCCAAACATTTTGGCACCACATGTTCGGTGAGCATAGAAGTGATAGAAAATAAAAAATCTGCCTATCCACAATGGATATACCTATTCTACTCCTTATCCGCACCAAGAAAATCAATGTTGACAAGCTAGAAAACCAACCAGAAAAAAGAAAGGGAAAAAGGAAATTCAATGCAGTTAAAGGAAGCATAACCACCAAACCCCAGTGTCAAGATAACAAATTTTTGATCCATTTATGTGTTCTTACAGGGAAACAACAAATTGACCTTGGTCTTCCTTCACGGGTTTTTAGGGACTGGAAAAGAGTGGTTACCTATAATGAATTCCCTATCAACTTTGTATCATTGTATCAGTCTAGATCTACCAGGCCATGGGCAAAGCAAGGTTACAGGAGATATCTCTAAAGGGATCAATGGATCTGCAAATTTATGCAAGTGGTCTATGGAATTCTTGTCTGAAGCAATATCAAAGCTCCTGGACAAGCTTGGCAAAAAAAATGTAATTTTGATTGGTTATTCAATGGGAGCAAGATTGGCCATGTATATGGCATTGAGAAAATCCCAACAGGTATGACATTTAAGTTAGCAAAGCTTATAATTCATGTCAAATAATAATCGAGACATAATTTTACAGGTTTCAGGTGCTGTGATTGTATCTGGAAGCCCAGGATTGAAAGACTCACATATTCGAGCTACAAGAGCTGCAGAGGACGATGGATTGGCTGAATATTTGCGAAAATACGATTTAAAGAACTTCGTCAATTCCTGGTACAAGAAACATATGTGGAAAAGGTGAGAATCTCAGGTAAAATCTGAATTCGGCCAATTCACGGTAGTCAAATTCGGTTTGATTCATTTGTGTTTGATTCTTACCTAGCTTACGAGAGCATCCAGCATTTAAGAACATAAGGGAAGACCGCATCCAACACAGGGATTCGGAAGGGCTGGCAGATTGCTTATCGGCTCTCAGCATCGGGAGACAACCGTAAGACCTTTTTCGTTCGTTTTTCCAACACTGAAGTGAATGGGCAATGTTGAATGTTGGTCTTCATAAACAGCAGTACTAATGTTAATTTACATTTCACTTCATAGGTCACTATGGGAAGCCTTGCCACAAGCTGAAGTTCCTATGCTAGTCGTTGTTGGGTCGCGCGACGAGAAATTTGTGAATATAGCACATGAGATCCAAGGGGTTCTAACTAAAGAAAATGAGCACATGAAAGATGAATCTTCTATAGAAATTTTGAAGGTTGAAGACTGTGGTCATGCAATACACTTGGAACATCCTTTGCCATTGATTAAGGCATTGCATATGTTTGTCTTGCGAGTAACATCTTCTTTTAGATATAAGGAGCTATAATCAAAACTTCAATCCCATTCTACACATCTTTATAGAGAGAGAGCTACAATCCAAACATAAAGTACTATGCTAGCACATTCAATTTTACCCCATGGACTATTACTTATTTGAACACATAGAGGCATATTTTACTCTGGCCTCCAATGGAAGTTTTAATATGTCGTGAATTAACTATCTTATATGTACATTCTTTTGGGTGTTAACATTCTCTTCTAGTTGCCATACAACCTCTGTTTGTGTTCCTTCCCACGCCCACATTTTAGCCTAGTTCAAGTCTCGATTTCCCTTCCCATAACCTTTTTCTTTTCTGTGATTTTTTGTCGGTGTAGCTTGGACGGATTTGTTGGAAGCGTTGGACAACCCCCACTCTCCCTGGATTTTTTCTCTTCATCTAAGGCCCTGCCATGTTGCCCTTGGCCTGGGGGGCTTGCTTGGTCGCTCTAGGTGTCGTTGGCCTGGATTTGGGTTTGTTCCCTGAGTCTTACCGTTCTCTTGGCCGTTTGCCTCCATCCTCTTACTTGGGGGGGCTTCTCTACCTTCTCTTGCCTTCTCATTTCTATGTTGCATTAATTCTGTAAGGGTCGATTTTGTGACATAATCATTCCAATTTCATTTCTGCTTTGCTGCACTGGTTACTTTCTGGGTTTGTTCCTGGCCCGTCCCTGTGGCCTTTTCTCACATCCTTGGAAACTCTGCGTACTTCAATGTATTCCCTTTGTCTCCTAATAGGCCTTTGGCATTGAACTTTCTTCTTGAATCATCTGAAGCTTTGATATTTAGTTTTGTCATGTTTTAAATTTAAAACTAGGTGATTTCATAGTGAGCCTACTCTTTGATATACTTTGTTGCATGTTAAGTTCCTACTGGCAGCATGGCTCTTGGTGTTAAGAATGTGAAGAATGCAGCAAAGAGGAGCTTATAGAATGCAACAGTTTGCCCACAAAACAAGAAGAAACTTTATTCAATATGAGATCAATAAATATACGAGTGTATAAGCCATATTAGGCAAAGGTTGAAAAGGCAATGGAGAATTTAAATACCCTCCCTGCAACTTTAGTCTTTTTAACAAAATGTATTGTATCTCATAAAAATAAATGTATCTCAATTGAGAGAAACTAGATGATGCATCACGTCACCCTCTCTGCAGCATTAGTCTCATGCTTGAATAAAAAAAAAACTTTTGTGGGTGAAAAGGAAAAAACCCAAGCACTTCATCTTCAATGTGTAACATAGTAGTAACTGCAGCCGTCCAAGAGTCTTTTGAACATCCACTAGTAGAAGAATTCATTCAGAACATGCATAAAGATAAACTATCAATAGCAACAATTTTACAATATGCACATGCAATTTGGTGCTCTTCATGGCTCATATCGAGAACAATACTGACCAATTTTCAATAAGTGAATCTGCAATGCCAATTTCTAGTCAATCTCCAATGAATTTTTTTAATTTTCAATGAGATATTCAATAGAAACTGGTCAAATTCCAGTCAATCTCCAATGAGATTGTGAATAATATATTGTCCAACTTTCTAGTTTGTAAGAACATATTTGTCAATTGTCAATAAGCATCTTTGATGATATTTTCATTATACTAGCCAATTTCTGGTAAATCAGTCTCCAATGAGATAATAGCCAAATTTTTAGTTTGCAATAACATATTTGTAAATTTTCAATAAGCATCTCCAATGAGATTTTCATGACACTAGCCAATTTCTAGTAAATCGGTTTCCAATGAGATAGTAAAACAACAAAACATAAGCTGAAATATTATTACTTAGGAAATTCATCACGAATTATTCCCAATAAAAATTTATGCTCTTTGACAAATTTCCTATAAAAACAACTACCTTCATCATGGCCATTCTTTTGCAATACTCATAGATACTTGAAGATCGAGAAGAACTACCATGACCACCACTGTTACGACCACCACCAGATTTCCCATCAGGATCATCAACATGACAATGATCATCAGAATAAAAATCATGCTCATTGTACGTCCCCGCTTTTTATCGATGATGATAAGAGCCTGTTCTTCTTGATCCTTAGCGGATTTTTGAAGTTTGCTAGCTTCGTCCTTCAAGAACGCTACGGTTCATATCACATGAAATTCTTCCGGCAGGGTCTCCAGCAACATAAAAATTTGTTGCTTTAATGGCACCACTTGCCAGGAATAGACAGTCTATCCATCAAAGATTTGAATTTGTCAAAGTGAGAATCAAACGGATTAAATATCATTACGAAGACTATATATTTCATACACAGCCTTCTGTTTGTAAACCTTATTAAGGTAACCCCAAATTTCAACAAAAGATTTGAGACCCCTGATTCTTCGAGCACGTAAAGTATTAAAGAACACGTCACTTTATCTTTTTCATGCCAATCATCCAAAAGTTTTACCCAAGTATCATACTCGACTCCTCCAGTAGCCAATGCTCCTTATATTAACTGGTATTTCTTAAGGGATCACTTCAGAGAGTATTGTTTTGATTTTCTTGTTTTGCATAAGATGTGTCCTATTTTTGCATTGTTGTTCCTTAGACAGTGTTTTTGCCAATTTCACATTTGTGGAGCATGCAGTTTGGGGCTTTCAACAACGTCTAGAACATCTTTGGTTTTGCTGTAGCTATTTCATTGCACCTTTTCACATTTATGGAGCACGAAGTTAGTTGACGGCTATTGGAAGGCTTCCAACCACATTGGAAGAGAACAGAAGACTAGACGGCATTATCATCTTTAGCACTTATAGGAGGTGGATCATTTACTATTTGTTTTCTTTACAATGCCAGATGATCTGATGCCTTCAAATGTTGTGTAAAACCCTACAAGATCTCTACAAGGTTGTGCTTGTGAACTGTCTCTCAAATTGCTTCCTCAGTTGCTTATTGTCAATGCAAGGGCAAAGCTTGAAAGGAAGTGTGTCTTTTTTTTAGCTGCGTGTAAAGTTCTATTGTCATTTGCTTGATCAGTAAGCATCCTCATTTTTGAAACCTACTATATTTTGCATTCTAGTTTTCTTTGTCTTCTTATGAAGCCTTTGATTTATTGGCGTGGTTAGTGTTGTTTTTTGTCGTGCGTCTTTGCAGGATCTTTTATGTAAGTTGGAGCTTTGTCCATTCGGACACTATAGGTAGTTGTTTCCAGCATTTGCTAATGATTTCTATGGTCTAGGTTCATTTTATTATCGTATTATGGGGCAGTTTTGCACCTATCAATTTCGCGATTTGCCCTCGTGTTTTCGTGGAATTTTGAAACATGTTCTCGTTGATCGTTTATGCCATTATTGTGGTTGGTTCATGCAAGATCGTTCGGACTGGTTGTCTTACAAGTTTTTGCTTCCGCCTTATAGTGATCGCAAGCCTCCATCTATTTGTAGTATTGTGTATATGCCATATCATATTATGGAGTGTACTAGCCTTGTTATTTCGTTTGAGTAGGGTTGGGTATTTTATGGAGGTGTATAGCTTCATTCTCTCGTTTCATGGCCTCTTCTCCCTTTCATTTTTCCCAGCCTTTGTGTGCTTTATATTGTGCATAAATTGATTTTTTTTTTTTTTTTGGGGGTGGGTTCAGGATGTCTTCTTGTTTGAGCTTTCAATTTCAACATTTGGTTTGTTCTGCATGCACAGACTTCTTCCTAGTGGATGCATGGTTTAGCTTTGTAGATTTTGATTACATGTTGTTTTGAGTAAGCTTTGAATTACGCTGATCTAGTTTCTACTTTGGTGCTATGTTATTCTGAAGCTTCAGAGTCTTGGGACTTGTGAACTTTGAAGCTTTGCTACTCTTATTTGAGTGGTATTATACTTGTACTTTTGTGCTCTTATATGTCTTATGTGTCATCTTTTATACTTGCTCTCTTGCTGCTGAAAGTTATATGTAAATTCCATTTGGGAGTTTTAGACGTATTTATTCTCTCTTTTATTGTTTCTTTGGTGTTGTTAGTTGTTTGGATCTGCCTTGTGTCTTAATGTCCTGCTGCTTTTTCCCCCTGCTTCTCTTGCATTTAAGGGTGGCATCGAACCCTTCTGTTTTCTTGCATATGCTCTTTAGTTATTTCGTCTTTATTTTTTTCTGAGTCCTTATTGATTCTCTTTGGGTCGTTTCTCTTGCTTGGGTCTTGTCATTATACTTCATTCAGCTTTCGAGTTTAGAGATGAGATCTGTGCTCTTTTCTCTTCCCTTATTCATGTTGTCAAGGTTGCGCTAGGCATGCTGGTTGCTATCTAGCACTTTAGATGTAAGGATGTGGTCATCTGATAGTTCCTTTTGCTTTTTTTCTGCCTCTTTTTTCAACATGACTGTTGGTCTGTGTTGGAGTTCAACTGGGCTCTAGAAGTACGATTTATCTGCGTTTCGAGATAAGCAGATAAATCCGCTTCTTGAGGCTAGTTGATGTGTCCCCCTTGAGTATTTAAGTCTCTTTTTCCCTCCTTTGTCTCTATCAGCCGTTCTCGTGCCGCTCCTCCTTAAGCCATTTGCCCCTCCCTCCCACCCTCCTGTGCCTTTGGGCTACTAAGGGTTATTAGATATCTCCTTATTTAGTCATTTGTTCTATGCTTTCATTTCTTTGTTTTTACTAAGAAATAGCTCTTGGTGTTCTTGTTGATCTGGAGTCCTCGTGCAATAATTAATGGTCATTGTATCAAGTATTGATATTGTAGTGACTGTTTTCATGATTGGTATGGGTGCCCTCGTGCCAGAGATCTGGTGGTCCTCGTGCCTGGGATAAGGGTCGCATGCCTAGTGGTTGTTGCATTTGGTGGGTATCTCGCATATTAGTGCAAGTTTCCCACCTGAGATTATCCATTTGGCTTTGACCTGCTTAAATGCAATTCTTATGAAAAAAATCAAATGATATGGTAAAAGTTGTATACCCTCGAATATCTCTTTAAAAATCTGGACACATGCATGCTTTGCGATTATTCAAAGTCAGGAAATTCTTTTCCAAATCATTGAGTGAAGTAGGTTCCATTTCGGTTGAAAAACACCTCTCAAATTGAGATGGATTTCAAAGGTGAAATAGTTGTCAATATCTAACACAGGGTGAGTAAAGTATTTCTAAGGATTCGCATCTGTAGCCATTTGTGGTGAAAAGAATACAAGTTCAAACAGAATCAAGCAGAGCCAAGAAGAAAGCACGAACTGATTGAGAAAAGATTACTAAAAGATTGTCATTGTGTGCATGCAATTTTGATCAGACGTAAAAAAGATGGAGAATTTGCCAAGCTAAAGAATATTCCAACTGATGTGTGTGTCGATTTTGACCAACGATTCAAATTTGAGTTTGATTTGATTCAAATTCCTCCTGATCAGACCTGAAAAGACTCGTTCTAATCCCACCTGCTAAAATTCGACACTCAATTTCCTCCTTGCATTAAGCTCTGATACCATGAAGATATGACTGAATACGAATCGCATGAAGACGACAATGCGAGGATAGAAGGAGATAGACGATATATCTAATCTAATGACTGAACTCCATATAAAACAATAAAGCATGACTATGGCTTTATAGGGGAGCCATGTCAGCAACACCTAGGTGGCATGCCTAGTTATCTATGAATAGTGACACATGACATGTCATTTGCTAACGTACTAGAAGACTTGATAAAGAATAACAGTATATTTGCTTTTAGTCCTAGTCAACACTTATGTTATGAGGCCTAACTCCCCTCCCAACCATGTGCAAATATCAGCTAGTTCAGCATCAGCAATATAGTGGCCAACTCTACACACGCAAAGCATCAGAAATAAGTTGATAATGCTATCTTAGATGCATTTAATAGCATTTACCCTCTGTAGGTTTTGAAAGTAAGATTGTTGAATCCTGCTGTTTGCAATGTGTTAACTGCAATCTCTCCAAGCTCATACTTGACCATGCTATCACCTGGATAAATTAGGAAAATATATAATCTACATGAGCATGTACAAAATAATATATCCATACTGACTTGTGCCATGACAAAGGAAAAGAGGAAGTTGCTTCTTATCCTCGTTCTCTAAAACCTGATTTTTGAGCAGCCTGCAGGAACTCTCGGCCACTGTTATATTGGATTAACTGGGAACATAACAAAAGAGGTAAGTTCAAAGAGTTACTTAACACAGGGAAGCCAACCACTGATTGAACACACAACTACCATTAACATTATTAACGCAAACCATTGCATTTAACATATTTAAATTAAAATCCCCCTTAAACCCCCTTTGGTTTGGGTGCATATTCACACGGGGGGTTACTCCGGGCAACGAGAGCTGTCGGATAGGCATATTTGCCCTTTATTCCAAGATCTGGACCGTACATAGCGATCCTCGTTTGTGGGGTATGCATGTACAAGTTTTTGTATACTGTATATTAAAATTTGCAAAATACTATAAGGTTTGAGAGAACGTACTTAATGGTGTGATTTTGTACATGTATTGTAAATATATTTTTGGAGCTCTCGCTGCCTTACGTAACCCCCCGTGTGAATATGCACCCAAACCAAAGGGGGTTTAAGGGGGATTTTAATTTAAATATGTTAAATGCAATGGTTTGCGTTAATAATGTTAATGGTAGTTGTGTGTTCATTGTTATATAAAAAAAAATTTTGGGCCCTTCGGGCCCTAACCTTTATGGGCCTAAATATTGATTACTAAAAAACACAATAAGATCAAGACAAACAAGTTATTTCCATTGCAAACTACTATGAGTACATTTTATGTAATCATTATATTCATTATCTGTAATTTGAATATTGCAATACAAGAATCACGTAAACTATTGTAAATTGCACATATGCATATGCTAGTGCATATGGTAACATGTGCTTGTGTCAATGCAAGCCTATTTCGCCATGGCAAGCATTCATAAGCATATGGCATAGGTGGCTTAAATACCTGAAAAAGGAAAGTCATTTTTCAAGCCAATGAAACACAAAAGCATTTTATAGTAATCTTAAGGCAGCATTCAGTACATACTGTTTGTTTCCATTACATATTGTTTGTTTCCAGACAACACACATGACTTTTGTCACAAGACTTTTTTGAGACAACACACTTTGACATCCAAGCCCTTCATGGTTGAGGTGTTCATGAACAACCACTACGTTTTGGATAATCCACAATAGAGGGCAGCCAATCTGTATATGTAGCAAGAACTTCAAAGCCATTCCAAGTTCTTCTAGCAAGGAATATGAAAAATAGATGCAGATAAGAATTTAAAACTTCAAATACATACAACGGACTAATTGGATAAATTACATTCATGGAGTTATATTGGTGGCAAAATTCAGCAACAAATGTAGCCTTGGATGCCCATTTATATACAATGACAATTTAGTTCATGGAACTATAAGCGAGGATTCGAACTTTATATAAGAGATCTTTCAAAGGCGTAGAATGAGTGATAGAGTTGACATACTCATTGTGTTTGCTGGCCATTAATTATCGCGGAAGTTTGCGAAGTTAGCTAAAACCGAGGAAACAAGATTGGCACATTAAGCAATGTAAGGATAGCGTTAGTAGAAGCTCCAACTTACTTCTATATTCGATCGGAAGTTTCCTTTTAATTGCTCAGTAGAATATTGTGGGTAATGCTTCGAGGCGTTCTTGCTTACGCAATATATGAGCATCCATTAAACCGATTATCCCACAGGTTAATATTCGGGGAAGCCAATTGATTACCTTCTGCGGTGGTGTAAACTTGGAATCAATCAATAACGTTTTGATTCAAACCGCGCGTGAGGTTTACGCATGGTAACGTGTTGGAGGTTTCTCTCGATGATTTGCCGGCATGAGGTGCTGGATATGGGTTACGCCATTTTCTTTCCCTCTTTACCACCACCAAGCGCACCTGAACCATGGAACAAAAAAAATAGACCTAAGGCCCTGCGGATGGAAAAAGAGTTAAAAAACGGGACCTTGAAGTTGCGAATCCCGCTTTCGAAGTCGCTCTAAACCCTTGCCTCACCAAACCCTTGCCTTACGGACACGAAGGATCTTTGCCGGATCTATAAGGTGCGCCATTTTCTTTCCTAGTGCACCAACCGCACTGAACCGTGGAACCGGGAAAAATAGACCTAAGGCCCTGCGAATGGAAAAATAGTTAAAGAACGGACCTTGAAGTTCTTTGAATCCGCTTTGAAATCGCTCCAAGCACTTGCCTCACCAAACCCTTGCCTTACCAAGACACGAAAAGGATCTTTGCCGGATCGTAAATAAGCTTTGTATCTTTGGAAGACCTTTCTACAAGAAATAATCAAGCTTTCAAAGATCCCGGTTGAACCGGCTTCCTAGAGTTCAAAGAGAAACACTTGAGCGGATTGCTAAAAAAGGGAAGGAGAAAATAAAGGACTAGACCCAGAGCTTCATCCTGTGCGTGTGCTGGCAGACAGATCTGGCGCAGCAAGCTTTGCCCCATAATTTTGCAGGTGTATGACGCGCCTCAGTTCGACGGAAAAAGAAGAATGAAATGCGCTGCACTTCATCACAGCGACAGATAAACCAAGAAAAGCAAATCGAACATCAACGCTGGAGGCTAGAACCAGCTTACGAAGGGGATCAACAAGAACTTTTAAGCCATTTCAATCTGTCTCCCACAACAACACTATGAACATAGCAAATCCATAGAGCCCTAAAACCCCTAAAATGATCGACCCTAAAGTGGAAGAGCCCGAGCCTTGCATGCCTAGCAATTCTTTTTTCATCTTTCTTTAACCAAAAATTAGATACAAGGTAAACAACCACCGTCGGATTGTTAAAACCAACCCAAATCAACGAACCAAAAAGGGCGCACTCTAGAAATACTATTTAGTATGCCTCCACGAATACAACGTCAAAATCATAGGAAAACCATATGAAAAACCGTATAAAACCACAAAAAAAACCCCTGTTATTTTGCTACATATTGAAACTACTGCATCAAGTTTTCCCAGAAATGGCGTGCCATCACTATATACTTCAGTTGCAAATCTAGTTGCTATATACAGTGATGTAGCACCACCCTGACTCAGCCCTCCTACCACAAGCTTAACTGACATAGCAAAAGAAACCAAATGAAATGAGTGCCCTTTGCTTTCAGAGAAACTATAGAAGTCATGCAATTGATCATGCATTATGCAACTGGTCTTGTGAATAACCAATTTTTGTCTACAAACGATTGGAAGTCACCTTCTGGTGGCTCATTAGACAGCAAACTGGCAACAAAGGCTGTAGAAATGTCAAGACCATCCAAATCATCAGGTGCATCTACTTCGATAGCCACAACATCATATGTAGCATAATAACAGGGGGTTACTTTTTGTTTTTTATACGCTTTTTCACATGGTTTTTCTATGATTTCGTTGTTGTATTCATTGAGGTGTACTAAATAGTATTTCTAGAGTGCACCCTTTATGGGCCGTTAATTTTCGTTGGCTGAAACAATCCGAGGGTTGTTGTCTTTCTCTGCATGTTTGTGCATGAACACTGCGCATGTGTATGCATGTGCATGTGCACGTGCATGTGCATGTGCACGTGTGTGCATGTGCATGTGCATGTGTACTGTGCATGTGCATGTGCATGTGCATGTGTACTTGCCCTCTTGGATTCTTGTTGCCGGAGTGGATGTTTGCTGATGGAAGGTTATCACGAGATGGATTTTTTGCTCACATTTACAAAGGTATTTGTTTTTAATGTTTCTTGATTAATATAATGGTATTTTTACAAGATATTGGTTTTACGGTTCTACAATGCAATGCTACAAAACCCGCCTTTGTTTCCTTCACTTTATGCGTTCTAAGATTTGTTGCAGATTCTAAAAGAGTTTAGAGTTTTAGGCCCTCTGTTTGCTTCCAACTTCTTGGATATTCTGGCTTTCTTTGGATTATTCATAGCAACCCGACCTTTAGCTTCAATCAACAAATGGATTCTTGTGCACAGCAAGGCGGATTATTCCATGCCGCTTTACGAAGTCGTGCGGATCGGTCAAGCGATGGCCATATGGAGCATCCAAAATCATATGGATCGATAAACAATGGTTTCATTGTGAAAGAGAAATAGCTGTAGCTGAAGTAACAACACGTGGAATGCTAACACAGCAAGCTTGCTTCAAAACCTCTATCCTTGATCTCGCTTCTTCGACATTCTACGAAACCTACTCCACATCACCAAAGCGGCCGATTCTCTTCACTTGTTAAACCAAAGCCAGGCAACCCGTGAGAAAGTGTCACTGGTTCTTTATGAACCTCACCAATTGTTACTGCAGAGTAACGTTGATGTTGTTGTCTTTCATGCAATGGTTTGTGAATAAAACATTATTGTCGAGCATATCAATGTCTAAAGCTTTTATTTGATTCAATTTTATTTTGTTACTAAAGGTTTGTGAATAAAACATTATTGTAGAGCATATCAGTGTCAAAAGCTTTTATTGATTCAAATTTATTTCACTAGTAAAATTCTATTTTCTAAATTAATATCAATCTAACCAATTTCTTTCCTTTACGTTCATGCAGACTATAGAATCTCTCAATCCATCAATTCCACATGACATTTCTTTGATGCCTGAAGTCAACATGATGTTGATCCAAACATCATTACTATACCAGAGAATCCAATAAATGAAGATCAAGTTCAATTAGTCCTGCCACCATCAGCGCAACCACCACCTGCGCATGGCGAAGACCCTATTGATGTGTTATTATGGTTGGTTGGTTGGTTGGGTTTACGTGCACAAGTAAATAGGCTAACTGCCCTGTGCAGACTGTTTGATAGGCAAATCAACGAAGATGTATATCGTATCTTAAGCCGCTATCTATTTTGAGTGCTTCAAAATTGCTATAATACTCTTGTTGTCTTCAATGACTTAATAAATTTTTAAATAATATGCTTTTTAAAGCGTATGTAATTAAGTTACATTATGCTATAATATTATAGTTACTCAGGCTTCATATTATTTTTTTTTTTTTTTTGTTATAATGCTAGATATTAGATATTACATATTGCTACATGTTTTGCATGTTTTACATGTTTTTATATATGTTTTGTTTTTTCAGGGCCCGAAGGGCCCAAATTTTTTTTTAGTATAACAACCAACACACTACCATTAACATTAATTATCACAACCATTGGATCCAACACATTTAAATTAAAATCCCCCTTAAACCCCCTTTGGTTTGGGTGCATATTCACACGGGGGGTGACGTAGGGCAGCGAGAGCCCTTATTATATTTTGCACGTACAAAATCAACACCATATAGTATTTTGCTTCAAATCTTATAGTATTTTGCAAATCTTGTTATACAGTATAGCAAATTTTGTACTTGCATACCCCACAAACGAGGAACTTTACGTACGGTGTAGATTCAGGAATAAGGGGTGAATATGCCTATCCAAACCCTGCATAGACAAGTGTGCAATCGCGCATATTGTTATGAGTTTAAGGGACAAATTTTTAACTGTTCTAATTCAGATCTAAGGAGCATACATGAATTATACAAACATACATGATTGACAGTAACAGGGCGTTTCGGAGCTGTTGGAATAATCCATTTAACCTGACCAGAAAGAACGTAAGTTCATCTTAAATTTAGACACATCTAAAAGGCAGCCCAAAGATCTCATCTGATAGGGTAAAAGGTTGGAACAAAAATTTGTGGTCATCTTGAGTTACTGGATTATCTTGAATGGAGGACAAACTAATGAATTAATGAAAATGAACATGTTACAACATCAAGAAATGATGCATTGTTCAAGATTATCCCCTCTATTCAAATACTGTAGATAAGAGCAAGACTCTCTTTCAAATTAAAAAGTAACAAAATAAACGTCCTTATACATACACATGAAAATACGTACATTTGGAAGAGGTAAATCTCTCAAAAGAGAAAGAAAGCTGCAGAAACACAGAACCATAAGAACCATTACAGCCTTGTATATTCAATTTAATAAACACTTCACGAAAGTTGACTGTTTCTTGTATCTTTACAAACATATTATTAGCCTTCAAGGAAGAGATTGCAAATCACGAAGTTCGGAACCAACACAACAACTTTGCTTGCAGAACTAATGGGAAGAAGAGCAGAAAAATTGGATAACATACTTCTCAAACTTTGTGTATTGTTCTTTAATTAATCTACGCACCTGGATCCACTATCTCCAAGGCCATGAAGCCAGACAACAGTAGCCAGATGCTCGCCTTTGGGTTCTAATATCAGAGGTTCTCCATATCCTAGCTTGTTAATTCTATCTATCCAACCTGGTCAAAAGCAAACTTGTCCATTCTATATATTTATAACGCAGACAAATTCAACATAAAAACCTTTTGAGATTACCTGCTGGAGCCAACAAGAGCGGATCTGGTCTCGATATCTGTTTCCTAATAATGGACGCACACATACCCATATTTGCGCTCCTGCTTCAAGCAGAACTGAAATTGGGATTCCAATTGAGTAATAAATTATGATTTTCCGCTCGTTGATTTTCTCGTCACCTTCTCGTCACGTTGTGGCATACATGTAACATGATCTTGGATGTGATGCAGGTCAGAACTTTCACACTCTGGTCAGCTGATCAGTTTTTTTGAGAGAGAGGAAGCAGGCAAAGAATAATCCATTTGCAGCCAGATTGAAGCTCATTTCGACAATTAACCAGATGGAAGACTATTTCTGCGCTATTTCACGTGTTGAAAAAATCTCATAAGACTTCTGCGTTTTGTCATTGCTCAAGCTCCGAATGGCTCGGACGCAATTGGCAGGGCCGACAATGATCAATGGCATTGTCAATTATATCTCCTCCGTCGGGCATCACACCCTACTTTTCTTAATGCTAGTAATGTATTTATTAGATTAAGTTTGCACAATTAGTTTTTAGTTTCAAATTTGGGAAGGGTTAATTCTCGCAGACTATGATTCTTGCACGGTACTATATTCAAAACCGTATATTTAAGGCAAGTTGAGCAGTTTGCTTGTTTTGGAGGTTTTCTTTCTATTTTGAAGGGTCTTTAGATGATTTTTATTCTCATGGTATAAAAAAGGGAAATTATTAGAGTTTTATAGATATGATCCTTACACTTGACAATTGACTTAACACAACTTCAATGGAACTTATCTATTTGCATTGCAAATTCAACATTTAACAATAGTCATAACCTTCGAAATTAATCATATAGGTTACTGTAGCAATGTAAACGAATGAATTACTGTAGCAATGATCCCATGTACTGTAGCAATGCAATAATCACAACCTTATTCAATCATAATTCCTCCTCAAGTGATCGATCGGCATGCTCCTGATTATCTGAATACGTTTACAGGGATAATTCTGTCTTCTTATAAGGTTGATCGACGGTTTAGGCAGTTAATCCGGCCGTTTTCTTATCTTCTAAATATGCTCTCCTTTGCCACCTAACATTCGATCTTATCTGCTATTTTCACCTTACGTATAACCGTCATTAACAGTAATGGTCTTGGCCTTGCTAAGTTAATGTCCTTAACCATTAACTTGGCCCTTTACCATATCTCTAGCATGTTTAGGTCTATAACCATGTATCAACGTGGATTACCTTTTTAACCATTATAGGCATATTTGGATCAACATAATGCCTTCACAATTCATGTCTCCTCACAATACTATATGCTGTGGTTTCTCCTGTACAATCAACAGTCAGATAACACTGCTCAAGTCTTTATATTTACACCAATTATGCAATGACCTTAATCACACATTTCCAACATTCCTCCTTCATTGCATAATTAAGAAACTCTAAGATCATTTCTGAATTGCTGCATTATGAATTTCTGAGATCATTCCTGAACTGCAATGTTATATAACTTTGAGATCATATTTGAACTGCAAAAACTTTCCTTTTGGTAACCCTTTGGCAAATATATCTGCAACCTGGCTGCACTATGAATTTCTGAGATCATTCCTGAACTGCAATGTTATAGCACTTTGAGATCATATTTGAACTGCAAAAACTTTCCTTCTGGTAATCCTTTGGTAAATATGTCTGCAACCTGTTCTCCTGTACTTACATATGTCATTTTAATGTACTTCTTTGTGGCCATATCCCTGATAAAATGAATATTTAACTCGATGTGCTTGGTCCTTTCATGATCTACTGGATTTCTAACTATTGCTATGCAGCTTTGGCTATCAGTTAGAATAGGTGTTGAATCATTTTGTTTGCAGTTTAACTCTTCCAACAGCCTTCTCAACCATGTGATTTCCTTTGCAACAAGTGAAGCAGCTGCATACTCAGCTTCAGCTGAAGACATTGCTATAGCTTTTTGCTTTTTGCTTCTCCATGTAATTGCTCCACCTGCCAAGAAAACTACATACCCTGATGTGGATTTCCTTGTGCTCAAATCGCATCCCCAATCTGCATCACTGTATGCACATAAGTTAAGATTTGTTGAGTTGAATGTGATTCCATGCTCCTTTGTTCCTTTTAAATATCTTAGGACTCTTTTGGCTGCCAACTAGTGCTCCTTGCTTGGACTATTATTCCTTCTGCTCAATACATTAACAATATAAGCTATATTAGGTCTGCTATTATTTGCCACATATAATAAGCAACCAATTAGAGCTCTAAAAGGTTTTTCCTCCATTTCCTTTTGCTCCTGTTCTGTCATGTCTTTGTCTGCAGTAAGTTGATGCCCTGGTGTCACTGGAGTTTTTACTGGGTAAGCATCTACCATATTGAACCTGCTCAACATATTGTCTATGTGTCTGCTTTGCTTTAGTTTTAGAATTTTCTTTTCTCGATCTCTAATCACTTCAATCCCTAAGAATTGTTGAAGTTCTCCCAAATCTGACATTTTGAACCTTCCTTTCAGAATGTTTTTGCAAGTATCCAAAACTTTTGTGCTGTTTGCTATCATGATACAATCATCAACATATAAGGCAATTATACAAAAATCCTCATTTACTTTGAACCTATACAAGTTCCCATCATTTTGGAGTTTCTCAAAACCTTGATCTTTCAGAAAATTGTTTATACACTGATACCATTCCCTTGGAGCCATACACAGCCCTATTTAGCTTCCATACTTGATCTTCTCCTTTTGCAAAACCTGGTGGTTGCTTCATAAATATATTCTCATCTAACTTAGCATTTAGGAAGGCAGTTTTGACATCCATATGGTGAAGCTCGAGATCCCAAGCATTTGCCATAGCTAATAACAATCTTATGCTTGTGAGCTTAACAATTGGAGAAAACGTCTCCTGATAATCTTTTCCCTTTTTCTGAGTATAGCCTTGAGCTACCAACCGTGCTTTATACCTCTTGCTACCATCTGCATTAACTTTTATCTTGTATATCCATTTACTGCCTATTATATTTTTATCTCCAGGATTTTCCACTAGGTCATAAGTTTGAGTTTCCTCAAATGAGTTTAGTTCCTCCTTCATGGCGTCTTCCCATTTTGTCCTGTCTATGCTTTCCAATACTTCTTCAAGTGTTTTAGGTACCTCTTCATCCTCAATCAATGCCATAATTTGTTCAAAATCCTGTGTCAAATTTGCAATCCTTTTGCTTCTGCCATATTCATTTCTGTCATATAGATCACCTTCCAATCTGGCCTCTTCTCTAAGTTTTTCAACTTGGCAACTTTTTCTTTGGTATTACATTATTCTCAGTGAGATTCCTCATGCCATTTCTTTCCTCTGAAGTTGTTATTTTGCTGTCACAAATTTCTGATTTACTGTCATAATCCATATCAGCAGTAATGTTCTTGCTGTCCCTTTTATCCACAGTTGTTGATTTAACACCTATTCCTTTATTTCTATCTTTGTATAAGATACTCTCCTCGAACACAACATCTCTGCTCACAACTATGGCTTTGCTATTTGGAATAAAGATCCTATATCCTTTGCTCTCTTCATCATAGCCCACAAGAAAGCCTATTTCAGCTTTATCATCAAGTTTCTTCCTCAATTCAGAGGGTACATGAACATATGCAAGACAACCATAAACTTTGAATCTATCATAGTTCAAACTTGCTTTATTTTTAGACCATAACAATTCAGGAATATTACCTTTAGTGCTTGAAGAAGGAAGCTTGTTTTGAATCAAAATTGCTGTTTTGAGAGCTTCTTCCCAGAGATAGTTTGGTAATCCACTGTTTTTTATCATAGATCTCACAGCATCCATGATGGTTCTATTTTTTCTTTCAGCTACACCATTCTGCTGTGGACTATATCTGCATGTCAATTGTCTCCTCATGCCATTAGTAATGCAAAAAAGCCTAAATTTTGTGGATAAATATTCACCTCCTCTATCTGATCGAATGCATTTCAATTTCTTACCAGTTTCTCTTTCCATTTCATGTACATATTGTTTAAATGCATTCAAAGCTTGTGACTTCCTTTCAAGACAATAGCATTTGCATTTTCTTGAGTAATCATCAATAAAAGAGATAAAATACCTTTTTTGAGTTCTTCCCCTTATGTTTAAAGGACCACATAAATCGGTATGAACCAGCTCTAAAACATCTTGAGCTCTTGCCTTTGATTTTGAGAATGGTAACCTATTAATCTTCCCAAGCATGCAACCTTCACATAAATGTTTTTCTGGATCTATATTATTGCAATTTATCCATCCTTTGTTAGCTAGAAATTTTAGATTGTTGTGATGAGTATGAGCAAGCCTGTTATGCCAAAGAGCAAAATCTGAAACGGTTACTGCATTTACTTCCAAATTTTTCAACTGAAATAAATTTCCAACACGAATGGCCTCAAACTTTTTTTCATTTCCCATGTAAATATTACAAGCTTGAGAGTCAAAGTTGACTCTATAACCTAAATCAACCAACTGACTGACTGAAATTAAATTTTTGATAATACTGGGAACACAAAGGACATTTTCAATGTCTACTACATTTCCTTCTAAGTCAATCAACTACAATAATCCTCTTGCTTCAATTGATTGTAGAGCTCCATTTCCAACTTGAACATTTTTGGCATGGATCTTTGACACCTTCTTGAGCAGATCAGTAGTTTGAACTACTGATCTCTCAGCTCCACTATCAACTACAAAAGGATCACAAGGTTTGTTAGCATGTATTTGATGATCAAGAACAGCAAGTTCATGTTTTACCTCATCTTCATCATTGCTCTTTTCCTCCTCTTCATGTTCTTTTGTAATAAAGGCTTTTTCAGATCCTTTTCTTCCTTTCCCCCTGTCATATCCTCTTCCACCTCTGCTGGTATTGCCTTTTTCCCCTTTTTGAATCCTTAGGAGTTGGGCATTTTGCTGCTACATGTCCTCTCCACCCATATTTCCCCCCTTTTTCCTGTAGTAATGGTGAAATTGCAGATCTGGTGTGCGAGTTCTTAGAGGTCGCCATTCACACACTTCTTTCGGTTCGAGGTTTATATCCTTCAGGTGTGCGATTTGTTTCTAGCATATGCTTTGGTAGCCATTTCATGAAACCTTTTTTTTCAAATAATAGAGCTTATGCAGGTATAGTTAACAGTTTGCTTATTCCATATTAATCGTTTCCTGTATGTTTCCCTTGTGAGAATGTAAAAATTATAACTGTGTTACAGAAATGGTTGAATGCCGCGTAGATGGTTTTTGTCCCATATCTCGTGCACATATAGTATTTTGAATTGTTTTTGTAATATCATTATTTGCATATCCTTCGAAATGATTGCAGAATCATTTGAGCGTAGACGCCATTTCAATGTGCCAGTGCAACGATCACGCCATCCTGACTTAATAAAGTACATTGAGTCTGCTATTTCAACACTAAAACCATGGATTCAAGAGGTGTGGAAATCAAGTTATGAAATCTTGTGCTATTCTATATATTTGTATATTCATGCGTAAAGTTTACTTACGCAGGGCGTAGTGGAAAAAATTGCCATTGTGGTACTTGATAATCAACAGATGCCTTTGGAGAGGTTTATTTTCAAGTTTCATGTGAAGCAGTTACTGTTGCAGCATGTACCTGTAGATAACCTGGAATTTAGTCTGAGGGCATTTCTTTTAAAGATTCCATTAGCAGATCCATTGCTGTGTTCGTTACCCCCAGGTTGGCATTATGGATTCTTTATTTTGCTTCATCCAACAGTCTATATTTACCAAGCTGTATCAAATTTTTTCAGATTGTTCATGGGAAATAGCAGTCTATTCTAAACGACTTCCTGGGGATACTAGCCGACAATATTACTTGGGCAGGCCCTCCTCAAATATCACCAATCAAGTCAATGAGCAGTGATCCACTAGACGTGCAATTATATATTGAACACCCAATGTGTAGCGCATCTAGTTAGCACCAGCTTTCCATATGTGGAATCCACAGTCTCTGAAGTATGCAAAGAGAAGATGGCCGTGAAGAACTAGATTCTAAAAGCCGGGAGATCATTTTAGTGGAAGAGTCTGTAAACGAATTAAGGGAGATTCATAACCTACCTATTTGAAAATGTGATTGTATTTTCAAACAACCTCAAACAAGCAAGGTATGCAACCAACATTTGTCTTTTGTGCTACTTTTTGGGTTAGGGCCAACCCTAGGTGTGGAGTAGCAGAAAGCTGAATATGCATGACATGTACCAAAGAAGGGTCAAGAATATGATATGTACCAAAGAAGGGTCAAGATTTGAGTAGAAGTTGAAGAGGACGTATGAGAATGAAAATTGGCAACATCCCATGAGAAAAGCCACGATAGACGAAGAGTAGAGGCAGTTCGGGTCATAAGGTGCAGAAGTGATATGACTTAATGGTTAATCTCACATATGTGCTGACATGGCAATCTATGTATTTACATAGGACCATGGTTTATAGTTTAGCATATATTTAAGTTCATGTATGCCCCTAGCCAGGTTAGGTGTCCACATGCTGTGCTCTACACGTCACATATGTGACTATCTTCTATATGTGACTATCTTCTGTAGCAAAAAAAAAAAAAAAAAAAAAAAAAGAATATCCAATCCATCATATTTTATTTTTTCACACCATCTCTCTTTCTTTCTTGTCTCTAGCTTGTTGAGTTCTAGCCTAGAGACGGTGGGCAAACTGGGCAAAAGGCCTGATGGAGTATGGAAAGGATGTAAGAGGAGGTAGTGCTAGGATTACTACATAATGCTATAGACATGAGGCAAACTAGAACGACTAGGGCAACCAGTGCAAAAATGAGCCACCAACAAAAATATAAGTATAACAAAATAGATGGCAAATCAAGATAAGACACAACTAAGAACAACTGGGACTCTACAGCTCAAGGGACTACTGGAACCCATGGTGCAAATGGGAAAATGTGGCCAAAGAACTGAAGGAATACTTGCAATGTATGGATTGTAAGCAGTAATACAAATAATAAATGAGGTTAACAGAACAAACGGGTAAAGTGAGATAATGGAATAAGCACCATGAAGCTTGAGAGAGCAAAGGAGACGATCAACTCATCAAAGAAGATCACTAAAGAACGTAGGATAAACAAGATTGAGAGGGCAAAAAGGGAAAAACTGAAATGGAACCAATGCGATGGCGAATGTATAGCAAAATAACAGGGGGTTCCATGGGGATTTGATATGGATGTAAAAATAACAATTCCTATTTAAGTGATACACATTTTAAATTGACAGCAAACACTTCATTCTGCAACTTGCTAGGTGACCATTTCTAACACTCCCCTTTAGCTAGCATTTGTCCTCCAGATGATGCCAATGGCATTTCTAAATTCGACATGCTTCTTTTCATTCAATGTTTTTTTGTCAAAATGTCTGCTTCTTATAGATATATACTGCAAATCAATTTCTCCTTTGGCCACTACTGTAGATATAGAAAGTTGCCCTTCTTCGGTGGGCAGTCAATGATAGATATGCCTACAAAGCCAGAAGGGATCAGGGAATGGGTCAAGATGAAAGTTACTGATAAAATATGGGCAAATGCGCAAGGAAAAATGGAATTCTATAAAAGAGAGATTAATCCTATGGTCACCTACACACAACAGCAATATCTCCTTGATCATTTACCTAGGGCACACCAACACTTGATTTGTCGGATGAGGGTTAGCTCCCATCACCTACGAATTGAGTGTGGATGATGGCGTCAGATTCCTAGGGACCAAAGAACATGTGAAGTTTGTGGCTCACAAGAAGTTGAAGTTGAACACCATTTTCTTATTGTCTGTCCAGCGTACGCAGCCATAAGAGATCGCGTATGCAGCCATAAGAGATCGCGAGAGTCGGATCTTCGAAATGTATATACAGTTTTTCAGTTACGCTCATAGTCACTTGCATCTCTCCTTGAGGAGATATGGCAAGTTCGTGAGGTTTCTTTGTAGAGATGGACTGATTTGTCGCTCTATGTTTGTTTCTGATATCTCGTCTCCTAGACCGTAGGGTCTCTATGAGATAGTGAATAAATTTACTTTACTTTACTTTATTTTACTTTACTTTACTATGTGATTGTGTGTGCTAAAGTGAGAGGATGTGAGGATGTGTGTGGATCATCCAATCCAGTACATATTGATCAAATCATATTAAAATTCCACCCAAACCAAAGGGGGTTTTAGGGGGATTTTAATTTAAATGTGTTGGACCCAATGGTTGTGTTAATTAATGTCAATGGTAGTTATGTGTTGGTTGTTAATGCCAATGGTTGTGTTAATTTATTGAATTTATAACGAAAAGTTTTTTAAGATAGATAGATAGTAGTTTTAACGTCACGCCACTAGGCAGCATCCAACTGGACATGTGACCACACACCACACTACATTGCTTGGTTGGGCCCTGCCCCCAACCACCTTACATTGCGTCTGTTGAGATTTGACCCCCAACAGTACCGAGTGCGATTCTGGGCGGTCTCGAACTCGAGACCACATTGCTAAGGAACTAGTGTGTTACCACTAGACCAAATAAGAGAGCTCGTGGTATAAATTTATACCCTGACTTCCTTTATAAACAATTTCGGTATAAATTTATACTGCTCTGGACATTTTCATGTGGGGAGATGGTATAAACTTATACCGCTTGAGCTCACTGGCGGTTTCCCTGTGTACTGCTTGAGCTCACATGGTAGAAATTTGTATCATTTGAGCTCACGCGATATAAATTTATACCGTTCAATAAATTCAATGTATCGCTTCAGCTCACATTGTAAAAATTTATACCGTTTGGTGCAACGCCTCCTGAGCTCCCATTTGGTATAAATTTATACCATCCAATAACGTGGGGAACATTAAAGCTTACGAACTAAAACTAAAAAACACCTTTTATGAAACAACCATGTTGTATGATTACCTGGCCATCATCTGGTAAGCGAAAATGCATTTTGGAGCAACTATAAGGCGAAGCTCACAAGTTATATGTTGTGACTCAAACAATACTGAGGTTAGCATGTGGGTTGCGGTTTCATTGGTAGACAATGCTGAGGTACGTATACTTTTCATAGTGAGGCAGATGACAAGAATAGCCATGATGATCATGGTCTTAACGTGTTAGATGATGACATGCATCCTGAATTAGCCGCAGTGTAACTTTTTTCAAAATGTCAAATCTACTACATTTTTTACAATTTTGTTCAAAAATTTGTAGTGATTTCAAAAACTTTGAATGCAGTGCCTTTTTGTCGCTCTAGTGCACTTGATGTTTTTTTTCAATGTCTACTCTTTTTTTTAATCTCTGAAATTGCTACTATTTTTAGGGGGCTAAAAAGGGGTATTAATTTTGCATGGAAGCTAAGTTGAATTAGCCCCTCAAAAATAGTACCTAAAATATCCAAATTATCACATTTGTCACAACTTTACCTCGAAAAGGGACCTTTTTGAGGGAGTTTTGGAGAATCTTTCAAAGATTCCTTTTAAAGTACGTTTGGAGCAATCAAGTGCGTTTCATTTTGAACATTGTTTATCGGACTAGCTCGTCCCGCAGCACATGCCACTGCCGCGATGGCGAGATTGGTGGCTGTTGTAGCTTTCAACTTTGGACATCTTCATTGGTTTCTTCCTGTCCCATACAAGATTAAAACAGAATTCCAGCCAGTAAGTGAGCCAATAGAGAGAAATGTTCACGGCGCCCTTGGTCGCCGCGATAAATTTCTTGTAAATGTGACGATAAGACAAGTTCACAAGTTATAAAACTGGCGGACAGGGACTTCCTTAAAATGGCATCTTTATACACTCTAGCATAACCACTATTTATTCACTCAATGAAATTGTTTGCAAGAAAAATAAAATATACTCTAATATCTACCACATACATAACGGGATGTTTTTATATTTTATTGTGGGCCATTGATGGGAGAATATTCTCTCTCTTGTTCTGGATCAAGGGCCTACGATTTCTTTTGGCTTCACTCCTATGAAAGTTGCAATGGTGCAAACTAAATTGACAACGCCCAATGGATCGAGCAGAACATGAAGTCATGTCGGCATGAGCATGAAGCATGAAGCTCTGCTGCAGGATCAAGAAAGCACGAAGCTCCAACGAAAGCAAATAGTTTGAAACCCAGTCGGCCGACTATGGGACTAGGTATGCCATTTTGGAAGTAAAAAGCACAAGAGCTTCTTCAGCAGGCCCAGTGCGGCGAGAGGCCTGCATGCAACCTGGATTACAAGGCCTAACCCCATAAAATAGGGCTGGAGGATCCTATCCTCCATGCCAGAGCATTTTCAGGTACTGAAAGGCCAATTGATGTTCAAGTACTAATAAGCTTGAACGTATTAAATACTTAAGTGCTGATGCTTAAGTAAAACTCAAGTACTAATATGCTTGAGTGGCTGTTGTTTTGGACAACATGCCTTCTGTCATCATTAAGGATTGCATACAGGTTACTTCAAAAGCATGTTCTCAAGACAAAGATCACATACTTGTTTATTTTTCCTACTTCATCATGTGTTGTTACATGTTACAGGAGTAATCTGGTATGTAAACTTTCTATTTGTCTCATTAGGAGACTGAATAAGCACGCCAGGGGGAGATGAAGAAGTTGAGGTGTGAGCTCCTGTAGTAATCTCCTTCTGTGTTGTTGCATGTACTTTTATTACAAAAATTAAAAAGTGGCACTTCCTTTTCTTCAAAAAAAAAATATATATATATATATATATATATATATATATATATATATATATATATATATATATATATATATATATATATATAAATATATATATATCCAAACGATTTTTGTCTCGTTACATGTCTTGCAGCACAGGGAAATAGAAATAAATAATTGGCATTAAAGAATGGAGGCATGGACCAAAGGTTTGCACCAACAAGGTAAAGCAGCAAGGTAAATACTAAGGATATTATTAATAGGCCAAAGGTCTAAGGTTTTTAGACCACATGGCAATAGAATTCACCAGTTTGATGGAAAAGCAGAGCACAATGCACAGGATAAGGGAAACTGAAATGGTACAGGGACCCAAGGGTAAGAGGTGAAAAATTACAAACATATGGATACAATCTTATTGTTTAGAAGTTAAGCATGGAGGTAGACATGTTTTACTATTGCATGTTTTACCATTAAGGAATACAACAGGGCATGTGTGCGCAAGGTAACGTTGACCTGGCCGACATAGGCATACAGGTAAGTTTTCATATTTTAAGTATTTACAAAAAGCTAATGATTCCAAGGCTATCAGACCATGGGACATAGGAAGTGGCTACTTTGGTTAAATACCATGGCACAAAGGGAATTGGTACGGGCATATAGACCCAAGGTTTGGACTTTGAAAATTACAGACCTAATAATCATACCTTATAGCTTAGTGGCTGTGCCAAAAAGAATATTTAATTGACATGAAAGTGAATTCCTTTTTGCATAATTGGTTTAAAGTCTATTTTACTAACCCAACCTAGGCTGAAGAGCAAGACCAATGGAAGGACTTGGATCAGACAAACAGCAATAAAGGCAAAGATGCAATGGCCAACACAGGGTAATAGGAACAAAGAATAGGCACCAATTACCGGGAGCCCGGACCAAGTATTTGCAGACATATGGTAAGGCAGCTTGATGATGACCAAAGGTAATATACTTGGATCAAGACTAGAAAAGGGTAAGCCCATCGGGCAATGTTACTAAGCATAACATGAGACCATAAGATAACATGGACGAGACCTTAGGAAACTAGCAATAGGGTATTAAAACAAAATGAAATATGGGGATAAGCATGTAAAGTATTTTTTCGTTCACTATCAGTTTAGGGCTACTTTCTTAACCTAATCTGTACTGAAGAACAAGATCCAGGAGGGCGCTCCGATCGGGCCACTAGCAGCAATGAAAGAATTTGAAGGCGCCGGATGCTGCCGTAGCCATGCAAAAAGCAAGCAAAGGAATCTTTGCCAACAGAAAAGATATAATAAAAGGTATGTGTTAACCTCTAGTAAGCATTTCCGGAAGCCTCCGGAGGAATCAATCTGGTCGGCCTGTTCTCAACAAGGGAGCACCCAGTGGCATGAAGGCACACAAAACCGTGGGTTTACAAGGGCCAAGCTGCTAGATCTGATAGATAAGGCTGGGCTGAATTTAAAGGCGCCGTGCAAGGCAAAAGGCGAAAGCATGGCACAACCAAGCAAGGTGTTCTTAGAAAGAGTGGTAGAGAAGTATAATCTGGCATCTACTGGCCCAAGCAAAATCGGCACCATTAAAGGTATCTTCAAAGGAAGCAACGGAATGGAAATGACCAACAGGGAGAAACCTGGCATAGAGATTATCAGCATTCCAAGAAGCTGAGCATCTGGAGCAGAACCAAATCGATGAGCTGGACTTGGATGAAATTGATCCAATCCAACCAAATCAGGTTCAGCAGGCTTTTTCTGCTGTTCTAAACCCTCTGACTAAAATCTATGACGTCTGTTTATTGTCTATTGTTTTAGATTTTAATTTGGTGAAGGGCGAAGAGCCGAGTCTAGACGATAGCTTACCTGCTAGTGGCTTAGTATGTTACCCTGATTAAGGCTAATTTGCTATGGTTTCACTGCAGGTAACCCGTCTAACTCCTCCAAATTCGTTTTGAATGGGGAATCCGACTTCTACAAAGGGTCTTGCAACTGTGGCCATTTTGGTGACGAAATATTTGGTTTCTTTTTTGCAAAATAGTAGTATATGCTTTCTGCTATACAGGGTAAGTTTTTCTTAAACGTTTGACATTAAGCATATATGGCATGAATTGATATGCTCCAGGAATGTTTAGACAAGAAATGATGGACATATTCCATGCTGCAAGTTTTTAAATGTGATGTATCATGAGCATAATCGATTAATGGAAGGTCTATCATTTGCATATGCTGATTTGATAATACAGTAATTGAATCCTTGATAGTAATGGCATGCTAATTCATGTGGCATTATAGAAAGGTTTTTAAATAGATGGATCTGTTTCCAGGTTTTTGCAAAGACTTTGGAATTTTTTCCTGATTAATTAGCATACTTTGTATGGTGTGAAGCATATAAAAAGAAACAGAAAACTTCGGGATGTATTTTGGAAATTTACAAATCGCATAAATGCTGGGAATATTGCTGGAAATAGGTTCACCATAAATGGGGATTTGATAAATACTTTATTCTATGCATGGGATAAAAGGCTATTTGGTATAATAACCATATTTAGAATACTGCATTAGAAATGATGCATATGCAAAGGGTACATGGTACAATAGGCATAGCTAAAATGTTGCCTAGGAAATGATGCATATGCATTTGGAATTTTATGGAAAAACCTGATATACAGGACTCTTGTCTAGATTTTGGGATAAAATTTTGCTTGTTTAAGTCTTGGACATTGAATGTGATATAGAAATAATGGTTAACTAAAAATGGAACTGGACTGGTCCTTAGGATTCTCTTGACTTTGGTCAAGAACTGATAAATCCTGACATGCCGTGATGGTATGGATGGATATCTCGGAGTAGGTTCTGGGAACCGAAAAGGGAAACGAATATATAATTTCTAATTTCAGAACAATGGTAGAACCATTGTGGATTTTAAGGACCATGTCCAGTTCATAGATGACATGTAAAGTGGAGTTTGCAGCTTTTTGCATTACTGATAGCAAACATTCTGCTTATGAATTGATTATCTGTAATAAGGTCATGAGGTCTGGTGGCTTCAATTTTTAAGTATATGATACTTATATTCTGATGGTCTTTTATAGGAAGCTTTACATACTATCAATTAGGAGGAACCATTAAACCCTGATTTGGTAGTCTTACAGCAGCCTCTTATGGATGCTCCTGATTGGTACACGGATATTGCAAGCCTTGGCTATGGCAGCACACGGATCTGGCCCCCCAACAAGGCTGTGCAACTAATGATTGGTTGCATCATCAAACCTGAAATGCACAAGTATTTCATCAAAAAGGAAGCTGGCCTTGAAGATGGAGACATTTCTGTAGTTACCTTCTTGGGAATGAACAATATGTTCGACATGGTTTCCAGGATTAACAAGACTGAAAATGATATACCTACATGCATGAGTATTGTGGACGAGGTTTACAACATGCTGCCAGCAGCACATTATGAGGCTGAGCTTAATGAGGCCAAGGATATCCTTACATTTGTCAAAGGGATAACTGCCAATAATGAGGAACCAGCAAACCTTGAATTGATAGTCATACAGCAACCTCTAAAGGACGCTCCTGATTGGTACAAGACATTGCAAGCCTTGGATATGGCAGTACATGAATCTGGCCCCCCAATAAGGCAAAAAGGTATTTCCTAGCAATTTGAAAGTTTTTAACTCTGAATTTCTCAATTGCTTAATATTGTCCTCTTATAGAGGACAGAATGGCGTATTCGTTACCAACGGATGAACAGAACTAACTATTATAGGTACCTAGAAGCACCAGTCAAAACACATGCTAGGCATGTAAACTTGAAACCCCTATGGTTAGTAAACCAAAATGGGGATGGCTATTATGCCACGAAAAATACGGCTGTTATGCCAAGATAAAAATAGGTATTATACCTATGAACATCCCTTTGGCTATTAAGCCCGGAAAAAATGGCGACTATGCCAGACTGGGAATGGTCTCACAAGTGATACCACACCTGTATGTGCATACTAACTCAGTTATGGCAGCTGAAGACTTGTATAAACTAATGCAAGCATTCATTAAAAAAGGCTTCAAGGAAAGGGATATAAGATCTACACTCTACAGGACACTTGAAAAAGGTAACTACCCAGGTCTGAAATTTGATATATTTGCTGTCACTAGGATTCTAAAAGTTCAACGGATTTTGTGAGGAACAATGATTTCTTGTTACATGAATAGTGGGCAGGGAGGGTCTCTATGTAGTATAGGGACCCTCCTACCCCTTTACTACATTTTGACCAGCTCATGCCTTCCGGCAGGAGGTAGGGCTTATTTTGTATATATATATATATAAATATATATATATCCAAACGATTTTTGTCTCGTTACATGTCTTGCAGCACAGGGAAATAGAAATAAATAATTGGCATTAAAGAATGGAGGCATGGACCAAAGGTTTGCACCAACAAGGTAAAGCAGCAAGGTAAATACTAAGGATATTATTAATAGGCCAAAGGTCTAAGGTTTTTAGACCACATGGCAATAGAATTCACCAGTTTGATGGAAAAGCAGAGCACAATGCACAGGATAAGGGAAACTGAAATGGTACAGGGACCCAAGGGTAAGAGGTGAAAAATTACAAACATATGGATACAATCTTATTGTTTAGAAGTTAAGCATGGAGGTAGACATGTTTTACTATTGCATGTTTTACCATTAAGGAATACAACAGGGCATGTGTGCGCAAGGTAACGTTGACCTGGCCGACATAGGCATACAGGTAAGTTTTCATATTTTAAGTATTTACAAAAAGCTAATGATTCCAAGGCTATCAGACCATGGGACATAGGAAGTGGCTACTTTGGTTAAATACCATGGCACAAAGGGAATTGGTACGGGCATATAGACCCAAGGTTTGGACTTTGAAAATTACAGACCTAATAATCATACCTTATAGCTTAGTGGCTGTGCCAAAAAGAATATTTAATTGACATGAAAGTGAATTCCTTTTTGCATAATTGGTTTAAAGTCTATTTTACTAACCCAACCTAGGCTGAAGAGCAAGACCAATGGAAGGACTTGGATCAGACAAACAGCAATAAAGGCAAAGATGCAATGGCCAACACAGGGTAATAGGAACAAAGAATATCTAGCATTATCACAGGGGGGCTTTTTTGTGGTTTTATACTTTTTTTTGCATGGTTTTACTATGATTCTGGGCCTGTATTCGTTCATGCATACTATTTGGTATTTCTAGAGTGTCCCTTATCTGCACCGTCCATCTAGTCCATCTCAAATGATTGTACGGTTGTGGTTTAAGCTTTTTGCATGGATTATCTTGATATGCATTCAAATTAGGCAAACGTACTTTGCTTCTGTCTTCTTCAAAATCTAGCAAGCAGCCTATTGGTAGTGTGAGGGCGTGGTGCTGGAGTTTCAACTAAAATTTTAGAGGTAAGAAGTGTTGTTTTTCCGTCTCTTCATTTGATTGTCTTTACGTGGATTAAACCTGAAGAGCATGCCATTTTCCCTTAAGTAATCTATTCTATTGCGCGAGGAGAATGCTTGCAATCGCACATCCGATGCATGCATGGAAAGCTCTAAAAGTGATGTTTTTGAGCGAGTAACGAAGTTTTTGGAGTATATGCTTGCGGACCCATCTTTGGAACGTGATGCATCGCGAAGCTCAAAAGCCATGTTTCCCGGACCTGCCATGATCTCGATGCAGCAAACACTTTTCTGCTCCTTGCTTCAAAACGTTTCGTTCCTCAAAATTCCTATGCTATTATTGTTCTCGATGCAGCAAACACATTCCACACAGATCCCTGTTGTCAGATCCCGAACCCATTCCACACAGCCCTAGTTTCAGTTTCCCTGTTTGCCCTAGTTCGCAGCTGATGCTATTATTGTGCCCATTTCACACAAGGACAAATACCTATTGTTGTTAAATAAAATATCAAGTATAGCAAATATTAATGCTTGCATTCCTCTAACTGTGGTGGAAGAAAATGAGGAGAATGGCACGCAACAGACGCTTAACCCACCACGTCGCGGCAACGAGGCGGGGAGTGATTCAAAGGCTAAGGAATAACATATGAGATTAATCACCCCGCTTAAAGAGGATGCCGTCAGCGGCTCAAGAAGCCGAAATCAATGAGCATGTCGAGGTATTCTGTAATGCATTACATGTAGATAGAACTCTAAGACAGCAAGACCCTGGACCGTCTAGCCCTGTTAGAGATCCTAGCCCAGTGAGAAGATTAAGAAAAGGGAAGCAGACAATTGTTGAGAATTCTGATGATGATGAACTGATTAGCATACATACGTCCAGTCCAAGTGACCTGAGATAATTACGAAACCAACAAGAAAAAAATGGAAAAAAGAAAAAAAGAAAGGCCAAAGCAAGCGGGTTCAGTAAAACAAAAGGGCGGTTGGTGGTGATATTTCCATAACAATAGGCATTGGTGGTACAGATGTGGATCCTAAAATGATAGATAACATTTTAGAATTTTTCATGGACCATTGTTATGCGGGACTAGTTGCAAACAGAGGCGAGGATCAAACCTAGATCACTTGCACTTCCAAGGCACGACTAAACTCAAAACGGTTGAGTACGAGGTGCTGCGCAAAGATTATTGAAAAAAAACCATGAGATGGGACACTTCAAAGCCGGTGAGCAAAAATAATGTGCAGGACACTTAAGGACACCAAGTTGCATTGCTTTGAAGGCATGTTGGGTTACTGTATGAAAGATTTTGGTAAACCCCATTTCAGTGTTCGTATGCATAATGTGTCATCTGCTGAATTGATGAGAGGAAAAGAGAGATATGCACTTTACGGGAGCAGGAGAGATCAAAGATGAGATTTGTTTGGATCCCAAAACCTTCTTAAAAAGGTCCAGCATTTTGCAAATTATAGCATGCACAATCGTCGCAAGCCACCTCTAACATATGCAATTACAGAGATGATTAGAACAGGCAAATTTTATCTAAGTGCACAATGGGCTATACCTACAAATGGGCAGAATCTAGACCAAAGAAGAGTTGAAACAGCATATGACTTGATGATGAATCCAGCCCAGGCTACTCGTGAGAAAGTTTCTTTAGTTTTATGGGGACCGCCACCAACAAACACAGCACAGTCCTCAAGAGCTCGTAGCAGTAATCCATTTGCTAATCCACCAAGGTATTTTGACGAGCCTCAACCCGTAAACGAAGACCCAGATGAAATTATTGAGGCACATGTTGCGCATCGAAGTTCAAAATACAATTGTAGTTGGTGATGCAGGCGATGATGAAATCTACCTAACAAACTGGAACTCATCCTTTGTAGCAGTTTAATGCTTTCTAGTATCACAATGCTAGATATTTTTGTTTAATGTCACATTTGCAATAAAGGAAACCATAGCAACTATTTCTATTCCATCTCTCATTCCTATGTTTGTTGTACAATTGTTATTGTAATACTTTCTTTCAACTGCAATTAACCTCTTTTACTGCACATTCATGCAGGATATTGATCACCCCAACATGACACCTATACATAATGCACCACTTGCTCCTGAAGTCAACAATGACAATGAAGCAGAAATTATTATAGTCCCTGAGAGCCCATCGAGTGAAAGCGAACCTCAATTAGTTCCTCCAGCATCAGCACAGCCACCACCTCCATATGGTGAAGACCCCATTGACGTGATTTCATTATGGCTAGTCGGATATATCAATGACATGAGGTCATCCATGCAGCAAATCCAAAACGCATTAAACTCCATTGAAGCCTTTATACATGATGCACATGTTCAGTTGGACGTTGATCAGCAAAGGCAGTTGCGTACTCAAATCAGCAGGGCTCCATGCTATTTTTGGGACTATTCCTTAGACAAATCAACCAAGATGTCTCAGCATTATAGGACACATTTGATTTTAAGGTATACAAACACCATAATATATGTTTTCCATCACACATTGACATTCTATGTCATTTCTACACATTATTCAATAATATTGTAGTTCTAATGCTTTATAATTTTTTCTTTCATATTTTAGCTTTTTTTTTAAAATTTACATTCTATTGCAATTATTTCCAACATTCAATTGTTACCCTAACATAAACCATTGCATTATTAAAAAACATATGAAAATCCCCCTAAGACCCCCTTTGGTTTGGGTGCATATTCACACGGGGTCACGTGAGGGGAAATGAGAGCCCTTAAATTATATTATATAATGCATGAAATTGACACCATATAGTACATTAAGTGAAATCTTATAGTATTTCGCACACTTGCACATACCGTATACAAAAATTTGTACAAGGATACCCCACAAACGAGGAACGCTATCTACGGTCCACATCAAGGAATATAAGGCATATATGCCCATCCGAGGGCTCTCGTTGCCCGGAGTGACCCCCCGTGTGAATATGCACCCAAACCAAAGGGGGTCTTAGGGGGATTTTCATATGTTTTTTAATAATGCAATGGTTTATGTTAGGGTAACAATTGAATGTTGGAAATAATTGCAATAGAATGTAAATTTTAAAAAAAAAGCTAAAATATGAAAGAATAAATTATAAAGCATTAGAACTACAATATTATTGAATAATGTGTAGAAATGACATAGAATGTCAATGTGTGATGGAAAACATATATTATGGTGTTTGTATACCTTAAAATCAAATGTGTCCTATAATGCGGGAGACATCTTGGTTGATTTGTCTAAGGAATAGTCTGCAAATAGCATGGAGCCTGTTGATTTGAGTACGCAACTGCCTTTGCTGATCAACGTCCAACTGAACATGTGCATCATGTATGGTGTTTGTATATTATGGTGATGTCAATGTGTGATAGAATAGGCACCAATTACCGGGAGCCCGGACCAAGTATTTGCAGACATATGGTAAGGCAGCTTGATGATGACCAAAGGTAATATACTTGGATCAAGACTAGAAAAGGGTAAGCCCATCGGGCAATGTTACTAAGCATAACATGAGACCATAAGATAACATGGACGAGACCTTAGGAAACTAGCAATAGGGTATTAAAACAAAATGAAATATGGGGATAAGCATGTAAAGTATTTTTTCGTTCACTATCAGTTTAGGGCTACTTTCTTAACCTAATCTGTACTGAAGAACAAGATCCAGGAGGGCGCTCCGATCGGGCCACTAGCAGCAATGAAAGAATTTGAAGGCGCCGGATGCTGCCGTAGCCATGCAAAAAGCAAGCAAAGGAATCTTTGCCAACAGAAAAGATATAATAAAAGGTATGTGTTAACCTCTAGTAAGCATTTCCGGAAGCCTCCGGAGGAATCAATCTGGGTCGCCTGTTCTCAACAAGGGAGCACCCAGTGGCATGAAGGCACACAAAACCGTGGGTTTACAAGGGCCAAGCTGCTAGATCTGATAGATAAGGCTGGGCTGAATTTAAAGGCGCCGTGCAAGGCAAAGGCGGAAAGCATGGCACAACCAAGCAAGGTGTTCTTAGAAAGAGTGGTAGAGAAGTATAATCTGGCATCTACTGGCCCAAGCAAAATCGGCACCATTAAAGGTATCTTCAAAGGAAGCAACGGAATGGAAATGACCAGCGAGGAGAAAAACGGCATAGAGATTTCAAAGCATTCCAAGAAGCTGAGCATCTGGAGCAGAACCAAATCGATGAGCTGGACTTGGATGAAATTGATCCAATCCAACCAAATCAGGTTCAGCAGGCTTTTTCTGCTGTTCTAAACCCTCTGACTAAAATCTATGACGTCTGTTTATTGTCTATTGTTTTAGATTTTAATTTGGTGAAGAAATTAAGAGCCGAAGTCTAGACGATAGCTTACCCGCTAGTGGCTTAGTATGTTACCCCGATTAAGGCTAATTTGCTATGGTTTCACTGCGCAGTAACCCGCCTAACTCCTCCAAATTCGTTTTGAATGGGGAACCGACTTCTACAAAGGGTCTTGCAAGCGTGTGGCCATTTTGGTGACGAAATATTTGGTTTCTTTTTTGCAAAATAGTAGTATATGCTTTCGCTATCTGAGGTAAGTTTTTCTTAAACGTTTGACATTAAGCATATATGGCATGAATTGATATGCTCCGGGGAATGTTTAGACAAGAAATGATGGACATATTCCATGCCGCAAGTTTTTAAATGTGATGTATCATGAGCATAATCGATTAATGGAAGGTCTATCATTTGCATATTTGATTTGATAATACAAGAATTGAATCCTTGATAGTAATGGCATGCTAATTCATGTGGCATTATAGAAAGGTTTTTAAATAGATGGATCTGTTTCCAGGTTTTTGCAAAGACTTTGGAATTTTTTCCTGATTAATTAGCATACTTTGTATGGTGTGAAGCATATAAAAAGAAACAGAAAACTTCGGGATGTATTTTGGAAATTTACAAATCGCATAAATGCTGGGAATATTGCTGGAAATAGGTTCACCATAAATGGGGATTTGATAAATACTTTATTCTATGCATGGGATAAAAGGCTATTTGGTATAATAACCATATTTAGAATACTGCATTAGAAATGATGCATATGCAAAGGGTACATGGTACAATAGGCATAGCTAAAATGTTGCCTAGGAAATGATGCATATGCATTTGGAATTTTATGGAAAAACCTGATATACAGGACTCTTGTCTAGATTTTGGGATAAAATTTTGCTTGTTTAAGTCTTGGACATTGAATGTGATATAGAAATAATGGTTAACTAAAAATGGAACTGGACTGGTCCTTAGGATTCTCTTGACTTTGGTCAAGAACTGATAAATCCTGACATGCCGTGATGGTATGGATGGATATCTCGGAGTAGGTTCTGGGAACCGAAAAGGGAAACGAATATATATATATATATATATATATATATATATATATATATATATATATATATATATATATATATATATATACTTTCCTTTGCCTAGGGTCTAATCTAGCCAAATCCATACTCCTAACTTGGTCACTTAACCGAAGCTAGAGAAATTCTGTCCTGGCACTACCCAGGCCCTAAACCAAATGAGTCCAACAAGAATACTAAATAAGCTCAATACTTGTCTGAAGCTGTTCATTATTTTCACATAAACAGGTTTTTCCTTTCAACGTGCAGCATTATTGAAAGTATATCTTTCCATTAAGGCTACCTAGTAGAGGACTGATTTCTCAAGCCCCAAAACCATGTATTCTCAATGAAAAGTAGTTGCAAAATATTCATAAACATAATTCAACACTTAACATTCAAGGCAACCTGGTAGAAGGCTGATTTCTCAAGCCCCAAAACCATGTAACCTTAATGCAAAGTTGTTAAACAAATTTTAAGCGAAAACATAAAGTAATATCGAGTAAATTGCAAAAATGCACTATTATTGAATTGAAATTGAATAGTTTAGACAATAACATACAAAGTGCATAGTATCTGATTACATTTTTTCGTCATTCCATAACCTTCCACGTTAACACCAACCCGGTTTGCAAAATAGAGACAATTGGAGGAGAGAGCCCGTACACTGGCGACCAATCATGCAAGCGTTAGAGTAATCCGATTAGCGATGCAAGGGCCAAAAGGTACATTGGGTCTCTCAGTTTATCACTGATCACCAATTGTATCCTTTTGCCCTGAGTAAACGTTAACAAGAAAGAGAAATGGAATTAAAACTTGAGATTTTTCTTAAATCCCAAAAATTGCAATTCAAAATATAATAGTATAATCAAAATTACTGATAGCCTCCAAAAAAGTAGACGGAGAGCTACATAGTTTGTTAGTTAAATGACAATAGCAGGAGATATAAGCAACCAAACTTCTCAAGAATAGAAGCAAAAGAAGCTCCTTTTCTGAGTCTACATTTTGACTTAGGTGCATCTCTCTGAAATTTTAAGTCTAAGCATGTCAAAAATGAAGAATAATTATTTGCTGCCATGAAATAACAGCCCGCACAGAAACTGCCATAACTCTTAGCACAAGACTCTGTTTTTTTATTAATTATATGTTTCGGAAACGGCATGATATGCTTTATCCTCTCAAGGAGAAACAGTAAAGTTTTGAAGAGATTTGCTATGTCAGAAAACGATTTCTGAAATCCGACCTAATGAAATCTGCAGCTTTATTACGAAACTTTTGCTTCAAAGTTTCTTTCTAGGATTTTCTACTCCATAACCCGGAGATATACAAAGTAGAACATAACTAGTTCAAGAATAATTTAGCCTATCAATGAATTATTTCAGTTATGCATTTGCATTCTAAGAAACATTATTTCAGCATGTATTTACATTACGTCTTATTTGGATAGTTTCCAAGTTCTCAAATTAGACCATTATTTTAAGAACTATCATTGATCATAAAATCAGATCTGTAGCATAGTGTCAATCTTGATAAAGAGTGCCAAAGGCGCTGGCTTTTGCTCCAAGCCCATAGCTTAGCACCGTTTATATTGAAAATCATATGTAAAGCTACATGATTTGTTAGTTAACTGACAATAGTAAGAGATATAAGCAACCAAACTTCTTGAGAATAGAAGCACAAGAAGCCCCTTTCTTAAGTCTATATTTCATCTTAGGTGCATCTCCATCAAATTTTAAGTCTAAGCTTGTAAAAAATGGAGGATAAGTACTTGCTGCCATAAAATGACAGCCCCTACAAAAACAGGCATAGCTCTTAGCACAGAGCTCTGTTTTTTTATTAATTATATGTTTCGAAAACGGCACAATATGCTCTATCTTCTCATGGAAAAACAGTCAAGTTTTGACGAGATTTGCTATGTCAGAAAACGATTTCTGAAATCCGACCTAAATGGGATCTGCAGCTTTCTTATGAAGCTTTATTCTTCAAAGTTTCTTTCTGGGATTTCCTACTCCATAACTAGAGGATTTACAAAGTAGAATAGAATGTAAGACACACCTGATATGTGTTCTTTGTGTGGCTTTGTATCGGTCGTGATAGAATCTTCCAGCTTCATCAAAGATGAGCAATGAGCATAAAATCCGAGATCTGGAGCTTTGTTTGCCATATCCGAATCTTCTGGGTTGGTAGAAACCAGCTGGGTTGGTAGCAACCACTTGGCCGTTTAAGCCCATGCCCTAAACCAATTTACATGATTGACATGAAAAATTTAAAGGTCAAAATTATACTTATTAATTTTGTATGGCATTAAGCCATTTTTCATGTTTTTGTCAATTTTGTTCAACAAAGCCTAAGCATATAGCCAAGGTCTCCAAATTATTTTTCTTGTCATACTCATTGCAGTATGCAAGGCAAGGGAGCATTCTGCCCTCGACAAGTCCGTCAATTACTATCATCAATTTTGTTGACCCTAGCCAAGATGTGCATGTAATGGCCAATGTCTAGGGCGACCATAAATATCCAAGGAAAGTGCGCCTTTAAATAAAAGTCCGGACGCTATGCAAAAAGCTCCGGATAAAACATAGCTCTAGTAATTTGAGTGTATGCAATGAAGGAGACTACACAGCTCTTAGTATTTTGAGCCAGTGTTGTGAGAGTACTTGACATCTCCTACAGTGGTATGAGCTTCACAAGTGCTGTAACTAGCTCTTGTGTTGCAACCGTCTCCAACCTATTATATATATTTATATTTATATATATATATATATATATATATATATATATATATATATATATATATATATATATATATATATATATATATATATATATATATATATATATATATATATATATATATATATATATATATATATATATATATATATATATATATATATATATATATATATTCGTAGCCGTTTTCGGTTCCCAGAACCTACTCGAAGCATCCATCTTTACCATCTCGGTAAATCTGGACTTATCAGTTCCTGAACAAAGTCAGGAGAAACTTAAAGATCCGTCCAGTTCAGATATCTTTGTTTCCGATTTATTGTTATAGCCAATCACATGCCCATGACCATAGACCTTACAAAGCCTGCACACTCTCAGCATTAAGCAATCTATCTATAGAAAGGAGTTAAAATGCAATCGTTTATTATAGAAAGGGGTTAATCCTTTATTATTATGGCAAATCCACAGTTCAAGACCCTAGTCTTTAATTAGCATAAAATACCATTTACAACCCGGTCAGAAACATGATTTTATGATGCCTTTCATAGACTGCCATATGCAAGTCCTTTTTTGCCTCATAACATCATTTACACATATTAATTCATACATGCAGAATCATAAAGACCAAAGTCAGGGGACCCTCAAAGATATGTCCCGTTCCTTTTTTTTAATAAAGCATTTATTGCTATGGTCCATCCAATGCACCAGACCACATACATTTTAGAATAGAGCTAAAGTATTATTTCAGTTCAGACCATTGCCTTAGAGATAAGGTATTTCCAAACTTTATATTTTACTAAAGCCTTTCAAACACTATTATATGCATGCTTTTCTTTTTTTTTAAAAACACTTCTTTTATATTTACTATGTCATTTAGGCCTTATTATATGCCTGTATTACCATGTACTGAAAACAGAATAACCTTTAATGGTGCCATATGCATTTAGAAAAAACTTATATCCTTTAATTTTACAGCAGATATGCCTTTCGTTTCCATGCATTCAATTAGTGCTGCATAACCTGCCTGCTATTTTTTCTGGAGCTACAATTTATATTATAGACTTTAAGTCGACTTAGTTTAGAATGTTATTCCTATGCCTTCATATATTTACCATAAACATTACATACAGGCGTTTTCAAAGTGCTGCTATAATTTCAAAAGTAGATACCAATCACTACCACCAAAGGAATTTTAAATTTGCTTCCAAATGCAAAGATCTACCAAGTTTAACCCAGAGAAAACTTCCCTTAGTCAAGTATCAAACAGCATATAGTCTTGCATTAGAGTAATAATGCATAGCTCAGATTTATCGATTAATCTTCAGATATTAACCAGACCGTATATGTTACTGTTGCAAGCTTAAAAAAGGCTTACCGTTCAGTGTAGAAACCATCTAATATTACGTTGCAAAAGAAAAACAAGTAGTTTATCACCCAAGCTTGCCACAGTTGCAAGGTCCTGTGCAAGAATCCGATTCCTCATACAAACGATTTTGGAGGAGTTAGACGGGTTACCTGCATCCAACCAAGTTAACATTAGCATTTGACATGGTAAAGTAACAAGGGATGACAGGTAAGCTATCGTCTAAACTCGGCTCTTCGCCCTTCACCAAAATAAAATCGAAATACATTGCATGCAACCATATTCTGAATTAATCTAGAGGTGTAGAACAGCAGAAACTCTGCTGAACCTGGTTGCGCGCAATTGAATCATTGTTATCCTCTTCTTGCAGTGCATTTCGTTCCTCAGCTTGCTCAGCATCAACGCTGTCTGCTATGCTTGTAACAGCGCCATCAAATCTAGGCCAGCACTATCTATAAGGTCGAGCAGTTTGGCCCTAGTTGAGCCTTTGTTTTGGGAGCCTTCATGCTTCCCCATAGCCGACAAATCTTGGCTATCCCTGGATGCAAAGCAGAACTGGGAGCTGTCTTGCTTAAAGTAGGTCGGAAAAGCTCTATTTCTGTAAATCGGCCATCTCTATTTGTCTCAGAAAAACCTGGCCGCTCATGCCATATTTGTTTGCAATATTATATCTGTGTGCCTTCCTGCCTCGGCATTGTAGGCAAGATTGGCTAGATATCGGCCCAGCAGACTCAACTGCTTGTTCCCCTGCTTAAAATACTCCGGCCAGGCCGGTTTCCATGGAAGTTTCCAGAGATGGTTAACAGAAGACATCACAAACCTTTTATTAAACCCTTTTCTGCTGGCGATGTCCTTTTTTGCTTGCTTTTTGCATGGCTACGGTATCGGTTACATCCAGCCCTTTGAATCCTTCTCATTACTGGTAGTGGTATGATCCGAGCGCCTCCATCTATCTTGTTCTTCAGTACAGATTAGGTTAGGAAATAAAACCCTAAACTGATAGTATCTCAAATTTTTTGTCCACGTATACATCCATGTTTTACTTAAAAAAGGTAATAAACTACCCTTGATTTACAAGGCTCCATCTTTACACCATGGTTTTTTGAAGAATTACCTTTGTCTCAATGTGCCTATGGCAGCTTGCCTTTCCATAAGTCGTATGCCATGTTATATCCTCCCCATGCCGACAGCTATTACCTCATGGCTTTTTAAAAAAAACTTAGAGCCATGGCTTAACTATAATACCATCATTTCTAATTTTAATGTCTTACCTTTGTGCCAGTGTGCCTATGGCAGCTTACTTTACCATAGGTCCCACGCCTTGTTATAGCCTTTGTGCTAATGTGCCTATGGCGGCCACATACCCTTGTGCAACATGCCATGTTAAAGTCTTGATGCCATACCGTCCGAGTGTATTTTTTGTCCCTAGCCCCTAGTTGCCAGTGACCATTGTTTATTCCTGTTTCCTGTACCTCATGACTCTAATTCATGCCTTAACAACCTTAGAATCCTGGCTTAAATACTTTATCACCATTATTCGACATGATAAAATATTTTATCACTATTATTCGAAATTTAAAAAGTAATCCAATTTTCTATGTATGGTTACGGATTAATCATTGGATTGTTTTTTTCATGAGGGCATTCTTGCATGCGTATTTCCTAAAGAGGTGAATATGGTACAGGACTGCTTTCATATGGGAATTTTCAATTCTTGTCATATGTAACAATTTGGGTCTGCAAACAAACTTATACGTGCTCATATTTTGCCAATGTTCAATTTCTAATCTTGTGGTGCTCTTTTATTTTCTTCGGTTCCTTCTCATTTGTGCGTTTGAGGATGAACACATTACTACGCAACACTCCTGGTAACTACTCTTGGCGGGTTTTCTACCTTGGCATATACGAATAGACCTTGCGGATTTTCATTGTGCAACTGTGGTTTAGCATGTTTCCTATTTGCTGCATTTGCTCCCATGTCCATTTCATTTCGTAATCCGTAGCATAATATTTTGGGGTTATTTGTTACGATTCATCTTGTTACATATTCAATTTTGTCTCGATATGTGTCATTCCTGTTGGTTTGGAATTTCTTTAGGACGATGGGAGAGCATTAGCCTTTTGACCTTATGGGTGCATTTATGTGGGTTTAACTTGGTCATTGAAGTGTTTTTTCCATAAGGTGTGTTTTTGCACGTGTATATTGCTTTTAGCGTAGGGGGCGCATCTGGTCCGTGTGGAATATTATTCTACATGTATTCTAGAATGGGACTCGCAAGAAACCAACAAACCGCCCGAATCCAATTATAACACTTGGACCCCAAAAAATACAATGCTAATAGATGAGTGGCTGATGTACCTGCCGAAAGCTTATCACCGGGATTAAAAAACCCCGCCCTTTCGGGTTTTCGAGGAAAAACCCTAGTGATAAGCCTTCGGCAAGGGGCTTAGACAAACGTAAGGCATAGAAATCGCTCCCAAAAAACCCCCGCATGGAGAAGTCGAAACAGATGCCGCTCGCCAACCTGTACCTGCACATCACCAACACAACAAACGAGACAACACAAACATACCAGAGAATAGCATCACCCAGCGGGTGGAAAAAAAGCATCACCCAGCGGGTGGAAGAACATGATAAACAGAATTGTGCACAATACAATAAACAAAGAAGGGGGGGAGGGTGGGTTCAAAGAGAATAAGGTACTGCTGAGAGAAGAGGAAGCGCCGATGAGACGTGGATGCAGAAACGCGCCTGAAATAGCGAACTCCCAACCCAAACGGGCATGCGCCGCCCGCATGCATGCAAGACATGCATGGCGATCCGATGTCTCGGATCGATGCGATTCTAGAATGGGACTCTAAAAGAAACCAACAAACCGCCCACTACCGAGAGAACTTCCCTTACAAACTAGGATCGAGGGACGAAGGTCACAGGACGAAGGCCAAAGGCCGGAAAAGAATAGCATGAAAGAAACGCAAATTGGCTAAACCAGCAGGGAAGAAGCCCCTCCCCGCCTCGAAACAGATTCAAAGAGAATAAGGTATCTGGCTGAGCTTAAGAGGAAGCCGATGAGACGTGGATGCGTAAACGCTACTGAAATAGCTTAACTCCCAACCCAAACGGGCATGCGCCGCCCGCATGCATGCAAGACATGCATGCTCGTCCCATTCTAGAATGGCGATCCGATGTCTCGGATCGATGCGATTGTCCTTTTCATCTCTGCAATAGTTAAAAATTTCCCATCCAAGATAATACACACGTATGCAAGAAATTCAAAGATGCCAAGAGCCCAAAATATTGTCATAATATCCTCTTCTATTTTCATCCACATTTCTTACAAGGTCATAAGCCTATGTCATGACAATTCATATATTAAAGCTGCAATATACTTAACATATTGGCCAACCGATCTAAACTTTAACGGCGACTTTAACGGCGCCGTAAATACTGAATGGAGCTAAAGCCTTACATATCTTGACCACCTGCTTAATGCACATATGCAAAGGTTAGTAGAACCCAAGGGTTATTCCTCCAAATCAATGACCCATTAATCGTAGATGCATCTATGCATCACAACATCTTGAGAAATAATGGCACAAGACCATTAATAACCATCAAACATTAGCCAAGTGGCATTCCTGTATAAATATAAAGTGACCGGCCTTTCATAATCCATATAATGATGGGAAATTGTCTCTGATTGGGGGATGGAAACCCTAGCCGCTACCTAGGGCGGCGGCGGCGGCCGCCCGTTGCTTGCAGACTCGTGGAGGTAAGAATCCATAGCTGGAAGGGCAGCATCTGCTGCCGCCTTTGCTCTCGACGCTTGGCTACAGTGGCAAGGCTCCTTCAAGTTAGTATAAAATCTGGTATAACAGAGTTCAGTGCTGGGGCTGGGCCGCTGCTCTTAGTGCTTTGCCTTCTAAGCATCAGATTCACTGGTAAGAAGTATTCTTGTGCCGTTTCTCAAGATTTTCGAGTGCATTTAGGCTAAACAATAGCAAATAGCCTGTGCTGCAAGACTCTAGGCATCTCTGAGCTCCATTTTCGTACTCAAGTCTTGCCTCGTGTCTCATTCTTTCGTTGGCTATTGCTATAGGTCCAGAAGCTTCACTTAAGTGCGTTTTTCAGTTTTGGATACTTCATGTCCTGTATGATATGGGTTTGTATGTTGGTCCTGTTTCATTGCACTCACTGCAATAAGAAGGCCACAACCGTTGTGGTTTCTGCCTGCACCCACTGCAGTCTTGGATTCTCATGCACCAAAGCTTCTGTGTCGGTTCTCTAAGTGTTGTCTTCTGAGCCAGAAAAAGGTATTAAGAACCTGGACTGTGCTCATCTTGGAAGAGCCTATGGAAAGATATAATTACAGGTAATGAAAAAAACCTCTGTCTACATGAAACGGGTTGTCCTTTCCCTAAGGAGCTGCAGATCTGGTGGGTTTGAGAGCAAGCTTATGAATTGTAGATATTGGATTCCTTCTTTGGCTATTTTTATGTTTGGCAATGGCTTTTTTGAGCTGTGTCTTCAATCTTGGTTGCTTAGTATCATCCTCCCCCCTTCCCAGCAGGGGAAAATCAGAATTCATGGGGTGGCATAGTACTGGACTCTCTTTGAATGGTGAAAAGGGTCAGATTAAGGATCCTTGGGCGGGAGACCATGGGTACTTTACCGTTGCCGACTTATTGAGCTGCGCTTCAAGGGTCCGGGGGAACTTGAGTTGCAGGTCTTTAAGATGGTTGAGCATCTTCAGCTGTGACCTATGCTAGTAGTTGGAGGAGCATATAGTGAGCAATCGGACCACCCTTTTTGGGCAGGCCAGCATGATCTTCTTTGGTATTGGAAGATGGAGCATCAAGACCCTCAGTACAAATTTGGAACAGGGATATGATCTTCTTTAGTACATTGCTGCAGGATGGATTCTTGGCCGAGTTAACGCATGGAAGGATAATTGCTTGCCGGTGCCCTCCGATTATTTGCATTTTTGGTGAGCTTCAAATGGTTACGGTTGAGAGTCGGAAATTGACCTTGATCATCGTTGGCGTGAAGGTCTACATCGTCTTTGAATCTGATTTTTGGTGCAACATCTTGCTGGAGGCTTCTTTAGGATAATTTTCATTGGAACTGCTATCAGCTTTCTCCTGTAGTATTCTGAACTGTTAGATATGTGCTTCTTTGCAATGGGGAGCATATCATCTTGCATGGACGTAGAAGAGGTTGAGGACTGTGACCATAGTACATGGATTTGATCGTAAAGTAGTTTTTTAGTTTGATGGATGCTTGTATTTCTCGTGACAATTCTGTCTATCTGGTGACCAGGAGCATTATATACTTCCTATCTGGCCTATTGTGGAGCCCACAAGAAGGTCTTGTACCATTTTCCTATTAATCAAAAAATTTCTTACCCTCAAAAAAAAAAAAAAAAAAAAAAAAATAATCCATATAATCTTGAACTTTACCATTAATGACCATAAAACGAAAGAAAGACAAAAGATGCCCATGTATTCCTGAAGACGAAAGATGCCAAGTGATCCTTATAATATCCCTTGTATGAAATTTATTCCAGCTATGTGCTAGTTGCCAAGTCATAATTCATGCTTAACAAATTAAACAGACGCGTATAAAAATATGCGCGACCGTATGGGGTGCTGCAACTTTTCCCTTTTTCCCAACATATAAAATCTCAGCAGATTCTTCCTGCCCTTTTACAATTTTTTTCTGCTCAAATTCTGTCCTCAAGATACTTTCAGCTTCATCCCTACTTTTTGCTATGTTTCTAATGAATAAAGCCAATTGTTCATTGTCAACTACTGCTATAGCAATGGTCAAGACCTGATACCTTTCAGTTAGGTCTACTCCTGCTCCTCCCAAGTCGGCCACAATATTATCAAATCTATTAAAGAACTCAGAAATATCTTCATCTTCTTGTATTTTCAGATTTCTAAGTTCTTTATACGTGGAGAAACAATGAAGGCGTCAATAGAGTGGTCAATGCATGCGTCAAATTGATACCAGATAACCCCAGGATTTAGTCAGAAAAACCAGAGTAGTGTGCCAGCCATGTGGTAATAGCATAACTCGCCTTCTAAGGTATCTAAACCAGCTCACAACAACATTGTGCAACCCTTCAAAAATGATGAATGTAAAAAATGAAGATGATATTGCCGCTCCTGTGAATTCCAATAGAAAAAATCATTAAATGTAAAGAAAAGATGCATGTATCTAGACAAATAGAGTAGCCACCATATGATGCCAAAATTGTTTTCATTAATTTCATCCTAAGACGTGGAGAACAAAGGGAATATAGAGATTTGGAGGGGAAAAGTGCCCGAGGAAAGGTGGATGAGAAAATCAAGCACATATGAAGATCCAACATTCAAAGCCATAATGCCCTTCCACAAATCTTATGGACTCGTTAGATCTTCCAAGTGGATGACAACCATCACGCCTAATAATATGCGAAGCTTTTGGAAAACTACATACCCCATCCCGATGGGCTTGTTCAAATGTAAAACCAGTGACATGAAGACTAGCCAGCAAATAAATAATGGCAACATATCTCATCGAAATTATAAAAGCCATGACTGGCGAAGCCAAACCAAATATGAATAAAAAAACGAACACCTCATAGAAAAACAAAATGTATAGAAGTGCAATTTCTGTATGGAGAATGCATCATTCAAAAACCATATAAATGTTAAGACCTTAGAGAACATGTAAACCAAATGAATAAGCAACCAATATATAAGAATTGAGCTGCTCCTAAACCGAATGGAGAAAAAGAAAGATTTGGCTGACAGCTCATGTGGAGAAAAAGAAAGGAGACAGAGCAGTAGATGGAGCAAATTCTGCAATAGCGTTGCCAGCCTAAAGCCTCCCTGTAGAAAAGTAGGAGGAGATAGACAGAACCTCTGGCCCTATGGCTGCTATGGGATTTATTGATCGAGTGACACACATGTAGATTGAACTGAAAAGCCAAATCGGGAGGCAGATCTGCAGGAGTCTTGAGGCAGCCATCTGAACAGTCGGAGTGCAGGATGCGATTGATTGAACTACAGGTTGTACAAAAGTTAAAGCGCATCTATGAATTGAGACCAATCGGACAAGGCCATGGCGAAACGTCGTCTGATTGCACAGGAATTAGAGCATCAGGAGGCTTATAGATGGGCAAGAGGAGCTTATGAATTGCAGGTGGAGGATGAAAAATCAGAGAGAGATGGATTAGAATCGAAAAACATATCGTAACAACGGTTTCCCGGAAAGTTTGGATTGGGAAAAGCATCAAAAGAGCTTGGGCTGTCGGATTGTCTCGATACTGCCCAGAACAATCACCAGAGAATTGGATGGACTACAAGATCCCTGCATGCAAATGAAAATGCCGAAGCCAAAGGGAGCAAGGATCAATCACGAATTAATAGAGCTGTAACTTAATGTGCATGGACTAGATCTGAACTAACTATAATGGAAACCTAATCGCCCTTAAGATTCAGCCATGCAGCAGAAAATTCATAGCAGATAGAGCAAGAATGATCCACAAACTTACAGATCCGCCAATCCTCATGCGTTACTTCATGCCTGTGAGAGAACTGAGCTAAACATAAACAATTATATATCTTTATAAGCATGCAATCAGAACGAAAATGGCAAAAAATATGCCAATGATTCAACAGGGAAAGCAAATCCGTCCCACATCAAATGTGGACCTGGATCTCTACCACAAAAGCCTCGCATTCTCACGAAGCCATACAACAATAGAAATGCTGTGACAGACTGTAGTATGAAACCACAGTGACCGAAAAAGAACTGGAATGATGCTAACTGGCAATAAAATTACCTGTCCAGGATAAGTTGCCATTATGATGTCCAGAAATCGTTGAGCTGTGTGGTGCAACAGAGCTCAAATTCGAGGATGGAGGTTGGGAGAGAAAAAGTAAGAGGTCCGTGAGCTGATACGAAAATCGATGAGGCAGATGTTGCATGCAGCTCCAACCCTGATCCGTTCCTACGCACGCCCAGCCAGCTGGGCCGAAAACCCACCTAACAGATCGGAATGGAAAAAATGAAGCTCAGATCCGGATTCCTGCGAAAAATCGATGGCTTAAGCGTAGGCTTAGGCTTAGGCTTAGTTCTAGAGGAAATTAGAATCAAGGAGACATTTAATCCGTCCCGTGGAAAAAAAAGGGTCGAGAGGAAGCTGGAAATAGCTGAAAATGATCAATGGAGTCTGACCACCAAGAAGCCGACCGCCTCATAAAAAGTGCGATCTAATCATCGCAACTAAGCTCAAATCCGGACGAGGGAAGTACCGATATAAGTGAGGATTCGTGAATGCCACTCTGCAAGAAGTTCTAGAGAACAAAAATAAAAAGCACACAGAGTGATTTGATGGAAATTGGTAGAGCAATCTCGGCTGGAACCAGCCAACAAAGGCGATATGAAAACCAGCTGAGAAGAGATGGTGATAAAGCTGAAGAAGATGCCTAAAGATGAAGAGGAGCAAGATGAGGAGGAGACGAAGCTACGAGAGGATAAGAAGAGCTGCTGTGAGAAGACGCCGATAACCGAGCCAAAACAGAAATGGCCTAATATAGGCGCTCGTCCCTTCCCAGAATGGCGATCCGATGGCTCGGATCGATGGGATTCTAAGAAGATCAAAGGCTGCCAATTCCGCAAAGCAGTGATGGCCTCGAAGCAAGTGCGGATCCACTCTGACGGATCTAACTCTAGCATTGGAAGAAGCCGATTTAGTGGGCAATTTAGGATACTATAATCTGCTAAAAGTTGATCATGCAAGTGCTACACAAGAACAAGCTTAGAATACCAAATCTATGGAGGATCTGGAAGAATATGACAAGTGCATCATGAATACTCCTCCAAGCGAAATTACAAAGGAAGTTGCTCAAGAGAATATCACCAAATCAGGTTCCACTATCTTATTAAAATATCCATTTCTTGCACTGTGGTCTTGCAATAACTTAACTATTTTATACTTAGAAATAAATCTGTGACTAGAAGTACACAAATCTGGTGTATAAAGGTGTATAAGTAAGGCATATGGCCATTAATACTGATTTTTAGAGGATATGCATAGTATGTTGCATGTGGATAACGGGCTTGAGCAGTATGTGTTACATAGAATCTGTATATTGCAGTACATTGTTCAACTTGGTAGACAGGCTGCAAAAAAATGCATCTAGATAGAAAATAGTGAGATATACAGTGACAATGACTCTAGGTGACTATTTAATTGAAATTAAAGTGCTTGGCTGCATATTGCTTTGTGAACTTAAGGTATAACCTCGTGTCCGACTTATTTGCTTTCAGGTTGCTATGTAAACGATTCTATGTTTGTTGCATGATGCATTATGGAGTTAAACATATTAGTCTTTATTGAACAAAGATGCTTGGTTAGCTCTTATGGTTAAGCCTTGTATTGATCTATGATGAGTGACCTTGCCTATGGTTGCAACATATAAATCAAACAGAGTTGAAGACGATTCTGCCGGTATAAAGGTCTCGCTCAGGGCCGCTCCTTCTTAATATGATGCTATGGAATGAATGTGACAAATAAGGACAACAATCTAGAGCAGACTGCTGATGCATCTAAACTGGACCTTGGCGATGCCTCTAGCAATGCATATACCAACAATATTGAAGGAAATCTTGCTTGAACAAAAGCCTCCTCTGTCCGGCGAATTTCAAATTTTAATTGCTTTTTTGCTATGGACTTTAAATGATCAGAAATAATAGGGATTTCCATTTTATGCTTGTAAAATGATTCATTATATAAATTAGATGTCATGATTCAGATTTTTCTTGTTGGATGCATTGTCACATTTACAAATATGTAGCTGCGTTTGCCTACTTAAGGGTCAGCCAGATCTACTCCAGAATTTTGTGATCAATTATGCATTACTGTGTTACCTTTGTGACGTAAAGACATGGTATCTCTCAGATAAATCTACTTTTTGCTGCACTTTTACCACTGCTGGTGCTAATTGTATCACTAGGCCACTCTGTCTTTGATTAATCTGATATAGTTTGGCAAAAGGCAGTAAATATGGAATGCCACGGAATGCTCTAGTATTAATCTGCATACTTAGTTATGTACTTAAATCTGCATGACGGCTGTGTCTAAATTACATGCTGCAAAACCATGGGCCATGTTCTGCTATGTAAATGATTTTGTGCTTACTTCTTAATGCATTATGGCTTAAATATTTATTGAGAAGAGTGACCTTGCCGGTTGTTGAGCTAATAGGTCAAGTTCTATTTTGTTTTCTAGTCTCTAGACTGAAAGTGTGTGGACTCCAGCTTGTATTGGGTAAATGAGGCTGGTCTATCTCCTTGAACTTAATCTTCACACTGAATTACTGTGATCATTGTATTATTCCGGTTTATGTTTATGTGATGGAGTCCCTAAGGGTAATAAAAGCTAGAGTTGTCTTCTAAGTATATTTAAAGCGTGCCGTTTAGTGTACCGGCAAGGGTGTGCAAATGGTGCCCGGATCCTAAACATGGCGGGGCCTTTTGGGACCTGATATAAATGTATTTAGTGCACATTCATAACTCGTCATTATATTTAGGTCGCAAAGATGTTCAACGTTTATACTGACTAATATGTATCTACCTATTCCGATTATGATTACAAATGAGGTGAAGGCGTTAAGCTCAAGAAACCTATAGCTTACGTCGGTAGCTTAGGCTTTTACCCCCGATTAAGGCTAACTGTCCTCTGGTTCTACTGCAGTAACCGGGTTTCTTGCTCCTTGGTTTGTTTTCCCATTTATTCAACTTGGAAAAGCTATACGACATGATGACATTGAAGATATCAAGTCTGCTGAGTTCTATGGGATTAATCCCAAAATATTTTTAATCTGAGGTTGTTCTATTGAACTCCCCTAAAAGGTAAACATCTTTGTATTGGACAAAATTTTAATATGATTAGCAAAAGGAAATTGTTATTGGCTATAGATTGTGGTATATTTTTTTGCTTTGATAAATCTTAACCATTCTTAAGGCTTAAGTCAAAATTATACCTGTTTTGGCTTAAGGCTGCATATTGACCGGAAGTGGTCTTTGCAAAAGTCCATGGAAGGTAAAAGTCTGTTGAACAGATTTTAAAAGGTTTTTTTCATTAACTCAGTTCTCTAGTTATACTAGGGGCCTTAAAATGGTTAAAATACAGGTGTTTATAATTTCTTACTAATACATTCTGGATATTTATAGGAATTGACATAGGCTGGAAAAAATGATTCTGATACAAATAATACATAGGCTGGTAAATCCACGGCATAGGCTGGAAAATGCCATTGGGCTCTTTGAAAAAATGCCATTGGGCTCTTTTGAATATAATACTCCAAAAATTTTGGTGACTTTCAGCTGTGAGCATCTTGATTTATGATGGAAATTTTGATGGCTTTCAGCTAACATTTGTATTGATAGCTATATGGCTCATACATGCTTGCCTCTAAGGGAGATTTGGACTGATATCTACAGGCTGGCCTTGAAGGTGAGTCTTTCATATATATGGCTATTCTTATGCTTACGATGCTGCAATAGACTTTAATAGTTTGATCGAGGCCTTTTGGCTCCGATGGGTTTGCCGGAAACCATATAATATGGTCAGAAATTCAAAGACTTTGTTTTTATAGTGCAAGGGCTACTGCAGTTAGCAATGGTTTGATTAAAGCTTTCTGCTCTAATGCCTTTGCAAGAAAACATATGATTACTAATGTTCTTGTTACTGTATAGAATGACACATATCCTGGAATTGTGTTCAACAAAGAAGATATGATCACAGTACTTAAGACTTCAATATTCCATGGTGAGTAGTGCTTTGTCATTAACATAGGTGGGGTAGGGCCCTTGTAGCAACAAGGCCCTACTCCCCTTGTTGCTATAGACAGACTATGTTGATAATTGTTTGATACAGTCTAATAATTGTGAAGGGCCCCCCTTTCTGCGGAAGGAGGAAGGATTTTTTTATTAAAATGATGTTATGTAATTTGTTAAGCATGAATTATGACTTGGCAACTAGCACATAGCTGGAATAAATTTCATACAAGGGATATTATAAGGATCACTTGGCATCTTTCGTCTTCAGGAATACATGGGCATCTTTTGTCTTTCTTTCGTTTTATGGTCATTAATGGTAAAGTTCAAGATTATATGGATTATGAAAGGCCGGTCACTTTATATTTATACAGGAATGCCACTTGGCTAATGTTTGATGGTTATTAATGGTCTTGTGCCATTATTTCTCAAGATGTTGTGATGCATAGATGCATCTACGATTAATGGGTCATTGATTTGGAGGAATAACCCTTGGGTTCTACTAACCTTTGCATATGTGCATTAAGCAGGTGGTCAAGATATGTAAGGCTTTAGCTCCATTCAGTATTTACGGCGCCGTTAAAGTCGCCGTTAAAGTTTAGATCGGTTGGCCAATATGTTAAGTATATTGCAGCTTTAATATATGAATTGTCATGATATAGGCTTATGACCTTGTAAGAAATGTGGATGAAAATAGAAGAGGATATTATGACAATATTTTGGGCTCTTGGCATCTTTGAATTTCTTGCATAATGCGTGTGTACCATGGATGAGCATATTATCTTGGATGGGAAATTTTTAACTATTGCAAATCAAGGACAAACACATTATAACTAAATACCATGGATGAGCATATCTGGTAACCCTAAACCTCTACAAACGTCTCCTTAAAAAATACTTCTACATGAACAGATTATGATTGAGGCTAATTTTATTTTTTTTACATCCGCATAGCATCATACCCTTAAAAATTGGATTAGGACCATGGAAGAAAGGTATTCTTTGTGATTTCATAAGGGATTTGGTTCCCAGAGATTTAGCTGTGTTTATATCCTACATTCTGGGAAGGGACTCGCGAGAGACACAAAACCGGCCGATAGATAGATAGGCTTGTCATTCATCACAGCAGCAGTATACAATGTGTGGAAAACTAGGGAGAGAGAGAGAGAGGGGATAGCCGACCATAGGAACAATATCGGACTACCCCCTAAAAAGAAATGTGCCAAGGCAAAAAAGGGTAATGGCGACAACTTCTCATCGGGATAAAAACCTCGCCCTTTCGGGTTTCGAGGAAAACCCTAATGAGAAATGGTCGCCAACAACCTTGAATGTGTTGCCCGGAGAACTGAGAGAAACGAAGTTGATGGCTAACGGCGGTAAAATAGAGCACTCCCCCAAAAAAAACGAGTTGATGGCTTAACGCAAAATAGAGCACACCCCAAAGAACATGGAAAGAAAAGCCTCCCCGCGATGTATCCATGGAGAACCAAAGGAGAGGGGTGATGGCTAAACGTAAATAGAGCAAGACCCCGCCAGACGACGTAAAACGGCGGAATCCCGCAAGCAATACCAACAAAACTCCCAAAAAGAACACCCGTGAAATGGTCGAGAAAATAAATAGCACAAGCCGTACCAAGAAGGTCCAAAATGAAAACAGAGAAAAAAGAACATAACAGAAAAGATAGCATCACCCAAATGGGTGGAGAACCATTATGTAAAATATGCATCACCCTCGAGGTGGAAATAAACAAGATAAAGCATCACCCAAATACCGGTGGAGAACCATTATGTAAAATATGCCACACCCTCGAGGTGGAAATAAAAAGATCACCAAAGCAGGTGGAGAACAACAAAGCGGGAGGGCGATGGAACGTAAATATAAGAATAGCAACACTCACAGTGGAGAACAACAAAGAGGCATGAACAACAAAAAATACAAATGAAAAGACGATGCCAATCGCGAAACGAGTGGCGGGAAGGGAGGGAAGCTACGAGAGGATAAGAAGAGTTGTGGAGAAGACGCCGATAACCGAGCCAAAACGTAAATGGCCTAATATAGGCTCGCCCCTTCCCTTAATGGCGATCCGATGGCTCGGATCGATGGGATTCCGGGAAGGGACTCATGGCGAGACACAAAACCGCCGACTACCAAAGGACTTCCTTAACTATAAGCCTAGTCGCCGCGAAAACCTCCAGCTTAAACCGATAGCAAGAAGACACTCCCGCCACCACCCCCGAGCAGTCGGGCAGGACGCAGAGAAAAAAGAGAGGAACGAAAAAGAGGGCCACCAGACGGAGTAGCGAGGAGATGAAAGGAACCGGTAGAAATTAGGCGTTGAAGGAAAGTGGCAGGGCATGCGAATGAAGACAAGCGGGCAGGGGAAGAAAGGAAACCAGGATCCGAAGAGTCTGGTTCAAGCGAGAAGAAAACTACCCATTGACGACGAAAACCAAAACCAAATGAAGCGAAAGCCGTGGGGAGAAAACGGTTGAAGAAGAAGAGCCGAAGCATCGGTTATTTTGACGATATCAGCTCAATGACCTGAAAAAGGAAAGGATATGAGAGAAAAAACAATGAAAAGAAAAGCAGCACCGATGACTAATCTAAGGAAGTGCCCCCGACCGGACGGGCAAGCAGCAAAAAGAATGACCCGGAAAAAAGGAAGCACATTAGAGAACAAAAACAACGAAAAAGGAAGGGACACCGCCACGATGACTAATCAAGGAAGCTCTAGCATGCCAACGAACGCAACAAGGCGAGGACAAAACAAAACCACGCACACGCATACAATGCATATATGATATGGATGCAAATCACGGACTGATGTCCGTAGATAGTAGTCGTATTTGAATACAGATTACGGACCAAAGCTCGTGAATGTGGCTACGGACTGAAGTCCGTGAATGTGGGTATGAGTCCTTCCGAACCTGTGGCCAAGAACTAATAACAAGTAACTGAGATAAAAAGGCAAGGAGGAAAAATCTTACGTATAGGAATGTAAAAATGCATAGACATAAAGAAGACAAAGTGCAACCCGACATATGTTGTCAACAAGAAGTCTAAAGCGATGAAGGTTCATAAGGATGTAAAAAAGGGGGAACAAGATGAGGAGAATGAAAATGCTAAGGTCGGGCACAAGGTAGCATAGGAGAAATGTGTGGTGCTGTCAGAAGACAAATACACTATGCATAAATCCATGAAAAAAGGCCCCAATAGGAAAACATACTGCGGCAAACGAGGGACGAGATTGATAAAGAGAATGTAGACATACCGACAATGCTAAATAAACTAGAAGCCCAGGCCCCGCCGACCGCCAGTGTCGAAGCCCGAACACGGCTAACGAGCGAGGGTGAGACGAAGAGGAGCACCAACGACCAAGCGCGAGAAGAACGGGAACAAAGGCCCCCATGAGCGGTTAAAAAGAACAAAACGTGCATAATGGTGAAGCGGCAAGCTGCAAGACGACAAGCACTCAAAATGACGTGAGCAATTAGAAATGATAAAAAATCAACAATTCATGAAAAAGAGCCCATAACGGATATACAATAGGAAAAAATACGGGGAAGACTAAAACCGACGAGGTGAATAGGGTTCAAAGGAGAAATATAGTGCAAAAGAGCTCGCGAAATGCAAAAGCATGACAAAGTGCAAAAAACCATGGCAAAAAGAAGAATCGGAATGAGTATAAGGAAGTGCCAAATGCAATATGCGGCATAAAGAGCACAGATACAAATGACGTGTAATACTAAGGTCTGATTCAGGGTAGCATAGGAGAAATGTGTGGTGAAGCAGAAGACAAATACCATATGCATAAAGCCATGAATAAAGGCCTCAATAGGAAAAACAAACTTGGGCAAACGAGGGACGAGATTGAGGAAGAGAATGTAGACATACCAGCAATCAAGAAAAGAATGGTCGAGAAGGAAACAAACTAAAGTTAATTCGAGCACAAGGAAAGCGAAAAAGGAGGCGAACTTAAAAAATGATAAGCCCAAGGAAACAACGATAGGCCATGAAATAAAGTAAAAAATGCGAATTTAACATAAACAAGTAGAGCAATGGAATAACCTGCATAACCTGTTAAAGAGTGCGGGGCATCAAAAAACAAGATAAACCACAAATGCAAAAAATAAAATCCAACAACTATGGGAAACCTAGAATGTGGAAGATAACACCACCCGAATAACGTATACCCCCTGATAATAAGCATAACATGGAAACTAGGTTGAGACACCGTATATAGGAAAAAAAGCAAATTCAAATGACGCCGAACATAAAAAGTCAAACAACCATGTAAACGCATATAACGCAAAAACATGCCAACATAAAGCGAAACCATATTGTCAACCATAACGCAAAAAAGATAACAACCATGAAACATCTGGAAACATATAGAGGCAATAACGTGAAAAAGCCAATGCAACCATTGTAATGCTCCATCTGCCCAAAAGAGGAGAACAACGTTCACGAATATGAAAAAGAAAATCAACCCTCATAGTGCATAATAAGCATAACGTGGAAACCCAGTGGAGACATCGTATATAGGAAAAAAGGCAAATTCAAAGGATGCCGAACATAAAAGGTCAAAATAGATCACGTGAATGCAACATAGGGATAATATCAAGGTAAACAACAAGAATGACGAAAACATAAGGTGCCAGAGATGAAAAGGACAATACATGTAGAATAATACGCCACACGGACCAGATTCGCCCCCGATGCTAAAAGCAATATACACGTGCAAAAACATACCGCATGGAAAAAACACTTTAATGATCAAGCTAAACCCAGACAAATGCACCCATAAGTTCAAAAGGCCAATGCTCTCCCATCATCCTAAAGAAATTCCAAATCACGGGGCATCAAAAAACAAGATAACCACAAGTGCAAAAAATAGAACCCAACAACAATGGGAAACCTAGAATGTGGAAGATAACACCACCCGAATAACGTATACCCCCTGATAATAAGCATAACATGGAAACTAGGTTGAGACACCGTATATAGGAAAAAAAGCAAATTCAAATGACGCCGAACATAAAAAGTCAAACAACCATGTAAACGCATATAACGCAAAAACATGCCAACAAAAAGCGAAACCATATTATCAACCATAACGCAAAAAAGATAACCATGAAACATCTGGAAACATATAGAGGCAATAACGTGAAAAAAGCAAATGCAACCATGGTAATGCCCCGTCTGCCCAAAAGAGGAGAACAACGTTCAAGAATATGAAAAAGAAAATCAACCCTCATAGTGCATAATAAGCACAACGTGGAAACCAAGTGGAGACATCGTATATAGGAAAAAAGGCAAATTCGAATGATGCCGAACATAAAAAGTCAAAATAGATTACGTGAATGCAACATAGGGATAAGATCAAGGTAAACAACAAGAATGACGAAAACATAAGGTGCCAGAGATGAAAAGGACAATCGCATCGATCTGAGACATCGGATCGCCATTCTAGAATGGGACGAGCATGCATGTCTTGCATGCATGCGGGCGGCGCATGCCCGTTTGGGTTGGGAGTTCGCTATTTCAGGCGCGTTTCTGCATCCACGTCTCATCGGCGCTTCCTCTTCTCTCAGCAGTACCTTATTCTCTTTGAACTGTTTCCAGGCAGGGGAGGGGCTTCTTCCTGCCTGGTTTAGCCAATTTGGCGTTTCTTTCATGCTATTTTTTTCCGGCCTTTGGCCTTCGGCCCCGCGGACCTTCGCCCTCGATCCTAGTTTGTAAGGAAGTTCTCGGTAGTCGGGCGGTTTGTTGGTTTCTTGCGAGTCCCATTCTAGAATCGCATCGATCCGAGACATCGGATCGCCATTCTAGAATGGGACGAAAGCATGCATGTCTTGCATGCATCGCGGCGGCGCGATGCCCGATTTGGGTTGGGAGTTCGCTATTTCAGCGTTTACTCAGATCCACGCCTCATCGGCCGCTTCCTCTTCTCTCAGCGTTTACCTTATTCTCTTTGAACCCTCCCTCCCCCTTCTTTGTTTATTGTATTGTGCACAATTCTGTTTATCATGTTCTTCCACCCGCTGGGTGATGCTTTTTTTCCACCCGCTGGGTGATGCTATTCTCTGGTATGTTTGTGTTGTCTCGTTTGTTGTGTTGGTGATGTGCGTACAGGTTGTTGGCGGCGGCATCCGTTTCGACTTCTCCATGCGCGGGTTTTTGGGAGCGATTTCTATGCCTTTACGTTTGTCTAAGCCCCTTGCCGAAGGCTTATCACTAGGGTTTTTCCTCGAAAACCCGAAAGGGCGGGGTTTTTTAATCCCGGTGATAAGCTTTCGGCAGGTACATCAGCCACTCATCTATTAGCATTGTATTTTTTGGGGTCCAAGTGTTATAATTGGATTCGGGCGGTTTGTTGGTTTCTTGCGAGTCCCATTCTAGAATACATGTAGAATAATATTCCACACGGACCAGATGCGCCCCCTACGCTAAAAGCAATATACACGTGCAAAAACACACCTTATGGAAAAAACACTTCAATGACCAAGTTAAACCCATACAAATGCACCCATAAGTTCAAAAGGCTAATGCTCTCCCATCGTCCTAAAGAAATTCCAAACCAACAGGAATGACACATATCGAGACAAAATTGAATATGTAACAAGATGAATCGTAACAAATAACCCCAAAATATTATGCTACGGATTACGAAATGAAATGGACATGGGAGCAAATGCAGCAAATAGGAAACATGCTAAACCACAGTTGCACAATGAAAATCCGCAAGGTCTATTCGTATATGCCAAGGTAGAAAACCCGCCAAGAGTAGTTACCAGGAGTGTTGCGTAGTAATGTGTTCATCCTCAAACGCACAAATGAGAAGGAACCGAAGAAAATAAAAGAGCACCACAAGATTAGAAATTGAACATTGGCAAAATATGAGCACGTATAAGTTTGTTTGCAGACCCAAATTGTTACATATGACAAGAATTGAAAATTCCCATATGAAAGCAAGTCATGTACCATATTCACCTCTTTAGGAAATACGCATGCAAGAATGCCCTCATGAAAAAAACAATCCAATGATTAATCCGTAACCATACATAGAAATTTAAAAAGTAATGACGAGGCACGTGGAGAAACAATGAAGGCGTCAATAGAGTGGTCAATGCATGCGTCAAATTGATACCGTGATAACCCCGTGGATTTAGTCGAGAAAAACCGAGAGTAGTGTGTGCCCCATGTGGTAATAGCATAACTCGCCTTCTAAGGTATCTAAACCAGCTCACAACAACATTGTGCAACCCTTCAAAAATGATGAATGTAAAAAATGAAGATGATATTGCCGCTCCTGTGAATTCCAATAGAAAAAATCATTAAATGTAAAGAAAAGATGCATGTATCTAGACAAATAGAGTAGCCACCATATGATGCCAAAATTGTTTTCATTAATTTCATCCTAAGACGTGGAGAACAAAGGGAATATAGAGATTTGGAGGGGAAAAGTGCCCGAGGAAAGGTGGATGAGAAAATCAAGCACATATGAAGATCCAACATTCAAAGCCATAATGCCCTTCCACAAATCTTATGGACTCGTTAGATCTTCCAAGTGGATGACAACCATCACGCCTAATAATATGCGAAGCTTTTGGAAAACTACATACCCCATCCCGATGGGCTTGTTCAAATGTAAAACCAGTGACATGAAGACTAGCCAGCAAATAAATAATGGCAACATATCTCATCGAAATTATAAAAGCCATGACTGGCTAAGCCAAACCAAATATGAATAAAAAAACGAACACCTCATAGAAAAACAAAATGTATAGAAGTGCAATTTCAGATGGAGAATGCATCATTCAAAACCATATAAATGTTAAGACCTTAGAGAACATGTAAACCAAATGAATAAGCAACCAATATATAAGAATTGAGCTGCTCCTAAACCGAATGGAGAAAAAGAAAGATTTGGCTGACAGCTCATGTGGAGAAAAAGAAAGGAGACAGAGCAGTAGATGGAGCAAATTTGCAATAGCGTTGCCACCTAAAGCCTCCCCTCAGAGAAAAGTAGGAGGAGATAGACGTAACCTCCGCCCTATGGTCGCTATGGGATTTATTGATCGAGTGACACACATGTAGATTGAACTGAAAAGCCAAATCGGGAGGCAGATCTGCAGGAGTCTTGAGGCAGCCATCCAAGCGGTGGAAAGCGGGATGCGATTGATTGAACTACGTGTTGTACAAAAGTTAAAGCGCATCTATGAATTGAGACCAATCGGACAAGGCCATGGCTTAAACGTCGTCGATTGCACAGAATTAGAGCATCGGGGAGACTTATAGATGGGCAAGAGGAGCTTATGAATTGCAGGTGGAGGATGAAAAATCAGAGAGAGATGGATTAGAATCGAAAAACATATCGTAACAACGGTTTCCCGGAAAGTTTGGATTGGGAAAAGCATCAAAAGGCAGCCAAATCACTATCTCTGAGGAGCTTGGGCTGTCGGATTGTCTCGATACTGCCCAGAACAATCACCAGAGAATTGGATGGACTACAAGATCCCTGCATGCAAATGAAAATGCCGAGGCCAAAGGGAGCAAGGATCAATCTTAATTAATAGAGTCAGAACTTAATGTGCATGGACTAGATCTGAACTAACTATAATGGAAACCTAATCGCCCTTAAGATTCAGCCATGCAGCAGAAAATTCATAGCAGATAGAGCAAGAATGATCCACAAACTTACAGATCCGCCAATCCTCATGCGTTACTTCATGCTTGTGAGAGAACTGAGCTAAACATAAACAATTATATATCTTTATAAGCATGCAATCAGAACGAAAATGGCAAAAAATATGCCAATGATTCAACAGGGAAACCAAATCCGTCCCACAGCAAATGTGGACCTGGATCTCTACCACAAAAGCCTCGCATTCTCACGAAGCCATACAACAATAGAAATCTTTGGATGCATCAGTAGTATGAAACCACAATTGACCTAAAAAGAATCGGAATGATGCTAATCGGCAATAAAATTACCCGGCCCGTGATAAGTTGCCGTTATGATGTCCAGAAATCGTTGAGCTGTGTGGTGCAACAGAGCTCAAATTCGAGGATGGAGGTTGGGAGAGAAAAAGTAAGAGGTCCGTGAGCTGATACGAAAATCGATGAGGCAGATGTTGCATGCAGCTCCAACCCTGATCCGTTCCTGCGCACGCCCAGCCAGCTGGGCCGAAAACCCACCTAACAGATCGGAATGGAAAAAATGAAGCTCAGATCCGGATTCCTGCGAAAAATCGATGGCTTAAGCGTAGGCTTAGGCTTAGGCTTAGTTCTAGAGGAAATTAGAATCAAGGAGACACGAATCCAGTCCAGGGAAAAAAGGGTCGAGAGAGGAAGCTGGAAATAGCTGAAAATGATCAATGGAGTACAGCCACCAAGAAGCCGAATCTGCCTCATAAAAAAGTGCAGATCTAATCACTGCAACCAAGCTCGAAATCGGGACGAGGAAGTACCGATATAAGTGAGGATTCGTGAATGCCACTCTGCAAGAAGTTCTAGAGAAGAAAAATAAAAAGCACACAGAGTGATTTGATGGAAATTGGTAGAGCAATCTCGGCTGGAACCAGCCAACAAAGGCGATGTGAAAACCAGCTGAGAAGAGATGGTGATAAAGCTGAAGAAGATGCCTAAAGATGAAGAGGAGCAAGATGAGGAGGAGACGGCTACGAGAGGATAAGAAGAGTCCGCTGCGGAGAAGACGCCGATAACCGAGCCAAAACGTAAATGGCCTAATATAGCGCCGTCCCTTCAGGAATGGCGATCCGATGGCTCGGATCGATGGGATTCTAAGAAGATCAAAGGCTGCCAATTCCGCAAAGCAGTGATGGCCTCGAAGCAAGTGCGGATCCACTCTGACGGATCTAACTCTAGCATTGGAAGAAGCCGATTCAGTGGGCAATTTAGGATACTATAATCTGCTAAAAGTTGATCATGCAAGTGCTGCACAAGAACAAGCTTAGAATACCAAATCTATGGAGGATCTGGAAGAATATGACAAGTGCATCATGAATACTCCTCCAAGCGAAATTACAAAGGAAGTTGCTCAAGAGAATATCACCAAATCAGGTTCCACTATCTTATTAAAATATCCATTTCTTGCACTGTGGTCTTGCAATAACTTAACTATTTTATACTTAGAAATAAATCTGTGACTAGAAGTACACAAATCTGGTGTATAAAGGTGTATAAGTAAGGCATATGGCCATTAATACTGATTTTTAGAGGATATGCATAGTATGTTGCATGTGGATAACGGGCTTGAGCAGTATGTGTTACATAGAATCTGTATATTGCAGTACATTGTTCAACTTGGTAGACAGGCTGCAAAAAAATGCATCTAGATAGAAAATAGTGAGATATACAGTGACAATGACTCTAGGTGACTATTTAATTGAAATTAAAGTGCACTGGCTGCATATTGCTGTGAACTTAAGGTATAACCTCAGGTCTGACACGCTGCTCAGGTTGCTATGTAAACGATTCTATGTTTGTTGCATGATGCATTATGGAGTTAAACATATTAGTCTTTATTGAACAAAGATGCTTGGTTAGCTCTTATGGTTAAGCCTTGTATTGATCTATGATGAGTGACCTTGCCTATGGTTGCAACATATAAATCAAACAGAGTTGAAGACGATTCTGCCGGTATAAAGGTCTCGCTCAGGGCCGCTCCTTCTTAATATGATGCTATGGAATGAATGTGACAAATAAGGACAACAATCTAGAGCAGACTGCTGATGCATCTAAACTGGACCTTGGCGATGCCTCTAGCAATGCATATACCAACAATATTGAAGGAAATCTTGCTTGAACAAAAGCCTCCTCTCGTGTCCCGACGAATTTCAAATTTTAATTGCTTTTTTGCTATGGACTTTAAATGATCAGAAATAATAGGGATTTCCATTTTATGCTTGTAAAATGATTCATTATATAAATTAGATGTCATGATTCAGATTTTTCTTGTTGGATGCATTGTCACATTTACAAATATGTAGCTGAGTTTGCCTACTTAAGCATACAGTGAAGGGTCAGCCAGATCTACTCCAGAATTTTGTGATCAATTATGCATTACTGTGTTACCTTTGTGACGTAAAGACATGGTATCTCTCAGATAAATCTACTTTTTGCTGCACTTTTACCACTGCTGGTGCTAATTGTATCACTAGGCCACTCTGTCTTTGATTAATCTGATATAGTTTGGCAAAAGGCAGTAAATATGGAATGCCACGGAATGCTCTAGTATTAATCTGCATACTTAGTTATGTACTTAAATCTGCATGACGGCTGTGTCTAAATTACATGCTGCAAAACCATGGGCCATGTTCTGCTATGTAAATGATTTTGTGCTTACTTCTTAATGCATTATGGCTTAAATATTTATTGAGAAGAGTGACCTTGCCGGTTGTTGAGCTAATAGGTCAAGTTCTATTTTGTTTTCTAGTCTCTAGACTGAAAGTGTGTGGACTCCAGCTTGTATTGGGTAAATGAGGCTGGTCTATCTCCTTGAACTTAATCTTCACACTGAATTACTGTGATCATTGTATTATTCCAGTTTATGTTTATGTGATCAGTCCCTAAGGGTAATAAAAGCTAGAGTTGTCTTCTAAGTATATTTAAACGTGCTTCGTTAGTGTACCAGCAAGGGTGTGCAAATGGTGCCTGGATCCTAAACATGGCAGGCCTTTTGGGACCTGATATAAATGTATTTAGTGCACATTCATAACTGTCATTATATTTAGGCTGCAGCATGTTCAATGTTTATACAGCTAATATGTATCTACCTATTCTGATTATGATTACAAATGAGGTGAAGGGCGTTAAGCTCAAGAAACCTATAGCTTAATGTCGGTAGCTTAGGCTTTACCCCGATTAAGGCTAACCGTCCTCCGGGTTCTCTGCGCAGTAAGGGTTTCTTGCTCCTTGGTTTGTTTTCCCATTTATTCAACTTGGAAAAGCTATACGACATGATGACATTGAAGATATCAAGTCTGCTGAGTTCTATGGGATTAATCCCAAAATATTTTTAATCTGAGGTTGTTCTATTGAACTCCCCTAAAGGTAAACATGATGTATTGGACAAAATTTTAATATGATTAGCAAAAGGAAATTGTTATTGGCTATAGATTGTGGTATATTTTTTTGCTTTGATAAATCTTAACCATTCTTAAGGCTTAAGTCAAAATTACACCTGTTTTGGCTTAAGGCTGCATATTGACCGGAAGTGGTCTTTGCAAAAGTCCATGGAAGGTAAAAGTCTGTTGAACAGATTTTAAAAGTTTTTTTTTTTTTTTTTTTTTTTAAATTGAAGAAATTTTTTTAATAAAAAGTTAAAAGTTAAATTTTAAATTTTGAACCACTTTTCGAAAAGTGTGCTTTCTCGTGCAACCTCCTACTGCCATAGCCGCCGGACCTGAGCTCCTATCTCGCCATAGCTGACCTCCACGGCTACTTTGCATCTGCTCTAAGCCCTAGCGCCCTCGCCTACCCTCCAGCGCCACCTATCCCAGCTTGAGCGCCCTACCTCGTCTCCCTTGTTGTTCATTGCCAGTGCTACGATGCCGCGTTTTAAACTTACCGTGGACCTAAAGAAGATGAACGTACAGCGCGCTAGTAGATCATCTTTCGGATGACAGCCCCACAGTTGATACTGTTCTAGACCTTTTTGTGAAGCACTTTACTGAGGGCCGTAGAATTCCCTACCCCATTTTCCACTTTAATGAGCGCTTCCTTATGAAACTAAACGCTGCAGATCAGCCCTACACTCTTGTGGTACGTTAAGTACGGTATGGGTATTATACGTACTTAACATATTAATACCGTATGCATACCTCTCATTTAAAAAGTACTTTAAATACGTTTTTTAGAATTATAAAATACTTATTAAATACGTAAAATACGTACTTTACGTATAGTACGTTAAATACTTCGTGTAATTTTTTAAAACTATAAATTCGTGTATTGCATTTAAAATAGTTGCAATAACAACTAATATGAAGAACTTCAAGTTTTAAATAATTGAACCAAAATATATTACTCTAGAAAATTAAGTATTTCTCAAAGCCTTGAAATCGAAATATGTCTATTTAAGAGTTATATCTCCTCATAATTCTCGTTTTACTTCAACCACAAAATAAAAAACATAAAGAGTTTTACAACAATATTTTATAAATGAAATCCACGAATAATCACCCTTCTTCTTCGTCCTCTTCATCATCAGACTCTGTCTGATGATGATTTTCAAGAATGCTCTTCTTCCGTAAGCTCATCCTCACTCCCAACCTCTTCTTCTTCAATCATGTCAAGCTCATCTTCATTTGATAAACCCGCCACTGAGATTGATCGTGTCACACGTCTACTACGAGTAGAAATTCTTCTTCGTCTTCGCCTACCTATTCGGCTTGTAGAAGGTCTTTGTGATGAAGATGCTACATCTCTTGTCATACTCCTTGTCCTTCTTTTCATGCTCATAGTCTCTTGGAAATACGCTTCATAAATCTCTCTATCAATATCATTATCATGGCTAGGAGGTGGAAGATCAGGAGTCTTCCTTTTTTTTTAAAGCCACAATTCCATAATTTCGCTATTCTATAATAATAACATATAATAAAATATGTTTTCTAATGAATAATTTTATCCATTTTATAGGTCTAATGTCATTTGCACTTCTTTTTTTTATAAAGTACGTATCATACGTACTTTACGTATTAATACGTTAAGTACGGTATTAATAAAATTCGAGCTCAATTTGACCTGTCAACTTATAGGTATAGTACGTATAGTACTGTGAGGAAGGTACGAGACGTACGTAAACGTAAAATACGGGTACGTAAACAACACTGAGACTGACCACGCTTGGGCCGTAGTTAAGTTCTATCCCCTAGCAGGACCAGATGAGGATCCCGTAGAGCTTATTCGAAATGAGGCCCAAAGGATCATGCACCTTGCTAGGGTAGAAGACCTTCAGCAAATAGCTAGTGCCCCACCAGAAGCACGGGCTAACCATTTTTATTACCTTGGTAAGGGCCGTGTACTTATGTACCAAGACTATTATAATCTTCCTACCTTCTTTTGGAATGAAGACCTTAATAGCTTCATTTTTGAAAATGTTCCCCCTAATTTTGACCAAGCCTGCATGGACGAGCTGTAACGGACCTAGGATTTTGAGGTAAATTGTGGATTATTTTATTTAAAAAGATGCAAAGGAATATTAATCAAAATATCACGCATGCAGAGAAATACGTCGTATATGTAGAGATTATACGGACGAAATACTGCGGTTAAAAATAAATATAAGTATACAGAGAAAAGCATTGGGAAAAAGATTGATTGCAGAAGGATTGCTGAAGGAGCGAATCGCGTGCAGAGCTCTGGGAGCGTGTTGGAGCGCAGAAAAAGCAACAAGCGGGATTCCAGGTGGGGATCAAGTCTTACACCTGGGGTTTTCTAGTGTAGCAAAATTGTGTTGATACAGTAAGATTGTTCTAGAACTTGGCATGGATTTAGAGTAGTTGTAAGTGCGTGGATATGAATTAACTTGCATGATTAAGTATTTTATGATTGCATATAAAAAGCTTGCAAAAGCATCATAGATCTAATGATTTTAGGGAGCTTATCAATTAAATCATGCCAGAAGTGATTGGAATAGCTCAGAGTAGAACCTGAGAGATGGATTAAGATAAAAGTATGGCAGAAATCAGATAAGATTGTAAAAGTTTCTCTTGCATGCTGCTGTTTGCATAACATGATCTCATGAACTATAATGATCAGAAATCATGAGAAGCTACTTGTAATGGATTCATTTGGGCATTTAATTGGCTGAAATATGTAGAGAAGGCAGAATTAAGAGGTATTCTAGCCAACACGGCAATATTTCCTTTGCATGATGTCGGCAGGAGGGCATGATCTTGCTGATTTGGCATGCTGCAAAAGCATGTGAATCGCCCTGGAATGGGCCGATATGGGCCTTAGGAAGGCCGAAATGGAGAAAGAATGCAAAAGTAGGAAGATTGAAGCAAGATTTAGATGTGGATAACGTGATTTTGATGGCCATGAACTGACCAAAAACCACCGGATTTGCGCTGCAAACAGACCGAACTGGAATGGAAACACCTTAGAAGGCAAATCCGGGATGAGTTGGAGAGTTTGGAGTTGGAATCGATGGCCTGGAGGCCGGAACTTGGAGCTGCAGGCCGAGTTCGTGCCTGTTAACACATGCTAAGGTTAAAAGAAAAACAGACAAAAAAATTAACGTTAGTTTATAGTTAGTAGGCTAAGATAAATATAAAGTGAGGTTAACAATTAAAGCTAAGACTATAGGTTAAAATTAATACTTTTTAAAGGAGTTAGTTTGGAACAAGGAGTTGGGCTCGAAATTTATCTAAGATGGAGGCCAGTTAAGGAGGAGTTTATGCTAAGGGATATACAAAATTTATAGATACGACATGAGAAGTCTTACAAGTTAGCTAGCTATATATTTAACCTTTGGAATTAGTTAAAGTATGAGAGAAAATAAAAACACAAGACACAAGTGTTCCGTATGGAGGAAGTTTATAACGGAAGCATAATAATAGTTGAATGCTATAGTTTAAACATCATTAAAGCCTTAAATATGGATATTAACCTTGTTGTTAGTGAATCTTGGAAAGGCGTAGATATTTGTCTTTTATTTAATGGTAATAGTTGCATATTGCATTATTGAGGCTATCATAATTATTGAATCATGGTTGAATTTTTCCTTGTTACATAGAGTGTGTATGGAATTAACTTGATGTAAGCTTGTTAAGGCATGGGTCATAATGATGGGAATTATGTAATTGTCTATGATGTAATTCTTTGATATAGACCTCTGGGGCCGGAGTCTAGGTGCGATGGTCTAGACTCACGGTTTGCACAGTGCTATGTAAATGGTATTTGAACATCGGGCGTTGGTACCGTAAGGTACAACGTCATGCACAGTAAGTGGTCCTCCAATGCTGGACGCAGCGTGGAAGGGTGTGTACACACGTGGTTACCCCGCCTCTATGTCACTGGCATGATCAGCCGAGTTGACCTTGCTCAAACCCAGAGGAATATTGGTTGCTATGTTGATGCTATGGTTGCTTGGCTAGTGTATATGTGGTATTTAATGCTGGAATCAAGTTGCAATGGTTGTGCTTAGCATAATTATGCATTGTGTTTATGTTGGTTGGACTAGTAACTTGGATTGCAGGGGCGAGGTTACGGTAAGGCTAAGTTACTGTTCTAAGTTAATGCTTGTGGTAATTGATGCTTGATATATTCTAAATCCCCGATCCCCACTTAGTCCGTGTGACTAACCCCGTGGTTAAATGGTGTAAGCAGAAGTGCGAGATGCTCCGGCAAGTAGCCAAGCTGCAGAAAGGCGAGAGTAGGAGTGTGTGAATTGCTAGATAATACATTTGATTAATATAACTATTATTATTATGGATCGGTTTAAACTATAATTATTTGTAAACTTGGTTGTTGTGTGGGATTTTGCCGAGCAATGGCAAGTATAATATTTTTTGGGACCTTAGAGCACAAATAAAGATTAAATTCTTTACCTAAGTATGCATATATTAATTTCTTGAGTCTAAGAGCTAAGTAGATCCAACGGTAGAGATCGATGGGATCTCCAGTTACCGAGAGGTTAACTGGCCAGGCCCGTCACACGAGCGCGCCCGGATAGGTACCATACGGAGATTGCCAGGCGAATACAAGTGCGCTTGGACAAAGAGGCCAGGGATGCAGAAGAGAGAGAGCGGCTCTGTAAGGAAGAGGAGGATGCCCAAAACCAGCAGAGCGGGAACCAACAGGTTGATCAGCAGGATGACCAGCAGGTTGATCAGCAGGGGGATCAAGATGTTGATCAGCAGCAGGATCAAGATGTTGGTCAGAATGTTGACCATCAGGGAGACCAAAATACTGGTCAAAATGTGAACCAACCGGTAGATCAGAGCGGGCCCCGGAATAGGAAGCATACGGAGTGGGGTAATAGGAAGTTGAAGAGAAAGAACACAAAACCCGTTAAGGGAGGTGTGGATTACAAGACCCGCTTACAGAAGAATGCCACCATTGCCAAGAAGACATCGGCTCAAAGACGGGAGCAAATCGTGCAGAGGGCAAAGCACCCAACAACCGGTGGAAAATCCCTCCCATCGCTGAAGGCAACCCTCAAGCCGCGAAAGCCCCATAGATATCGACCGGGCACGGTAGCACTTCGGGAGATACGTAAGTATCAGAAGTCTACTGAGCCATTGATTCGTCGGCTCCCTTTCCAGCGGCTTGTTCGGGAAATTGCCCAGGAATTTAAAACCGATCTGAGGTTCCAAGCCTTTGCAATCCTCGCACTCCAAGAGGCTGCCGAGGCTTACCTCATAGAGATTTTGAGTGACGCCAACCTCTGCGCCATACATGCAAAGAGGGTTATCATCATGCCCAAGGACCTCCAGCTAGCACGAAGGATCCGAGGGGAGTTTCGGTTGTAAAACTATTGTAAACTTATCTATGTACTATTCCCATTTTTGAGGTTGTGAATATAAAAATGTTTTCTTTCCGCCACTGGGTGTGTTTTTGAATGTAAATTATTAATTAAATAATAATTTTTAATAATAATTTCGGGAAACGTGCCGAAAAGTATAAGACCCCTTTTTGGCCATTAGGGTTTCATTTCCCCTTCTTGCTTTCAGCGTTTCCTTTCTCCTCCCTTGCGCCTTCAATCCTCATGGCTCGCCCAACCTTGCAGCAGTGGTATTTAGATGGAGAGCATTGGGATCCTGCGGTCCCCTTTGACCTTCTTCACCCTTATCTGCTCCAGCAGGTAGACCTCATCTCTAACATGCAGGCATATCCTGATTACGCCGCCTTTCTTCAGTTCTACTGTGAAGATATTTTACCTGCATGTGTTTACAATGATGATGATTCGCAGCTCTATCTCGACTTCCACACCCTGCACCAGATGTTAAGGAGTGATGAGCATGCCCGGAATGTCATCAAGGGCATAAGGAGGCGGGGGACTAACCTCCCTATTGTTACAATAGATCGGGAAACTTGTTTTGAGGCCCGATTTGCATTGGCCATCATTATGGACCAGTATATTAAGGACGAGGAGATAGCTGCTGAGCATTCCTCTACGCCTGTACCTCCTGACCCGGAAGACGACGAAGTCATCGACGAGCAGGATTTTGTAAGGTGGAGAGAACTTGCCACGGAAGGCCCTGCAAGTCGAGCTTCAACCTTTACGTGCTTCAACTATTTTGGCGCGACTTATTCGAGTTGTCTCCACTCTAGTTCGGGTGCTGCAGGCATTCCTCGAGAGCGTTGGCGACCGTTTCTCATTAGGGTTTTCCTCGAAAACCCGCAAGGGCGGGGTTTTTCATCCCGATGAGAAGCCGTCGTCAGTTCCTCTCACCTTTGCGTCACTTAAGCAGCAGTTGAATCATACTTTGTCTTGTTGTTGTTTCATTTTCATCGTGCTCTCGATGATTGTCTAGTTTTGGAGCATATTCACTATTTTCAAACTTGTCTATGCGTAATAGGCGAATCAATTTGTACTCAGTGATTTTACACCGGGCAACGAGAGTTGTTGGATAGGCATATTCACCCCTTATTCCTTATCTACACCGTACGTAAAGTTCCTCGTTTGTGGGGTATGCAAGTACAAAATTTGCTACACTGTTTAACAAGATTCGCAAAATACTATAAGATTTCAAGCGAAATACTATATGGTGTTGATTTCGTACGTGCAAAATACAATTATGAGGGCTCTCGCTGCCCTACGTCACCCCCCGTGTGAATATGCACCCAAACCAAAGGGGGTTTAAGGGGGATTTTAATTTAAAAGTGTTGGACCCAATGGTTGTGTTAATTAATGTCAATGGTAGTTATGTGTTGGTTGTTAATGTCAATGGTTGTTATGTGTTGAGGGATTTAATTTTTATATGTTGGATGTTAATGGTTTGTGTTGCAAAAAATTTGGCCCCTTCATGCCTTAGGGACGCCACCGCGTGTGACAAAAATTTTAGAATTCAAACCAGAAAAAAACTAGAATTCATTTGAGGCTTTCATCACCTGTAGCTTTTGAATTTGATCACAATAAAACAAATAGAACATAAGTAAAAGTTACCATAAAGATAGAGCAGATTGATCCCATTATTCTGAAAGTCATAAAGTTTGCAACACCCATACACAAACATTTTTCAACTGGAATTTAACAGCAACCTTTGGCCTCCATGGATTCTACATGCGCCCTTCAATCCCTTCATGTGCCCTGCACCACACACACAAAAAGAGGGCTTTTGTTGTGAGCCATTGGTTGTTGACCATTGGAAAAAAATGCTAAAATCAATGGCCCTTCATGTGCCCATTATGCACCACACGAACAAAAAAAGGGCTTTTGTTGACCATTGAAAAAAAAAAGGCTAAAATCAATGGCTCAGAAATGGTGCACTCTAGATGTACGCATTAGTACGTTCATTTCAATACATCACGAAATCATAGGAAAACCTTAGTGAAAAGCGTACAAAAACACAAAGAAAACCCCTTGTTATTATGCTACATATTATAATAAGAAATTTCTGGTAAATGGAATCTAACGATTTAGGTGTTTGTTGGTGCGGCATGAGTTTCTTAGTGATGCAGAAGGTTTGTTTCTTAGTCTAAAGAAGCTTTGAAGAAGAATTGTTTTTTTAGGGTCTTACTCTGTTAGTGCGGACCAGCTTCTTCGTCCACACAAGTCGAATAGGTTTCCACAGAGGTTGAACATGTCGAATAGGTTTTTACTTGGTTTTTACACAGGTCTGGTAGCTGAGGTTTTCACACAGGTTCTGGTCAGCACAGAGGTTCTTCTGGCTGCACTCCTGAACTGTTCGGCTGATTTAGAAGTTTGGATGCACTCCTGAACTGTGATATGGATACTCCTGAACTCCTTAACTATGAGACAATGATACACTCCTGAACTACAGTTTGTTCCTCGACTGTTGGCTTCAACATAGATAGAAGCTTCTGTGACGTTCCACGTATTTATACGGTATACGTAACGTATTTATATGGTATTCGTATAAATATACCGACACGTCACCCACTAAAGGTACGCCACGGGTATTGTAACCTAGGGGGTTGTCATAAAAGGGATTAAATTATGCTAATTTAATCATTAAAGATAATAACCTATAACCTAGGGAATTAAGGGTTAAATGGATTAATTAGGCTAATTAATGCTTTGGGAAGGCGCCACCTGGCCCAAATCGATTGGCCAGCATGGGGACTTCCAAATTAGGCTGTCAACCTGATCCCTATCCCTAATTGACTCCCAAAATTCGTCCAAAAAGGAGCAGGAGCTGAGCGCCTACCCCTGCTAAGCTGAGCGCCACCATACCAAACACTTTTACCTGTGTAGCTGAAGCTGAACACCAAGACCCAGGAGATGGAAGCACCCAATGGTAACGGTTCCAGCCAGAACTCAGGTGGGTGGCTAGGATAGCCTGTGAATTCTAGGGTAGCGCCCCTGTTGGGCACTGGTTGTGTTTGTTTCTCCGTTTCCTCTGTGCTTTACTTGTAGGAACTAACCCTTGACTGTAAAGGTGAGTTCTTTTTATTTCTGATGCTGGATTTGCCCTTAAAAGATGGATTGATGGTTCTTTGCATAGCTTTACTCTGGAAATGGGGGGATAAGGGGGGTAGAGACCTCTGAGCCCATTTATTGTAGTATGCTCCTAGATAGAGCCCTGTATTATCCTATTAGTTGCGGCCTGTGTACAAGAGACCACCAGGTCATAGATGCTATGGATTGGCTTAGCACCAAAGAAGGGACGCAGTGGTGAAGTGGGGGTGTGGTCTTGCACGAACATAAAAGGCTCCCCGAGACTCCTACGGTGGGCTAGGCGATAGCCGGTCCACGAGGGCCGGTATGGGCCCCGACACTCTCGGGTGTAGTGGTGTGATCCGTATGGGGCACCTTGCACTTTGAGTAGACTTAGGGTGAGTAAGTTGGGTACGGATGCGGGGGTCGCTGATGCGGCACGTATTCTCTAGCTCACACATGGAACCACTGTGAACCTGGAAGGGGACGCTTCCCTGACCTGCCTCATCGGACCGGGGCGTCATGAACCCTGGAGTAGGCTCAGCAGGGTGATACCTCGAGCCTGCGTCTCCGGAAGGCTATAGCGAAGCCATAGCGTGAATCGACCCATCTGCAAAGTGTGCACAGGAGGGGCGGATGGAGTGGACAACCCCATCCGATGTTCTATCCCAGCCAACGCCAGGTTATATCTCTGTCTGCTGATCTCTTGAGGCCGAGCCGTCAGTCTATCCTCACAGGAGTCTGAACCGGGGTAGAACCTGGGGTTTGGGGTGTTTTCTTAGCTAGATGCATATTTGGATGCGCCACCCTTCGTGGTGGTTATTTATATATGATTTATGCTGTGTGCTAACATGTATTCACGCTTCCGCGACGTAGGAGTCCCACTGAAGGCGTGGGCCGAATGACACCTCCGTGTCCTTCACTCGGGCATCTCTCTATAGATGGCCCGGGATAGACGGAGGGCCCTGCTCGTGGCGATATGGTCGCCATGGGAGGGGAAAGTCCCCGTATGTATACGGCCGGGGGTCGTATATATTCAGGGAGCGTCACAGTAGTATCAGAGCATGGTTCTGGGAAGCCAAACTATTGCACTGGCCACATACTAACTCGTTAGATCGTTAGCTAGTGTGTGAGGGTTTTAGGGTAGTATGAGATTTGGGGTGGTGTAGTGGATGTCGTCATGATTGCTTTAACGTGGTTTAGGAGTAATTAAGAGGTGAGTACCCGGTGCCAAACCCTAACCCTAAGTGGCGGGCAGGGGGTACCCGGGTGTTGCTGGCGACGGTGGCGACCTCGAGATAGGGGGTGCCCGCCACCTTGAAAAAAAAAAAAAAAAAACCCTAAGTGGCGGGCAGGGGGTACCCGGACGCCACTGGCGCCCGTAGCAACGTCGAGGTAGGGGGTGCCCGCCACCTCGAAAAACGTGTTCCGCCACTTTTTCCTCTTAAAATTTTTTTAGGGTTAAAATTTCGAATTTAGTTAAGGGTCACTTTTTCTTTCATTTCTTTTTAATGCCTAGCGTCCTTGTGAGCTCCGCCTAACCGCCATAGCCGCCGGAACTGGAAGCTCTTCTCTGCCATAGCCAACCTCCGTCCCATACCTTTCTCCCCCAAGCGCCTGCCCAGCGCCTACCAGTGCCTACTTTTTAAGGATGGAGGCAGTCAAGCAAGTATACAAGCGCAAGCCCCGTCATTCTCAAACTCCTATAGAGTTTTTAATGGCAGAACTGCTGCCACAACAAAACCCATCGCCAGAAGCGGAGGTAAAAACCGAGGAGATACTGGAATATTTTGTTAAACGTTTCTACGAAGGAGTCAGAATACCATACCCGCTCTTCTGCTATAATGGGCGCTTTGTATTTAAGCTCAACGCCATACGGGAGACCTGCATTGTAGTTGAACAGGAAGATGGTATCCAGAAGTATGCACGGTTCTTCCCGCCAGGAGGGGATGAACAAGCTGAAGAAGAGGCCCTACAAACGCAGGCCCAAAACAGTCTGCAAATGGCCCAAGAGGCAGACCTACAGTGGCTAGCATCGGATGACCCGGCTTCAGGGTACCGCTACCTGGGAAATGGGATGTGCCTCTTTGATGGGGGAGCATACACCCTCCCAGCTTTTTCATATGAAGAGGAAACTAATCGCATCATCTGGGAAGCTGGAACACCCCCATTCTTTACGGATCAATTCCAGCGGGCTGTCGAGATGGATATGCAGGCCAACCCTCCACGCTACTTCCTGGAGCTTACAAGAAGAACGAATATCAGGATAGCTAGGGAAAAGCAAGCACAGGAGCAAGCCTTGATCAATGATTTGATAATCCAGACATAGAGCTGTGCAAACACTGATATGATGATACGACACGAAGATGACGGATTTTTTTGTGAATTGAATTTGCTGGTTGCAAGTTGAATGCTACCAGAGAAGCATTTTCAAACTTGCTTCCTATTTTGTTCATTTAAGAAGCCGTCAGCATCAGTCTATGAGCCTGGGGGCCTTGGCAGTTTGATCTAGGGGACACTTGTCAATTGTGATGGTAGTGCCAAGAAATGGCGGTTAGGGCCTGATGATGGCTTCTCATTTGTGCCAAGCTTGGCTGAGTATCTATGCCATTATGGGACTGGAGGACATCTCTTGATTTGCTCTCGACCTCTTGCTTTGTGTGATGATGGTAGCATCGGTATGTAGGTGGAGCTCGTGGATGCTCATTTAATGAGCATGAGGAAGATGTCAAGGTGATGGTACATCTCGTGGATTTTGTATAACATTAATAATGATGGTGAAGAATTGATCTCCAACTGGACACATTCCTTTAAGCGGGAAGGTGTTGAAAAGAGCATCATTTCGGTATCCCTTTGGGTGGGAGTGTTGAAATTAAGAGATTTAACTCGCCTAGTTTTCAAAGGAACCCGTCATTTCTTTATGGCATCCCTTTGAGTGGGATACTAAGATTAGATATGATCATTGGGCACCTCCAAAGACGTAAGCCCATGATCATTCTTCCGTGAGTATCGGTTCTTCCTCTATTCTTGCCTTCTCGCTGGTCCTTATGAGTTCTCCATATGCACTAAGCCATATTGGGGACATGATGATGCGTCACTTAGTCTATTCATATAATTAGTTCCGTAAAGCTTACGTATAGATGCACGAGGTTACGTCACTTTGGAGCGTGGGACCATAGACATAGGTGAAGGTTGATGAATCTAAGTTAAGTTTGTGATGACAGCAAATGATGTTTTATATCAAGCATTTCCAAAAAAAAACAATAGATTTCGACTTAAGAATTATCTTCAATATATAAAGAGAGTAATACTTGCAAGTATAACCACGAGGCTTAAAAAGAAATTAGGTTACAGACCTATGATTCTTCAGTCCCAATTGAAGGTGCCCGTGTGTTATGAGATCTTGCAAAGCCCCTTGAAGAAATGGATTTTCTATAAGGAGAAGTTGAACCATAATTTACTTTCGACCGAGTCATTTAATTTGATAAAATCTAGATTTTTGACTGCGCAGTTGATTATACCAAAGCCATTGATAAACAAACACAGTTCCAAAAGGATTTAAAGACGACTTAATTATGCGGTTGTGTCAAAGAGTTTGCCCCTTGCTAGGAATCCCTGTTTCTTGTAATTTGAGTTAGGTGACAAATTTACACTTAATTCTCTGATTAAAGTTCTATTTGTGATGATTTTTATATCACGACCAAAATAACTAATAGGTTTCGATTAAAGAATATCTCCGATTAATGCGATAATAAGTACCAAAGGTACTTTACATCGAGAATATTCAACAACGACAAATAATGACAACATATACAAGGAGGAGAAGTATTATTTGCTTATATCAACAAGGCAAAACTATTTGGTTTACAGATACCGTGATTCTTAAATGCCAAACTGGGTACACGTGTTTGTTAATTTCCATAAATTGAAAAATTGGTTCTAGCAACTCCTTGCAAGGAATTATGCTTCGATCTACCATGGTTATGCCAGCTTTCCCATTCTACTTAAAGTGACAAAGGTGGAGTCCTACCCTACTCAAGGGGCAAACTCTTTAGCACAACTGTCTCCACGGTGAGACCAGGTCCAAAGCCAAGGAGGAAACCATATTCACACCCTTCTCCCGTGGTCTTCATGTTCATCTTCTTAGACTGTTTCGCAGATCTCGATCTAGCACAAAAATGACAGAAGCACTAGACATATTACCAACATCACCCATGATTTCCCTAGTAGCCCGGAGCTTGTCCTTGTTCGGGTTGAGAGCAGCCTCCATCTTGTCAAGGATGAGAGGACCGCCAGGATGAACTACCCAAAACATGTCGTTAAGATCAGGTGATCCAACAGCTTCTCTTCCTTTAATCAGAGATTTCTCAATGTTGCTGGAGATGACATAGGGGACATCTCTCTGTAGTCTAAACACAAGGCCAGCTTCACGAAGAATACCCTCAATTGCACCATCACTGTCGGGAAGAACAGATTCTCCCGCCCAAGCAAGCTCAAAAACAGGTTTTTCATGCTGTTGAGGATCTGCGCCAACAATAACTGCTGCAGAGCCATCTCCAAAGAGGGCAGAACCAACGAGGCCATCAAAATGAGCTTCAGAAGGGGCTTCAAATGTAGATGCAGTAATTTCACTGCATACAACAAGAACTCTTGAGCCCTTGTTATTTTCAGCCACATCTTTTCCTAGCGCAATCGCAGAGGGCAACACAATTGACGGAGGATGCTGCTAAGCTTCGGGAGGATACCATCCATCAACAGCAAGTAGAACAGGAGCAAGCCCTGAAGAGAATGCAGGATGAAGCAAATCAGAGGGCGAATGAGATAACAGAAGCCGTAAAAGAGCGGTTGAGGAAAGAAGAGGAAGAAAGGCACCGGCAAGATCAGCCACCTTCAGAAATTCGTGTTCCTCGCCGGAAACTGAAGAAGACACCCCAAAGATCTGGTGCTCAGTATAAGGATTAGCTCAGGGCTCGGGGAAGTATCGCTAAAGCTGCAGGGGATAACCGGCGAGATGAGATCATCCGAAAGGCCAGGCATCCAAGGACAGCTGGGAAAACTATTCCTGGAGCTCTACCCCAGCCTAAGAGGAGGCATCGTTACAAGCCTGGCACAGTGGCACTTAGAGAAATAAGGAAGTATCAGAAATCCACTGAGTTTTTGTTACGGAAACTTCCTTTCCAGCGTCTGGTCCGAGAGATCGCCCAGGAATTCAAAACAGATCTCCGGTTTCAGACTCATGCCATTCTAGCACTCCAGGAGGCAGCCGAGGCCTATTTAGTGGCCCTCTTCGGCGATGCAAATCTATGTGCAATCCATGCCAAGCAAGTAACGATCATGACAAAAGACCTTCAGTTAGCACGCCGGATCCGTGGGGAACGGCCATGATTATGTAAAACAACAATTTTGTATCTATGTAAATCGATATATATATATTAATACAAATACTGTTTTGACTCTTCATTTTAACTGTGATTTTCTTTCTTTTACGAAAAAAAAATAATAATAATAATAAAATAAAATAATAATAATGAGCTGGCACCTCGAACGCCGTGCCCAGCAAGTTTAAAAATGACATTCATTTTAGGGTTTCATTATTTCTTACTCCTTTCGTTTTCTTCCTCCTTCCATTTTCCGTCTGCAGTAATGGAGTACGCTGGCCGCCTAGCTTGGTACATGGGAGGCGAGCAATGGGATCCTCAGGTTCCCTACCCTCTCTTGGATCCCATGTTGCAGTCTACAGTCGATCTCATTGACAACATGCGTGCACACCCTGACTATGCGACCTTCCTAGAGTTTTATGATGAGGAAATCCTGCCCCAGGCAGAGTTTTTCGGGGAGCCGCCTCAACCCTATCTTCATAGGGACATCTTAGAGCACATGTTTGGGGATGATCGCCATAGTTATGATATTCTTAAGGGCATTCTCAGACGTGCTAAGCACGCCCCCATCATTGACTGTGGCTCTAATGGGCTGTACTTTGATGCCCAGTTTGCCCTTGCTCTTATCATGGATAGGTATATTGACGGTACCGACACGGCCTTGGAGCAAGCTAAGTCCCCACTTCCTCCAGATCCTGAGGAGGATGAGCAGATAAGCTATGCCGACTTCGTAAGATGGAGGGAATTGGCCAAAGAGAAGCCTCTACCCCGTAGTAAGGGCCAAGCTCTTGTCGGCCTAAGCTCGCTTTCTACCATCAGGGTTGGGGATCAAGACTATTTGCTGCTGAGCGACATTCAATGGGCGTATCAGCATATTGCCAATAAGGGCAAGCAGAAGACCGCTCATCTTCTCTATGAGCTGGCCGAGTATTGTCAGGGGCAACATGACTTCATTGATTATTCTCGTCTCGTCTATGAGCCAGAGATACACCAACTGCTCAACTATCAGCCTCTTGATGTTGAGCCTATCAGCACACTCTTATCCTTACGCCAGTTAATGATTCAGGGTACCCCATCTTCAATTCCTGAATCGGTTTTTCAGGCTACAGGGCCACATGTGCCCAACATCAACGACGTCGTCGTCAAGATTGAAGACGACCCAACCATGGAGGATTTATGTGATGAGAACCAGTATGCTCAGGAGGAGAAGGACTTTGCCATGGAAGAGGAACTGCCCCAGAACTTGGAGTCTGAGTTGGCCTCTTCAACCCATCCGATGGTTCAGGGGCTGAAATGCCATATTACCCGGTTCTTCTTGTCGGCTTTTACAAGCAGACAGGTTCTCTTCTTTGCTAAGGCAATTGCACCTGAAGCAGAGGCGGCTGTATGGGCACTTAGGGCACTTTCAACCACAGCCGGCCATAAGAAGTTAGCTCCTAACCTTGAGCAGGTCATCCTAGTGAATCGTGATCTAGCCATTGCAGTGTTTGACCATGAGATTGGTTCTTGGATGAACATGAGTCTGCTGGTTGCAGCGCCATTAGCTTCAAATGTTCCTCCAGAGATAGCTTCATCAGCTGCCTCATCAGTTAATCCTAGCGTGCTACTCCTACAGCATCGACCAGAGCCCGAGTTTGACACTCAAGCACAAGATGTTGAAGGGTCGACCTCTTAGTTCTAGTTTTAAGCAGACAATTATATCTAGTTTTAAGTAAATTTTGATTGCCATTACCTTTAATGCGCCATCACATAATCTATGTACTCTTTTCTTATATATATTCACGGTTTTTCCTTGTATCTTCTTGTACTATTGAAAACCATTGAATTGTCTTTTCTCTTCAATGTTCAATTCTCTTCCTTAAAGTTGGAGTGTAGAGGAATTGTTCAATGTATATATATTTACTTCTGTCGTCTTGCAGAAGAGACACTCGAGGAGTACGAAGAGAGGATCACCGACCAGATAAGAAGGGATGATCAAGGGCCTCCCGAACAAGATTACGGCCAAAGATATGGGGAGTACCCGGAACGAGAGTATGACTACGAGATGGAGGAACCCGAAGAGCCAGAAGAGCTTTATGATCCAGACAAGGGTATGGAGGTAGTTAACATCCTAAGAGAACGGGCCTTTGACGACCTGAAACAGAGCCTTCGCTGCACATGGGACTATTGGAGTATGTCCAGGCACGAAGCTTTTGAGGATGCCAACGACCACCTCTGGCAAATCTTCTATGCATTAAGGAGGCTTTTCAATCTCCTTATTATTAGCCCCACATGGGACTACCAGCCTGTCATCGTCCAGGCCTGGGCACGTTACAAGCTCGTCAGAGCTGTACGTGAAAGCGTTCGCTATTCCATCATGTACCCTTTCGCGAACCCCTAGGTCCGGACGCCCTCAGTTTTGTTGTACTATGTTCAGTGTGACTAAGGAAGTGGCTATGTATAAGATCCACTTGTGTATTATATGACTTTAAGTTGATAACTATCTTCAGTGTGAAGTTCTTCTATGTAACAGTTGTTTTGACTTATAATCAAAATCTTTTCTCTTGTCTTCTATTATTCACTCTTGTTTCAGTACTACCCAAAATGATCTTATTGTGAGACTTGATGCTGTTGAAATTCTGCTTATATCTTCTTATGCTCAATATAGACGGTGCACGCAACGCCGCCTGGCAGACACCCTCGAATGCCAGTAGGTTAACCCCTGAGCAGGAACTTATGTTGATGAAGAGGCAATTAGTTGAGTTGCAGACTTATGTGCTGAATACCAACCCACCGCAGCATGTCCAGGAGGATGGACCAGAGTTACCTCCGTTACCGCCAAGTCCCCCACCACAGCAGCCTTCTGTACCTGAATCCAGTCCTCCACCCGTACCGAGGAGGCACCGTTCCAAACGTCATCGAAGTTTCTCTAGGGACAGTGCAACCTCCTCCCAGTCAGCTTATTCTGAGTCCTCTGAGTCGTCGATGTCATCCGGTGGCCATGCACATCGCCGGGACAAGGAGTACCGTAAAACGGTTGATACAGCCATAACCAGTATATGGAAAAATAGGAAACTGGCCCAATTTGACGGCAAATCTAGAGGTGGGCTGAATGCGGAGTCCTGGCTCGATGAGATGAAGGAGTTTGGGAAATCCTATGGGATGACAGAAAAGGATACAGGAAAGGTTGCCACCACAAACCTTACAGGAGCTGCCCGTATTTGGTGGAAGGGCTATGCCAGAGCCAAGCATCTGGATAGGAGCAGATGCAACTTCAGGAAGTTTGCCAAAGCCTTTAAGTCGCATTACGTGCCTCGTGCGCACAAATGCCAACAAATCTAAACCTTCTACCGGTTAGAGCAGAAGGGGATGTCAGTTCAGGCCTATACTGATGAATTCATGCGCCTGAGGCTATACGTACCAGGGATGAATGAAAAGAAGGCGGTGGAGGGCTACATTGAAGGGTTGGCCCCATCCATTAAACGAATGGTTAAGGCCATAGACCCGAAATCAGTTGCAGAAGCTGAGGCTAAGGCATTAAGCCTCGAGGAGGACACACCAAGGAACCAGTATCCGCGTCCTGCTCCTTACTCGTAGCCACGGCCGTCCACACCTTACAAACCCCGCTCACCAAGTCCGGGGCCCTCTCAGCAGAACTCTTATGGCCGCCAAGAAAAGAAAGTCACCTTCAGCACGCCCGATAAGCAGAATAACGTCGGCAAGGAAGTTCGAAACCTTTTACAGTCTATTCCTAAAGAGGCTCGAGAACAGCTCCGCCGAGATAAGGCATGCTACAGGTGTATGCGACCCGGCCACTTCATGCAGAATTGTCCTTATGTCACGCAGACTGCCCAACTGGCCATGGCCGACCTTGATTGGGATGATCTTGAGTCCACACCACATGTCGAGGACGAGGCTCCCGAGTACATTCACGGTGCGTCTCATATTCTTGCAGCCATTGAAACTGGCAACGCTGAAAGCCAGCCTTCTGTTATTTCCACCATAGGCCAAGTAGACAGTAAGCCTTTTATAATTTTGATGGATACGGGTAGTACACATAATTTTGCTTCTCCTAGAATGGCCCAAGTGTTGCACCTTGAAACGTTGAGATCCCGACCAAAGCCAGTCACGTTAGCCAGTGGCAAGATCAGGCACACTCATGGCCGCCGCATTAACCTTAAGATGCAGTTGCCAGGTGCACCAGTTGCATTGGGTGCCGAGTTAATGGACATTGGCAAATATGATCTTATTGTTGGGATGGAATTTTTGGCATCTGCAAAGGCCAATATAGACTGCGAAAAATGAGAGGTTACCTTCAACGCCGCTAACGGAGCACGCGTGACTATAAAAGGTGATCCATTCAACCCTATTATGCAGTCTATGTCCATCGCGCAGTTAGAAAAAGCGTTACGCAAGAAGAAGCTCCTTTGCGTCATTAGACTTGCCTCTATTGAGTCAGATGCTAAGCAGAAGCAAGTAATTGACACCTTGCCGGAAGGGATTGCTAACCTTCTCCGAGAATTTAGCGATCTTTTTCCAGATGAGATTCAAAAGCTTCCTCCTTTTAGAGGGGTAGAATGTGAGATAGCTCTAGAACCAGGTACTAAGCCTACCAGTAAGGCCCCGTACCGTATGAGTCCTCCAGAGTTGGCAGAGCTTAAGAAGCAACTTCAGGAGTTACTAAACCTAGGTTTCATTCGGCCTAGTGTTTCGCCTTTTGGCGCCCCTATCCTTTTTGTTAAGAAAAAGGATGGCTCCTTGAGGATGTGTATTGATTATAGGCAGCTCAATAAGCATACCATCAAGAATCGGTACGCTTTGCCTAGGGCAGATGATCTAATGGACCAGTTGCAAGGGGCCAAATATTTCTCAAAGATTGATTTACGCTCCGGATACCATCAGATAAGGATAAAAGAGGAGGACATCCATAAATCTGCTTTTCGCACTAGATATGGGCATTATGAGTTTACCGTTATGCCTTTTGGATTAACTAATGCTCCTGCAACTTTCATGCGGTTGATGAATGACGTCTTCCGCCAATACTTGGATGATTTTGTTGATATTTTCTTTGACGACATTCTCATCTATAGTAAAACTTTGAAGGAGCATGAGCAACATCTTAGGTTGGCCCTACAAAAGCTCAGACGTCATCAGCTCTTTGCCAAGTTCTCTAAGTGCAAGTTTGCCACCCCCAAGGTGGATTACTTGGGACATATCATTTCAGCAGAGGGAATTGCTACAGATCCAGCAAAGATAGAAGCAATAAGGGATTGGCCTATTCCGGGTAATGTTTCGGAAGTCCGGAGTTTCTTGGGACTAGCGGGATATTATCGGAAGTTTGTTAAAGATTTTGCAACGATTGCCGCACCTCTTACTGATCTCACAAAGCACGAGAAGGTGAAGGATTGGCTGGAACATTGGAAAACAAAAGTCCAGGTAAGTTTCCAGAAGCTTAAGGATGCTTTAACGTCAGCACCAGTCCTCACTTTGCCCGATCCTGAAAAGGACAAACTAGTGGCAACAGATGCTAGTAAGATTGCTACCGGTGGAGTCCTAATGCAGGAGGGGAAGGTTATTGCCTATGATTCAAAGAAAATGAATGAGACGGAGCAGCGGTACCCTACCCATGATCAGGAATTGTTAGCAGTTGTCCGCGTTCTGCGTATTTGGAGACACTACCTTCTTGGTAGAAGATTTCAGCTGGATACGGATCATCAGAGTCTCCGCTATCTATCCACCCAGCCAAATCTCAATCTCCGTCAGAGAAGATGGATGGAGTTCCTGGAGGAATACGACTTCGAGATTATGTATAAGCCTGGGAAGCACAATGTGGTTGCGGATGCGTTGTCACGCCATCCTTTGATAACCCGAACCCATTGTAATGCAATTTCCACACTCACTAGTGAGTTTGGGAAACAAATAGAACAGACCTTGGCCACAGATCCTGAATTCTGTGATATTTGGGGTAGTTTGAGTAAAGAAGCACGCACAGACAAAGAACGCGAGGCTTTCCGTTCGTATAAGAAAGAGGGCAACTTGTTATATTACAAAGATAAGTTGTGTGTACCTGAGACTTCAGGAGTGCGTAAGCTAATTCTCCATGACACACACAACAGCCCTATAGCTGGACATGCAGGTTTTATGAAGACTTACTTTAAAATCCGCTCCAGTTATTTTTGGCCTTCGATGAAGAAGGATATTGCTAGATATATTAAGCAGTGTCAGGTGTGTCAACAAACCAAGGCTGAGCAATTAAGAGTTCCGGGAGAGTTGCAACCTTTGGATGTGCCCAACGCAAAGTGGGAAGTGATAACCATGGACTTCATTGTGGGCCTTCCACGTACTCTCCGTGGATATGATGCATTGATGGTAATGGTCGACAAATTGTCGAAAATGGCCCATTTCTTGCCATGTCGTACCACCGACACCGCCTTCGACACTGCCCTGCTATTTGCAAAGGAGATTTTCAGGTTGCACGGAATGCCAAGAGTTATTGTATCCGACAGGGATCCCAAATTTGTAAGTGCATTCTGGAAGGATTTCTTCGCCACCATCCAGACCAAGCTTGCTATGAGTACGGCCTATCATCCTCAAACGGATGGTCAGACAGAACGTACCAATCGCATTATCGAAGATATGCTACGAAGTTATGTGTGGAGTAAGCAATCACAATGGGCTGACTATATCTGTCTGGTAGAGTTTGCCTACAACAGTATGAAACAAGAGTCTTCCAGGATGTCTCCCTTTATGATAAATTATGGATATCAATGTCTTACCCCAGACACATGGCATTACCCTGTTTCTAAAGTGGAGGTTTCTCAACAACTCCTTCTGGAAATGCAAGCTTTGGTCGAGGAAGTTCGTGGTTACTTATTAGCTGCACGCAGTCGTCAGAAGAGTGTAGCGGATAAACACAAAACCCCACGAGTCTTCCAAGTGGGCGAATCGGTTTGGCTTAAGATCAAAGTAAAACAAGCCAAGCTTAAGATTGGTAACTGCAAGAAGTTGGCACCTAGATGGGCTGGGCCATTCAAGATTACTGAACGTGTTGGAGAGCAGGCATATCGCTTGGATTTGCCACCCCGCTTGAAGATCCACAAGGTCTTTCACGTGAGTCTTCTGAAACAACACACCCCTGATCCAGAGGAGGTTTTGGATACCCCAATCCTCCTAGAAATGACAGAGGAGCAGCTGGAGATACTGCCTGAAGCTCTCCTTGATCGAGCTTATAAACAGACCAGAAGGACTCAAATGTTGCAATACTTGGTTAAGTGGAAGCACTTACCAGTTGAGGATGCTACCTGGGTGATGAAGATAGACCTTGACAAACACTATCCGGACTTCATGCGGGAATCTCAGGGCCGCACCATCAACGATGCTATCAACCCCGCTCCCGGCGGTAAGCTTGAAGGCTTGATTCGCCGCGAATCATGCAGTAGAGGGGTAGATGCATCGTATCTAATAATAGTTACCGATGATGAGATCACCTTTGTGTTCTCTAGGACGTGGTGTATTGTTGATGTTGACATGACCACGACTTGCTTGGAAAGCATACAGTTGATAGGCTGCGTTCATCTCGGCTACAATGGGAACTTGACCATTCCCTATGCCAGAATGAATTGCAAACTATAGACATGATAGGCTCCCTTGTAGATAGATTTTCTTTTACTTATAGGGGGTGGTCCCTTCAACCACAATCTAATTACATTATTGAAATATACTGATACATTCCCATGTGCAGGCCAGTGAGCAGTTCGTGACCTGCCCATGTATAGAGGGTTGCTGATGACCCGACCTTTCTAGTTCCGTTTTGTCTACATGTGTCAATTTTCGTTGTTATCATGTTTTTAAATGGGACTTTGGTCCTTAAACTTTTCTTTTGATGATAAGTTTGTAAAATGCACCTTGGTGCCGACACTATGTTATATTTTCACCTTCAATGTATTACTGTCCGAAATGTATTTTCTACTTCAGTTTCTTCAAGTAACTGTCTCTTAGTAACTAACCCCAATGCTAAGGACAGCATTGTTTTTAAGGAGGGGAGATATTTATACGGTATACGTAACGTATTTATACGGTATTCGTATAAATATACCGACACGTCACCCACTAAAGGTACGCCACCATGGGGTATTGTAACCTAGGGGGTTGTCATAAAAGGGATTAAATTAGCTATGCTAATTTAATCATTAAAGATAATAACCTATAACCTAGGGAATTAAGGGTTAAATGGATTAATTAGGCTAATTAATGCTTTGGGAAGGCGCCACCTGGCCCAAATCGATTGGCCAGCATGGGGACTTCCAAATTAGGCTGTCAGCCTGATCCCTATCCCTAATTGACTCCCAAAATTCGTCCAAAAAGGAGCAGGAGCTGAGCGCCTACCCCTGCCGAGCTGAGCGCCACCATACCAAACACTTTTACCTGTGTAGCTGAAGCTGAACACCAAGACCCAAGAGATGGAAGCACCCAATGGTAACGGTTCCAGCCAGAACTCAGGTGGGTGGCTAGGATAGCCTGTGAATTCTAGGGTAGCGCCCCTGTTGGGCACTGGTTGTATTTGTTTCTCCGTTTCCTCTGTGCTTTACTTGTAGGAACTAACCCTTGACTGTAAAGGTGAGTTCTTTTATTTTCGATCTTTGGATTTGCCCTTAAAAGATGGATTGATGGTTCTTTGCATAGCTTTACTCTGGAAATGGGGGGATAAGGGGGGTAGAGACCTCTGAGCCCATTTATTGTAGTATGCTCCTAGATAGAGCCCTGTATTATCCTATTAGTTGCGGCCTGTGTACAAGAGACCACCGGGTCATAGATGCTATGGATTGGCTTAGCACCAAAGAAGGGACGCAGTGGTGAAGTGGGGGTGGGGTCTTGCACGAACATAAAAGGCTCCTGGGACTTCTACAGTGGGCTAGGCCTGATAGCCGGTCACGTAGAGGGCCGGGTATGGGCCTGACACTCCCTGGGTGTAGTGGTGTGACCCGTATGGGGCACCTTGCACTTTGAGTAGACTTAGGGTGAGTAAGTTGGGTACGGATGCGGGGGTCGCTGATGCGGCACGTATTCTCTAGCTCACCCATGGAACCACTGTGAACCTGGAAGGGGACGCTTCCCTGACCTGCCTCATCGGACCGGGGCGTCATGAACCCTGGAGTAGGCTCAGCAGGGTGATACCTCGAGCCTGCGTCTCCGGAAGGCTATAGCGAAGCCATAGCGTGAATCGACCCATCTGCAAAGTGTGCACAGGAGGGGCGGATGGAGTGGACAACCCCAGTCGATGTTCTATGCCAGCCAACGCCAGGTTATATCTCTGTCTGCTGATCTCTTGAGGCCGAGCCGTCAGTCTATCCTCACAGGAGTCTGAACCGGGGTAGAACCTGGGGTTTGGGGTGTTTTCTTAGCTAGATGCATATTTTTTGCTGCTGGCATTTGGATGGATGCGGCACCCTTCGTGGTGGTTATTTATATATGATTTATGCTGTGTGCTAACATGTATTCACGCTTCCGCGACGTAGGAGTCCCACTGAAGGCGTGGGCCGAATGACACCTCCGTGTCCTTCACTCGGGCATCTCTCTATAGATGGCCCGGGATAGACGGAGGGCCCTGCTCGTGGCGATATGGTCGCCATGGGAGGGGAAAGTCCCCGTATGTATACGGCCGGGGGTCGTATATATTCAGGGAGCGCCACAGCTTCTATCTTTTTTTCCCTTGCACTAGTTCATAGAGCTAAAACTGTAAAAATTGTTTCTGGGATTGGTCATGTAGATTACTCCATTCAAAGCATGCTTTTTTCTTTGCAAATATCTCATAGGTGCAAATATTAGGCGCAGATATTAGATGCAGATATCACACAGGTGCAGATGAAGAAGGGATTAGAGAAATTAGAGGCTAAAAATGTGTCAGATTTGGAGGATTTATCTAGCTAAAATTACTTGTTATTAGTTTAAAAACTCCTTGTGGAGACTCAAGAATCGGAGTCACGGAGCACTAGCAAGCTTGGATGGCTCTGTTTTCCATCTTTTTTTTTTGACAAAGCAGCTCTGATTTTAACAATGAGTGCAGATTGTGGTTTATCAGTGAGTGCAGATTGTGATTTATCTGTTGTTAAATATAAACTACTTACGATGTTCATAGACTATTCTAGTTTATCTTTTCTTGTTTATTATATTCTGTAAGATTGGCACCACTGCCACTGCTTTATTACCGAGATTAGATCCTGTGCAGTCCATAGATCTTTCATGATTTGGGGGGTGATTCATGTTCTTAAATATAAGTCTCATAGATCTGTAGGTTTGCATTGTGGGTATTAGTCGTGTTTAGAAGGAAAGTAAATCAGAAGCATTTTCTTCCTTGCAAGATGTCCCAAGTTGAGTTTTAGTTGCTAAGCTAGTGTTGAAAGTAGAAATAGAATGTTGTTGCATCTTTTGTAAAAGGCGCAAAACTTTTCATCTATGCTAAAATATAAACTCTTCTATTGGCAGAAGTTATGTCTCTGTGCTGCAGTCTAATAAATATCTCAAAAGCCCCCTTTATATTTACATGCTGCATTCTAATAAATATCTCAAAAGCCCCCTTTAGATTTACATGCTGAATATAAGCAGTCAGGTTCTAATTTCTTAACATGTTTTGAGACATAATCTAAAGCCAATGCATTTGTATAGTAACAAATTTTCTAAGCTCATGCCCAAACTATATCTAATGGTATGATCATTTCTTTGCATTCGTACTTGGGCAATGAACTGAAAACAACTTTAAATCTAAATTTCTCACTTTGATAATCATGTTGAATATAAACCAAATGATGCAGCCTTAGACGTCTAGATTTCTCACTTAGAAAATTTTGTTTGTGCAAACTATAAACCAATGATGAGCTTCAGAAGTTGAGATGTATGCACCAATGGCATGCATCAAGCAAATGAAAGTACAACCATCATTTTCTGGGCGTTCCATGTTCGATAATCATAACATGTAAGATAACATACATATGACATCCATTACACATGATGTTCCTTTGATTATTCCTTCACGCTAGAACATGTTATTATATTTAAATTCTGTATGTGATAGGATATCCATGTGACTGTTTCAGATGATCCTGAAGGGTTGGCAAAGCGAGATGTGGTGTTATGGTATGCTATGCTTATAGATACATATGATTACATTTCTGAGTCTTTAGAACATAACCTATATTTGTTGTGTGGCATCACATTGGACGGCTTCTACAACATGCAAGTCCTTAAATGCTCATGAATAAACTTAAAACATCTCATTCTAATCTTCATCATTTTGCTGCTTCTTGTTTTATTGGCTTGCAGAATGGTTTGTTAACCCCCCCTCCCCCCTCCCCCCAAAAATAGGATTTTTTTAATTTTTTTTTAACTTCTCTTCATTAAACAATCTATGCAAATCACTATTTTCAGGGAAACGTTTTGCATAAATTTTGGCTAAAAACAACCAAGGCCTCTTTTTAGCTAAATCTTAAAATTTTTTAGATTTTTAGAGGAATCTTTCCAACGCACTTCTTAAATAAGTACATTTCAATTTAAACTTTGTTGATAGGATTATGACTTCATGATCTAAAGAAGCGGCACGCATTAGAGCGGGATAAAGATTCCTTTTAATTCTACAAAGATTTCATTAGGTTCTCTAAGATTCTATAAAGATTTTCCAAGATTCTCATATGATTCCTCCACGATTCTATGAAGATTCCCTCAAGCTCTTATAAGTTTCCTCTAGATTCTTTAAGATTTCACAAAGAATTCCTAAGATTCCTTTAGATTCTAAGGCTCTACGAAGTTCCCCTGATGCTCTTGAGATTCCTCTTGATTCTCCAAAATTCTATAAAGTTTCTCTAGATTCTCAAAATTTCTATAAGGATTCTCTAGATTCTCTTAAGATTCATCTAGATTCTCATAAGATTCGTCGTCAATCCTTGAGATTCTACGAAGATTCTCCTAGATTCTCTTAACATTTCCCAAGATTCTATGAAGATTCTACATGTTCCTTAAGATTCTATAAAGATTCTCCATTTCAATCACATTCACAATGGCTCACTACCAAAACAAGGTGCTGCGCACGGAGGGTTGCCCTCTATGGCCGGAGGGTGAAGTGGCTTAAATCATAGTTGAAAGTCATGTTTTGACAATCAATTAAAATTGTTACTTCTAGACAATAGAGTACCTGATACTATGACTTTATTAATAGATCTGATGGGGTTCCCTTTCTTTCTCTGTCGTCCTCTTTCAAGGTGAAACTTCTATATTCTTTATGGTTGTTTGAGGTATTAACCAAGATTGGCCATTGGCTTTGTTGCTCTTTGTCATCATGTAAGGTTCTTTTGCAGTATTTTGACCTTGTAACATGAAGGGTTGTTGAGATGTCTCACTTTGCAAATTACTATGTTGACGATAGTTATCTCTTCTTAGCTACTGTGAGGGTTCTTGTCTCCTCTTGTGATAGTTTGGATCAATTGGAAAGGTAGCTCTTTTTGCAGTCCGAATCACAATGGTTATCTCGGTTACACATGTATATTTTCGCCAATTACTGCACAAGGGGAAGCACTTAAGGAGTTGTTGTCAAAGTCAACTAGTCTAAATATATGCACCAACGGTTGACTTCCTATATACAAGACTCTTTATGGACAAGGAGACCTTGCCACCATCTAAAATATGACTTTTATATGTCAGACAAAGTTGTGGTTGATGAGACATTTGACTTGCCTGACGTAGGCAGGAGAACACTTTTGTGTGAGAGCTCATTTGTCTCTTCCACAATTGTAGCTGATGGAGCAGAAGATCAACCTAATTCGGGCAGATGAAGTGATAGAGATGAAGCAAGAGCAAGAGTAGGCTGAAATAAACTATCTGACGGTTTAGCTTGCCATGAAGTTGTAACAAATCCCTGCATGGGACATGGGGCTGAACTCGGTGCATGCGGCAGTCCTAAGGAATGTTGCAAATATGAAGATAAGCGTATCTCTCGTGCATTTTTGAACATGCTGTGATTCAACCCCAGGTTTTGTGAACGATTGCTGATTACATGTTGAGCAAGTTGCGTAAGCTTTGGAGTTGTAAGATGATGATCAACAGCTCGGAAGACAGATACTTGGACAATCACTGGAGCTTTGAGCGTGGAACCCACCCTCTAAATTTGCTAAACGGGTTATTAAGTTCTGCAGCATAAACAATTTATAAAATTTCAGAACAATTTACAATGCAATCGCAAAGTTTTATTCAAAGAATTCACCTCATCATGTGCTAGAGATAATCCATGAGCCAACTATATCTTGAACTCCTTGAACTGAGAATTGACGCGGGCAAGGGAATTGTGCAGTGTGAAGTTAAAAAGTGCACATCTTCTCGATAAAGATTTGCTCGCACATTCTAGAACAATAGTAAGACCTCCATAAAAGTCCAATAGTTGAAAGTCATAAGCTTTGCCAAAAGCATTTGGCACCAAAGACAAGTTCTTTTCTTTTAAGTAGAGCTTCATGACTATCCCCCTGAGCTTGGTTATATCCTCGAATGACAAGGATTTATTTCAAGAATTTGGTAATACATCAAAAATTACTTCTGTCCATCCCTTTGGCTTAGTTTCCTGCACTCTCCAAATGTCCACCTGCATATTTAAGTTTTTACAACGATTACAAACTCTCTTATAAGAAAACAAAGAAATAGTACAAAAAATTGAGGCAAACGAAATAAGGTAAAAAACAAAGTACGAAGGCCCATCTTTAAACCAGGGAAGATGATCTTGCTTGAGGTTCTCAGCATTTAATTCCGGAAGATATTTATTCCAAAGAAGTTGCAGTTGGCATTGTTATGAACCCTCCAGGCAAGATTGAAGCTTTTTCTTCCCCTGCAGAAAATGATCAAGTTCCAGGAAGATGCTTAGCCTTGCCTGAAGTTAGCTCAATACGTTTTGACTATTTAGTCATAATTGACTTTGAGGCTACATGTGATCAGTTCATGCTTCTCAACCCACAAGAGATTATTGAATTCCCTTCTGTTTTGGTCAATGCAAAGTCTTTGACCATGGTGGACACATTTCAGGCCTATGTAAAACCAGTTCGTCATCCAAAATTGACACAGTTTTGCAAGTATCTCACCGGTATACAACCACCTCAGGTTAGCTTTTGTTCTCTCTTTGGAGTATTGCAATAATTCAAATATCTATAGAGGGGTACTTATTGGACATGAATTTGAAGCAAGAAAAACAGGCTTTACTTTTGGAGTAATTGTTGCTAACCAATTCTAGAACTCTTTTAGTCATGAATAGCCCAAGCATGTAATATGCATCTATATAAATCTTTTGGATAGGTTGATGAAGGCGTCTCTCTAGAAGAGGCTTTATTGATGCACGATACTTGGCTTGAGTGGTATGGCATAAAGGAAACCAGGTTCTCAATTGTGACCTGGACAGACTGGGATTGCAAGACCATGCTTGAGGCTGAATGCAAGTTGAAGGGCATTCAAAAGCCCACATATTTCAATAGGTGACGCTTCTATGAGTAAAGAACATTAAGCTCTTTTCATTAAGGATTGAAATTGCTAATACCTGGCAAGCTTCTTTTTGTCAGGTGGATAAACCTGAAGGTCCCATTTCAAAGATACTATGGTCAACGCTGCAACTTGAAAGATGCAGTAGCTTTGGCTGGCCTGAAGTGGGAGGGACGCCATCACTGTGGTCTAGATGATGCAAAAAATATCTCTTCTATTGCATTGGAGCTCCTCAGGAGGGGAGTAGATTTGAACATTACTTGTTCTTTAGAACCACCAACATCACTACCACCTGAACCAATTGCGCTATGCATAGAAAGGGCTAATCCATCTGAACATCTTGTAAATGGTCCAACCTAGCCATCGTCTAAATTTAGGCATTTGCTTTTAAGTGTAGTAGTTGAACCACAGAAAACTCACCTGGCAATTATAAGAAGCTGGGATGAAAATTTCAGATAAAGTACAACATCAAACTGTGTTCCTGATTTATTTAGATCAGACAGATGCCTATGAAGCAACTTAATCTGAATGCGCTGATTATCAGGATATCTAGAATGTTACGATCAGGTTTTAAGTTATATCGGTTATAAATGTAGCTTCAAATCCCAGACTCCTCCACTGATTTCTCTTCCCTACTCAAATCCATTCTTATTGTACTAAGGAAACAAAGGGACACATCAACCCGCAGTTGTGCCATAAGGTTGTGAGATAGTGAACAAGTTATCTCTAGAGACGTGGAAGCACAGATCTCCTCAGCTTAAAGATTGTCACAGCTTTAGCTGCAAAAAAAATATTATTAACTAGATGGACAAAAATCAAAATAATTTACTGTATTGCATCTACAGCAAAATCCTTTGATGTGCATGCATGTCTATGTTGGTTAAAGTGATATTCACTAAATGTATCCAACTAAGATGCTATATTAGTGATTCAATTCTAGATTTCAAAGTACTTACGTAGTGTTTGCAGAATAATGAAGACAACAAGCTGGATAGTATCACCTGCGACTCATGATCTCTATTTATATGCTGCTGTTGGCATTCCTAAATGTCAAAGCCACAAGAAAAAGATGATTAATAGAATGCATATCTATATATGAAGGTCTAAATTAAGATTGACTAACTGGCAGGCTTCAATAACAGAAAAATTTTTGGGAAACTTTAAGAAGTAGATGCTAGCAATTAAGGCTTGTAGAACTTACCATCTGAAAGGGGCCATGGATTGTTGTTATGCTTCCCATGGAAGGCTATAGCAAGAAAGACAAACGCCAACCATTGGACACCTAATGTAACACCGATAACCCATTTACAAGTTATCTGCTCCATAAAACCTCGATAAGGGCAGGTCAGTTTCCATGCGGGTCTTCCCTTCATTGGAAGCAAGTACCATTGTCAGAAGGTACCTATTTACAAGCAATTCCTTTTCACTAATCATATACTCGTCTTCATGTTCTGTGCCCTTGTCCTCTGCAACCTAAATAGATTTACACTATCAAATGTAATACAGTCAACTACCTTTCCAAACAAAGATCGCCAAACAGTACTATGAACAAATGACAAAATGCCAAGCAACCTTGTTTCTCTCTTATTACCACTATTGTAGCCACAACCAAAGCTTTGATTTCTATATTCACCTTCTCTCTATGACATACGAGTTCTAGTATCCTCAAACCCACCCCATATCTGTGACCCCAGAAAAACATTTTTTAAACAAGCAAATCTTTAAATACACGTGAGTCCATAATTCATCCTTCCCACCTTTCAACAGATTTAATGTAATACCAAAGGGTTTCAGACATAGAAACTCAAGGTCCATCTAAAACACACATAACATTGAAACGATCTTCTATTAATGCCCATTCGAGGAGTTCTGAACCAACAAAAAAAATTCACAAAGTTATCAGCAAAAAATATCTTGCCAGAGTGTTTCAAGCAAGATGCCAAAGTTCACCGCATCCCTCTTGCATCGACCCGTAAGCCGGGGCCCAAAGATCGATTCGAGCTTGGGTGCGCCCTGCCCGATTGCGGTTGCAGCATCCACTATCCACAACGCACGAAACCACCAGTTTACAGGGAATAATGAGTTTTGAGCAGTCATCAGCATATCCTAGGTATATTCCAGCATATACCTAGGATATGCCGCAAACCCATATAAGCGAGGGTTTGCCCCCTTAGGGGCAACCCAAAAAGAGGGAACTTTATTAGGTTTGCCCTTGCTTTTTCTTTCTTCCACTTTGCGTTTCCTTCCAAGCATCATATTGATCATTCTCTAGTTACTGATGCAAATGGTAGGATATTGCTCTAACCTATAACACGAACATGAATTGTATTCAGAAGTATCAGAATGAATTCTATTCTGATGGTTTTTTTATGGCTTTTATAATTCAAATATGTTCATTTTTACAATCTGGCTGCCACAGGTTTTGGAAACTTCTGAAAACAGACAAATGTTGCATTCCATGCAAATGAAGTGCAAACTTTTTCATTTTTTTCTCCTAGTAGATAGCTTTGCACCATTTGAAAGATTCTTATATATACAAGAAATTTATCGCGGCGGCCAAGGCCGCTGCGAACATTTCTCTTTCCCAACCCTTCTCGTACTGGCCGAAAGTGAAACAAAAAATTTGTTGTTGATTGCCCAAGATCTTCTCTTGACTCACTTATCGGTTAGAATTTTTTATGCAGCGACAAAATAGTTATAGACGATCTAGTTGTGTGTATTGTGTTATAGTTTAGAGACGCAAATTTAAATGCTCCATGTGCACAGTTAGAATGGTATTTGACTTACTTTTCAAATTTAAATACTTTGTGTGCGCAGTTACAATGGAAGGAATCAATCTAGCTAGGTCAAATGCCTCAATTCGTGGGAATTACTCATAAAGCCTAAGAAAGGTGTTACTATAAGGACCCATTTAACTTCACGCCCCCCTAACTTGGCATTAACAAGCCTTTGGTCATTCTAACTTGCATGAGTGTATTGAGTAGCTTTTTGTAGAATCATCTAAATGCCTAATTGCCAAAGGCAAACAATAGAACTATGGTCCAAATCTGAACCAGACTTATATGTTGGAGCTACATAGAGGTTTTTAGGTGGATTAAGAGGATTGCTCAGACTATTATACAGGATGCAATTCATAACAATCAATTTCTCGAGAGCTTTTAGAAGAAGTGTGCAACTTGGGTACCAAGAGCACAAATCCATTACTATGCAAGCATTGTATTGTTAAATGTTGGGGCATTAACAGTGCATTTAGCTGCACAACTTTGAACAAAAAGATATTCGGCAGCCAAGGTGCGGCAATAAGTTTCTTGTGTTGATAGTTTAGAAACTTAACCTGTGTTCAGCAGAGAGTAATTTTTGAATAACAGTGCATTTAGCTGCACAACTTTGAACAAAAAGATATTCGGCAGCCAAGGTGCCGCAATAAGTTTCTTGTGCTGATAGTTTAGAAACTTAACCTGTGTTCAGCAGAGAGTAATTTTTGAATAGTTTTAGAAACTTAACATAAAGGAAAATTTGCGGTTCACAAGCAGTTTTTCGAGACAAAATAATTCGATCGATTTGGCTTCATCAATGTCTAAAGGTGTCTTCAAAGAGACACAATGTTGCTTACCCCATCTGATCCACGTTCTACAGACCCAATCGACCTTGTTATGGCTTTCTGATTCTAAACTGCTCGGAGGTCAAGGTTCCACTCTGAAAACAGAGGCTTCGAGCAACCCAAAGATCCAAATAACATCATTATAACAGATGGCAGATGGTGTTTCGCTGGTTTGAGCTCGCAAGTACAGAGATGCAAAAATCAAAATATTTTGAAGCAAATCCCTTTTACGCGGAGGTTTGGAGTTTCTTCCAGGTATGCAATAAGCTAATTCGGCTTATTTTCAGCCCTCTATGGGAATGTGAGGTCCTAAAGGCGGTTATGTATACCCTTGGCTGGCAAGAAGCCAAGTTGTTTCTCAGGCCCAAAATGGCAATTCTAGACTTCAAAAATAGGGCTATCATCATCTTTTTGTGATTCACATTAACATTAGGGTTTTTTTTAGATTAAAAAAGGGCCTTCAAAACATGCCAACTAAGCCAAATGAATATAAATGAACTACCAATCAGAAATCAGAGCCTGACGGGTCCAGTCAGCAAAACTGTTATAACTAACTCACTGGATCACATTTTCTAGCATAACTGTTGATAGGAAAGTCCAAATGAACTCTCGTTTAGTGCAATAGATAGATCTCGTTGAGATCTTTCCAACCTTAGGTGCTTTGCATATATTTTAACCACTTATGATTGTCAAAACCCCAAAAAATGTGGGTTTTACCATTTTTTACTATCCTACTGGGCTAAAAGATATGCAAACCACCCAAGGTTAGAAAGATCTCAATGAGATCTATCTATTGCACCAAAAAAGAGCTCATTTGGACTTTTCTATCAACACTTATACTAGAAAATGTGATCCAGTGAGTTAGTTATAACTGTTTTGCTGACTGGATTATCAGTTCTGTTTTCTGATTGGTAGTTCATATAGCTTAGTCAGCATTTCTTAGAAGGCCCTTTTATGATCTCAAAAAATCCCTAATGAATGTTTTTCCCTGCTTCATGAAATTTCCAGTTGGATGCACAATTTTTGCCAACATAGGCTCAAATCCGACTGTCAAGCTACTTTTTTTTGCAATTTCATACTACCTGCTCTTTAATCCAAGCGAGTTTTTTTACGTAGAAGGGGGCTTTGATGATGGCGGTCTCTGTGGATGGATCGGTGCTTCAATGGAGGTTCTGGTACGTTTGCAAACGGGTGCTCGGCAAAGACCGCCAAAGCAGAGCTCCTAATCGGAATGGGCCCCTATAGATATTCCCTAGTTGTGGGTGCTGCTTGTTTTGGCCCCTTCTGTTATGTTCTGCTGTTAGTCCTCACTGCGCAACCTTGCAGATTCTGTTCTTCCTTATCCTTTTCAAATCCATTCCAATGCAAAGGAGAAAAATGCAAGCTCCAGGAAAAAAATCTAGCCTCTTGGGCAAGTTTCCAACGATTCATTCCCATCCTTCCATCACCCAGATCACGAACAGGGCAATGCTCTTAAAGCTCTTTCTGCTCTGCCCATAATACATTTGGAAACAGAAAGCAAACCTACAGAAACAGATCAGCTTCTGCTTCCAACAAATCATCCTCTGCTTCAAGCTCGCATTCAGATTTGGCTATGGCGACGGATTTGGGTCGGGACCTAGAAAAAATTCTGTGCCTCCAGATGGTGCCAGAGCTTAGCTATGTCCATGCTACTCTAAGGAGGCCGGAATGCAAAGCACTTACCCTGGTGTTCTTGCTAAAAGCTCATTGCGTCCAGAAAAGCTGCAGTTATGTGCCAAGACACAGGGGCAGGACGCCTCCTCTTACTCCACTTGACCCGATCCGACCCTTCATCCTCTGCTTCATGAAGATCTGAACTGGCAGAGTAGAACAGACAGAACACACTAGAACAGAAAAAACAAAATCAAACCTGGCTTCGATGGAATTTTTTTTTAAGCCTTCTAAGTCGGTGGACCCAATTAAAGAAGGGCAGATCGTTAAACAGGCCCAAATCGGATTGGATTTTGCTTACCTCCACAAATCGGACCCCTTTTGCAGAGATTTCTTCATCTTGAGTTGCGCAACAAAGCAATGACCAAGGCGGATGATGCCCATCGCCTCTACTTACATAATTAATCACAATGTCTTCAATCATAGAGCACACTTTTTCTACTGCTTCATTAGATGTTCCTCTGATCACGATCTGACCCTTTTCACTGTATCGATTATCGGGAACAACTTGCACACTGATGTCGGCAAGCAAGGCGCCCGCTGTTAGGTTGCTCGACGGAGGAAGAGCACTTGGATTGCGGCGACATCCTTTTGCGACGTCTCCAACACAAAGTGCTGACGTCATGGTCATTTTTTAGTCTTTAGGTTCCATATACAGGTGTCAATACCAGGGCTGCTCAAAGAAATATTACACCATCAAACAAAAAATAAGATTGCATTATATATGTTAGGATAAGATGGAGGTTTGATTTGCTCATTTAGTATCTGATTATTCTGTTTTTTAAAGTGTCTTTAATTGCCCATTTCATCTGTTTTTCATTTGCATGCCTTATGGTGAAAATGCGAGGTGTAGGTCCCAAATTATTTCATGAATGCTACCTAGAATTACTTTAGCTAAACTAGCCCGAAGCTCATTCTAAAATTTTCTAAAGCTTATCTAAAATGTTACAAATTTTCACTCTCTTACTTTCTAGTGTTCGGCTAAAAAGCACGAAAAAAAATCAAGCTAAAATTATTATTTCTTACTTTAGGAATATTTTTTTGAAAATATGCTAAAAGAACTCCAAATAGCCAAGTTTGGACTCTTAAATTTTGTCCATGCACAGTGGGAAGATTAAAATTCAAGCATAATAAGCCGCGATGGAATGCATGATTGGGCCGAAAGAGGCAGATTAATGAAGGTCGACAAACCCTGATTGTAGTGCCCATTGTAAGTTAGTGGCAGTGAATGGGTGAAGAATCCATGTTGGATGTCTTGGGATGCACGGAACCAAGAATGGAGTGAAATGCTCAGACATCAACCTTCCATGATATGTTATTGCTTTCTGCGTATTTAGGAAAAGCCTGTGACGTTGCAGGCCCTTGGCATGGCATAGGTGGACCAACCTTCTTCAACCTTGCAAAGCTTTTTACTCACGTTGAAGTAGGACCTTTAAGTAACATTGATGGATAGCGGACAACTTTAAGAAGCCATTGAATGTTGTTTACTCGTTGCAATCAGATTGATTGGCATGAAATTGTAGGGATTTTGCTCTTTGGTGTGGAGAGCATAGGGTGCAGCTACCACTTAAACAGAGTAGCCATGACCATTAAGACTGGTCACATATCACTTTTCCACTCAGCTAAAGATTTATCTAAAACAGAGGTCAGTTTTGAATGTTCCACTCCGGCAAGGAGCAACCAGCCAGAAAATCTAGTTTGATTTGCTATTCCCCCCTGTTCAGCACAATCTTTTGCCCCTTTGATTTGCTATTCCCCTTCTATTCCGCACCCTCTTTTGCCCCTCTTCTTTTGCTCCTCTTGTCTAGGTCCCACCTGGGTGTGTGTCCCATAAGCTTTAGATATTAAAAACTCCGTCCGATCTGGCCGGATGTGAAGGGCAATAGGTTAAGGGCAATGAAGGATTGCATGGCCAGTCGGCCACTCTTATTGACCCGTGCTCGTTCCCAAAAACATGTACCGCGAACCTGAATATTAATTTCACCCTTTTTGTCTTCCGCCGGAAATTTGATCGGCCGGCTGATATGCCGGGAGCTCTTCAAAAAAGCTTGAAGGTGGTGGCAATGGTGGCGCTTTTCCTTGCTCTGCCCCACCCTAATTTTCCTTCACACATACACGACATTTGGCTCCCTTTGGAAATCATTATAACATTCATTTCTGGACGTTTCAGTCTACTTCTGATTCTTGATCGCCAGATTTCAAAGCTCAATGGGATCAGGGACATGCAATTGAAGCTGCGTTAATAACCCAGCTGTGCTTTTATTAGAGGACCAACATGATGTCACTTGATGCTTTGGAGCTCTTAGAGCCATCTCCTGGTAAGTTCCATATGTTTTTGTTGTTGTTCTTTAGTAATTCTCACGGATAGGCAGCTTAGTCAAAGCACTTGTTTGATGTAAATCAAGATAGCAATCTTTTGTCTCTCTTCTTTTTTGCAAAATAGGAGCAGTTTCTATTTTCAACGCACTATTCTTGCCTAATAGTTCATTGCAAGCTAAAGTATTATTCAACAGGATGCATATAATCTTATTATGGGTGTCATTTTTCAGTTCCTCGGGCTACATCTTTTCAGCCTAAGCTGAAGACATGTGCAAAACGAGCTCCTTCGAAGGAGATACAAGCTCCAGATCATTCTGCTATACATAGTGTAGAAGTGTTGAAAGAGTTAACCTCTAGTCAGGAATCAGGCATGCAAAATGGACATATCATCCAGACCTCAGTCATGGATGGTAAGAAAACCTCATTGAATGGCAAAAATGGGCTTGATAATGGCATTTCAGGAAGAAGCCAGCTTAACACAACAGAGGTCAATATTTCTTCTCCTTTATGTACACAGAGAAGTCAGGATATTAACCAGGATACTAGCCCCATGTATACAACAGGAGCTTTACATACTCATACCTGTTCAAGCTCTACAAGATTGAGTTGGAACATGCTAGATGGTGAACACAGCAGTATGAATCATGTAGGTGATGATGTTTTATACTCTTTAGTTGAATATCATGAAGGTGTTCTGTATCTGGCTTTTAGTAACATAAGTAAGAAAGCACAAGTTTGTATGGTGGTCAAGTAGTCATAAATGATGGAAGACCTGAATTTTCAAATATATGCTTACCAAGGTTTATTTGTTCTAGGAATTGTCATCTCCTGTGGATTCAATGGTGGAAAATATCACCCCTGGTATTCTTCTTGACTCCCTTTTAAATGGCTGTATATCAGAAGACATACTGGCACCCAAATCTTATGAACTCGATCCTGCACAATCAGATCGTAAATTAAGAGCTAAGGCAGCTACTCAAAAAAGAAAGAGCATCAACGGAGGTGATATTTGATGTAATATATGCTGCAAGCCCCACATGTTTATTAGTTTGTTTCTAACAGAACATGGTGAAGATGTGACACGAAGTGATGTGGAAGGTGAAACTTCGGCAAGGGATACCAGACGAAATAAGCAGAAGCTAAAGTGTAGAACAATAAAGCGCACGAAAAGAGGTCAGGATTTGGATTTACATGGTTAGAGTTGCATAAATCTGGACTCATAAAGTTCTATCTCCTGATGTAGTGGAAAAGGTCATTGACCCTGAAACTGACCCTGCCACGTTGACGTTGAAGCAGATTATAAGGCAAGCAGAAGCAAAAGAAGCAAAGGTATGTCTCTACATAGTTTTTGTTCCATTTATAAATGTTACCAATATCTCACAGGTTTCTTCAATGATCAGAAGCTGAAAGAGGAACGAGCAAAAGGCATGGTAATGGGAGATAAGAAGGTTTCAGAATCTTGTGAAGGAACCAACCACCGTAGAGCTGTTGAATCATCGTAAGTTTTAGGTTTGCATTTTATGTTTTCTAACTCTAATTTTCATTTATATGTATTAAGAAATTACATAGTTCTTGTTTGCAGAGTCTCATTTGTACCCCAAGTTCAAATTATAGATGGGCAAATTGTCATAAATCAAGCAAGTTTAACTGTAGAAACCAGTACCAAGGAGAACCTTGAGACGTATACCAGGGTCGAAGAACAGTCTTCAAAGCTTAATTATCATAGTTTTATGAAGAGAGGGCCTATAGAAAGATGGAGCTTGGAGGATACTGAACGGTTCTATCAGGTATTGGCACATGCATACACTATCAGCTGGAATCTATTATGCATAATTCGATACTAGAGTTTTATGGTATTTTAAGTGACGCATTGAACTGCTGTGACAGTTGGCAATTAAAGCGTTATTCTAATTTTTTCCCCCAGATAACCCTAGAGGCTCAGCAGTTCTTGTAAAATATTTTATATTTAATCTGGTTCTTTACTCATGAGGCGAAGCTGAAGCACATCAAAGCCCGTTTTGTCTAGTTGGATAATGCATGTAATCATATTCACCTATGTTGGGACAAATAATTTGTTTCATTTAGTTATGTACCCTGAAGGTTATTAAAGACTGCTTGCAGCATGTGGCTTCCTGCTCCTTTTTCTGTGCACAATTGCAACGAACATCACAAAAATGTACAGTGTTTTGCTGGCACCATCAGGCTGCAATCTTATTCTGCATTATTAACTAGTTAAAATTTATGCTTTATTCTACCATGTCTCTGCCCAAAGTTATTATACTTTGATTGCACTTTTGACACCTATCCTTTCTTTCAAATAGATGTGATTATACATTAGCATTGATAATAACTACCGCATTCTGTTTTAATGAAATGCACTTGTATTTCTCTCATACTTCCTGATTGTCATCCATGCTCTAACAACCTGTTGGGACTCTAGTCTTCTGTCACATGCTGGCCAGCATAGTATGTTTTTTGTCACCTTTTACTACTCGCACATCCGTGACATATAGGCACAATGAGAAAAGAAGGTGCTAAGAAAGTGGTCAAACTGATCAATGCTAAAACAGATAGGAGATTCAGGAATTGGTATATCAGATTTGTGCTTTCGGCATTAGTTTGTTGTAGAGATTGAAGGTCTCAGTTTTTTTTATTTTATGCAGGCAATTGGAGAATTTGGCACAGATTTTGGATTGATACAACGCATTTTTCCAGAACGAACACGTAATCAGGTGAAAGCTAAATATAAGAGGGAGGAGAAACATAACCCTTTACGGTTGGCAGATACATTGAAGAATAGATCCAAAGGTGGCTGCTATGTTTATTTTTGCTCTCCATCTATTTGTTAAGAGCTCTGAAGTGTGGTTTTTCGTTACAGCCTATGTCAAATATGAAGAGATTATTAAACGGATAACAGAGGCGAAGGAAAAGAGTCCAGATTATGAGTTTGAATATAGAGAGTTAAATGGTGCAAAGGTGTGTTCTAGATTTGCTCCATAGTATGCTAAATTTTTGCATCTATCAGTTTTTTAAAATTCGAACTGCATCTTGTGTACATTGTGTATCGATCCAATAGATGTGACTATGCCCCCTATGCATCTTTCTTGTGATGCTTAGAAACCCTAATTTCTCCTTAAAGCCTAATGTTTGTATCGTTTGGCATGTGAGATTCCCTGAACATCAAATATCAACTACCCAGTGGCATTTTATAATTGCCATCAACTTGTCATTCCCTCCTTTTCTACGCACCTGGGGTGTGGAATGCTTGACTATTTACTAGTTCTATAATATGTTGCAGGACCTTGAAGATGGTTATCCCCAGGAAACTGAAGATGGGTACCAGCCCATTGAAGAGTTCGGTGTACTGCATAACGAAATTAAAGATGACAGCCTCTACCTCTGAGACTTAAGAAGAATCTGCGTTGTGTTCAATGTGTGAAAGCTTTTGCGTGGTCTGTTTATATTAACTATGAATTCTCTGCTCTGTTGGGTGGGTGGGAATTAGGTCCATTGTTAGATATTATATATGTACTAGAAAATTGCCCACATTCGATGGGCGTTCAATGTGATTGTTCACAAATAGTGGTGTGATTAATGTGTTGTCTAATTATGTTAGACCATGTAAAAGATGGCCAATATGTCTTGTATAATTTTAAAGCATTTTGTTTAAGAGTTTGGAGCATAAAGCACAAAGATTGAAAGATGTTTTGACAACTTCCAAATTATGTAGTCCTCTACTTTAGGCCGGTTCCAAAAGAATGGCAGAAGATGCTCCAGATGGGCTTAGTCGGTATGAAAAGGAGATGCTTTAGATGGACAGTCGGTCTGAGCAAATCACTTGATTCATCCCATTCTCGACTCAGTAGTCGAGAATGGTTTATAATATTTAGTCATTAGCAAATGCAGAAAAGTCGAGGACCACCCGAAAAGCCAGAAGAGCAGATGTGTTTTTGCTACTACAAAAGAGACCTAAGTCTCGACTACCAAGCCGAGAAGATTTTAAAGGAGTATTTAATTTAATGTTTAATTATTAATTATTAAATATATCTTAATATTAATCTATTAATTATTTTAAGCTTATTCTATTAATTATTTTAAGCTTATTTCTTGGCCTCTTCCTTGCCTCTCCCCTTTTACCCCTTTACCTCCCCCCCTCCCCCTTCTTTACCTCTCTTTGCCCCTCCCCCTCGCCTTCTTTACCTCCCTTTGCCCCTCCCCTCTTTACTCTCTCTTTGCCCCTCCCCTCTGCCTTCTTTACCTCCCTTTGCCCCTCCCCTCTGCCTCCTTTAACCCTTTGCCTGTATGCTCCTTTAACCCTTTACCCCCTTCCTTTACCCCTTTCATTGCCCCTCGTCCCCACTTTCTTTGCCTCTCCCCATTTGCCCCTCAGCCCGCCTCGTTTTCCATTTTTCCTTTGTAGTATTTTCGAATTGTTTTTTGTAAACTTTGGCGTTTTTTCTATGACGTAAATTTCTACAAGTGATTCAATACAAAACTCGTTTTTTCTGTATAAATTCCATTTTCTGTATGAGACCCAAATGTCAGAATCTGACCCACTTTAATCAAATGCGACTTAGAGTAAAATTTTGCATCTACTTTCTTCGTGATGCCCTTGTGTTCTTAATGTTTACGTGGTATTGAAGTTTTTGAGGCTTTTTTTGCATTTGATGCATGGGACAAAGTTGTTTTAGTAGATCTTATTAAATTGTAGCATACGTATGCATTGTTCTCTATGTGAATGCTTGACCAGGTTAGGATTGAAAGAGGATTATGCTCTTTGGATTGAAGGATTGGTACGCACTTGAAGCCGCACATTTGCATGTGCAGATGTGTTGATGTACAGATGTGTTGATGTTGAGATACTTCTACTACTACACGCAATAGATGAATATGTTTATAGAGAGGACATTCAAGCTGCTTCCAGAAGGCTTTAAGGGTGCGACTCCTAGCATCAACACCCTCCCTCTACGTAATGACACTATGCATGATCCTGGTCGAATCTTACTGGGATATGGCCTCCGAAACGTAAATCCTTCGTCGTTTGCACTTGGGACATGATCGAGAAGTTGCAATTGAAGAAAAGGAGCAATAGGAACTGACAAAATGGGGTTTGGATCTATCCGCCTCCCATTGTGGCAATTAGAATTCACGTGTTACATTTGTAGTAGCAAGACATTGTTTGGGATTATTCTGGATGACCAAAAGATGTGGCATTTTTTCAGTTGTCATGGCGCTGCATGCATGTTTAGAGATGGTGCACCGAGTTATCCATGAAAATGACCACGTTTTGGCCTCCAAAATATAAACCCTATGTATTGCTAGGCTATTGAAGGGTTTATGTTATGGAGGTCGAGTTTTGGTCGTTTGCACTTAGGACATGGTCGAGAAGTCGCAATTGAAGATGCGAAGCAATAGGAATTGACGAAATGGGATTGAATCTATCCTCCTCCCGCTGTGTCAATTAGAAGTCAAGAGCTAATTGTATATATCTTATCTTTAATAGAAGTATTCAAAGGAGTATGATATGAAGCAGGCTAGGGGGAGTGGTCCAAAATAAAAGGCTAAAGCAATAATTTCCAATGGGGCAAGATAGTTCAACAACCATTGAAATAAAAGAGTGGGAAAACATCTTATTTTTAACGGCAAAGGGAAGCGTGGAAATACTTCACGCTCAACTATTTTTGGAGCGAAAAAAGGGAAGACCGGCTGTGGACGAGAATAGAGATTGAAGAACCTTTTCGTTGATCAAAAAAGGGCCGAATCGATTATAAAAGGAGGTATCGACCTGGATCTGAGGACACTGAAGACTCCGCTGCCAATTCCGACCAAGTTTTCTGATTGCCGCTACTCAAAGCCGACCTGCAGAGATCCAACTCAGCTTGGATTTCTTGCCACCGAAGTTCTCTGGTCACGATTGCCTTCTGTTTTCCTAGAGTGGACAGAGATTGAATCTAATCTCTGACGGTTGAGTCTATCTAAGTTTTTCTGTTGTAAAACAGTTGATCTAGAGCTGAAGAAAAAATAGGCCTAGATCTATTCTTTTCATACTCCTTAGGAAATTGCTTTAGTTTTGGATCCGGTTGGGCGGATAACGGCTGCTTCATAGTCTGTTGTGAAAGCTCTGTATTCTTGCTCATGTGTTGAGCGATTCTTTAAGATTATTCTAAGTCTTAATCCTTGACCGTGTTCTTGCTTGATTCCCTGTAGACGAATTTAAGCTGTAACTCTTTGAGTTGTATCAAGTGGTATCAGAGCCTATCGATCCACATACCTGATCAATGGCCCAAAATCATTTCAATATCCCTGATAGTCAGTATCAGCAAGCCTTAGCCAATGCTAGTTACATTGCGTCTCAAATAGCATTGCCTACGCCCGCTAATCAGCAGGAATATGAAAAGCAGATTGAGCAGTTGGCTATTCTGTACCATTTCTTACCGGATATTCCCCAGCAGCCACCTCTGCCGAATGATCCTCCACCTGTAGATCCTCCACCGCTGCCGCCAGTTAATCCCAACAAGATTAGAAAATGGTTGGAGAAAGTAGATATGCCTACTTTTAAAGGGAAGAAGATCACGAGGCCAATCAAAGTAGTCAGTTTCTTAAGTCAGTGGAAAAAATTCTTTGATCGTGACGTGGAAAAACTGCAAGCTATGGATAGTTATTTGAAAGACCAAGCCCAAGCCTGGTGGCAAGGTCGACGAGAGTGTGATCCGAAGATAGACACATGGGAAAGATTCAAAAAAGCATTTGAATCGCAATACCTTCCTTCTAATTATCAAAGTGAGTTAAGAAGAGCATGGGATCAGGGAATAAATTACTAATCGCATATTTCTTATTAGCCAGAATGACTTTAGCTAAATGTGCTCGATATTAATCCCAAAACTTTCTGTGGTTTAGCTAAACTCTATACATTTTTCCTCTCATACTTTCTAGCGTTTAGCTAAACTAACCCAAACATCATCCCAAAAATTTCTATGGTGTGGCCAACAGAAAATATCAATACTATACTTTTTTTCAATATATTCCAGTTATTTTAGTCATTTTCTTTGTGAAAACATTCTAAAATAATGCTAACTAGTAAAGTCTAGGACTCAAATTAATTCATAATTCTAGAAACTAAACTACTAGTCATATATTTCATATAAACTAGAATGATGTTAGCTAAGCAGTCCCGAAATTCATTCTAAAAGTTTCTATGGTTTAGCTAAACACTACAAATTTTCACGCTCTTACTTTCTAGCATTTGGCTAAAGAGCTCCAGGGTTGGTGCAGTCCCGAAAAAAGTTAAGCTAAAATTATTATTATTTTTCCCAATTTTTCCATTTACTTTAGCCAATTTTTTTTGAAAATGTGCTAAAAAATCGCCAAATAGCTAAGTTTAGCCCTTAAATTATTCCATGCATGGGATCAACTAAAACAGCAAGACAAGGAAACAATTCAGTCTTACACCTCAAAATTTACCCATTTGGCCGCTCTAATAAGGAACCTAGATGGGGATGAACTCCTACAAAAATATGTTAGTGGGTGTAAGGATGATATATATGCAGAATTGGAGATCCTAATTACGAAAGATTTAGACGGGGCCATAAAGATGGCATCTGCAGTGGAAAGGAAGATGGATCCCAAAATGCGAAAGTTAGATATTTGGGACGAAGGTACCTCTGAGGAAGAGAGTAAAAAGAAAGAGAAGAAAAATGGTAATAGACTCTGAAAGACAGTTCAAAAGAAAAAGGTACAACGGAGAAAACAATGGCCCTGAAAGAAGACAAGAGGAAATTGATACGTCAGCTAAAAAGAACGAGCCAAAGAGAGGATGCTTTAAATCCATTTTGTCAGAAACTGTCCTTTTAAGCATGGTTTCATTAATTAGAGAAATTTCGTTTTCTCGTTTGACAATGAAATAGGTCGTGGTCACCCCGGGGATGGTAAGAAATGATTCCTCTCAACCAAAACAAAGCGTTAATAATCCTAAGTTCAGTTTGAAAAAATAACACGCGCCATATTTTGACACCAGGCCTATAGCCCAAAGCTGTCATAACAGTAACTGAGGGGTTTGAGCAGCATCACGAGTGGTCGTAAGGATCGCCATTGCGATTCTTGCGAAAACAAGTGAATGCAGAATACAAATAGCACAAAGTGTGCTTCGTGGTCAAGTTACCATCTGGGGGATGTATAACTGGTGTACAGAATCGCCACCGCGATCTTCCAGACTACTTTGTTTATCCAATTCAATGTTGAGATAACATAAAAGCATAGTGAACAAAAGTATAACAAATAGTGAACCCAAAAAGTATAACTCATAGTGAACCCGAAAACAGGTTAAAATGTAAACGCAATGTCTGAACAAAAACTTTGTACAAAATGCCCAGCATAAATGCGAAGGCTTCATCACTGAGTCTCAAATACAGTCTCTGGATCAACACCACATTGAGCAGCTATTCTTGCAATATGCTCCTTTCCAACAGCAAGGGTCTGTGACATGTCCATTTCTGTATATCCAGTTGTTTCTGGGATGTCAACATTCATTTGCTGTGCTGCGTTTCTAACACGCTCTGACATATCTGAGCTATCAAACAATTCGTCCTGCAACTCTAAAGAATATTGAGTAGAGGGTACCAGCTTCTGTCTTTTTGGTGTGAAGGGTCGGGGGAGGTTCTCTCACTTCCGGAGGCGCCTTCAGAAGTGCCCACATACTCAAAATTAGGAATCAGCTTGTCCAGTTGCTTGGTTACCAGTGGGAGTAAGGAGTCCAAGTTCTTGTTCAGTGCTTCAAGCTTCTTGAAAGTTGGATCTAGTTTTGCCTGTGCCTTCTCAATCTGCTCTATCAGTTCCCAGGTCTCCTGCAGCCTCTCTTCGAAGCTTTTCTGATCCAGGCGGTCTAGCATCTGATCCATGTGGCTGAGATCCGTTTCCTGTGTTATATTAATATCAGGCATGTCGGAACGTTGCTCTTCACCTTGCTCAAGCCCATCACCTTGCTCTTCCTCGTCAGGCCTTGCCATTTTCTCTAGAATCTCGAAGAAAGATCTAAGGAAACGGCAAACCTTGTCGTCAAACTCAAAAGCAACACTCCGTTTTCCTTGCATCCAAGCTACCCTTGAGGCAGTTCCGCCTGAGAAGAAACGCAGCCTTCTAATGGAACCAGCTCCTTCACTATATAATAGACATAAGAGTTTTTTGCTTGGCTCTTAAGGACGAAGTCGCCTTCCATAGCTGCCCATGAGAATTTGGATTTACCTGTAAATAACTCCAAATATTTTCTTTTGGTTTTCATATCTACCTCTTCGTCGCCAGTAATCGGATATTTTGGAAGAGGAGTGCTTTTCGGTGCTTTAGTGACTTGAGTCAGTCGCAGCTCTAAGTTGGGCTTAACGGGCAGCACCCGAACGTCACTCCTGTTTATTGTCACATGGCTGACATAATACTGGAATTCTTTTATATTTTTTTGGCTCTCCCATCCTTGTTCTTCATAAGCCCCTAGGGAAACATGGGAGCTACCTTGTATCTGGCTCAGACTGTACAAACAGTTTGGCAAATGTGCCGATCTGAGGAACATGACTATGTGGTACACTTTTGCCTGTGTCATGCCTGCAACTCTGCTAAAAAAATCTGTGTATTTTTTCACATCCCACAGCGTGGTAAAACTACGCATGTCAACAAAAATCAATGTGGCATTTTCTGATACCGATGCAGACACAAGGATGCCAGTTTTTGTGATGTGTTGCACGGTGTTTTGCTTCTCTTTCATTTTCTTGGCCTCTTCTGGCCTCATTATAGCAAAAATAGCTTCCAAAAAAACTGTTGGAAGATTACCTTGAACTGCCTCTTTATTATAATTCGCTTTGACATATTCAAAATCCGTGTCTGCAATATCCAGGAGACGTTGTTCAGACAGCTCTGGAAAACATGAAGCCAACTCTTCAAAATTATTGTATAGCTTCTCTGAGATAGAATTGGCATATGATAACACTTCACGACGCATGAGTAAAAATGTTCTGATGTCTAGAGCCCTCTGACTGCAATTAAAACGTCCTGCATACCTTTGCTGCACTTTCAAGAAAACCTTGCCCTCTAAGATTTTGTCCATCAATTGGCTTACCTCAGCATTGTTCATGCCTCGTAGGTTTCTTAGGAATGTCTTGTTGAAAAAATCCTTTGAAGGTTTCTCTGGTAATTCCCCTTGATCATCAGTTAGCTTTCGATTTGCCCATTTGTTGACAACTTCTACGAGTTTAGACCATGAAGATTCTTGCATAAAAAGGAACTGTTTCTCATCCTTAAGTTCCTTAACCTTCAAAGTTGTGGTAGCCACCTCGACAAAATCATGCACAGAAGTGCTGGTTAGGATCGCGATGGCGATTTCTCTGAGCAAAAAAACGAAAAATAATACCTTCCAGGCAGATGTCACTGCAGTTCCTGTTGGGCCTTGTGGAGGACATCCGAATGCCTTGTGCTGGTTTCTTAGTTGTTGGAGCTTTTCAATGAGGGGTTCTTTGTATACTGTGTCTGCGATTACATCGTTGCACTGTATAGAAATCTGAATGTATTCCTTGTTGGAGAGGTTACCATTTAACACACGACTTCTTCTTTTTGCATATGCTTTCGCAAATTCCAACTTTTGTTCGACATTGCCCATGCATATGCATAAAAACTGTGCAGCAAAAATGCTGTGATTACCAGAAATAATAAAAAATTTCTTGTTTGCCAGTTCTTCTGGGTGCGACCAAGTGATTAATTTCCTGCAAGTGACCAAGTTACACTAGTTAGTGCAAGAAGTTGTTCATGAAGATCGCGACCGCGATCCTGTAGAGCATATTCATATATAACCAATATGCCAAGAGAGAAATGAATATGATGTAACTGACCTTGTAACTGGATCGAAAGGAACGACATTGGCAGGCGTAAGAACCTTCGTTGGGTATTTCTTGAAGCTTTTTATCAGGGTCTGGACATGGTCATTTGACCGGACTCTATGTGTCATATTTGCGGGAGCTGGCTCGCAATAAAAAATGCTGACTCTTTGGAACCAGTTTACACCCATTGGGTAATATCTTTTGAACTCCTCGAGCTTAGATGTTGTCTCCTGAGCGAGTTTCTTTTCTTCATCTGGATTGAACTTTAAATCTTCTGGCATTCGGGGATCAGTTCTCCAGGGCAACAAGCGGCTAGTAGGTGTTGGTTTGGTGGACGAGGAAGGAGTAGAAGATGTCGATGGTTGCGCACTGTCATCCGTGCTCTGCTTTGGAAGCTTTATCTTGAATGGCCTGATCTTCTTTGCTGGCTGTTCTTCTACTGCCTCGGAGTTTCTGGGGGGAGCAGTCAAAAGCATGACGGGAGCTGAAGGGTCCACTATGGTAGAACAATCAACTTGTGCTGAGGGGATAGCCTCCATGGGCACTACAGTTTCCTTTGGAGTGGATGGTTCGCCAATAGCTTGCAGAGGGGCCACGGATCTCTTCTTTGCAACAGCTCTGAGCCAGTTGGTGTCCATTCTTGAAGGCAGTTTGTTGTCCTTAGTAGCCTTCAAAGCAGCAGAAGGAGGTTTCTTATCACCTGAAAGACCCTTTCTGCACATACTAAATCCAACAAGTATATCCCTGTTGCACTTTATACCCGACAAACTCAAGGAATCATATGACGGCAATATCCACCCAAATCCCTTTGCACTGGTGGGCATCCCCTTGCCGCTTGCCGGTTTGTTGACTTTACTCGCAATCATAATGGAGGGATCATAATTCTGCCATCGCAAAACGTACTCAACGAACTGCAGCTGATGAGTATCTTCCACGCTGCAAATGATTGCATCCTGTACATTGTTCTTGGTACCTTCCCACATAGCAATAACTATACCTAGCTGCTTGTAAACTTCTGGACCCTTGCCATTCCTGAAGAACAAACACAAGTCCTTTCGGCGGTCTCCAGTGACATGAGGTTTGGCCTGTGAAATTTCAAGACACCACTTCCTGCTTTTGTCGGGTGTAACAATTCTGATCGGTTCTACATTGGGGCCTTGGAAAAAGTTCGATCTTTGCAATAACAATAGCACACAGGTTAGATACACTAGTATTGGCAGAAGGTGTTCATAAAGATCGCGGCCGCGATCCGCTTGATCAGTAGCTACGTAAGAAACGTGGTCGTTCTCTCACCATTATGCTGGCAATAAACGCGGCCGCGTTCTTTACGAACAGTGTGTATTACATTGTATATACAATGGTCACCACTATCGCGGCCGCGATTGTCGTGAGCACTACCATCCAGAAAAGAGGAAGGGTCATGGTCGCAACTATCGCGATCGCGATCCTCTCGACCATCTAGCTATCCTAAAAAGACATAGTAACAGCTATGACGCTACCTATGCTAAAAAAAATCGCGGAAATTACCTTCTTTGAGGGCAGCGGCACGGGACATGATGGCGCGCGAATAGGTCGAAGGCGCTCAAAATTTTGCGAGGGCGCTAGTCGGCGGAATCGCGAAGTGCTGTGAAAAAAAATGCCTCTCTTTTTATAGGGTTCGCCCTTATTGCCGGGGCATTTATGACAGGCGGCGTCATTATGGATGGCGGCGTCATTAATGATAGGAGGCGTCATTATGACGGGCGGCATATTCCCCCATTCCACCAAACAACCACGCCACGGGACAGTGACACGTGAGAATTTGTGTGAGGGTGACTGCGGGGTAGGCTGAAAGGACAGCAAATCACCCACGGCAAGTCAGTTTAAATTGGATAGGGACAGGGACCACAGGGCATTAAAAAGTTGTTTGGGGTCTGGGTTCGGGAACTCCTGGAAGACAGCCCTCTGTGAGGACCCGTGGATCTAACAGGAGAGTCCGGGGGACTATGTCACGCGGGATTTGCAAGAAGAGAAGAAGAAGAAGAAAACAGAACAAATGAGAGGGAAAATGATAAGCTTCCTTGATATCAATGATGAACATACATGAGCTCTCGCCAATAGAGAAGTACAATGGCCTTGGGCCCAATATAGACACTCTGACTGATCTCGGTGCCGACTCCTGGAAGGAGGCCTGATTTGTAGGAATGTGGGCGGTGCCTCTTGAAGTGCCTAGAATCATGCTGACGCTGACGCAGGTGGTGACGGGCCGTCACTTGTCTGACTGCGTGGTCTGCTGCTTGGTCTTCTGCTGAGCCTTTGATGGCTGACCCGTGGCTGACTGAGGATCCTTGAGCTTGACCTGGTCTGTCGTATGCATGAATAGTCCTGTACCAGGAGGCACAGGACTAACACTCCCCCCCACCAAACGACACTCAGAGTGAAGAAAAGGAGGAAGGGTTTCTGAGGGCGGGAAGCCATCTGTCTGAAAGTGATCCTCACGGGAGTGAGGACGGGCACCATTATGGTACTGGCTAATGAGATCCTGGCGTGTTTGAAGAGCAGGAGGAGTGTTTTGGCCAAGGGCAGGATCTGCATCAATAAGAAAGCGAGATCGTACCATGTCTTCAAGGGCAGCATGGGCGTCTGAAGAAATGTACTGACATTCCATGAGGAGGCAGGTCTGGAGGCCAAAGGCACTGACACTGGCATTCGGATTGCAGTGAAAAATGGGACGCTGCCGATTTAAGGAGCTGAGCAAAATGCATTTAAGAGCAGCACAAAAACCTGCTTGAAGATGGACTGAAGGATCAGGGGAGGTGGTGGCATTCTGCAAGAAGGTGTCAAGACCATGAAGCGCATCCGCCGGCCGTTGCCAACCACGCTCATTAGCAATATAGATCCAATTCGTGGTGGTTTCCAGAGTGGCACCTTCTTCCCAATGTGAGTGGCGAACAAAACGTGGATCCCACCGGAGATCCGTCGAGATCTGAGGTGGAGTCCATCCGGCATGACCATCCATGACCTTGGTCCAAAGGGGAGGCCAATCAGAAGTCGGGGAACTGGGGGGCGTGGAGGTGCCCAGGGAAGCATAGGGAGAAGGAACCATGCCCGTGGGCGTGGGTTCTTGGCGGTCTCCACGAATTGGTGACAAGATCCGGATCAAGAGCTTGACACCAACGATCCCAAAAGAAGCAGAGAGTTGAGAGTTGACAGGGGAGGGCTATCCCATCCGTGGGGACCGTCTTGCTATCCAACAGAGCCCCCGTAATTGATTATAACCTGCGAGGTGCTGCATATAAATTTGTGCATAGGGAAGATCCTCGGGATGTCCTAGATACTTCCTTATCTGTTGCGGCGCTTGGGCTTGCCAGAGATAAATGATTGGCAAGCTCGAGGCATGTACTCCGATGAAGAGTGTGGGTGCGAGCATGATCCGCAAGATATGGATTGTTATCCGAAGCACCCATTGCCCGGTGGGGTCACCACGAAAGAGTTTGGCGTGGCCCATTTCGAAGTGTTCTGTATCACCCGGATAGAAATCATGAAATATGTAAGCCATGGGCTGAACAACTCTAAAGGTGATAAAGTGCGGATCGGCGATTGTATGAGATCAAAGACCAAAAGGGCTGCAGCCAGTAACCCTTTGTCTTCAATGGAGAGTTCGGCCAAATCCGAAGAAAATCGCCTTGCTCGGGGAATATCCGCGAGGTCCATGCGCCGCATGCCACCGAAAGGAAGAGGTGGCGAGCAACCACATAATCGTGATAGCGGGAAAGGCGGGAAGTCAACGGGCATTACGTTAATAATGGCGGTATGGCGTCAAGTTTTGCTTGAGCCTCATCGGCCAGATCGAATAGCTTCAGCGCGGTTGTTGTTCAAGATCACGGATCCGGTTGTCCTTTTCTAGCGGGCGTGATTGGTCCGCGGACCCGTTTACGAGAAGTGTTGACTGGGAGGAGGATTTCCCGAGTATTGAGGCGAAGCCACGGCAATCTCCGCGTCATCAAGAATCTTACGTTTTACGCACCTCTGTAAAGGTGATCTTGAAGAGAGGTGGTGAGAGGTCACGTGTAGAAAGCTGAGCCGTCAAGGAGGCAATTTGAGCGTCCCGCTCTGTAAGGTTTTGAACTTGAGTGCTGAAATTTTCACAAAGTTCGGAGTACAAGGCGTTGAGCTTGGCAATATCTGCGTCCTTGGTACCCAGGATAGCTTCTGTGGACTTGTTGTGCTCCAATAAATTCTGAATTTCTGATTGGAGCTGAGCCTGTTGATCTGCAAGTTGGCTGACTTGATCTTGTGCACTTTTGAGATCTGTATGAGCCTGTAAGAGAGCTCCGTGCTTGTCTTGAAGTTTGGCCTCCAAAGTTGCAACTTGGGCAGTGGCAGCTTGAAGGTCCCGGTGTACCGCATCAGAGGCCTCTAGTACCCGTTGAACCCCGTTCATAAGAGCGTCTTGGGATTCTTGTAACTTGAGAGCAGCAGCTTGAGCATCCTGCTGATACTGATACAACAACTGACGAGGGTGTTGTGGTGGTGGAGCCTACCATTGTTTTGGTTTGTGATGTTTGGGAAAGATGGTGTGAACTGGATGGTGTAGCGAGGAGGAGAGGCAGTGACATGAGTGTGCGGACTTTGGACATGACCCAGTGGAAGAAGGGCGTGAAGTGCCGGCATTTCGGTTAGTCGATGGAAGGGACCGCTGAGTGGAATTATGAGAATTTTGTGGTGTGGGAGGGAAGTAATGACGGATGAGGGCTTGAAGGTGGCCTCCCACGGAAACTTCGAGAAATGGAAGTGGCACCCGAAGGCGGTCCACTTCTTGGAGAAAACGATAGAACATCATTTGGGGCCAATCTATGTGGTGGTTGGGTGTGTAGGCTGTGATGACCGATTATAGAAAGGCTTATTGATATGGGTGTTCTTGATAGAATACCCAAGGAACTTGCGCATACGTAAATTTAACAAAGGTTTCGTGAGGCTTGTCGATATTGGTCAGACGATGGACATTGGCATGATAAGGAGGTGCACCAAACTCTGTGACATCTAGATCCTGTATGGCAGACCATGATAAACAAGGGGTGTGCAAGGGAATATGAAATACCTCAGAAATCAAATGTTGAGTCAGTGAAATGGTGGTGCCATCGACTACCCGCGAGTGGTGTAGCCATGCGGGTACGTTGCGATATTGGCGATGAAGCTGCCCGGTTGGTCGATTTGGAGCGGAAGTTCCATTTGAGAGAATTAGTAAAGCTTTTTGTCGTTCGCGACTTCTTTATTTGGGCCAACAAAGGGCTTCACGGAAAGTGAAGCGTCCAAGAAGGATCTGAGACCCAAAAAGCTAGGATCCTTAGGAGCGGTAGCTTGAAGTGTAGAAAATCTTGGTGCAAGCCATGGTAACGATTTGCGTAAAGCGAAGAGTGATTCAAAGGCGGAGGGCAGAGAACAAAAAGACGGCTTGAGAGAGCGAAAAGGTTTAGGGCGCGCAAAAGGTGGGCGAAAGGGGCATGATAAGGGCTAAGGCTGCAACCGTTGATGGTGCAGTGTCGAAAAGATGCCAAGGAGGCGATTTGAGAGGTAAAATTTGGCTAAGTCCCCAAACAACAAAGGGAGAAGGGATGAAGCGGTGGAGATGAGGCGTGAGAGAATGAAGGGATGTGATGGTGGGCAAAGGACACACATTAATGTCCGACGGGCGTGAAAAGAAGAAATGGCATTCAATTTGGCAACTTCGAAGTGGGATATCATTAAAAGGAATGTGTCGAAAGGTACCATGGCTAGATATGCGGCGGGAGAAAAGATTCTCATTTAGAACTTGACCTTGCATTGCAAACACGTTGGCGATTTGTGTGATTGGTCCACGTCGACAAGGAGTTCCTCGGTTGCTATATAAGACGAACCCGGGGAGTAAACGAAGGCATCAGATGGCTTCGGCATGGATGGCTTGGTTTGAACGAGGGGCGCACTATGCCCGCAAGCTGTCGGGGAGTGGATTACCTGCAAGATGAATTGTCTGGACCTCTGGCGCTGCCACAACCGTGGCATTCGAATGGGGACGGTGGTGGCCGGGGATGGTGAACATCCATCGGCCAAGACCAACGGGATGGAGGTGGTTCTGCACCATTCGCTGGGATCCTGAGCAGAACCTCTACCATCTCCTCCGCATCACCTCTGCTCCGAACCCGGAGTAGAGGGTTTTTCCTCTTAGGTACTTAGTAGATAGGGCTCTGAGCCCGTTTTTTGTATATAGGGCGGTGCCCATAGCGGAAATATTTGGGCTGCGCCCACATTTTGTAAAAATCTCCACCTTTAATATAATATGCCGCCTTTCTAGTCACTTTACGTGGTGTTTGCCGTGAACGATATCGTTTGTTGATTGTCGCTTTTACGTGTGATGAAATGTTTTGAGGCGAAAACCATTAACCAATGTAGGTAATGGAGTGCCATCTAACTCTGCCCGGTTTGAAAACGCTTTGGGTCTAACCACTTGAACAATTTGATAAGGGCCAAGCCAGCGAAACTTGAGTTTACCGGAAAATTTTTGTACACGGAATCATAAAGAAGAACCAAATCGCCTTCTTTGAATGTTTTTGTCTTGGGGCGTTTGTCATGTAAAGATTTTTGCAAGCTGTTGTCCATGAAGAACACGAATATAAGCATCCTTGAAGTTCATCCAACTGTTCTAATTGATAGACCCTTTCTTTGAGTGCACGGAGGTGGATTATGAGCGTGAGCGGTTGAAAGCGGAGTGTTGGAAGGATGTATTCAAAGCGGCATGAGAGCTTTCGACCATAAACCAACTTAAAAGGAGTGTGACCGGTAGCAATCTTGAAACAAGTATTGTAGGCCCAAAGAACGAGAGGGAAGTTTTATCGCGATGCGTGCGGGAAGCGTCACAAATTTTCTTGAGAATGGTGACCGAGTTTTGTTGGTGCTTTACGCCAAACCATTACCTTGAGGATAGTAAGGTGTGCTCTTGTGATGATGTATCAGGAGATAATCCGTCAGCTCCTTGATAGTATGATTGATGAAATGGACACCACGATCACTGACCAGCTCCGTGGGGCAGCCGAATCGCGTGATAATTTGTTGATAGAGGACCCTAGCTGTGCTTGCTGCAGTGTTGTCTGGAAGTGCACAAGCTTCCGCCCATTTGGTAGCGTAGTCAGTGAGAACCAGAATGTAACGGGCACGGGTGTGCCGCGCAGGAGGATCTATAGGTCCCACAAAGTCCATTCCCCATTTGCTGAAGGGAAGTGGCGTGGCGACCGGCGTCAAGGGAAGAGCGTCACGGGCCGTGGGGCGTCCCACCCGCTGGCAAGCGTCACACGTGCGGGCGTGGGCGTGAGCATCTTTGAAGAGCGTGGGCCAATAATACCCAGCTAGAAGGATTTTGCGTGCCGTGGTGTCACCATGAAAATGACCACCACCTAGCCCTTGATGAGCTTCTCGAACAATATCTGGAACTTCATGAGGTAGAACACAGCGTCGAAGGATGGTGTCCTTACCCTTTTTGTAGAGATGTCCTGCAACCATGGTGTAGTCACGGACCTCGCGGAGAAATTGATGGCGACGGGATTGTCGCTTGGCAGGAGAGAGCGTCTCGTCTTCTGGTGGAAGAGCACCTGTGAGGAGGTACTGCTGAAAATCATGGAACCAATGTGGTGTTGCCGTGACTAAAAAGAGCTGAGCATCAGGAAAGGCGTCTGAGACTCCAGTTGAGGGATCATCTGTGTGGATGCGTGAAAGATAATCCGGGACGACATGAGATTTGCCGGCCTTATGAACGATTTCAAAAGGAGCAAATTCTTGGAGAAGAAGGACCCAACGAGCAATGCGGCCCGTGGGCGTGGACTTGTTGATCAAATAAAGGAGTGCTTGGTGGTCCACAAAGAACTTGATTTGACTGCCCAAAAGGTAGTGACGGAAGCGTTGGACACAGAAAATGAGACCCAAAGCTTCACGCTCTGTGGCAGAATAGTTGCGCTCAGCAGAATTGAGTTTTCTGCTGGCGTAGCGATTTGGTTTGTCAGTGTGCGCATCATATTCTTGAGAAAGAACAGCTCCAATAGCAAACGCCGAGACATCTACATGAACATGAAAGGGCTTGTCCCATTGAGGAGGAACAAGAACCGGTGCCTGAGTAAGTAAAAGCTTCAGCTGTTGGAAAGCATCCGCTTTGGGAATTCCAAGCCGGTGGATTAGATCACCGTGAGTTTATGAATGGGATCTGCAATGGCTGCTAGTCCGGTATGAAGGTGGAGTAATAATTGACCTTACCGGGGAAAGAGCGTGTCTCCTTGATATTGGGCTGGTGCTTGAGCCTTGAGCACACAACCGATTTTGGCGGGGATACGTGGTGATACCGCTTTTGCGACAACATGGCCTAACAGAACACCGGAGGTGACTTAAAAGGTGCATTTCGGGATTGAGACTAATGCCGGACTCGTCACATTTCACGGAAGACGAGTTCCAATTTATCCAAATGGTCAGCCATGGAACTGAGGAAGGAGAAGTCATCTTGAAAAATTTGCAAGAAGGGATTTTCCTTCATGAAATCATGGCGAGAGCATGATGCGTTGAAACGTTGATGGAGAGTTTGATAATCCAAAAGGAACCACCTTGTAGGCAAAAGTGCCCCACGGGGTGGTGAAAGTAGTCTTGAGTTGATCAGATTCTTTGATTGAGATCTGATTGTAGCCAGAAAAACCATTCATGAAGGAGTACATCTCATGTCCAGCCACCTCTTCCAGAACCTGGTCTGTGAAGGGAAGTGGAAAATGATCACGCTCCATGGCCTGATTGAGTTTCCGGTAGTCCACACAGACGCGGATCTTACCATTGTGTTTGAGGGCAATGACGATGGGGCTCACCCATTCAGAATGTTTGACCTCATAGATCAAACCTGCAGCAAGGAGTTTGTCAATTTCCGCCTTGACGCGATCACGGTAATTAGGGTTGAGCCGGTACTGTCGTTGCTAAACTGGGCGTGCATCAGATTTGGTAGGAATGGTGAGTTCCCCCAAGCTTTTGTTGATTCCCCGAAGATCTCTGTAACTCCAGGCGAAAATGTGTTTGAATTTTTTGAACGGCTTGGCGGCCACATTACGATAAGGGGCGGAAGATTTGGCAGCAATGCGGACGGGTTGATTGTTGCCCCGCCCACGATCTCGACTTACGGAGTCTGAATATGGGTATGACTTGATTATCTGGACAATGTGTGCGGGGAGGTTGGAGCATAACCGGATGCGTGGCACTGCGTGGTGAAAAAGAGGGGCCATGGAGTTTCATCCAGCCAGAGGTTGCTTCATGACTGGCGTGTACATCAACGGGGAGTTGCGGGGAGGTTCAGACATTCGAAAAGTGATCAACACGTTGGATTGATTGCAAGGAGCCGGGTAAGGGTCAAGCAAAGCGAAAACTGGTCCCGATCAAAGTCATTTCTCCCCAAGGATCGACATATTAGGGGGTAGGATGTGAGGCAGACTTCTTGGGGGAGCCTGAACTTGATAAATATTCCCGAGCTTCTTGAGAATGTGTAATGAGAGAGGGTTCCGCATTTTCAGCGTAAATGATCCCACTTTGTTTGCAAGTCCATGGTGGCATTGAGGTGACCATCGTTGATGACTAAGCGGTCCGTGGCCCGATAATGGATACTCTTGGCTGGCGGAGAAAAGGTCTGCCGACCAACATTTCATAGTCACCTGGATCTTCGCCAGCTTTCCAAACTCCAAATTCCATGGGGAAGCGGAGATCACCGATGTTGATGTGAAGAAGAGGTGTGGCGCCTTGAGGTCGCGTGATATGGCCATTAGCCAACTTGATGTCATATGGGGCCGCGAAAGAGTTGTGTGATGCCCATTTGTTTTGCGGAGTTTATCCGTGATGAGATTGACTCGCGCTACCTCCATCTATTTGAACATGGTTGACTTCTTTGATTACCCACCGTGGCATGGACCGTGGGTGTAGAGGTAACCACAGCCCCAACTAGAGCGGTTGGGAGTGGTAAGCGGTCCTTGAGAGCGGAGACGAGTTTCAAAATGGTTGCCAAGCTTAAAGGAATCTTGATCTTGGCTAGCTCCTCTTGGAGTTCTAGAGGCACATGAGAAAAAGGATCTGCTGGTTCCACTGGTGCTGGAGTGCGTGGTAGTGAAGCAGCAACTTCTTTGAGTAAGTCAACCTCTGCAGCAATATTGGGATCACGCCCGAGGCGTGGAGGTTGAGATGTGGAAGGTGTATCTTGTGCGTGTTGAGCTCGGTGGTGGCATGAACATTTGCCAATGTGCGGCCTTGGCGGCTTGCATGAGGTTCAAAATGCTTTGTCGAACTTTTGGCATGACATGTGGCATGAGCTTCTCCAAGTCGGTGCAAAGTGAACCTTTTTTCGTCCTCATGAGGAATGGTGTCAACTGCAAAGGCAGGTTCGTTCCATTAGGAATAATGGTCAAGGGGCGTGATGCCTTGGTGCGGCGTGAAACTAAACCAACCCAATTTGACTGAATTTGGAGGATTAAGTGCCTGAAAAATTTCCTCGTGCTTGTTGATCCGGTGAGGTTGATTCTTTGGAGCCGGTTGATAGCGTGATTGCCGAGGCTCTTGGTGGCTTCTTAAGAACCGGTCTCGGGCCTTGTTTGCCATTAGCAATCGAGTTGGTAAGCCGTGAGGCGGACCGATGTGGTCTGATTTGTGCGAGGAAGCTGTATGCACGAACTTGTGGAAGTTGAGGACACGCCGTGGTGGTGTGACCCCATTCTTGACAAAGTGATAACGAGCTTTAGAAGGATCAAAAGGAGTGCGTGGGTTGGATCCCCTTTGTTGCTCTATTCTTGATAGAGTTGAGTGGGTTGCACACGAAGTGGTGGTGGCTTGATAGTGCGATTGTTCTTTGAGGTGTGGTTTGCACTTGATAAACCATTTTGTTTGCGAACGGTGTGGGATGAGTGCGAGTGCACTCTTCCGCGGGCATGATTGCACATGTTGCATCGCTTGCAATGAGGCGGGCCATTGGTGGAGTTGCACTCATTTTCCAAATGGCCTTGGTATTTGCAAATATGGCACCAGATCTGACTGCGCTGTGGATTAGCGTGTTGAGGCTGAACAGCCGTCTGTGGAACCATGACAGTGGAATGAAGCGGGAGCTCTTGAAGAGCCACGCCGGGAGGAGACATTGACGGAGTGATTGACAAGGTCGATAGCCTGCTCCAAAGTCTTGGGACGCAGGTATTCGGTCATGAGTCGAATAGCTGGAGGAAGTCCTTGGAGAAACCAGACCAAAATCTGGCTCTGTGTGGGATACTCCTTGAGCTTACTTAGCGAGAATGTGAAGTCGATCCATAAAATCCGGGCAGACTCGTGGGCTCTTGTTGAAGTTCATTGAGTTGCTTGAGATGAAGTTGATCATCATCCGTGGTCCCATAATGAGACGAGCTTGATTCGCATTCGACCCGGTCTTGTTTCCAATGGCTTTTGTTGGACATGAGCCATTGATGAGGAGAGCCCGCAGGGGTGGTGGAAAAGATGTGGAATTTCAGTTGAGGTTGCGCATGACCATTTAGGACAGCTAGAGCCTCAAATTCTTCCATGTGGGCCCGAGCACTTTGGTCTAAGGGTTTGCCTTCGTGTGTTGCCAAAGGTGGGATAAATCAGTTTGAGTCCGAAAGGTAGATGTGAAAGTGCTTGGCGGGACAGAACAAATTATAGTGAGGATATTGAGGTTGAGTTGGATGTGGCATGGTGCCCGGGAAGGACCCGGATGAAGGGGTGACTGCGGTTGAGGACTTGAAGTTGCTGGAGCATTGGTTTTGAGATCTGTAAGGTTGTAAACAGGAAGGGCGTGGGAAATGTAGGGAAAGGATATTTCCTGGGTAGGCTTAAAAGAGACGTGTGGATATCCTTGCCCACCCTGGGGGAGATGATGGTTGTGAAGGAAGAGCGTTATGGCACCAAGAATGATGGATGTAGGGCATGTTGGGGGTATGAAAGTACGGTTGAGAAGGTTGAGCCCGATAGGGCTCGATAGTGATGAGGTGGACCGAGGTTGTGAGCAATGTTTGCAGCTTGGGGCGGGAACCGGGGCCAGACAGACACGAGGGTTGGTGGCCTCGACCGAGCCCGACCGAAGATGGCCTCCCTCTATGTCATAAGAGAGCCATACATGTTGCACGAATTTTCCGGCGCTGATGGCTCCAAGGAGATGCCGTCGAGAAAGGAGTTCTTCCGCGTGAAATTGCGGGGATGCATGGCGGCGAGAAGAAAGTAGGATTGAATCGGACTCGGCAGCGGCGCGGTGTTTGGGGTCCGGGTTGAACTCCTGGAAGACTGACCCCTGTGTGGAGGACCCGTGGATCTAACAGAGAGTCGGGGACTATGTCACGCGGGATTTGCAAGAAGAGAAGAAGAAGAAGAAAAGAACAAATGAGAGGAAAAATGATAAGCTTCCTTGATATCAATGATGAACATACATGAGCTCTCGCAATAGAGAGAAAAACTGAAAGGAGACAAGACTCAAAACTCATCTAGAGCTCATGTGCGAGCTCTAGTCATATATATAGTACAATGGCCTTGGGCCCAATATAGACACTCGACCGATCTCTGCGTGCTCACGGAAGGAGGCCGATTTTGAGGGAATGTGGGCGGTGCCTCTTGAAGTGCCTAGAATCATGCTGACGCTGACGCAGGCGGTGACGGGCCGTCACTTGTCTGAGCGGCGCCTCTTGATAGGCTTTGACTGCGTGGTCTGCTGCTTGGTCTTCTGCTGAGCCTTTGATGGCTGACCCGTGGCTGACTGATGATCCTTGAGCTTGACCTGGTCTGTCGTATGCATGAATAGTCCTGTACCAGGAGGCACAGGACTAACAAAAGTCCCGCCCGAAGGACATCATTTTCAAATTCAAATGCAATTCTTGAAGCGGTGACACCCTCCAAGACTCTCATTCTAGTAAAGCTTGGGAAGGAGTGTCTGGAGGCGCCGGAGTGAAATTGAAGGCACTGTGGTGGATTACAATGGCGCTGGGCTGAATTTCAAGTCATCTAAGCATATTTTACGTTGTAGAATTCATTGGAGCCAAAGACAGGCAAGTTCATTCATTAAAATGTGTGTTCAATTAATTCTACCGCATGCACCCCTTCTTTCTGTCTGGTAAATAAAATCCCGTTCTAATTTGGGAATACAGATTGCCTCTCTCAACAATTCGTAAGATGTTCCTGTTTTTAGACGTTCATGTCATTCATCTTCCTCTGATTCATTCTCCCATAACTTGTCTTATTGATTCATCTTCCTCACCCATGAGTCATCCTTACAACCTGACTCATCGCTCGTCCGGGAACGAAGGCGATCTTGCTAAACATAAATGGGAATACAGATTGCCTCTCTCAACAATTCGTAAGATGTTCCTGTTTTTAGACGTTCATGTCATTCATCTTCCTCTGATTCATTCTCCCATAACTTGCCTTATTGATTCATCTTCCTCACCCGCAGGTCATCCTTACGGCACAGCTACTGCTCGTCCGGAACGCGAAGGCGATCTTGCGCAGCATAATCTACACTAAGGTACGTATAATCTAGACTAAGGTACCTGCTTGCTCTAGGAGATCGCGGCCGCGATCCTCCTAACCACTGATCCTTGTTAGAAGTTGGTTTGTTTGTGGCTAATGCTCTAGACGATACGAAAGTGCTCTGTGACATCGCGATGGCGTTTTCTCCAAGCACTAACATCCGTTGTGCTTGCAGACATGGCTGGCTCGAAGTCCATACTATTCCATGGAGTCAAAGTGGGCGAGGGAAAAGTACATACCTTCGACAAGCACCACAACTTGCCCTTGCTGAAAGATAGCGTAGTAGTGTCTATGGAAGTTATTCTCGACGGAAGCATTGGTTTGCCATATCCTGAACCGGAATTTACAACACTCGCGGATTCTTTAGGGAGTTTTATTTTGTGGCCAGCGCAGTGGATAGCTACCCTTACGCAAGAACCTGAAATATCCACACCGCCAGCACAGATTAAAAAAATTGATTGGCAGGGGTTGCAAGCACCGGAAAGCCCTTCCGTGAATAACTTTCGAGGCATTTCAAGGGACGAGCTAGTAGAGAAAAGTTGCACACTCCTCCATGACTGCTGAAACACGGCGTATGCTTTTGGCGTGATCATCTTCATCGACCCTAATCAGGCAGTCGGTGACATGAGATTGGGAGAAGACTACTTGGCAGCAACCATAATGAAAACATTCCCTATGCCAGATAGGCCGACCATGCGATGCCAAGCATGTGCTGAAATGCCACAGTTGCACGACCTTGTCAGATGGCCGATTGCTTTGGTGTTAGTAGACAATGTTGCTGTATCAACACTCATAAAGACTGCGAAACAGACAATCATTGAAGCAGAACCCTATGCCATGCAAATTGAACCTGAAAAGGCACCAAAGAGGATGTACAGAATGGTGAACCGGACTCCACGTTCACCTAATGTGGCTACTAAAGCTGAGAGAAAAATCACAGCAGCTTCCATTTTAGACTTTAAATCTTCGCTTTGCTGCATGCGAAGATGCTGCGCGAACTTCTCAACAGTCGAGATTGCGTGTATGCGTAGGTTCTATTGGAACTTGCGAGCTTCAGACATGACCACATTTGTTTTCAACATGTTAGACATCTGTTCAGAGAACGGCCTCGTCCAGAAGCTGATGCTAAATAATGAGCAGGTATGCTTGAAAGCATGGCATAGAGCCTATGGTATTCCAATGTCCACATTCTATAAGTGGCGAAGACTTTTCCTTGCTGGTCACAGAGTTGCTGAGCATGGTAACATGGGCTCCACCCTTACACTACACTCAGGTATGATAAATCAAACAATATTCATTGTGCTATTACATCCTTACATAGTTTATAGGTGCTCATACCATTGTTAAATCATAAACAAATACAGTAGTCATCACTGATAACATTGATTGTAATACATAGTATAGGTACTCATGTCATTATTATATCCTTAGCAGATACAGATTCACTCATCATCAACACCAAAGCTCGTGATGCTATTCAGCTCATAGATCTCCTGATCAGGAAGCCAGTAAATGTGGACCACAACACGAGTGAGCTTCTTGCAAGCACTAGCAGGACCATCAACTTTAGATTGGAGCCATGGATCAAGATTAATACCATTTCTAGCGCATTCGTTCAGATCGTTGTAGCTCAAGTAGCACTTGAAGGATCGGATGTGCTCTGGACGAGGCATTGAGGAAGCCATGGAAGATGAATGACCTCTACCCCCGAGTCGAGCTATTTTTATAGTGGAGTAAAATTATTGATGTGAATTATTGTTGTAGAATGTAGGGCCATTATTGGGCTTCTACAAGTATCATGTACACGTACAAGTATAATACATAATTTGTATGTATATGTGTATGTTAATTACCCCATGTTTCTTGGGCTCGAGAACTATGTGTGCTTAAAATTCTCAAAATTGCGTTATTTTCTCCAATTAATGAAATCATGCTTTTTTGGGGAAGGGGAAATTACAAAAGTCGAGCCTCCTAAATCCCAGCATACTATTCAGATGCATGCTTTAGAGGCGCCTAAGCCAATGGAGCCAATAGTTGAGACTTCGAAGGCGGGAGAGACCTCAAAGGCGGGAGAGGAGCGAAGACGAGTAAGCTTCCACGAAGAGGAGCGAGAGAAAGCTGCCGCTAAGGAGAAGAGATGGCTCCAAATGAGAACTTTAGGATGAATAACTGGTGACTTCTTTTCTTGGAGAGGTTGCGGAAGCTTTTGTAAATGAAATTCTTTATTGGGAGTAAAAAGTAGGATTTTTAAAGTTGATTTTCTTTATTTGGAATAAAGAATAGATACTTTTTATGTGTATACCCATGGTAGATCATTGACTACGATTGCAACGTAGCCGGCTTGAACATGGTATACTAGATGTGAATGCCTCTTGATAGATTAATGGTTGTGTCTGCAGCACAATCGGCTTGAACAAGAGAGCATAAGATGTAAATCTTTGAAGACTAGTAATTGTAGTTGCAACACAATTGGCTTGACAAAGATACATCTGTACCTTGGAGGAATAAGAAATCTCTGGAGTTTTGTTGATCGTGGGCGATCAACCTTGAGAAGGGATGGAATGATATGAAGCAGGCTAGGGGGAGTGGTCCAAAATAAAAGGCTAAAGCAATAATTTCCAATGGGGCAAGATAGTTCAACAACCATTGAAATAAAAAGAGTGGGAAAACATCTTATTTTTAAAGGCAAAGACTTCACGCTCAACTATTTTTGGAGCGAAAAAAGGGAAGACCGGCTGTGGACGAGAATAGAGATTGAAGAACCTTTTCGTTGATCAAAAAGGGCCGAATCGATTATAAAAGGAGGTATTGGCCTTGAGGACGCTGAAGACTCCGCTGCCAATTCCGACCAAGTTTTTTGATTGCCGCTACTCAAAGCCGACCTGCAGAGACCGACTCAGCTTGGATTTCTTGCCACCGAAGTTCTCTGATCACGATTGCCTTCTGTTTTCCTAGAGTGGAGAGAGATTGAATCTAATCTCTGACGATTGAGTCTATCTAAGTTTTTCTGTTGTAGAACAGTTGATCTAGAGCTGAAGAAAAAATAGGCCTAGATCTATTCTTTTCATACTCCTTAGGAAATTGCTTTAGTTTTGGATCCGGTTGGGCGGATAACGACTGCTTCATAGTCTATCGTGAAAACTCTGTATTCTTGCTCATGTGTTGAGCGATTCTTTAAGATTATTCTAAGTCTTAATCCTTGACCGTGTTCTTGCTTGATTTCTGTGGACGAATTTAAGCTGTAACTCTTTGAGTTGTATCAGAGTAGGAATTATTCTTGTCATAAAATCTAATGCATCCTGCAAGATCTGATCATATGGCTTGTCTTCCTCTCCCATGCACACTGAATCATTTTGGGATACGCGTATACAAAGTAACACTTCTCGGGTGCGTTCGTTTATACACATGTTTTGATATGGATACGGTGTGTTAGAACCTCTAAATTTCTTAAGGGAACCAAACTTTGTGCAAAATTATGCAAGAAGGCATCAATTACATTAGGATCCCTATAGAAAAATGAGGTAGTTGCACTCATATCTAAATATCTCAAGTTGTTGTTGATCTTCTTCAAATGATTTTTGGTGAAACAGCTAGAGAAAAGTTGAAGTGAGATGCCGGAAAAAAATTGGCTCAATTTGGATCTAGGATATCTGAGAAAATTGGGTTCAAAGTTGGAAGAAAATTTGATCAATGTACTTCCCTGAGAATCTCCACACTCAAATGATGATATCTCGAGTTCTACTGAACATTTTTGGATGATTTCTAAAATTATTACCATAAAGAAGTTGTCGAACACGTGGGAAAAGATCGGGCCTAATTTGAAACTGGAATGATGGAGAAAAACGACTTCAAAATGGATCAAAATGGATCAAAAATTCTGTCAAGTAAACTATCACAGAAAACCAGCAATCAAATTTTTGAATCTCGAACTTTATAAGGGCTTTTTGCACGATTGTAACTGGCACAGGTCAAGATTATGTGCGGAATATCGTCTCCATAGCTAGCTTTATGTTCTCAATCATTTCTTTTGTAAAATTTGCTCCTCATTTCAACCATTACTATTGTGTGTTGTTTTCTATTCAACCATTCAATCATATCTTATTGCAACTATTGCAACTGGTCTATTGCAATAATGGAACAATATATCTAATTAAGACATTCAACACTATTGGCTCATCATATCCATTAGGCTACGTGAATAATTTTTTTCGATATTTCTTTTTCAATTTGGTTATAGGCATTCCTGCATCAAAGAAATACTAAATGTCAACCGAAGTCTTTTTCTTAGACTACTTACAAAATGCTTCTTTCTACCTTGATCACACAAAAGAGAACTCCAAAATGGCTCACAACTTAGATATGCAACACTTGACCAGCCATTAGCTTTATTCAATGGAATATCATTAATGCAGGAATTGATTTCTCAAGAACAAGCAAGAACAGAAGAGTTATGGAGGAATAGTAGGTGGATTTGTATTGATCATAAAGAACAGTTACAAAAGATATATTGCATCGAATGGATGCAATTCCCTAAGACGCGTATGCATCCAGATAAACTGGCATGCTGGCCCATATATATATAATATCTAACAACTCCTCCATCAGCATATCAGCCTGGATCTATCTTCAGTTTATGGAATAGAAGTTTGTCATGGTGATGCAGAAACTTTATTCGTCCAAGTGACTTTGTAAAGATATCAGCTAGCATATCTTCATTTGTGTGAGGTTTGAGTTCAAGCACACCCATTTTGAATCCAAGGGTGCAGTTTTCAAGGTTCAGTAATCCGAGAACTTGGTTCTATGCAAACCTCACAGTAGCAAGCCCTAGGCAAGTGAAGAAAATAAACAAAATTTTATCCTGCATTGCTTTTATCCTTGAAGGATCTTGCACCAACGAAAATTTTACTGCTTCATTGATTGAACAATCTAAGCATTATAATTAGTTATATTCTAGTTTACATCCTTCTAATGCATAAAGATTGAGACATTGCCTTTAGACTCTCAAACCACAATTTGTAATGGAGAAGACCTCATACCACATACCTGATTTCTAAAACATGATCAAACAATATAACCGTGGGGAATAATGGTTTCAACTTTTCCATCAAAGGAAAGATTTCAATACCCACTGCTAAAGAACCGCTCGCTTGCTTAATTGATATTGTTATCCAATAAACTTACCCCTTTCTATTATATATACCAAAACTGTCCTATCATTACTTAGATGACTGCCATGTCATTGTTCGGAGCATTATGCAAAATAGAATAAAACTTAAAGCAATTATTGAAACACATGCAAAACTAATAACAATTAGCTAATTACTACTAAAACAAAGAAAGAGGATGTATGACTTTACCATTACTCTTGAAGCAAGGGATGCTGCTACATAAATTTGTGGGTGTTATCATAGATTTTAGAAAGAAAAAAGAACAGATCGACTAAAATAGGTAGTATTTTGCTTCCACTAATCCATATGAATACATGGTTTGACTTTACCCCTTATTCTTGAAGCACTGGATGATGTTACGAAATCTTCAGGCTTTTATCAAAAGAAGAAAAAATACATATCAACTAAGTTGGCAGTATTGTGCTTCTTCTAATCCATATGGACACGTTTTATTTAAAAAAGGGCATCAATTGTCTGCAATATACAAAACAATTGGCTGCTCAATGCAAGCATCTATTGCAACATATTTACCAAAATGTTGCCCTGACATTACTTAGAGCATCAGGCATAATATTTTCTTCACAAATAGGAAATGGAATGTAAAGATTAGTATAGTCTTATAGCCCAGGCGGAATAGACACTAAAACTTGAGAGAGGAAATCAAGTATCTAGACTTTCTAATCATGGCCATAGATTGTGAAAGTGTTATAAAAGACCCTAGCCATTAAGCTCCCATGCTTCAACTAAAGAAAATGGAAAATGAAATCTTCTTCTTAAACTTGGGGTCTACAATAGACGCATGGACCGAGAACTTTAACATATCAAGAAAGTCTATCTAGAAATCAATAATAGATAGAATACATAGAACGTTACATGCTCGAGAGGTGCAAATAAAGAATTAAAAACAAAAGACCATATTATTGGCATAGCTTAATGAGTCATTCATCCTTTGAAGATCAAACAGCTTTAGGTTTCTAAATAGGCCTTCCTCTTATCTTAAATATGACTTCATTTGGCGCGAACCAAAAGTATCTGGGATTCTAAGGCAATACTTGCACACAGAGATTCATCACTGAAGACGAAGCTATCGGGAACAACGAGATGCTATCATCAGACAGACCTACATGTTTCTTTAGCTTTCTAAGAGCCTACAAACCTCTTTGCATGAAAATGTCAATGGCATTTCCCCGAGTTTGCAATAGCTACAATGCTAAGCTAACATGCTAGCTAGTGTTATGTCTATCCTAACTACATGTGCATGAGTTAGTGAGCATTCCCATCACAACTACATGGCTTCTTAGGATTGTTCCCTTTTATTCATGCGACAAATACAACAAAATTGAAGATTCAAATGCAGAACTAATGTAAGTTTAGAATAGTAGAATACTGTAGATAGGAAAAAAACAAATGCAGGGAGCTCACCTTCTGTCTAGTTTGATCAATGATTCCTTCTATTCTATTCTATTCTATTCTTCTAGATTCACGGCATCCGGAGAGCATGTTTGTTGAACTGGATTTGTTACCACTGTCGTTCATCCATTGACGATCAAACGACCTTTAAGATTCCAAAATTCGGCTTTCTCTCATCTTAAATGTGACTTAATCTGTCCTTCTTGGAGGATGGCTTGAACACTAGAGATCCGACAGTCATATTTGACTGTCACAAAAATATTCGGGATTCTATTATCGGAGTTGCAAAAGGCAAGAAATCCTATGTAAACCAAAACTATACTACGTTGTGCCACAACCATGCCACGTTTGAATAATGAAAGGATACATTTTCTAGACAAAAGTGCCCTTTCGATAGTTTAATTTATGCCATGTGACACGGTTTTTAAGGGCAAAGTCTTTGCCACGTGGGGCAATCTAAGCCGTGGGACACGCAGCACAATGTGGGTCGTCGATCAGGGTGGAGGGACAGACGTCACGGTTTTATAATATAGGATGAGTCAGCATACCAGCTTATCTGGATGTATACGTGTCTTAGGGAAAATATATCTTTTTAACTGTTTATGATCAATACAATATCACGTACTATTCCTCCGTAACTCTTCTGTTCTTGCTTGTTCTTAAGATGGTATCAGAGCCACAAGGAAACAAGGAAACTAAGAAAAACATCTGAAGAGAGAAGATCAGGGCAAAGCTTACATTGAGGAGGATGAACGACAGATTGATTCAGCACAAGATAGCCATGGAATCCAAGAACCTATCGCTCAGTTCTGCAGAACAGAATCCATCCGCCAAAGCATCTAATTTCGTAGACCAGAAGCCACAAATCCATCTGAAATCTGTTTCTACAGCCGTTTTACACAACCAAATCCGTTTCATAGCATCCACTGATGCACAAACCCGTATGAAAGCCGCATCCGCAGCCCGTCTCCACAAGCCAAAAATATCTAGGAAAGGATGCAGCCTCCCAATATGCTAGAAATGATGCAGAAGTTTTGTGCAAAATGCTCTAAACCATCTGCAGATTGTACTTTTTCCACTCTGTACAGACTCTAATAATGAAACATAGCTCTTATTGGTCCGGGTTTTTGCACCAGTCGGCATTAAACCATAAGCTCATAGTAGCTTCTATATTGATCTCTGCTGCAAACTACATATGTACAAGTTAAGTATAGATTGACAAACTTTTATATATATGATGGGACACATCTAATAAACTTTGTTGGCATGTGATACTGATTATGATAAACAGTACTGCATCAACATACCAATCGACATTAAACCGTAAGCTCATAGTAGTTTCTATATCGGTCTCTCATAGTAGTTTCTATATCGGTCTCTGCTCAAACTACATATGTACAAGTTAAGTATAGATTGAGAAACTCTTATATATATGATGGGACACATCCAATAAACTTTGTTGGCATGCCATACTGATTCTGATAAACACTACTAGCATATCTTACCACATCAACATGAACTAAAGTTGAGCAGCAGCCACAAATACAATAATGACAACAAATGCTTTGACAGAGAGATGAAATTATCAAATTAGTTGTATTCAATATGCCTTTTGATATTTCCATATCATGATAGGTCAGAGTGTTGTATGCTAACATGGGATGTCATATCAAACCCGTGTTAGGATACTTTTTGTTATAAGTGCTCATCATACAGTGCTATGTGGCCTCTTACAAGGGATTCAGTGAAAGCACATAATAGAAAGCTAACACGAGCAAGGTATTTATGGTTTATCCTATGTTGCCCAAACAATAGGAACTGTCATGACTGGCACAAGAAATATCAATTTTATTCTATTCTATTAGTATAAGGAAATGTTTGTATACAAGAATTTCCTTCTACTTGCAATTCTGCTGTGGAAGATGTGCCGACATGCACTAGCGCGGAGGCACATTCTGATACAACAGAATTGCAAGTAGAAGGAAATGACTCAAACGTGAAGTTTGTTTACGACATTGTAAGGGAAAGGATGCATGTGCATTCCCAGCAGTTAGGGTTTTCGTTAATGAATTCCAACAGAGGAACAAAGCATTTTACAGGAAAAACTTTCCTCTTCCAAATTACACTTTTGGCTATTAGAGTAGATAAACTTTGATTTGGCTTCAATCACACACATATCATAGTTCAATAAGTCTATAATCCATCATGCTCTTCAGGCATATGCAAATATTCAAGTTCCATTTATTTCTATTCATTATACATCTTGGTGCTAAATCTGCACCTTTCTGATGCTAATAAGTGAGCCAAGTTTATACCAGCTTCGAGCAGGAGCTTTCGCATGACTTTAATATAAATGTTTCTGCCAACTTGTGTATGATTGAAGCACCATCTACTGGTTATTGAAGATCAATAAATAGTTGGGACTCAAATTGTAGAACAGAAGTTAAAGCTATGAAGACATTTGATTTATTTAAGAGTTCTGCAGTGGATGATGGTAAATGCTGTCGATGCGGTTATAACTTTCCCTGCTAGGACTCAAGATCCTCTGGCCTCCTTCCAGGTAAAGCTATATGTACAAACATTGTTTTGTTTTGATACTCTTGCTTATTTAAGACCACTTCCATATTGTTTTATTCGCATAAGTTAAAGTATGAAGGTAAACGTATACTTGCATATATTGCTTTGTTTTGTCATTTTGCTTATTGAAGTGTTCCATGTTAATATCTTGGTTCTATGAACGACCTGTTATCTATTAACAAAAGTATTATCTATCACCAGAAATACAAATGAAATATAATCAGATCAGTTCTCATCTCAGAGATATGTCTACATGTTGCATGCTATAGTGTTTGGTGAGCCAAGGATATGATAAAATATCCTACAAAGTTATTGCTTCTTACATCTTGCTTATTAGTGGTCAGGTCTCATTATAATGGTAATTGCAATGATTTCAAGTGTTTCATGACCCAGGATGAGAAAATATGATGTAAAGTTATTACACTCTACATCCATGAACGTGGAATTTCTAATGTAGTTGACGATAATATAGATGCCTATACCTTTGTTCTTATGAAGCACAAGCTTAGGACTCTCTACATCTATGAACGTGGAATTTCTAATGTAGTTGACGATAATATAGATGCCTATACCTTTGTTCTTATGAAGCACAAGCTTAGGACGTGATCTGCGAGCAACCTTAGTTTAAATATATAAACAGCAATTGCTCTATCTATTCTAGGCTCTAATGTCTTGATAATAATATTTGTATTTTATGATACTCTACTCTATTTAGCAGTCTTAAATTTGGAAGCAAAGTTCACGGCCATAGCAACTACCGAACCAATAGTTGTACACTCCAATTTGTCAAAACATCTTTCAACCTTTGTGGTGCATGCTCAAACCAATAGTTGTACACTCCAATTTGTCAAAACATCTTTCAACCTTTGTGGTGCATGCTCAAGCTGATGATAATAGACCTTTGTTCTAATGAAGCACAAGCTTAGGACGTGATCTGCAAGCAATGTTACTTTTAATCTATAGACTGCCAATTGCTCTATGTACTCTAGGCTCAATGTCTTGATAATAATATTTGTATTTTATGATATTCTACTCTATTTAGCAGTCTTGAATTTGGAATGTTACCTTGAGTAATGCCGGCCAGCTGATTGGGAGCCTCATAACATGGATTTCGCCATGCTTACACGTAGACCAGGGCAAACATCCATCCTCAGCACAAATGCAAAGCCCGGGGGTGCAATCCATAGTGTTTCTGCTTCTTAGTACCATGATTTTCCATCCGGTATTCTTGTCCTTCGGGATCAATAGCCGACCAACACCATGTTCATTCTTTGCCCTTGCATCTTTGCCCATATGCTCAAATCTGGCAGTCTTTGCCATTTTTTTTCCGTCCTGCATCTTTGTCATTCAAATCCGGCTCTAGGCTAAATAACAACAGAGGAAAAACGGGAGGCCGGAGGTCTTTGAGCCTGAAGAGGGGTTCTTCAATCCGGCATATGGACTGCTACGCAATCTGGATAGATTGCAGATCAGAGTGGATGCAGAAATCTGACAGCTCTGCTCTCTGCTCCACGGCGGCTCTGCCCTCTGCTCCATGGCGGCTCCTAGCACAATCAAAAGGCCAAAGGTTATTCCACACCAGCGGATCTATTAGAAGACCCGAAAACATGTCAAGGAATCTGGCTTACAGGGGGCTTCATGAACGGGCTTGAAGATCTGGCATATGACTCCAAGAACAGGCTTCAAGATCCAGCAAACAGGCTTCAAGAACAACCTTTTTTTCTTAGGGACAGATCCAATGGCAAAAATCCCTCCGCAGCGTCCGTTGTCTGTTCCAGATGTTCCTGCACAGAAATCCATAGAGTTTTTGGAGCCAGCATTTGGGATAGAGGTCAGAAGGCTGGACCACAACCGGATGTGAGTTTGTTTTGTTGTGGCCTTCATCGTGAGACTGTGGAGCATTGTCTGGTTTTATGCCCTCACTTGCAGGCTGCCTGGGATTGGGTTAGGGCTCTATTTCAGGTGAGATTGACTAGCCAGCAGTTGCTGCTTCATGCGTATCCTGGTGCTTGGCCGCTCTTGCGGTAGCAAGCCTTGCATCTGTGCGTGGCTTGGTTGCTGTAGCTGATTTGGAAGCGGCGGCGGTTGTGGATATTTCAGGGGATTCAGCAGCCTGCAGCCTCTCTGATTCCTTGACTCAGGTACAAGCTGTTTCAAAGCTTTCTGGTATTCCCGGGATTAGTAGAGCAGAAGTTTGCCATTTGGCGGGACTTCTTGGGTGTTGTAGATGGTGATGGTCGGTTTGTATAGCAGTAGAGTTGTAGTTTTTCTGTGAGTTTGTTGTGGTGTGTCGAGGTATCGCTGTCTCTTTGGGGCAGTTCTCCTTCCTCCTCACTTGCTTTGTAACATTAACATTCTTTTAATATATTGATGACACAATTCTTCATTTTTTTTTTTTTTTTTTTTTTTTTTTTTTTTTTGCGTCAGATTGAAATGTAGTGATTTGTAAAGTATGCAGATGGGCCGAGCTAGAAATCGAAAACACTACCACTGCATTCACCCCTCTAGAGCCTGATACTGAAATAACAGGGATTGTGAGCCCGAGAAAAACATCGCCATAACATCGAGATCAGCTTCAACTATCTTGATGCAGATGCTGTTATCAGGTATACCATTACGTGGGTATTTTTAGCTGATAATCGAGCACTTTATAATGTTTTTAGCCCGGATATGGCTCCCCCTAAGCTCTACTAGATTATTCCTCGGGTCGCAGCAAATCCAGGCGTTCCGCGACATTCCTTCTTGCAATCTGAGCAATTTTTGTGAAAATCTTGAGATACAGTGAGATGCAGCAATCCGGAATCATGATGCAGAAAAAGAAGAGCCTAAAAGGTATGTACCAAATTTTAAATTTTGAACATGGGCGGGAAAAAAAGGCAGGGTATAAAAAAAAAGGCGGGGTATAAAACAAAAGCGGGGCATAAAAAAGAGATTGAATAACTAATATGGGATTATAATTTGACATACATGTTTATACGTCCCCAATTTTTCTTTTTAGACGTGTGCTACTAGGTTCACACGTTACACATTATGTTGCCATTTTAGCTGCACGTTTTCTAATGTGCCTAAGGCATATAATTCTTATTTTAAGGTAAAAAATAAACTTCCAAAGATCTTGCATTATCTCTACATATGTAATTGATATTGTAATTTTCCTTTTTTTTTCGTTCCCTCAAAAAGTTTCTGGGCCGCAATCTATTTCTCTCCTTTGTTGCCACGTGTTTGCTGGACAGTACTGTCCGTCAGATTCTCATAACGTGTCCTGGGGATATGGCGGTGGATGGCCTGGAGTAACTCCTCCTGCTGGCATACTTCCATCCTCTGAGACTTTTTGCACAAGTGCGTCTAGGCCTGGCGCTTCCAAGACAAACTTCTACATCTATTTGGGCTTCGGCTCCAGCTAATCTGTCTATGGCACTTCTCGGCAAGAAGCAAGATCCACTAGTTCTCAAACTCTGCAGAGGTCCACACTTCGAGGGTCCCTGTGTTTCGCTGGCGCCGGATTCTTCTCTGTGCTTGAAATTACTCATTCGATAAACAGGGCCAAAGCTGCCTAGATTCTTACTAGACAGATTGCTAGAAGCGTGCATGCAGAATAGGCATCCAAAGTTTTTAGCTGTTGTAATTTTATCTGGGGGTCATAAAATCAAGCAGTTAGTTAGTAATATCCCACAGTTGAATGCAGACATGGTTCTCGGTCCTATTCCTTCTGGATTTGCATCATATTCTATATTTGAAGCAGATTATGTGCAAGAAGAAGCGAGATCCATGATCTGTTCCAGTCTAATCTGCTCCAATTTATTCAAGATAAGCCGATTTAAAAGGAGTGGTGCTGGATTGATACTTTGATTTTTTAGACAGACACGAACTCAATATCTTACTCTAGAAAAACTTTGATTTTTTAGACAAACACGAACTCGTTATCTTACTCTGGCGATTTTTTCCCAATATCTTACTCCAGCGTTGCTTGATACCGGATGATTTTTTTCCAAAGCAGGAAGCAGAAAATAGAAAGATAAGCAAAGACAGTGATGTTTTTCATTCGTTGTTCTTGCTTTTCTAGATTTGCCATTGGGTCAATGCAGTCAATCTGCTTAGATAAGGCTGGGGTCGAGAAAGTTGTAGATCCACGTTCACAGATAACAACTTTAGTTCAGTATATATTTGGTGGACTTCTGCAATCTCAAGTAATGAAACCTCCTTGGAAAGAATAAGGGAATTGGATCATCACTTAGAAAATGCAGTATGAAGACAAAATGTTTTGCAGGTGAAATGTTTCCACACAATGCCATATATAAGACATTGGAAATAAGTACAAAACAAACTCTTCAGATGTAAAAGATATATTTGGCAATAGTATTTGTTTTTTGTATCACTATCGTTATTCTGGAAAATATGGAAACTGGAGTTATCCAAGCTTAGATTCATTTAGTTCAATTTCGCAGGTTCAGAACTGTGATCGTTTCGGCTTAATATCAAACCTTAATTAAGAAGAGTTGGACAAAAGAAATGTTCGCGGCGGCCTTGGCCGCCGCTATAAATTTCTTGTATACATTAAAGTTTGTTGACCCATTTTGAAAGTGTATTTACGACACAAAATAAGGACAGGTACTCTTTCATGCATATGATCATCTTAGTTCCTATCACTAAGTTGCAAAAGGTTTACATAGGCTTAATAGGTGTAATGCATAGGTTTATATAGGTTTAATCATTTCAACGTGCTTTCATAAGTTTAATGCATAGGTTTACATAGTTTTAATGCATAGCTTTCATAGGTTTAATGCATAAGTTTAGATAGGTATAATAGGTTTTGTTAAAAATGGTGCTCTGCAGAAATAACCTCTGGCCCTCAAAACTATGTCTTAAATTGTGAGTTGCCTTTCTCGACCCGCGAGTCGATACATGTATCAGATCTACAGTTTCCAAAAATGGCCTTCAGAATTGTGTTTTTCACTATGAGCTACCTTTCTCGACTCGCGAAACGAGAAAGGCCTCCTTATCTGTGTTTTTAACTCTGAATTGCCTTTCTCGACTTGCGAGTCGAGAAAGGCTCTGACCATTGCATTTTTCACTCTGAACTGTCTTTCTCAGACAATAAGAGGGTTCCAAGAAAAAGTGGGAATGGCATGTGACCCACTTTAAATGCGACTTTACTGCTTCGATACCAATTCTAATTCTGTGCAACTTATGCAGGATTAGATACACAAAATTTCAAAATCTCTTCTTCTTCTATCCATTTAAACATCAGATACAAAATTTGCCACAAAAAAGCATTTGAAAGGCATATATGCGAAGGCTGAAGCAGAAAGACTGACTTGATTCCTGTCTATATTTTCCACCAATGGTCTATCATCAATGGGTCATAAGAATGCTGGTCATACCTTTGTGTGGTTAATGCCAATATTTAGTACCACAACACCCATTTTATTTTGTAGTAAAAATCAAAACCCAGTAGTACCGTACTTGCAAAGTAGTAGTGATTAGCTATGATACTATTTTAAAGAAGCCAATAAGTGCAGCCACAGATTTATCACAGAAGAGGAAGCTATCACGAACAAAAGGTGCTCTCATCAGACCAATAGTTTCTTAAGCTTTCTTAAAAGCCTAAAAACCTATGGAAAGCACCATTGCATGAAAATGTCAATTGCATTTGCCCTGCGTAATCATAGCTACAATGCTAAGCCATATTGCTTTCAATATAGTGATGTTACAAAATATGTTTTGCAGTTAGTCCGCGCATGAGTTAGTGTGATGTCTATCCTAACTATATGAGCAGGAGTTGGTGAGCGTGTTCTTCGTAACTATATGTCTTCTTAAAATTGTTCCCTCTTATTCATCTGAGAGTGGTTGTGCATAGACTGCATTATCGGACTAGAGCATTTATCGCTGCAACAAAGCATAAGTTTATTGCAGAATATTGTGACAAATACAACAAAACTCAAAGATTTAGATGGATCTATGAAAAGGACGCCCTTTGGCTTAGGGATAAAATCTCGTTCATGTAATTGTTTTGTCTTATCCATATGACTGCATTATCATGCTAAGCCATACTGTTGCTGCACCAAATTCCATCCATCCGAGTCCTCGGATCGAGATTCTAGAGGGGGCGAGCATGCATGTCTCGCATGCATGCATTGCATGCCTTCTCTGGTTGGGAGATCGCTATATTAGGCGAGGTTCTTCATCAACGTCTCATCGATGCTTCCTCTTCTCTCTCAGCAGTACCTTATTCTCCATTCTTTGAAACCATGCAGGGGAGGGGCTTCTCCCTGCTTGGATTGACCAATTTGGCGTTTCTTTCATGCTGTGGCATGTCCTTTTTCGACCTTGCCTCTTCTTTAGCTATAATCCTTTGACCTTCGTCCTCGATCCCGTTTTGCTAAGGAAGTTCTCTTCTATCCGGGAGGTTTTTGTCGTTTTCATGCGAGCCCCATTCTAGAATTCCAGATCGAGATTCTAGAGGGGGCGAATATGCATGTCTTGCATGCATGCATTGCATGCCTTCTCTGGTTGGGAGATCACTATATTAGGCAAGGTTCTTCATCAACGTCTCATCAACGCTTTCTCTTCTCTCTCAGCAGTACCTTATTCTCCATTCTTTGAAACCCACCCTCCCCCCCCTCCCCCTTAATTGTTTAATGTATTTGTCGCCTGGCACGTGTGACAAACCCCTCTATTTGAAGAGGTTTTTGTTTTGTTGTCGCGTGGCACGCGTGATCAGCCCCTTCACTTTGGGAGGTTTGTTTTGCCACATTTTTTCTAGTGTTGGTGATGTGCAGGTACATGTTGACAAGCAGCAGCAGCTTCGACTTCTCCATTTGTGGGTTCTTTGAGAGCGAATTCTCAGCCTTACGTTTGTCCAAACCCCTGCGGCTACCCACTATCCACCATTGTAGAAAATCTGCTGAGATGAATGAGAAGCCTATCTAGAGGTTTTTGTCGTTTTTATGCGAGCCCCATTCTAAATATAAGCTTAAGATATGTAGACTGTGGCAAATAAAACAAATGCATGGAGCTCACCTTATCTCAGAAGAACGGAATAAGAAAAAACAGAGGCATCTCTTTCGCTTAAGCAAGACACATACCAAAACAATGGCCACTGGATTTTGCCTACAAAAACGAAAACAGTTTTGGATCTTGCAAAAACAAATGAGAACTGAAATGAGGAGTCAAATTCTTTTGATGAATCCAAAAGGCAGATTGGCAGTGAAAATCCATCTTTCTTATCTTGCTGTTGGATAATACAAACGATCCTTTGGTTTGTGCTTTCCATGCACCTAGAATGATATCAGAATCATCTGGGTCTATAATTACCATTTTTAGGGCAACTGCACTGGAGGGGACTCCTAAGATTGGTATCGGCATCAATGGAATTGACATTATCTCGGATTGGTTAGTACTAAAACGCTGGGTAAGATTGTTAATACTATCGCCTGTGGTGAGGTTGTAAATCAAAAGAGCTGTGGAACATCCATCTGTTGGAATGCAAGAACAACAAGCGTAAAAGAGAAGTGCAAAGCATAATACCGAAAGGAATAATGCAGATGTGGGCAGAAGGATGGTAAAGGCGACTTGTTCAAATTCAACGCCAAAGCCGTGGATCGAGATATTCTATGGCTTCAGATGTACATACCACTAGAGGAAACTGAATTTGTACAAAAGCCAGCTTTGTTGGAAAGAATTCGAGAGAAGATTTGAAGTTCACACCATGCAGAGCAGAGGGATCTAAGGTGCCGGTATGACTCCTGGCTATGGCTATGGCTGCATCCCTCTATGGCGCCAGAAAATAAGCCACAACCGATCTTGTCTTGTTACTCCCCTTGCAACATGTTATATTTCGATGGCAGCAATGATGGCTATGGTCTAAGATCTTACACGGCTTTGCTCAAGGAACCGAGGGATTGCTTGCAGAGCAAGAAATCATACAGAGCCAGGGATTGATTGTAGAGCAAGAAAGGTGAATCACATGTGAGCTTGAGGAGGCTTCAAATAAAATTGCCTCAAACAAATAAAGTGCAAACAGAAATTGAAACCGTATTATATATGAGTGATGATCTTTCTGTGTGCAATGTTAAAAGGAATGGGCATCCTTTATTATAAAGTTTTAGTGTATGTCGTGCATAAAACCCTAAAATTTTGACGGCTCAGATTTGATCTTTAATTTAGTTCGACGGGCCAGATAGCCCGTTGTTTTTCCTTCTCGCTCTAGCCGTTTAGGGTTCAATGGCTTTTCTCCCCCTTTCCACGTTCTAGGGCCCGGAATAGCGCCCATATGGATTTCGTACCTCGGCTGAAGCAGTTGGAGAAGTTGGAGCTTTGTTCGAGCTTTGGAGGCCACAGCTGGACAACAAGTTTTAAAGATTTATGCCTTCAGACTTTCTCTCCGGGCTGCTTTGTCGAGGTGAGAGCATATTAGCTACAATCTTGAGCTTCGGCTATAAGCCTATAGCGAGCTATGGGAAAAGCTTAGAAAGATGCAACACTCTTCTCTTAAGCCATAGCAAGTTAGAATCATTCATCTTCAAGAATAGATATGGTGTATGCGTGCAATTTGGAAGGCCTATGATATTTGAAGTTTTGTGATTTAAGCGCACTTCGATAGGTCCTAAACAACTACCAGCCACATATCAAAGAAGCTTGAATGAAACACTCTTTATTTTCTTTCTTGCGTCTGGATCTAGCATGTTGCAAATAAAATGTGAATACAGGGCAAATCGGTTCAAATATGCCAGTCAAATTGCTTATCATGGATGAATGCCCTGGCGAAATGGCCAACTAATATGCCATTATGTGAGCAAGTCATTACTATTTTCCTGCAAAGATATCAAAAGCTCCATTTCTTTGGGCGTGAGCAAATGGAAGAGAATATTAGGTATCAAGCTCTTAGACTTGGCTATGGCATTACCCGACTTTTGGCAATCGGATATGCTAACACAAGCCGACCCGGTATGAAGATTTCTTCGCCATAGCTAGAAAGCCAGAAAGCTCTATGAACTTTAGGGTGTTGCACTGCTGCGGGTATGATTCAAATGCCAAGGTTTCCTGTTGTTGCAGGTTTGAGTTGAGTAGGTAGCAGGGAGTATTCCAGGCAAGCATGAATATACGCTTTAGACAGCGGCATAAGGACAGGACTAGGATTATCTTAAGATGACGCCTCTCCTAAAAGCGTCTTCTTTGCTCTTTTGAGGTAAATCTCCACTTTGTATCATACTGGCCAATGCCAAACTAATAGGGTAGTATGCATATTGGTTGCGCGGATTTATTTTCCTGCAAGGAATTTACCTGCAATGAGAGTATTTATATTGGATCCATACGCTATTTACAGAAGTTACAAAGTTCCAGCAGGCAATGACTTTCTTTGCATAACAATTCCAAGTGATGTTGCGAAGCAAAATGTGGAAATAACAATAATTATTGTGTGCTGAAATTTTTTCTTTTTTGCAGTTGAAACATTTGTTATGTTAATAGATAGGAATCATGCTATTGAGACTCTGAAATCTTTGATATTTCCAGAATAGAATATGGATGTCTGAGGAGAAGGACATGATTAGATCGTATGTTCACACAACCAATGAACAATAGCAGATGAAGATAGCAGAAGATCAATGTGGTAGATGTATGCTTTATTTGCAGTTGTTCATTGTGTATGTTATTTATTCAAAGTGATTTAAGCGCAATGTTTTGAGAAAGCCACAAGCGGGGTATTTTTTTTTCTTTGCCGGTGATTGGTGAGTTGGAGAAAAAATGTGAGAAGGTCTTTGTTGTTGTGGGAGTAAATACCGCTTTTAATAGCTATAAAAGATGTAACTTTGTTCGAGAAATATGGATGCCGGTTTCTTGCAATTAAATTGTATCATTACAATGCGAGAGTTCGAACATGCTTAGATTGAATATTTCTCCAAGGTGGATAACACTTGAACTAAACTTTTCTCAACTCCAGCAAAGTTCAGGAATAGTTTTTGCTATAGCAGTTTTGGCAAGAGTGCATGCAGGATTCGATTCCTTGCGGTCTGCTAAAACCAGGCATAGAATTTTCGGCCAGCCTAGGGAGCTGCTATGGCAGGCAGGAGCTCTTTCGGGGAGCCAAGAATCTGCATTCAAGTCATGTTTAGTTTTCTTAGCTCAACGGTGCAGAGGCAAAAAACGTTCTTTCGAGATGGCTGAAGATAAACTTGCTTTTAGTTATCTATTTTACCTCAGTGCCATAGAAGCTGAAGCTTACTTCTTTCCTTTGCTCCCCTTCTATTTGCGGTAGCGGCCGAGGAGAGGATCAAAGCGAGCAAATATGCCTTGTTTGGATTTGCCTGCAGAACCGCGGTGCGGAACCACGGTGCTAGAAGACCATGGTTCTAGAAGGCCATGGGGCTCATGTTACTGCTTCACCATTTTGCAGATTCTTCAGAAGATGCGGGGCAAAGGGCATCCGTGGTAGATATAACGACAAATCTGAGGGGCTGGGCGTGGCGTGCGGTTTGCGTGGATTCGAGTTGTTAACCGAGAAAAAGCAGGATGGTAGTTTCGGCTTTTCGAGGTGCTCACGGTTTCCTTTGCGACCTTTTTGCTTGAATATATCGGATGTTTTAACGAAAATGAACATATATTTGTTGGAATGATAGTAAAAACTACCCGAGAGGGTAATAGGCGAGGATATTTATGAAGGAGACACTCTGCAAGTATATTTTTTCGAGATAAATTGACTGCCAAGAACTTCTTCTTTCTATTGAGCTTTGATAATAAAGAAGGTAACGGATCAAAGAAAGAAGAGAAGGCATGAGCGAGAAAGCAAAAAGAGATGGATCTTTGGATTCTATGCCAACTTTTAAGGATGTATATATGCTCTTGACTTTTAGTAGAAAACCATGAAAGCTTTTGACTGCATCAAAATTCACTCTGCAGAGACTACTTAAACCTCTATTTTGGTGTTACCTCATTTATGCAATGTCCTTTGGTGTTCCAGAAGGTTGCAAATGGCTTGCCAATGGCAGATGGATGCAATTTACGTTGCAAGGGGTGATCCGTGGACTGGCTGTGAACTTCCTATCCTAGAGAATTTGTTCATATTCCTCAAGGATTTGGCTCTATCTTGAGGCCCATAACTATTGTAGCCCAAGTGTAAAGAGTCCATGCCAAGGTTTTTCAATTACATGAGTTCGAAAATCTTGGTTTTGTAAACGACTCTATGCTAAGGTTTTTCAATTATCATGCACATTCTTGAAAATCTTGGTTTTCTTATGACGTTAAGGGCCTTCAATCATTTGGTATAATGTCTTTCTTATATGCTGGGTATTGATATATTTTTACATTACATGATGCAAAATATTAATGATGCTACATCAAGAGATGTGAAATGAAATTACAACTATAATAAGCCGGTCTTCTATCTTGAGTTAGCATGGAACTCGAAGAAGTCTCTACAAGAAATATACTTTTACCATCATTTGCAACATTTGGAATTCATATTTGTAGTGCATGCATCATTTGATAATAATAGATAATTGTTTAATGCTTCATGTACATGACTGTTTTCTATGCGATAAAGAGCAACCAACCATAATAAGCACATAAACTCAGCACATCACTAATAGTGGGTACTTTTACATTAAAATTGGTAACCTTACTAGGCATATTGTATCCCATTTCACATGCATCTCAAACCCTAATAGTTGGTCACAATTTTGCATACAAGGTTCCTAAAATATGTATGAAATACACAATAAACATTCAAATACATACATATCCTTTTTCGTGAACTTTGTATGTAACTAATGATCATGTGCAAAAAAACCTAGCAATCATGATGTGTTGGGCATGCAAGGATGGAATTAAAATGATGTGACACAATACGCACATCCCTTTGGCAGGATCATGCTTCAAAAGAGGGCATAAAAGGGACAGAGATGGGCTTTGTCATAGCAATGGTTAACAATCCCCGCATGATATTCGATATTTGTTGCAATATGACGTTCATACAAGAGTTTTTAAGAGATAAACAAACTTATGCCCAGCAACGCTGGGCACCATTACTTCATTGTCTTAAAGTTTGTGGTCAATGCAATGCTACATGCTATGAAATTTCCCCCCCCTAGACTTTATGTGGGAAAATATGTCGGAGGAGGCTTCCACAAGGTTCGGACCTAGCTCGCTGTAACGGGCTCGTCAGGCCCTTAGGGACTGGTCACATGAAGCTGTTGACAGGGAAGAATCCCTGTTAATCGTCTAAACCGGAAGGGTCACATGCACCCAAATGATAGGAACGAAGCTCTATTGACAGGGACTGCTTCCTTGGGCTCCTACCCTCGGTTGAATGGATTCCTATCAACAGGAATCCGTTCGATTTCAACACGTGGCTTGTGTTTTTCATCTAGCACCGCAGATTTTGAAACCTCTTGCTACGTGAAAGAAGGAAGATGGCTCTTGCAGTTCATATCCTATCGACAGCTTCATGTGACCCAGCACAAAAAAAACAGGTTCCTATCAATAGGAAATGATCCCTGACAACAACAGCTTCATATGTGATCAGACCCTTACCAAGCGAAATTGCCTCTTCCGGCACATTTATCCCTAACATAAAAAGATAGCGTCTATTTTCTATTTTATAAGCATTGCTCAGTCGATTTGTTCAAACCATGTTGACCTGGCAGATAGGGAAGCCCACGCGCTACTTGTGATCTGGCCATATCTTATAGAATTGGTGATAACGGGACACTTTTCGCACTTCGATGGCTGGCAGAATGTGTACTACAAACGCCGTGCCTCTTCTTCCAAACCAGCTGCTCCGACAATGCGACTTGTAGATCCTGTAACATTTGACTTCTAGTTTTTCTGGCTAATTACATCTGGCCTTCGGTTTCGAAGAACCGCAGATCATACATATAAATTCTTTTCTTCTAGATCTGTAGCCTTTTCTGCAGACACCCAACTCCAAAACTAATAAAATAACTTGAATTTGTCATTGCCCAATTCAAATATGTATTGCACGTTTTAAGCATAGTTCGTCGAGACCTATGCTTTCATGCGCCTCTGTCCCATATTCGTGCTTGGGTTTCATGCTGATGCTAACCGAGAAGTGAAAAACCGAGGCAAAATTTGAAGGAGGCTAGTAAATCTGGCTCTGCACAAGATGAACCCACAGGACGTTTTGATTGTGCGGGAGCCAGAGAATGCCATTATGCTGAGATGCGGTCATGTGTTAGGGAAGAAGACCATACTAAAGAGTGATCATTTTCCTGGTTGTCAGAACAAAAAGCTGCGCCCCCATGTGCCTGGAGCTCCAAATTATCGGCAGGTGCTTCTTAGCAATTCCAAGTATTGTGTGTTTAATCTTTGTTTCCGTTGTAATTTGAAAATCATTAGCAGACTTGCATATTGCATTGCATGGAAAGAATTATCCCCTGTCAAGGATGTTAAATTGCAAATGTTGCACTCTGTCAGGTGGTGTCATTGCCCATATATGGTGTTGCCATTCCAACAATTGAAGGAATACTTAATGTGCTTAACCTTATTGGAGCCAATAAGAAAGTGCTTTGGTACAATCTAAGGGAGGAGCCAGTAAGTAGTCAAAATTTTTTAGCTACGAAGAACTGGAAAGTATTCTGACAGCATCTTTGTTTTAAGGTCATTTATATAAATGGGCGGCCATTTGTCTTGAGAGAGGTTGAAAGGCCATTTTCAAATCTGGAATACACGGTATCTGACTTCTCACTTTTCAATAGTTTTCATGAATAAATTCAGCAGGTTGATGTGCTTAGTTTGATGGAGTGGGTTCTATGCAGTGTAATTATTATGATAAGCATAGACATCTGCATATCCGATGAAGTGACCAAAGTTGATGTCATGATGGCATTATGAATTAAGGGTTGTTTCAGTCATTTCCAGTAATCCAAACTTGACTACTTTTACAAGGCTTATGCATGAGCATGTGAAGAATTATATTACTATTTTTACACTGTGTGTATCTAGTTATCCACTGCATTGTATATCTACTTAGCAGTCATGGTGCGTTTTAATCTCATTCCATTATACTTGCTTGGACATATTTATTAACCATATGGTACAAGACTACAGGGAATAAATAGGATAAGGTTGGAGGACATGGAAGCTCGATTGAAGAGTGATGTTTTAAAGGAGGCTTCTAGGTATGCTGCCATTTGTGTTGAATTTTTTCTCTCTGTTTTAAAGACGCAACTTTACGATTTATTAATTTTCATGAAGGTATGCAAATAAGATATTGGTGTGTGACGAGAAGCCAGATGGTCAGATGTTTGACCAATGGGAGAATGTTAGTGAGTTTTCTGTGCAGACTCCGTTAGAGGTAAATATAGGTTTTACACCATCTATGAGGGCAGATTAGTTTAAAATGACTCTATACACCTCATCATGCTCTGGTGCAGGTGTATGAACGTTTGGCAACAGAAGGTTATAAAGTTGAATATGAACGTCTACCCATCACCGATGAGAAAGCTCCCAAGGAAACTGATTTTGACTTATTGGTAATTTGTTTCTCTGGCTATGTTTGAGATAAAACATAAAAGCAATGTCGACCAAGGAGTTAGTGTATTGGAAAGTGTCACTGAATATTCTTGTTATTTTGTTGTTGTTAAGGACCATAATGTGTATCTACAAATTGCTTAGGTGGAACACATGTCAAAGGTGGATTCAGATACAGCTTGTGTTTTCAATTGCCAGATGGGCCGTGGTAGGACGACCACTGGCATGGTGATTGCAACCATTACACATCTCAGACGAACAGGACCTGCTGGTAATAGATTTCAAAATTTGACAGGAACCCTAAAATTGAACGTATGAATGCTTTCCATCATATAATGATGTTCCAAGATGTAAATGTCATATTATCACCAGGTTTTTCATCCTTATTATGGACTTGCCCCTATTAAGTAGGCAAGCAGCACAAACAGTTGCAGCTTATTCATGAATTTACATTTACATGAAAGAAGATGCTTCTCTCTGCACACCATCCTAAACCATATCAAGCATAAATAATTTTTCTAGTAAAAAAAAACTGGAATGTAATGAAGTGAAAAGTTTGCTTGCATAAGAGTCTAGGTAGTATGGGCAAAACTGTCCGAATAGTTCTTTGTCAATGAGCTTACTCATTGCAACTAAAAATGGGAAAGCAGCACATTTTTTCAACATGCAGGAATTCAAAGGACACTTTCTTCTGGACTCATTCTTGAGTACTCTGAGGATGCAATTGAGGAAGTTCCAGATTCTGAAGAATCATTACGGAGAGGGGAATACACTGTAATAAGAAGCCTTATTCGCGTGTTAGAAGTAAGCATTTGCTTTAGACAAATAGCAACTGTTATGGATGCATATTCTTGTGTGTCAGTCTTATATCAGCTTGAATAAAAGTGGGTGTATTTCAATTGATGGAAAAAATTGAATCATGTACTGATTTTATCTCTTGTGCTGATAACAGGGTGGTTGTGAAGCCAAGAGACAACTTGATACAATAATTGATAAATGTTCCGCAATGCAGGTACTCAAAATCTTCTATAACATCCTATGACTTCTATGACTAATAATGAGAGCAAAGCCAATAAATAAAGAAAGGAAGGACAACCATTTAGGAGGTAAGGTAACAGACAGAAACAAGTAATTAGTGTGTATGATAATAGAAAGACAGTGCTATGCACATGAAGGCTTGATATGATGAGCCACAAGAATGTTTAATTCGTTGTTCAGTGTCTGGTAGGACGATATCAACTAGAGTATTTTCTGAACCAGGAAATCAGGAAATCTTATTGGTCTGCTGCTATATGAAATAAAATCTGGAACTGTAAGTTTCTGCTCCAGATTCATAGTAAGGGTCTCTTTTGAACATTGCCATATTGCAAGTTTGTTAGATCATTTCAGCATATTGTGAAGTGAAACTTCAAAGTTTTATAGTTACTTTACCCTGACATTCTATGCTGGCAATGCAGAACTTACGGGAAGCAATAGCTGTGTATCGTAACAGTATTTTGAAGCAGTCAGATGAAAAAAAACGCGAAGCAGCTCTTTCCTTTTTTGTCGCATATCTTGAACGCTACTATTTCTTAATCTGCTTTGCTGTATACATATACACAGAGCAGTCAATTCTCTCCAATGGAAATGCTGGGAAAGACAGCTTTCATCTATGGATGAAAGCAAGACCAGAACTTTATAGCATCCTGAGAAGGTGGGTAATGCAATATTGTAATTTGGGAAAGCACCAAAGGACCATTGATATATCCTTCCTTAAAATTTGAGAACAAAATGTTGCTTGAGCAACATATGCTTCTAGGAGTCTACTGATGATCCAATGCCATGCTTGCACAAAGCACCGGGGTTATTTGAAAAGCCTCTATGTCCCACACATTAAGTGTAACATATTTTATAATGTTGACCAATGGATCAACGTTAGGTGTAGGCCTGGATGTTTTCTTTTGTGACGAAGCATTTGATTTTACTTCTAGCTCTTTCTGGTATATTTCTCTGCTTTCTTAGACTACAATGTTCAGATGATTTTGATTTCTTGCAGATTGTTAAGGAGAGATCCAATGGGCGCTCTTGGGTATAGGAACAGTCCTCCAGGTCTGATAAAAAGGACTACTTCTAATGATGATACCCGGCCATACAAGATGGAAGCTATAGTGGCTACAAGAAGTGGAGCTGTACTGGGCCGGCAAACTATTCTAAAAAGTGATCACTTTCCAGGTTGCCAAAATAGCAATCTTCCAGACAGAGTTGAAGGGGCACCAAATTTTAGAGGAGTTCCAGGCTTTCCTGTCTATGGTGTAGCAAACCCTACGATAGATGGGATTCGGGCAGTGCTCGATAGGGTTGCTGATGGCAACCAACAGAAGCCTATTCTGTGGCATAACATGAGAGAAGAGCCAGTAATTTACATAAACGGAAAGCCATTTGTGTTGCGAGAAGTAGAAAGACCATTCAAAAATATGTTGGAATACGGTAGCGCGATAGCTTCAATTAGGCAATTGTCCTAAAATGGGTTATGATGCAAGCATTGGCTGTAATGTTCATTGCAGGGTATTGATAGAGAGAGAGTCGAACAAATGGAAAGAAGATTAAAAGAAGATATCTTAAGAGAGGCTGAGCTTTACGATGGTGCTATAATGGTGAACCATGAGACGGAGGATGGACAAATATTTGATTCATGGGAGTCAGTAAATGCAGAAGTAGTGCAGACGTCGTTGGAGGTTTATGATTGTTTGCAAGCTGAAGGGTTTTGTGTCAATTATGCACGTGTTCCAATAACTGATGGCAAGGCTCCAAAGAGTTCTGACTTTGATAAGCTTGCAAGCAATATTGCTTCTGCAGCGCCTGACGTTGTATGTGTTTTCAATTGCCAGGTATGATGAAGTGTTTGCTCATAATTGATGTTGCGGAACATATAGCGTTCAAAAACTAAGTGTTGTTTGAGAAACAGATGGGACGGGGGCGCACGACGACTGGTACTGTGATTGCATGTCTCATAAAACTGCGTTGTAATATTGGCAGACCTCTGAAGTTGCCATCCTTTCTGTTCAAGAAACCAGACATTGAGAGTCGCGGAGTAACAATAGATGAAGATGGTGATATTGTGTTTGGCACATCTGGACAGAAGGTGGAGCAAGAGCCTTTTGTAGTGCCTCTAATAGATGACATACCCATTGTGAGACGGATCACAAGGTCACTTGAGAACGGGTCTGAAAGCAGGGCAATACTAGATGTTGTTATAGATCATTGTGCAGCAATGCAAAACTTGCGACAGGCAGTACTATATTATCGAAAAGTATTCAACCAGCAAGACCTGGATAACCATGTAAGAAGGGCAGCTCTTAGCCGTGGAATGGAATATTTAGACCGCTACTTTATGATGATTACATTTACATCATATCTTGGAAGTGAGGCATTTGATGGGTATTGTCAACCTGGTTGTATGGGCATGCCATTCAGAGCATGGCTACGCAGATGGCCTGAAATTAGGCAGATGAAATGGGGGATGCATCTTCGCTCGGCTCAATTTTTTACAATACCTGTAAGTTCGATGATACACTTGTCATGCTGATGACTGAGATACCCTCAGACATAATTACCTGATACATCTTTGCAAATATTTGCAGGAAATTACATTGAGAACGCTTACTGAATATGCTGAGGGAGATGAAGCGATGGAAATGAGCATCAAGTCCAGAAATGGTGCTGTGTTGGAGAAGCATTCTATCTTAAAGATGTACTTCTTTCCTGGTCAAAAGAAAACATCTTCACATACAGATATTCCAGGTGCTCCTCATGTATGCCAGGTAAGCAACTAGTGTGTATGGTGGTAACTATATCTCTGTAATTCTTTCAAAGTTAGGATCTAGTGGAGACAAGAAGAATCCAACAACAGGAGAAACTTATTTATTACCAAAAGATCAATCATTATGTCTGATTCGAGTGGATTGAATTGCAGGCATTGAGAGTACTGCAAGTGATAATGATTGCCATGATTGAGGTTCTCATCTATTTGATAGATATAGGAAGATTAAAACATCATCCTTTGCCAACATAATTTGGGAAAATTATACATATCTACATGGGATTTATAAGGTACGTTGAAACAGAGTGCCGTATAGGTTTCGTCACTTTCTAGAATGCCGGCAATAGCATCCAGTACATCCAGTAGCTGGAAGGTTGTTCTTATCATCTCCCCAATGTCAGCCATGGCGAATATGATTAGAGGTGTAACTTGGGAGAATTAGAATGTCAACTGCATCTGTGGGAAGTTGCAAGACTAATATATTTAAAGGCAATTCTGGATACATCAGCTGATGCCACACCAGTAGTGCAACTCAAGCAAAGTCAATATCTGGGACAAAAAGAACTTGTAGTTTAAAATGCCTAGGGATTATGATCAATCCCTGTCACAGGCTGTTCACCACAGTCGTCTCTGTAAATATTGAGTAGAACCTCAAAAACATTACAATTACATTATAAAGCATCTTTTTGATGCATGGTTGCTAATATTTGGCTTTCTTAACTTTTTTCCAGACAGATGGTTTTCCCATTCATAGTATGGCTACACCGACCATTCATGGGGCCAAAGCAGTTTTTGCTCATTTAAGAAATGAGCACATGTTGGATAATATTCACTGCCGGAAAACCGTAATAACAGATTTACGTGAAGAAGTGGTTGTATACATTAATGATAATCCATTTGTCTTACGGGAGATTGACCAACCTGCAAGTACATTAAAGCACACTGGTATTTCGGGCACAGCGGTCAGTATAATGATCATGACCTAGTTGATTTGAATACGTTTTGTGTCAATTTATATGTACTTTGGATTCGGATGTGTTTCACATTCAAAATGCTTATAAAAGTGTGTGTAAATATTAAAATCAGATTTCATGTGCTTTATTTCAATTGTCATTTTTTTCTTCTGAAATCACTAGGGTCCTTAAAAATGAAAGACTATATATACAAATCTGTCTGCTTTTTGGATACGGGAAGTCCAAACCAATCTTGATGGTGATAGCTCTTCTGCAAAAAGCGTGCTTTTGCTCTCATGCTAATAGAAGACAGCAGTAATTTGGTTCTTCTTGAAATGACAATTATATACTAGTAGATGCCTATGACATTTGCGAACATGTGGGAGTCATTCCCAATAAATAGCTGGTCAGACTTTCTGTGGGTGGCTGTCTACTTATGTGCAAAAGCATTACTGACAAAGTCAAATTAATATGCTACATACATAGATAGATAAAATTTACTAGCTCTCCAAAACTAAGTTAGAAATTGGTCTTACTTTGTGTTTTTATTTTGTTACAAGTAATTTTTTTTTTTTTAAATACTTTCTTTCCATATAATTCATAATGCTTGTGGTTGCCATGCATAGGTGGAACAAATGGAGCAAAGACTGAAGGAAGACATTCTAGCTGAGGCAGCCCGCTTGGGTGGACGTATGGTCTTGCACCGTGAAGAATATAACCCTGTAACTAACCAGTCAGATACACTTGGCTATTGGGAAACTATTACAAGTGAAGGTGTGATGACACCTGCAGAGATGTATAAGGATCTATCGAGTCAAGGCTTTAACATTGACTATAAACGAATACCATTAACAAGGGAAAGAACACCATTGGCCTGCGATCTGGATGCGATTCAAAGGCGGCTTAATAGGTAATGCATATATTTTTATTTATGTGTATTTGTTTGAAACAATAGATATTTTGTTTTTGTATCCTACGACCAGCTTATATCTTTGGGTTATATACCAGCAATGGAGGGAATGAAAAACATGGAATGTAAACTTTAATCAGATCCTTGTGACATTATGGTTACAGGAACCATGATTGTTGTAAAGTCCTTGGCCTATTTTCTGATTCTAATCTCATGAATTTATAACCATTGCGGTTGTTTTCTTCAAAATCAAATTAATTTGCGAACATGCGAAGTAATTTTATTAAATTCTTGTTGCGAGGCACAAAATTTATCCTACTGTGTGGTTGGCCCGTTCATGGGCTTTGGACTTGAAATTTACAGTTTCCACCACACGTGGACCTTATCCTAGTATTTTGTATACCCACACATGATCCTTGTCATGTTATTAAGTTGTCCCGTGAACAGCTCATTATTCTCAACTTGGTTGATTCTATATCTATGTAGTTCCCATACAAATTGTCAGCAGACATAGACATAAATTTAAGAAAAAAACAATTTTCATATTGCTTACAGATATATAATCAAGCAAGGATACCAGTACGAAATTTCTGGCATTTTTCATACCATTGATAATCTCAATTTGCGCTTGATATATGAGACACTTTAAAACTAGCATGTCGAGGACTCTCTTTTAGGGGTGCTAAAAGTGCTCACTCGTGTGTTTTGTTTTAAAGGACTAGTCAAGAGGTGGAATATATTTTTGTGTCACATACAGGATTTGGAGGTGTAGCTTATGCGATGGCAATAGCGTATCTCCGGCTAAAAGCTGATGCTCAATTGGCAGCACTGTCACCATCAATCCTAAGGGCAAGTTTGGCACTGAAGTCAGACAGCAGAGATATTTCACGACCTCCAGATGACAATGAGGCATTCAAAGAGGGGGATTATAGGGATATTTTGAGTCTTGCCGCAGCGTCCTTCGAATGGCCCTGCATGTAAAGCTGAAGTCGATGCAGTGATAGACAAGTAAGTTGTAGACTTATGATTTAAAGGACTTTGCAGCTATTAAATGTAAAAGGGCAGAGATGCCTACCAAACTTACTCTCCAATTATTGACTCCTTGGTTTTCATTCATCTCGCCCCTCATATATTGTAAGTATTAACTGCCTACCTGTCATTTCTTGTCATATTTCATGCAATAGGCTTCATCAATAGTTCGTTGGAACTCCTTGTTACAGACCTGCACATCTCGTACGTTTGTGTATATTTGCTAAAGGGACAGAAAGTCTCATATTAGAACGACACCACTCTCTTACATTTGTGTATAGTTGCTAAAGATACACAAAGTCTCACTTAGCTTTCCTTTTGTTCATTTTCCATAGATGTGCCGAAGCTGGACATCTTCGAAATGACATTTTTTACTACAAGCAAGAAGTAGAATCTCTGGAGGAAACTGATGAGGATCAGAAGGATTTTCTTTATGATATGGGCGTCAAAGCTTTGAGGTACATAAGTTAATGCATTCAATTTGAGTATATGAAAGTTTCTTCACCTGACTTCTGTGTTCCTGTATTTGCTTCAGGAGATACTTCTTTCTAATTTCATTCAGATCTTATTTGGATACTCAGATTGTAAGAGATGACACTAAATTAATTGGAGAACAAGATTTTTCTACTTGGATGCAAGCACGACCAGAGTTGGGCCATCTTTGTGACAATTTAAAATTGGAGTGAAATGGATTTGTTTCTATATGACTTCCTTATTTCAACTTAATATAATATCTGATTCGTAGAATGTTCTCTCTTTTCAAAGAACACGAAATTGTCCCAAAGGCTTATGATATTTCTAGATTGCCCTCTTGTTCAGTGATGACGTTGATAATTCTTAGAGAGGCAGATCAGCCACGAGCCAAGGTTCCTAGCAATGTGCTTGTGGGGCCTTTGATTCATCATTTAGAATCTTGGACACCTTGGGTGAATTTCTATTCTAATATGGAGTTCAAATTTATTTAGACTTATCTTGTGGTACTTTCACTTGTAAATAGATAGTAATTTTTATGTCATACCACATTCATTGGCAACATCATACAACATATGATGATCCTTGAATGTACCATATTGCTAATAAAATTTGGCGCTAAGAAAATTCCTATTTTGGCCAAATGAGAGGAATGCATGTTGAGTTCCTAAAGTAGTTAAAGCATATTGTCTAAATTGAGATGGTTTATCAAGAATGTGTTTTAACCTATACAACCCGCGTTCAGTGGTTCCAATGATTGACTTGATTTCATTCTATATGATCTTAGGATTGAGTCCTCATAATGGCCAGATTACTTTGCACTTATAATTGTTGCTTGACTAGGTCCTATATGATCTCGTGTTTGATCCTACTTTGCACTTATAGCCAGTTTCTAGATTATTTATAAGAGTGGAGAGCCAAATCTTTAATCATGGGCCACTGTTTGTTTCTATCTTGAGGAGCCAATATCTGAGTCATGAGGGCATGACCATTTTTTAATCATAAGAAATATTCAACTCGTATTTGTGACATTAAGGAATTGTTAATACTACATCAAGCTATGCAATGCACTACAAAATCTATTGTTTAAAGCCCAAGCTTGACAATTTAAAGATCAACATATTGGCATATTGCCATATTAAAATTATTTCTCTCGTATTTTATTACGAGTTTTGACTTGATTGTTTGATGTGTTCATAAATCATATTACTGTCAATATTAATCAAAAAATTTCTCAATCAAAATTCAGGATAAAAACATACTTGTATTTTTGAAAGACGAATTGTTCATTAATAAAAAGCACAAAATACACGAAATATACATATTCATTTAGTTATGTAAACAAAAAAGGGTGGTTCTGGACCAAGAGTCTCAAGCACTGTGTACTCACTCTAGTAAGCAAGCCACTATACACTTACGCAATACTAATTTCCCAACAAAAAAAAAAAACTCCACCTAGCATAAGATCATTAGGGGGTTAATTCCCCTTGTGAGCCTGTTATGGCAAGTAAATAGGCGAGCCCGAGGGCAAACCTGTTTATTTGCCATAACAGGAAAGCAAGGGGGATTAACCCCCTTAATTGGCAAGCAAGCTGCCTCACCCGAAGCTGCACCCAGAGTTGGATTATCAGCTCTCCAGATCGATTATCACAGGCCCGGTATCTTCCACAGCTACATTATCAACTCCCAGCCTGGATTATCAACATCCGAGGCTGAATCATGCGCTCAGAGATGCATCCGGGCTCCAGACGCACGCTGCTGCCCTGTGGCGAACTTTTCAGGCTAAACAACAGGTGCCTTTTATGCTCTGTCACAGAGCTTGGATCAATGTTAGGGATTCCTTGGATTAGAAAGGTGCCCTTTATGCTCTATCTCACAGCTTTGATCAATGTTAGAGATTCCTTGGATTAGAAAGTCTGCCAGTTAAAGTGATCTAACGTGGCAATTAATTGAACAAAAAAAGAAGTAAGCCTAGACACACTGAGACGACTGAACATTCATTATGTCCAATCCTCCAATCCCTATTGGACAATCCAATTAATGGACACAAATTCATTATCAATTCATTATCTATCTATTCATTATGGGATGTTTTTATTATGCATTGGCGACCGTCCAAGGGAGGAATATTCCTCCCTTTATACCAGATCAGCGGCCTTCTGTTTTTTGAAGGCTAGGACCCCTACAAACTTCAAAGGTGTAGAATCGACATGCATCACCATTGAAATCAAATTGTTTATAGCCCACTACGAAAAAAAGATACAGCAGCTTCCAGAACCCTCCCACTCCCCACACTGCTCCTCTTTAAACACCCAATACATCAATACGAATTGATTTTCTGTTGCGATAGATAGCTAGAACAATGGCTAATCCAATAGCTGCTTCAGCAGCTGCACCAAACGAATTGGGCAAACATAATAGCTATCCTTTCACTTGTTCAATCTCAAAAAAATCAGACCGACACTGAAGGAAGATGGCCGATTTCCTCAAGGGAAACACGAATCAGAGGAAGTACCGCACTGGCTGCCAGGGATGAAATCGACTGAGTGGGTTACGCTAGAACAACCTGATAAGGGCCGAAATTGGTTCCTAGTATCCCGATTTGAGAAGATAAGGCAAATTGAGAATGAACCAGAACTGAGGCATTTGAATCTTCCTGCGATCCCTGGAAATGCACTGTTGTAGCCACAGAAGGGCCGAAATCCCCTGATCTCAAACGACTCATACAGATCTGACCGTTTTGACCTGCTCTGCAAACGCCCCAGCCAAAACCGCCGGCATATGGGAGCGCCCCCGCGATCGCCGGCCTTCTTCGACTCCCTCACACCATCCCCTGCCCCATTTCGCCCAGCCGCATGTCGACAGAACAGACCTTCCAAAAACATACCTCACATTCCCTTTCCCGCACCATTGAACTCAATTAAAAAAAAACACACACACAAATAGAAACTTGGCGCCGAAAGCAAACAAGCAGCTCAAACATGGATAAACATACCATTTTTAATACGATACAATACCAAAATCTTAGTTCCCACCATTGCGTGAAGACCCTCCCCAAATACCAAACGAATTGGGCAAACATAATGGACAATCCAATTAATGGACACAAATATTTACCTTAACTAATGGACACTAACATTCATATAGTGTGCTATTTTCGTTTTATCTCCATTAATCGACAATCCAATTAATGTCCAATCCAAAATCTTAACCTTAATTAAATAATAAATATTTAGATTGGGAGAAATCGCATCCATCACGTCAAGATCGAAGACCGTCTCCATCGCCATAGCCACATCACAAAAGCGGCTATGGCGGTGAAAAGACAGAAAACGACCCGGCCAAAAGCTCCATAGCCAAAGCTTCAAAAATCAAAACGCTCGATTTGATTCGCCGGAGGAGCCGCCGTGTGAGTCTTTGTTCTTTTATGAATTCTCTTTCTTGACTTGACAGCAATCTCAATCCGCCATAGCCGGCGCATGTGCGAAGCTGTCCGTCTCACGGCACTGTTTTCAAGCCCTGAAAATGGACATGTCAAAGCTCTGCACTGGAGATCGAGCCGGCCATAGACCGCCGGAGTTGAATTCATCAAGGTATGTATCGTAGTTATCGTGGATTTGAAGAAGAATACGATCTATGGGACATTTCGACTTTGAAAAAAGGGATTAGTCTTGGAAACAGGGGCCCGATTCATGCTTCTTTGTCTCATTCTCTAAGAACATGCCCTTGTCTGCTGCTTTTGATTGATTAGATTAGATTGAAGAGACCACGTTCTTCCATCGCCGTAGCGCCATATCCATCCTCGTGTCGTCTTTTTCATTCCGTTTCTTTATTTCGCTTTCTTTCTAGTCGTATTGGCTGATTGATACCATATTCCAAAAGATTTACTATTCAAATCTTTTAAATAGTGCCATTGTGTATTGTCTTGTGTATTGTCTTGTTAGGGTGAAAATAGCTTTACCCTAGTCTTGATGATCCCGTCGCGGTGAATACTCTTTCGTGGAAGGTTCCGTTTTCCATACCTGACAATGTCATGCGTACTCTCTGATGGATCGTCGTCGTCTGTCTGTGGGGTGCATTTTGGCCGTCCGTTTTATACCTCCCCTCCGAATCACCACTGGCAGATTCCACAGGACAGAATACTGTCGACGATATCCTGCCAAGTGGAATCACCATGTGAACTATTCCGCCAGACGGAATCACCGATTTGTAATTCCACCAGACGGAATCACCCCTTGCGCTTCCGCCCGGCAGAATCACCACAATCTAATTCCACCTGGTGGAAACACCATATAACTCCGCTCGATTGAATCACCAAAATGTAATTCTATCTGACAGAATCACCACAAGCTAATTTCGTCTTGTGGAATCACCTCAATGTAATTTCGCCCGGTGGAATCGCCTCAATGCAATTTCGTCCGACGGAATCACCAAACTGTGAATCCACCAGATGGAATCACCGCCCCTGAAGGACCCATCCAGGCCGTCCTAACCACTTCGGCATTTGATATCCATCGTGTATATTTCGTGGCTATTTTATTATAGCTTATTTAAATTTACGGCCCAGCTTTCGAAGGAACTTTTGAATTGAATGTCGGACGACCGCCATTAATAGTTGTACACTAATAGCCGTACACTGTATCCTGACAAAGGGTATGATTGCAGGTTCATTGGCCTATCACCGTCTTTCACGTCAACCGTAAAGGATAATGATCATGTCCGAAGGAATCACAACCATTAGCGCCAAAGAATCCCTTTCTCTCTGTTTCCAGAATTCTCTTTCAGAGCTTCATTCCGGTGCCTCCCCTCCTCCCACTTGAATTCTTGTCTTTTTCTTGTCACAACCGCGGTTCAGATGGATCAGAGCCTTGGAACCTCAGTTAATGAGAACTTCCAGGCATAATCTTCTGCTAACTCGGCTTTCATCTTCCCTGCGAACAATCTCTTGCAGGAAGAACATGTCGATTCGGAGGTGGACTCCTCTCTTAAATTTCCTGCAGGTTCTGGGGTAGTTGGAGGCGCAGGTCCCATGGCGGATCTATCTGTGGAGGCTAAGGTTGTTAGTCGGGCGGCCGAGTTATTCCCAGGTATTTGGGAGGACCCCTCAGTATCCCCGAGGTCTGTTCCGGTTGCAGCTGGTAAAGAAAAGGTTGATTGCAAGGAGCTAGAAGAAAATGTTGATTGCAAGGAGGCCGAAATAGATTTCAGCGAGAATACTGTGGAACCCTCCTTGAAAAAATGCCGAATACATGAAGGAAATCCCAAACTAGATATTGGATGAGGAAGATGGCCGATAGTATTGTCTATTTGGTGGGTGCAGCAGTAGCTACTCCAAAAAGTGGGATCTGGAGATCCACAGATTTACTAAGCATTGCATCACCAATGATTACAAGCTGCCAGCAGTCGCAAGAGGCAGGAAACCAAATGCTCCAGAAATAAGCAGGAGAAAGAGGAACTTTGAATTGGTCAAGTTGGAGCGGAGTGCAGATGAAGATTACCTGTGGCAGCACAATCTCAGACGAATTTTGGTGAGGGCCAAACGAAGGGCCGAAGCTATGGCAGACGAGCAGATTGAGCACAGACTTCTTAATCCGGCAATGAGAACTGCTTGGGCCAATCAACAGGTGGAGATAAGGCAGACGGTAGAGAAAACTTTGGAGGATCAGAAGAGGGAAGCAATTCGAAAGAAGATCGCCTGCAGGTTTGGTTTGACGGTTGAAGAGATGAGGGTCGAGATTTCTTTATCTAGAGTGCAAACTCAGGTAGATCACGATGATTTCAGCAAGGAAATGGCACAGGCAGAAGGAGATCTTTGCGGGACCCCAAAGGGAAAATGAGCAAGCTCCCGCTTAGGAGCTCGCCGAAAACTCCAAGAAAGAAGAGAGGGCAAAAAAAAAAAAAAAAGATAAGCACGTAGAATTTGAAACATCCAGCCACATTCAGGATTTGTGTGACGCAATTCAATCAGCATGTCTTCCTACCCCCAGAGCTTCATCGGAAGAGGAGGGCACCTTAATTGAGATCCCCATGATGCATCGGCTGGAAGCTACTTTTTTTAGTTCTGTGTTTTCTTACCAATTAGGTCTTCTTTCGAGGAGGTGGACCTGTAACTTCATATTCAAATACCCACTGACACTATGTAGCACAGCCATTCGTGTAAGAAATCATCAGCAACAGAATTTTGCGTCTATGGCAACTTTGCCCAAGATTTCATGACGGTCCCTGGTCTTGGAGATGATGTGGATCGTAGAATCAATGAAGAGTGTGTCGGTGCTTATCTCCTGTAAGTCACAGTTCTAAGCTCTATCGAAGCATTGCAATGCTATCATTCGCTGACTACATTGCCATATGCAGGGCCTTAATACATGATGTTCCCCAGACCAGAAGATCCCAACACGTTTTCGTGCATCCCGCGGCCTTTGGCTATTCTTGCAAAACAGTTTGAAAGGTCAACCGGGTGCTTATGATATGCTTGCTAATTTAATCCCACCCAAACCCTTTATCAGGCAGAATTGGCGGATGCAAAACATGGGTTTTTATTACTTCCCAGTCATGAGCAGATAAACAATCCGTTTCAAATTCATTCATGGGCAATTGACCCCAAAATTTGGTTGTGCAATTGTTGGCAGCAATCACCGAAGCCTATTCATATTGGTCTCAGACCAGGAGGCATGCTGGAGGCTCGAAACTCCTTGTCCAGTATTGCTGCATTTGGATTCAATGTCGGGCATGCACTCGAGTATACATTGTTTCGCCACTTTGTAAGTTCAATTCTGCTCCTTTCCCATCGAATTTTGCTTTCTACTCATTCCTTTATCCACAGCTTCGTGTCCGACATTATAAAGAGGTGGAATTTCGAGTCCTCGCGATTGCACAATGCCTCCTACGTCCCTTTGAATGTCCCCTAGCAGGAAAACACCCAAGATTGTGGAATTTACACGATATGTTTCATCAAAAGGTTCCTGCTGAATATGTGCAACACCAAAGAACATTCTGTCGGCATTTTGTATGTCCAATTTCATGTAATTTTGTTCCAACTTCGTGTTAATTCTCGCGGTTCAAGGTTGTGGATACTTCCAAATGGTTTGTGCGTGCTGAAATCGACCAAACGAGGTCCACATTTGCAGTGATGCTACAAAAATTCTATGACTGTGGCCAGCAAAGGAAAAGCACCTTTCATTTGCCCGAAGGGGATTGGTCGGAAACCAGTGGCCCTCTGACCCGTTTGAGGATCAAAGGCCCTTGATTTATACTCTGTGTTTGAATAAAACAACAAATTTTCCAGCTCTGCTGGGTTTAATCTTAGGATTCCACGCACAACTGTATCTGAATTCATTTGAATTTGAATGTGTTTGAGCACGAATATTCGAATATATCATAGTCACCACCACTAGAAAACTAGAAAATGTATATCAAATTATAATTTCTGGACAGAAAAAAAAGTAATGGTTGAAAATGTAGCTCAGTGATTCCTTCGTATGGTATCTGGAAATTTGTCGTTCATCCGGTGGAATCACGAGCTAGTGAATCAACGTCGTGGAATGTCTGCCAACATCACTGCTAGCCGCAAGCATTAATTGCTTTCTCATGTTAAATGCCTGCCATTCTGACCGACTTCTAACCGACGAACGCAAGGGGGAATGGAATGGCGCCACGTTGGCGTCTAGACTGACGGAGAACTTAGGGCCAAATCTAGGCCCATAGGGGATGATTCCATTCCACAGAATTATCCTGCCAGACCAGCATCGTCTTCTTCGTATTCAGTCGTAGTTTCTTGGCTCCCGCTGTTCTAAGGCGCTGCGATCTGCCCTATCGGCGCTTGCTTCTTCCTCATCGGAGCTACCTTTCAGGCGGTCATCATCCGATTCAACAATCTCTGTTCTGCTATAATTCAGTAAGAATCATCTTCGCCTGCTCTTTGTTAAAGGAAATGATGGAGGTCTTCATAATATTTGTTGTCGCGTTTCAGATATGACGGATTGCCTCCCAATTGCTATAAAGTCGACGGCTTCCTCGTGATGGAGCTCGGCTTTCTTGAGGCTCTCCAGGAGTGCAGGCTTGAGAGTCTGTATGAACGTCTTTGGAGTCGTGCTTTGGTAGAGGTGCCGCCACTTTCTGTCGCCATACCAAGGAGAGACGGTTGTAAATGCATCAGGGCCTCTGTGAAAGTTTCTAACGTTTCTAGATCCCGGGGTATGAGACATTCGACGAGGAGTAGGCAAAGAATATATTTGCCTACATTCATGAAACTGAAGTGCCGAAGGAGTTTTCTGCAAAGTGTGGCTGCAAAGGTTCTGCTGGTTCGAAGCGAGTAAAGGATGAGTTCGAGTTTGAGCCAGATGATGGTGAGTTTGTGTTCCCAACTGCTATAAGGGCCCAACTTCTGGGAGAGTTAACTGGTCTACCAACAAGGCGTGCCTTCATTCGCTGCTGTTAGTTTAATGTTCTTTACTTCTGCTGCAACTAAGTCACTGCATTGCCTATGCAGAGAAAACGGGGCGGCCCCGGCTGCAAACAAGGTTTAAAATGAAACGCACTTATTTAAGAAGTGCGTTTGAAAGATTCCTTTATAAAAATTGGAAACTTAAAAAAAATGGACAAAATAGGGAGCAAAATAGATTGTTGAGCAAATAGCATTCAAAATACCCCAAAAAAAGCAACATTTTTGAAGCCTTTTCATTTTTAAAAAAGGGCAAAAAAAAAAAAAAGCTTGTTTTGAGGAGAGAGACATTAAATTTAAAAACTCATTAAGTATTTGTTGTTGAAAATAGAAGGAAATATAGTTTGTCTTTTTGCAAGCTTAATATAAGTACTAAGAAAATCAAACATAGAAAAGAGAAAGAGTGTGAAATCATAAATAAAAAAAAGAATTGTTCTAATTAAGCATTGTTAAAGAGACAAAGTTTTCAGTTGAAAAATCTTCATCAAAATATATTGAAATTCTTAGCACATAGATTACAATGAAAGTTAATTTAAAATACTGTCTGTATAAATTTATACGGGAGGTGGCTCTTCCCAGTCCACAGGACTCTCGTTCTTCTTAGGATCTGGTCTCTTGCGAGGTTTTAATAGCGCCCTTCCTCGATTCCAATGGTGCAGTGCAGGGCTGATTCTCGGCTCGGGCACCACGGGCTCCAGATCGACAAACTCCACCTCCTCATCTCTTCTTCAGTAAGTGGAGGTCGGATTTATGTATATGTGCCTTTCACATCGCCCGGCCACCGATTTTTTGCTCGGTTCCTCGTTTTCATCAGGAAAGGATTCACAAGAGCTTATCCTGGTCCTGATGAAACTTATTTTGTCCTGGTCTATGTCAACGGAGACAACATTGCGCCCTTGCTTAAGGGCGCAAACCGCTAATGGTGCACGAGCACGAAAATGCATCTAGAATCGGTCTCACTGGCGAGAAAACCACTGAATTAAATTATTAATTAGCCGTTGTGGCTTCTGATAATGAGATACCACAGCTCCTTGTCGTTGTGAGTCTCTCAATTTTTGTAGAACAGCCGGAAACTGAAAGGCGTTGCAGGGTGGAGTCTTTTCATTCTGCGTGTTGAAATGAACCATGGTTTTTTTGGCGTCCGCGCTATAAAAACCAATATGGAAATGTTCAAAGCAGCTTACTAAGCGGACCACCACCATGTCCTTTGACATTTGTTTTAGCCCGCCAAACAAAAAGCAATTAAACATTGGCGTAAAAGAAAACGAACAAAATAAGTTAGTTAAGTGGTGTGGCGGTATAAATTTATACCACCATTGCCTTGCTGTATAAATTTATACCACGAGGCGACTGTGGTATAAATTTATACCGTGGTGTTAAAGTAAATAGAAAAGCAAGAAATTCAAAGCTTACCATACGCAGTTTTCGAAGCCCGCGTTACAGACAGCTCCCATTGGCTTTAGCACCGACATCGTCTGCAGGTCGGAATGAAAAATGATGACCCTCCAGTTTTCAGATGTCGTGACTTCTTTTAGGCCATCCAAGAAAGAACGGACTTGCACGTGAGTAAAAGCCTCCTCGTCAAAAGTGCTATCCTTGATTTTGAAGCCATAAGGAATATCTGCAATGCATAACGTAAAGTTTTGTTTGTCTAAAAGAGTCCCCAGCCTCGTGCAGTCACCATGAACAACCCTGTACTGGACGTCCTGACCAAATGTAGTAAATCTCTCGTAAGTAGTGTCAAAGCGCTAGTCTTTGACTTGCTTTCCTTGCTCAATTGCTTTCGGTCCGCCTCTCCTCCTTGGCCCTACGAACCAGGTTTAAAAATCCTGTTGGTAGGCCTTTCTTCTTATTCTGCAAGAAAACTGTGAGACAAAGGCACGAAAACAAAAAGTATTTTCTGTACAACTTACCCAGCCACTGAAGTTAACAGCGTGCTCTCTGATAATAGTATCTGTAGTAGAGGTTGGATATAAAGCCTTGCACTCCTCCCAGTCCTCCAGGTTAAGTTGCTTCATTAATTCTGCCTGGCAGGTGACAATGTCTTTCTGACTGCAGAGGGAAAAATGTGATCAGACAAAATTAAGAAAAAAAGAACACGACATAAAAGTGTGGCTTACGTCTTAGCTTCTTTGGCCATTTCGTCGAGAGTAAATTCTTTGGCCACAACTTTTTCTAGAAGTCTTACAAAAATTTCTTTGCTTTTCAAACCCTGTAGCTGCGTCCAGGGTACAATGCTCATGTTTTTTTGTTTTGCCTCACCACCTTTTTTTGGTTTTTTTCCGGCAGAGCTAGATTGTTCTTTCAGCTCACCATCTTCGAACATACAAAATATTCTTTCTTGAAGATCCCACACCTGTTGACGATCGAACACAAGTATTTTAGTGTTGAATGGCGAACAAGCGTTTGTTACTCTGTCTACTATATTATTGCACACGGAATACCAGCCACGGTATAAATTTATCTGGCGTGACGGAGCCGCGACATAAATTTATACCGCGTGCGGCAAGCGATATAACTTTTATACCGCGTTCGCAATGATATAAATTTATACCGTCACCGGGGCCGCGGTATAAATTTATACCGTCACTAATCGCGGTATAAATTTATCACCATCACCCGGTGCGGTATAAATTTATCACCGTGCACGGTAACGTATAAATTTATCTTAAATCTTCGTGTCCGGGTCGCGGTATAAATTTATCTTGTGACCGGGCGCGATATAAATTTATTATACCGTGCTGGTCTTCCTTGGTACGCATTTACAAAGTTTGATGTTAATATACAAACTTCGGCTATGCTAAGCATACTACGGAACAACTAAATTAAAGCTTTTACTTACTTGACCATCTCCGAAAGCAATTTTGGAAGTAATTGTAAATCTTGCTTCACGACCATTATGGGCTTCTTATCCGAGATAAATGGTGAGGAGGCAAACTCTGTGACACAAGCTTCTCGAAGTTCTTGGAGCTTGTTCTTTTGTTTTTTGAAGTCCTCCCCATGCACTTGTTTGAACTCTACGTATTCCCGGTGCATGAAGCGGATCTTGTCTATAAGACTCATTTTTAGTCTGAAGTCATTGTCGAGATTATGACTCACGGCAATGACCTTTGCTTCCTCGTCTGTGACTCCAACGTAGATATGTGCTTCTACGCTCTTCCAAACTTCGTTACGGGATTCCTCTTTTGAAAGTTCCTTTCTTGCTTTGTAACTATGTGTACCTCCAAGTACAAAATAAGTGTAATCCTCAAAGTTAGCCTTTTTATAATCTTTTAGTTGGTTGCACTGACTCCTGTCAACCATTACAACAAGTGGCGACACATGGGCATGAGGATTCCTTCTCATTCTTTGCTTGAGTATAGCCACATGTGCCGCGTACAGCTTTCGTACCTGAAGAACTCTGACCCCATCTTCATTTTTAGGCGGCCTCTTAATAGTGCTCAATGTCAAGGAAATTGTTTGCTTAAGCAGTTTAGTGGCATTAACTTGTTTTAGAATAGCACTTGACTTGTCCACGGGCTTCACAACAATATCTGCACCCGGAGCCTTCTGAAGAGCTTCTGCTGACTCCTCTATAGTCAATGCCTTTGTGGTTCTAGTCTTTTTTTTGGTGGGAGGCTGTGTATCTACTACCAGGGAATGCTTCCTACCCTTTTCCTTTGGTATTACTATTTCCTCCTCTTCCTCTTCTTCTTCTACTTCCTCAACATTTTCTTCCTCTTCGATAGTAGTGGGGTACCACAGACCTTTGACCAACACCTTTTCATCATAAAGCACCACCGACATCAAAATGTCCCTTTGTATCTGTGAACGGGGGTTTAGTTAGGAGGATAGCCCGGTATAAATTTATCGTAAAGCCACTAAGAATAACTTACATAGCCGCCCTTGTAATTTTTCAGATATGTACTCATTCACGTCTTTGGACTTGCACATGCTTAATCTAAGCATTTTACTATTGAGAACATAGAAGACTTCCCCATTGTCATGCATGCACTTCATTAAAAGTTCATTTTCGTTTTCTGTAGCAACCAGGTTTATCATTTCGCCGGCAGGATAATAATCATCGGCCTTGTACTTGCCCTTCCCTGACTGATGGCACAAGTACAGGTACGCCTCAGTTGGTTTGCTCTCTCTTGCGCCCCTGTGGGCATTACCGCGTCGGTCTTTTAGTTAAATGCGTCGTGGCGGGGAGAGGTGCGGCACCGTGAAGATTGGCCTGAAGATTGGCCTTTGTGCACAAATTTTATCCTTGGGCCCGAACTGTGCGTTAAAAAACCATTTTTTTCGTAAGAAACAGAACATTTTTTGACTTTTTGACACACAAAAACAGTAAAAACAGAGGCTAAAAGGGCATAAAATCCACAATTAATTAACACTTTTTTTGTCTTATTTAAGCTTAAAACACAACAATATTACTAAAATATTAAGGTTTGGGTCCATTCTTTAAGCACTAGACACCAAGATTCGAAACAATTTTGAAACGGTATAAATTTATACGCCCCGAGCTCGAGCGGTATAAATTTATACCGAGATGGCTCTGGATCGGTATAAATTTATACGCTCCGTGCTCGAGCGGTATAAATTTATACCGTTCCAGAACACATTCGGTATAAATTTATACCACAAGTGTTCTTGAACGGTATAAATTTATACCGCCTAAATCTCTCGGTATAAATTTATACCGCTCTAGAACACTGCAAGGTATAAATTTATACCGATTGTGTTCGAAGCAGTATAAATTTATACCGCCGAAATAACGGGCGATAAATTTATAACCGACTCCGAGCCATCTCATTATAAATTTATACCGCTCGAGCTACCACTCTAAATCGATTAAAACAAAAGAGAAACTAAAACGATGCGGAAAGTAGACTTACATTGGCCATGACCGTATGGACTAGCGTATAGACGTTAGGAGAGTAAATAAGAAGGGGTATATAAAGGCGGACCGGGCGCGCTTGACTCGACCGATGTGCGTATATGAAAATAGAGATTGGCCGGGCCGGGCAAAGTACCCCGCTAAGTGCTTGGTTTTAGTATAGCGTTTCTTCATAAAGTTTTCAATACAATTAATCAGGAGTTTTCGTATAAATTTATACCGTTTCTGTTCTATGTTGCCCTCCTCTGTATAAATTTATACCATCTCCGTATAAATTTATACTGTCTGCCGCCAAGAGTTTCCCTTTCCTGTATAAATGTATACCATCTCTGTATAAATTTATACCGTCTGTTCTTCTGTCGTATAAATTTATACAGTGTGACGCTAACTTTCTGAGTATGGCTCGAGAGAAAAGAACTGCAGAGCCTCAACTCTGTTCGCGGGGCTCCCCCGCAATGAGTTTCACACCTCCTCCAGCGGACACCGGGAAGTAGTCATGAATATTCTAGCTCGACATTCCAACACCCGGCTACGGAGCTTACTCCAGCACGACCACCTCGGCTTCCACCACCAGTTCAATTTACTCCACCACACCCTGCTCCTGAACGTCGTTTGCCCCCACCAATGCGTTTTACTCCACCACAGGCTAGAGAGCTCAGACTACCTCCTCCAGTTAATTTTAGTGCATTAAGCCCATAGTCCACAGGAGTAGGCTCCCTCCCCGGGAGGCAAATTACGCCAACTTCATCCATTTTGGCTAAATGGTACTACAACAAGTGGGGCTTGATCAATGACACGCAACTCCTCTGTGTTCTACGACACCGGGGAGCTGGTCAACTACGTCACCAACCTCGATTACTTTTTCCCAGAGAGAGGGAAAGCACCTCCCCCCAGGACTTGCCCACATCAAACCTCTCAGCATCTACAAGTACACCTCATGTTGATCTCTCAGACGAAGAAACACCTCATGTTGATGTCTCGGGGCGAGGACCCACAGAAGCCACAAGACTCCATGTTCGAATTCAAAGCCCCTGCAAGTAAGAATCTTAAGCGTAATTTACACAAGAAAGCATGTACAACCGTTAGAAGAAAGAAACTCATGGACGAGGCTCACTTGCGGGCAACACATACAAAGCATTGTTGTTCTCAACGTTGTTTGCTTAAGATTGGACTAAAGGAATTGAGGTTGATTCGTGATAGTTACAGTTCAATGACTCTGCTAGACCAAAGGGGCTACTTAGCCTTCAATATTAGGCCCGATTGTGGTGAGAAGTTTACTTACAACTGGTGGGCCACTACGTCCGTCAAACCTTCAAATTGATTCATGCTTTAGGCGTGAGGCGACTTGACCGCCTGAAGAAAAGGCTTGACAAGAATCCAGGCATTAATGACTACTGCCATTCAGGAGGTATATCCAGAATTCATGCCCTTCAATGTATTTCTTGGATGGAAGGTTTCTTTAAGGAGTCTTGCGAGAAACTCCCTAACAGCCCCATGTACCACTTGAGTGACAATTTCACGAAACAAGAAGTCTACGATAATTATAAGGAGATGTGTGTTGAGAAATTTTGGAGAACGCTTTATCGCTACTCTTACTTTCTTGTGCTATGGAAAAAAGAGTTTTCTCGTGTCCATTCCTAGAAAGCACCGGATGTCATTTTGTGCTACATGCTCTGAATTAAAAGCTCGGGGAGACAAAATGCAAGGACACTTCACACTAAAAGTAAGCTTTCGGGGCGTGTTCTTGCCGAAGTTCTAACTAAAAGTAGGTTCTTTCCTAAACATATTTTCATTTTCGGATGCATTGAAGGAGAAACAAGCACAGAGAGAACAACAATCTTTGGAAAGGAGAAAATTGACAAAACATAGGAAGAAAAAGCTTTGGAACAACCACTCAACTACATATCGGTTGTTATTGATGGAATGGACCGGAAGAAGACCACCCTACCACATTTTGTCAATGTGCCTAAGGATCTTTCTTTGAAGAAGATTTCATACATCCGCATGTTGTTGGTGCTATGGTATTTAATGGAAAACTATCTTGCAAGGCATTTTTGAATTATCCAAACATTCATGCTGATCCAAATCTCACTATCACAATATTGAATAAGCTTCTTTCCAATCTAGAACATATACCACTTAGGTCAGATCTTCACTAGACAACACGACAAGGGAAAATAAGAATCAGGCGTTGTTTGCTTTATCATGCTATGCTAGTAGAGAAACAAATCTTCAAGAAGGTGAAGATTGGTTTCCTCGCTTGTTGGTCATACACACGATCAAATTGATCGGATGTTCAAGAGGTTCTCTAAACGTCTTGCTCGAAAAAAGCTCTCGACCTACCGGCAATGATTGAGGTTATCCAAGATTCCTACAATCCTCGTCCCGGACATCGAAGTTATTGGAAGAAACTTATGATTTCAAAGAATGGATTTTTCGGAGAGATCAACTAGGTCACTGTGCTATTGAGCACTTGAGAAACATTACATTTCAGCATCAGCCACATCCTTGCAAAGTATGGCGTGCCAGGTGTAGTATTCAATTCATTCGCACCATCCCCAATACTAGTTCCATGCTCTCTGCAGAGCAAATGCCTCTAAAAAGCTTGAAAGAAATCACAAAAGAGTAAAAAGGGAGGGAAGAGCATTTGACTCAAACAAATCATTGGATTATATTGAGACAAGTATTCAAATCCGCTCTAACCACTTTGGGAGGCGGATGCTTTATGGTGGCCTCAATTTTTTCTCGACAACGTGACATGTTGCAAGCTTCATTACAAGGTCGAAGACCAGTTACATTCAACTGGCCATCTAGGCAAACTCTCCCTGTGCAAGTTGAGAATCAAGAGGAACATGTAGAGATATTGGCTAGCTCAGATGAAGATGACAGAGTCATGTACACTGGCCCCAGACGCCAAAGCACAACAAGTTGCTCGAGTATCCGTTTGGATCCTCAGAGATTGAGAAAAGAATGCTCATAGCTGTCGGTGATAATGATGAATCTGGGAGGCCATTTTGGCTAGCTAAAGTACTGGAGGTAACAAGAGGATGGAATTCCCACTCAATTAAAAGTGCACTGGATGAGAACGACTGCTGCCAATGCTTTCAGTGGGAGTTATACTTTGGAGATGGTAAAAATAGGAGTGGGAAAGAGAGCTAAGTCCAAAGCAAGCACCTGGCCGTCATAGATCTAATGGAAGTAAAGGTTCTTGCATATGACTTTGTTCATCGACCGGCCGCTAATAAGTTACGTATGGTCACTCAAACTTTAATAAAGGTCGGCATGTGGATTAGACAAACAAGCCAAAAAGGTGGCCAAAAAGATGATGATGAAGACTCACTTGTAGACAGTGAGGAAGAAGATCGTTCGAGTACATTTAGTTTTGAGAGTGAAGCTGAGGATGAAGGCTCAAGTGATCAGGGAATAAATGAGTCAGAGGATGAGATGCATCCTGATCTTGCTGCAAAATGTAAGTTTGTCCGATGACTCGAACATGTAAAGAATGTAAAGTGCGGTGATGATTGTATCATCAAAATGTCCTATATTTTTGACAATTTTGTTCATAATTTTGTACAATTTTCACAACCTTGAATATATCACTTCTTTGTCACTCTACTACCCTTGCTATTTTTTTTTATTGCCCTTTTTTGCTACACTTTACATAAGTAACTATTTTTTGTTCTAAAATAGGAGGATAAAAATTGCTATTTGAAATTTTTGCACGGAAGTTATGTTCAATCAACCCCTCAAAAAAGGTATCTAAAGTAACTAAATTGTCACACCTGTCACAAAAAAATCTTAAAAATGGACCTTTTTAAGGGAATTTTAGGGAATCTTTCAAAGATTCCTTTTGAAGTGCGTTTCCAGCAAATAAGTGCGTTTCATTTTAAACTTTGTTTGCAATGCCTAGCTGCCAAAAATGAATGAAAGCGGAAAGTCTCTAGTTTTTAGTTTTTGTTGGACATGATTATTTTGATTCCGGGCAATTTCTGAATCCCTATTATGTGGTTATGAGTTCCTGCCAGCTACCTTGTTTTCGAGGCTTAAGGCCCTTCTTTGACAATATAAACTTGTGTTATTGGATGTTCAATCTGTGCAGTTCAAGTTGCATGCCGACTCTTTTTGTCTTTTTAATATCATTTTATTCCAACTATGTTTGGTTAGATGCACATGCAACTGGGAAGGGGAACACCGTCGATTTCCTGCACACAAGCTGTTCTTACCTAATGTGTTATGTCCAATGCAATTTTCCATCTAGGGTGATTCCATACCATGGAAATTTTGCGTTATTCCATACGATGGAATATATGTGTCCATACCATTAGGAGTATTTTTACACATACATAAATTATTTATACAGAGTATGGTGTTACATAGAATACTTATACATAGAGTATTTATCCATATTGTATTTATACGTGCAATATTTATACATAGTACAGAGTTTTTATGCATAGAGTATTTATACATAGTATATTCATACGTAGTGTATTTATACGTACCATATTTATACATAGAGCGGATAAACATAGAGTAATTAGACATAGAGTTTTTTATGCATAAAGTATTTATGCGTAGTGTATTTATACATAGTGTATTTATACAGAGTATGATGTTGCATAGAATACTTATACATAGAGTATTTATATAGAGTATTTATACATAGAGTATTTGTACGTATATTAGTTATATATAGAGTATTTATACATAGAGTATTTTATACATAGAATATTTGTACATAGATTAGTTATACATAGAGTAGTTATGCATAGAGTATTTATACATAGAGTATTTTATACATAGAGTATTTGTACATAGATTAGTTCTACATAGAGTAGTTATACATGGAGTTATTATGCATAGAGTATCTATACAAAGTGTATTTGCCCATAGAGAATTTATACATAGAGTATATAGAGTGTATTTACCCATAGAGAATTTATACATAGAGTAAATTTCCAATTCTATTTTCCAGCACACCTTGATGCCCCAAGGCATTTCCATTTTCATTTCCAATTGTATTTTCCAACACACTAGGCAAGGTTTTGCATTTCCAATTCCTTCCAACCATGTTTCCTTTTCCTTGCCTCCCCCTTCCCTATTTCCATGAGTGGCTTGACCCTAGCAAGACTCGTGCCATAGGCCTCCTCTTCCTTCAACACTGGCAGAGATGTTATAGTTGTAGCGTTGGCCTCCTCCTCGTTCATTTTTTCAAGTCTAGTGTCAAGCTGTCTCATCATCAGTTCCGTCACTATGAGGAGGGTGGGATCCTTTGAGGCCCGCTCCATAACCCTAGCAACACAACATTCCAAAGATGCCCTAGCATCTTCCACTGTCAAGCCAAGTTTTGGCGTGGGTTTAAAGTCATCCTCTAGACTAATTATGTCCACCTCGGCCCATTCAAGGATATCAACATGGTGGTTTCCAGGTCTACATGGGCGCAAAACCTCCATGCCACCACTCTAAGGAGGTCCTGGTTCCTTGTACCTGTCCATCAGTTGGATAAGCTTCACCTGGTGTTTGCAAACGTTCCCCTTGGCACTCCATGAGCAATCACAACTTGCCCAATTCCTATGTGCCCCATTCACAAAGTAGGGTTGGCAGTTCAGATCAAGAGTTTGGACATAGGCCTCTCCTCCACCGAGATCGATGAATGTGACTGCATCATCCGGAATTCGTCTAGCCCCTCGAACAGCCGACTCTATAATTTGCTTTTGTGATGTTTTTATTACAAAGGTAGCTTCCTTCATCCCCCTGTTGGCAAGCAAGTGACACACTATGGAGGGTTAGTGCATACAAACAGATGCAAATTTTAGTCACTTCTACGAATTACCTAGAGTATACAATGTGGGTCTCCACATCATGGACAAGCATGCCACGCCTCTATTGCAGCGTTGGTTTCTTGATTGGAATGGAGAAAGATTCTTGTGGCCAGGACCCAATCACAAATGTTGCGAGTCCACTCTTGACTCATGTAAGAGGCCAACTTTGGATATTGTGGGTACTTTCTCTTTAGTGTCTCCAACTTTCTCAAGGCCTCTTTGTCTAACAGGCTCTTTGCAATCATCCCCGTAATCATTGTTACCTGGGGGACACTTTGTTCCATACATGATCTCGCCCAACTCCTTAAACATTTGGTTTCTCAAATCTTTATTCTTCACGTTCTTGGCCAACCACTTCAACCAATCTCTTCTCACATGCCAGATGCAAAGGTGGACACGTACGCTAGGGAAAACCTGTGGTGGACAAAGTTGACACATATGGTCAAAATGGACCAAAATAAACCAAATCTCAAATGAGGATAACTAGGAAATGTTGTTACCTTTTTTATTGCATGTATTTTGGCATCACAAGAATTGGTGATAAAACATGAGAGCTTCCATGTCGAGTCATGAAGTTCAACCCACACTTTCATGGCTAAGAGCCATCTAGCTATTGTCTCTTTCTTCTGGGTATTCGTGACGATCTAAGCCAGTGGCATCCCATTGAAGTGGTCATCGAATCCAACGAGAGTGAAGAGGTAATACCTTCAATGTAAATAGAAACACACTTTAGCAATGTTAGATTCCAAGGAACCTCATAAGGAGCAACCAAACCTCTTCTCGTTTGTCTTGTAGGTGGAGTCAAGGCATATAGCCCTATCCTTTCTAAATCTCAGCAGAACATCCCTTTGAATGGGAGTCATGACCCCAAACTGAAAGATATCACCTTCCTCGTAGTGGAAGACACTATCTTGGTGTTGTTGCACCCACATATGGATGCTTGTTGCTTGGTCTTCATGCAACTTCTAAACAGTTCGAGCCACTAATTTATCAATGTTGTAGATTTCATGCATCTTCAACATGTTCTCCTTGCAAAGTCCATCCAACCCAACTAGCTCCTTCTTCAAGTTCACCCTCTCCTGGTGGATGTTCATCACCATTCTAGATGTTATATAATGCATTAGCTTTTGTTTGATCCATTCTTTCTTTTCAGCCCTGACACAAGGCACCCAAAAATTTAACCACTATAACAAGCCACTGAAAAACCACTATAGATGTGGTTTTTTATGATAAATTTTTTATTCTTAATAAATACCACATAACATAGTGGTTTTTATAACTAGTATGTGGCTATTTATATTGGTTTTTTGATATAGCGAGGTTTATTAAAACCAATATTAGTTTATTACATGGTTTCTAGCATCAATGGTGGCCATTCATGTTGGTTTTCTAATGTAGCATGGTTTATTAAATTGACAGTGCTTTGTAGCATGGGTTTTCAATGCCACTTTAAATATGGCAATGGTTGTTGACTTTGGTTTTCTAATGTCACAAGGTTGAAGTAGTTTATGGCGTGGTTCTTTATCATAGTGGTTATTCATGCTAGTTTTCTATTATCACGGTGTACGTTATAAAATGATTGTGGTTTGTGGCACAATTTCAATACTAGGTTAGTTGTTATGGTAATTATTCATAGATATCATCTAAAAGAATGTGGCTATTATAGTGGTTACTCATAAGGCACCCAAAAAAACAACTGTCATAATTAACCACTATCAAACCACTATAGATGCGGTCTTTTATAATTTTTGTTTTTTGAAGCACGTCAGACTAAATAAAGTAAACCAATACATGAGAAAATATAAAGGTGTCTTTTTTAATTTATAATTTGTCATATTTAAGTCTTTTTATAAATTGTTTTGCATCTTTAGAAAACCAACACATATCTTATGCATCTTTCTTTCACTATTTTGCTGCTAAGGTTCTTCTCTCGAAAACCCTTTGGGGTGGGGTTTTTTAATCTTGGATAGTAATAGGCATGTTGTATTCTTACTTTCTTTGTTTGGGTCCCATAGGCTTCTTAGTATTCGTGGACGATAAAATTCAATTCAATTTATCTACAACCAAATGCGCTTGCTAGCCATTGCAACTCTTGTTCGTGTTTCAATTTAAGTTATACTCTAGTGGTACACACTAGGTCTAGCAACTATAGGTCTCGAGTTCGAGACCGCCCCAAATCGCACTCTGAACCGTTAGGTGTCAAAACCCATATACGCAATGTAAAGTGAGGAGGCAGGGCCCAATCAGGGAATGTAGTGTGGCGTGTAGTCACATGTCCAGTTGGATGTTGCCTAGTGCCATGATGTTAAAATATTATCTATCTATCTATCTATCTATCTATCTATCTATCTATCTATCTATCTATCTATCTATATCATTTCATTAGTGTGCCAAAGACTACATCACTATTTATTATTATTGCTATAGGATCACCATTTATTGCACCAGTATTAGTACCAATGGTTTTGTAAGGAGCAATAGTGATGCTATTAGCACAAGTTATATAATGTTGATGGTTGAATCAATGGTTGTGGTATGCAACTATAGAATATCAACTATAACATCATTTAATGCACAGACCTTGGAATCAACTACTTTATCAAATGTAAATGTGTTGTAAGGCATAATAATAACAGTGCCTGACGTTGTCAGGCGTACAATCCATTTTCTATAAGGATCCATGAAGTCGTAGACTATTGACGATAGCTTGCTATATTTGAAAGGGGATGAAGAGATAGATAGATAGTATTTTAACGTCGCGCCACTAGGTAGTATCCAAATGGACATGTGACCACACACTAGACTACATTACTTGGTTGCATTGTGTCTGTGGGTTTTGACACCCAACCGTTCAGAGAAAAGAGGAGGAGGAGGAGACATTAAGAAAACATGTGAAAGTTGATAATGAAGTCTTTGATAGGTTACTTTGTGATGCTTCGGCTACTTTTCTTAGAGATACATAATGATATAGGCATTGGTTAACTTAAAATGTGATTTCTCGAGTATAGTGAGATCCATAATGATATAAGCATTGGTTAACTTAAAATGTAATTTCTTGAGTGTAGCAAATTTACTAGGAACATTTTGGTGATTGCACATTCAAAATCAAGTGTTACATGTGGAGTTTAAAGGGGAAGATCTTATTTCATGAGTTGATGTAAGACCATGAACACATGAACCAACCAATTTGGATTTCACCGTGTACCTGTGTGTAAGTAAGATTAAGTTCTGAAGGAAAGCTTGTTATACACACTATGTTCAATCAAGATTAAGTCCTGAAGAAAAGCTTGTTATACACACTATGTTCAATCATGTTCCCTGTACACTGACAATCGTTGCTATTTCAATTAACTTAGACGTGCATCTACGTTTATATTGGAATATGTGAACATCAAGCAGAGTTATAATGGTTGTGCATATTAAGCATATATACAATGGTAGTTATCGTCAAATCGCCTTTCCATCCATGTATGTGCCCTTCTGCATTATAGCAATATTGCAAGCCCAACTACTCAAATGTCTTCTAGATAAAGATCTCATTGTGACTTGGTCCTCCAATTTAAGACTAGAGTTCCCTGCACAACATTAAGTTGTGAAGGAAAGCTTGTTATACACACTATGTTTAATCATTTTCCCTGTACACTGACAATCGTTGCTATTTCAATCAACTTAGATGTGCAAGCTCTCTTTGAGAAGAGCTACATACTTGTCAATTGTCTGCTTATTCTGTAGCTTCTTTCTCAAAACATTTAACCAGCGCTTCTTTTTCAAAACATTTAACCACGCCTTCTCTTGGGTTTCTCATATATCTCACTTGTACGAGGTCTATGATATGCATCTATGTTTAAATTGGAATATGTGAATATCAAGCAGAGTTATAATGGTTGTGCATATTAAGCACATATACAATGGTGGTAGTTATCGTCAAATCGCCTTTCCATCCATGTATGTGCCCTTATGCATTATTTAAGACCAGAGTTCCCTGCACAACCTTATCTCGAAGTAATTATGATGTGCGATCCGTTTACCAAAAGTACAAAGAGTATGATGGGTTTCAATATAAACTCCTGCTTTGAGATTTGCAGTGCTTTAAGGGAGAGAACTAAATATGGTGGATATGGTAAGAAAGCAAGCTTAATAGCATATCATCCTATGCAATAATTAGGAACATAGGAAAATTGAATACATGGCTTCAAAAATGAAGTTTTGCACTAAAGCATGCACACAAACAGAAAAAACTTGTAAAAAATTAAGATCATACAAATCAAAAGTGATATTTGCAGATGGATTAACTGAACCATTGGCTGATGGCACTGCTGGTATATATAGTGGGTTCAACATATCTTCGCTGGAATTATTGTTCATCATGGGCTGTACTTTAGAATGTATGACTTGCTGAAGCCTGTAGTGCTTGTGGGCAACTTGGAGGTTAGTTACTGGTATTGGCTGCATGCATAACTTCCTGAAGTTCAATACAATGCAATCAACTTTTAGTAATTTATGTCTAGACTAAAAATCCTTCTCCATTAAGTTTTTTTAGGGAAGAAAACGTCAAATGCAAGTAGATTAAGACCTTACAAATGCAAAGCAAAGAAACTAAAAAACAAAAATCAATACTGCAGAAGCATGAAGCAATGCATTCATAGAGATAGATACTTTGATATTTTGGCTGTCAGCACTTCTAGACATGCCTAATGTATTTTGCAGCATCATATAATCCACTCATCGCACCATCTCCATCGCTCGTTGGAGAAAAGAGAAGCAAAAGAGACAAAAATAGAAATGCAAACCAATTTTCTTTTCTTAGCAAAGAATTCCACCTTGTGGATATTTATGTGGCGTAACTACATTGGCTTAGGGGTTTTTTGAAATAAACCCCCTGGCGGCACCGCTCGCGGTTGCTCGCGGCTGGGGTTTATTTCAAAAAACCCCTCCCCAATGCAGTTTCCTCCATCATCATAAATGTTGAGAAACATACGGATGTTCTGTGGTTACAATGCAATTATTACTTGATGTTGATAGAGAAATTCTCCCGAATAATAACCAACCTCAGGCTAAAATTTAAAAAATTTCATGTTAAAAAATGTCCGTCGAAAACTTTGACATTTTAGGAAGTGATTTAGAGTTCCGCAATTGCTTGTGGAAGGCTGGTTTTTTTTTTGGAATTCCAAAAAGGCCTTGGCCGTCCATTTTTTGGAACCTTTGTCTGCAACTTTTTTTGCTGACCTTACAGTTGTAGACGGCCTGGCAGGGGCCGAATTCTCAGGTGATGTTGGGCGACGGAGGGATGGCGTCTGTGTGTCCGCCCTCCGCGTGGAGATGGGCAGGTGATCTCCATATGGTTTCCGGATTTGGTCCAACAGGATGCCAAGCTCTGATTTGCAGATGGGTGTTCCTAGTTCCAGAGCAGGAGAGCAGCGATGGCAGAGAGCGCCTCATCAAGCCAGCCTGCTGTAGGTACACCTTAATCCTTTTGATCATGTTGAAGCATTTAGCTAGGATGCCTGCATCAGGTTTCTGTGTGGACGAGGAAGGGCGCCCGCCTGATCCTCGGCTTTAGGGTAATCTTTAGTTTTTCTTTTTAGGGTTTTCGACTTTAGGTCTCGTAGCTACTGTACGGCGGTAGCAGAGATCCTCGGCTCCAGAAGTTTCCTTGCCATGCGACTGCTCTGTGGGTGCCCTTTGTTTTTGCATTGCATAAAAGAGAGGTTTTAAGGACTTTGTAATGCGATTCATGGCAAGAGGTTTGTTTTCTGCATAGTATATGATTTGCAGCCAAGCATAATCTGATAACTATAGCTAAACTTAATTGGTTTCTGCATGATCTTAGTCATTTGGCTCTTTTGAGTGTCATATAATGACTTCGGACTGTACCATGTTTCCACCTTTTCTTGCATCAAACAGAGGGTTATTCATTATTGTGCTTAAATTATTGCAAACTAGATTGTGTAGTGTTTTATGAATCCAGATTGCTTTACATGCAGCTGCTGTACATGCCTCGTATTCAGTTTCAGTTGCTTCTTGGCTCCATCTAATAGCAGGTGATCTGGCAATCTACCAGCATCATCTGCATTGAGTAGCCTTCAAGCTTTATTACAACTGTAAAAAAACTTGACTATTGGCCGAGGGTGTGTTAATACTTCAACAGGGTTGACTAGTATGTGTATGTTTCAATTGGCGCGTATGCAAGTTTACATGACTTGTATGGTTTTTCACTCTGTCATGATGTCACTTTTATCTTCTTGTAGGCGTTTCAGGTATAGTTGCCGTGGATTATGGACAATGGGTGGGTAACCTAATGGTGCCACAACCAGTAGCAGCCGGCGTTGTTACTGACACATTTTCATTGTCTTTGATTCTTGCTTCAACAACCTAATTCAGCTCATTTCAAAAACAGACAACAAAGATGGACCGGTAATAAAGGTTAGCATTTTATGTTTTACATTCAGAATTAGCTGCATAAATTTGAACGTACATTAATGGTTGTATCTGCATGGGATTGGGAAATATGCAGGATTTGGAGCAATCATGAGGGATTGTGGCTTCAGAATGAAGTGAATTAGAGCGAATTAGCTGCATAAATTTGAAGGTACAATAATGGTTGTATCTGCATGGGATTGGGAAACATGCAGGATTTGGAGCAATCATGAGGGATTGTGGCTTCAGAATGAACTTGATGCTATCACTAATAAGGTAACTTATGGACCTAGCTATATCCCATAAGCAAGTGACTTGCAAAGTCATTGCTAATTGGCTTCTATTTTTTCAGAGTATCATGCAAAGAACCATGCAAACTGTGGCATCAAATGTGGAAATAAGAAGTTTGAGAAGGTAAATATATGGCTTTTCTCCTGTGAAAATATCGGATTGTTTAAATACAGAACTTAATTCTGATCAATACTTGCATGCTGGAGGGCCTTTTTGGAAACTGGTTACACCTACAGCTATTAAATTTCTTAGGTAAAGTAGTATAAATTTAAGATTTTGCTCTTTGAATTCTGAATTGAACATATTATGCAGATATTACACGAAACAAGTGAATGCCAGCACAATGTTTAGGAAATTTGCCGAGTTTCTAAGCTGTTTGGCTTTAGTAGACTATGATCTTCTAGAAATCAAGCCCTCCATTCTTTTCAAACTGTCTACTTCTGGCAAATTGGTCTCTAGCAGAAGAAGCCTTTTCACTGGAGGTTCTTTTGTTCTAAACCCGATTCTTATTATATTATTGCAGCAACCAGTTTCTAAAATGAAATTAACTTTCTGATTTCAGGAGGTCACAGGGTACCGGTTTGAAGCTATTGAGACTTGCACACAGGTAATATGAACTTTGTTTCTTGAAGAAAACTTACCATTTCTAATCTACAAAATCTGAGCTTTGTTTTTTGAAAAAAACTAACCATTATTAATCTAGAAAATCCCAATTTTCTTCTCCAGAAGCTCTATTATTTGTACAAGCAATACTTCCACAGGGCTTGCAAGTTGTGAAACTCTTAAAGGACAAGTTATCCATATCTAGAGAGCTGCCTCTCTGTCTGGAAGTGCATTATTTCTTTCTGTCACAGGCAAGAGGTGAGTACGTGAGTATTGCAAGGTCGTCACTTTCCTCCGATACTAGATGTTTACCTTTTGCTTTGCTGTAGATGTTAGATCTAAATTAGTTTTCTACATATTTGGGGAAATAAAGTTATCATTGTTCATGAGTTTCGAAAATGGTTGGGGTTCAAATCCCCTTGCTCCCTATTCCTTTTTGGCTATTGAGGAAAACAGATACAGTGAATTAACAGTAAAAAGTACTACTATACATAAGAAACCATACACGGTCCTTTATAGTTTTAGTCTTCTATACTTGAGATGCTTCAAACAACAGACCATTACTTGTATGCATAAGAAACCATCCACGGTCCTTAATAGTCTCTTACTTAAAAACTTGAAATGCTTCAAACAGCATACCATTACTGGTTTATAAATGAGAACCATATAGCTAATGCAAAACAAAACCATGCACATACATATAGAACAAACACACGTGCTTTACCATAACATTTAGCCATGCAATATACTACAATAGCCAACCACATTATAAAATCATAATAGCCAACCACATTATAAAATCACCCGAAACAAGCACTACATAAAACCACATCCACAACCATAATGTTATACCACATGGACAAACCGTACACTTAAACACTATAAGTATACCACATTCATTTACCAATATGTAATACCACTTTGACAAACTCTACTAAAAGGCCATCTGCGATTACCATGCCATAATACCACCCTAACAAACCTAACAAGAGAACCTATTAGTTTAGCCATATATGGTTTTTAATGATATCAACCCACAAACACCCATTGGTTTTGTAAAATGGTTTTCTAGTCATAACCAAGGAAAAAACCATGTAGTTTTTTAATTTTGGGTGCCTTGTGTGAGCCATGGTGCTAGCCTATACCTCAACCCTTTCTCAATAGGTAGTGCTTTACCGTGGCAGATTGCACCTTGCTGGTTCACACGATCCCATTTATGGTAGGTAATTTGAGTGCAATCGAGAAGAAGACAGAGTTGTTTCAAAGTAAAATGACATTGGCAGCCCCTTCTAACACCCTCCCCTATCAACCCTCTTTCTTCCTTGGCCTGGAAGGGGACGTCGATCCTAATCAGGCATGATTTGAAATCCTTCTGCAATCCTTCAAACAAATAATCATAGGCTAGGGAAAGGAAATGCAGACCTCTTCAAAGTTACATATGAACCTTTGCCCGGTTTGTATAGCTCTTTATTCCTTTGGGAGCTTCTTCTGTAGAAACTGCATGGTGCTTCCCCACTTTTTTGCTCCCCGGCAATGAAATCCCCAACTGGTGAGGTGGGAATGTGGCACACCCACACCAATTGAGTACCTCCCCTTGTGGATCAGGAACTTAGTGCTCTAACATGATCCAGGGAAGTCGGCTGTGGTCAAAATGCCCATCTACAGGGTCTGTTTGCCAAATGCCTCCTTGTAGCTGCCATTAGAAATGATATCAGAGCTTGTGCCATTGCAAGGAGATGGAATTTGTTCAAGGCACTTACCTCCTCAATCTTCTCGTCTAGGTCCATGCCGAACTCCCCGCCGTCATCATCGAATTGAGGCAGGGCAAAACAAAAGCAGGCGATTCTATGGGATGCTATGAACAATCGTACGGGGTTGAGAATTTATAAAATTCCGGCAGGGTGCACTCACGACGACGCCATGGCCGTCGATCTAGTCCCTCGTATGTGGTCCTGATATTGTCACCTGTTGGACATGCAACTGAGTAGCTGGGTAATTCCGTCCTAAGCAATCACAACGACGTGATTCCTTCTAAAGGAAGTGCAACAATGTGATTTCGTCTGGTGGAATTACATCGCGGTGATTCTATCGAGCAGAATTAGATTGTGGTGATTTTGCCCGGCGGAATTAGAGTGTGGTGATTCCGTCGGACGAAAGTGCAACGGGGTGATTTCGTCCGGCGGAACTGCAAAGAGGTGATTCCGTCCGGCGGAAGTGCAACGGGGTGATTCCGTCCGACGAAATTCCAAATCGGTGATTATTTCTAGCAGAATTACAAATCGGTGATTGTGTCGGGTGGAATTACGAATTGGTGATTCCGTCCTGCGAAATACTTCACGTGGTGATTCCACCTGGCAGGATATCGTCGACAGTATTCAGTCCCATGGAATCTGTCACGGGTGATTCCGCGGGGGTGAATGCTAGAACGTGATTCCATTTCCATCTGGCGGTATCATGGCAGTGTGATTCTGTCGTGTGGAATAAAGGGGAGGTGATTCCGTCCGGCGGTATTCTGCCATTGTGATTCCGCGGGGATGTATAAAACGAACGGCCAGGATGCACCCTGCAGACGGACGGCTACGATCCATCAGAGAGTACGCCTGACTCTGTCAGGTCCAGATAAACAGGACCTCTGGAACGGATCCCGTTCCCGGAGGGTCTGTAATTCTGTAGGAGAGTTTCACCGCGACGGAATCACCAAAACTAGGGTAAAGCTATTTTCACCCATCTTGTTAGAAAGAGGTAATTATTAATTGGACCATCTTTTCATTTGATCATCAAGAGCCATACGTTGGCCAAAATCTCATTTTATGGACCTTATCAGCAATGACCACGTCACATGTTATGGATGGAAGCATTAGGTGCCGAAATTGAGTGTTTCCAATGATTTTCCCAATGTTTTGGCAAAAATGAGGGGTTTTGATTTTTCGTTTGCTTTTATTAGTGGTTATAATTTGGAGTGATTTTGGTTTTCTCTTTAACTTTTTCTAATAGTTTCATCCTGAACTTATCTACAAACCAGGCAGTTGTTCCGCGGTTCTTGGGCTGGAGAAATTTGAAGGCAAATTCCGGCTTCAGTAGGAACCCGCCGGTCCTCTGAAGGCTCTGTTTGATCATGATGTCCATTGACTATAGGAGAGATTATGCAATTAAGAGCCTATCTGTTCTATAAATTATTCAAGCCAACATACAGAAACTGCAATGTGGGCTAGACTCCAGTGCAACAAACATTCTCAAACTACATAACCAGAATACAATTGACCATACCATCTATAATATTTACATCTATCATATTTCACATCTAAAATACGATGGCCAAAAATAAATGGCATACATAATGAAAGAAAGCACGTCAACAATGGCTCTGGTTGATTCGGTTGAGCTAGCATTGATTGCATTTAAAGCTGGAAAAATACTGTAGGAGAAATTATGCAATCAAGAGCTTATATGTTCTATAAATTATTCAAGACAGTATATTGAAACTATAATGTGGGTTGGACTCAGCTTGAGAACAGGTGATTAATGGAAGCAAATCTGCTTTTGAATCTGCAAAGACACAACAATAGTTGTACATCTGCATTTACATCTAATATTTCACATCTATAATACAATGTCCAAAACTAACTTCGCCACATGTTTATTCTGCTGGCACCACTTTTCACTATCTGGGCATGTACTCTTTGTTGTTTATTTAATGGCATTGTCATAAGATTCTATTAAGGGCAACATGCATCAAAAGCAGATAAGCCGACTTGAAATTCAGCCCAGTTACAGGGTCGAATAGGGCAGTTTTTATTATGTAGTAACTTCCAATTTAAGACCAATTCAATATGTACGTAGTTTTCTGCTAGATTAATGCACCACAGCAATAATTTCTACTTTAATTTTAACTGCCCAATTCATGCAAACTTTCAATCAGATTTTGTGACAACAAACCTAAGCTCAAACATTTGATGCTGCATAGATCACATCTCTATTCCTTCCTAGCGTTATCTTTTAACGATGTCACATTCAATGATGTGCCTAACTCAATCTAGAGAGTCTTACCTATAGAACAATTGAGGAAGCCTCTTCTTTCTGCCTTCCATGGCAGCAGGATATTGCTTTAATGCGTTGCATGGGCCAGAACTTCAAATACTAAAGTTCGGATAATATATGCATTGTGAAGTTGATGTGAAAATCTGGCATACATTAGAAACATGTGTTCGTATTATAAATCTACATATACAGAGTTACAAAGTTGACATAGTTACAAAGTTGGCATCTTATAGAAAGATCTTAATACTATCTTTAGAAAAGATGTTAACACCATCTTCTAGGATCCTAAAGTTGTCTGCTATATGTTAAGAACATGTGTCCATCTTATAAATCTTAGTTAGTTCAAGAATCAGAAGATAATTTACTTCCAGACTGTTTACACGGTAAGCAAGAAATCCAGAATGTTTTACACAATAGATAATCTTCAAAAGCACAGCGCCAGACTTTAAACGTGGATCCTAGGAGCAGGCCAATACAACTCATAACTAATTCCATATTTGGGAAATGAAGCAAAAAGTATATAGATATACGGAGTTCTTCTTGCCCAAACCTCGGAATAATATGTTTACCTATGCAATTCTATCAAAATCATGTAATAAAAATAAGGAAAGCTTTCAAATTTGGCATCAGTCCCTTCTCGACACCATAGTGCTAAGAGGTAGCCTTCTATAATCCTCTTCTTTTGCAATGGCCATCTAATTTTGTACTGTAGCCTGCTGCAGGCCTCAAGCTCAGACTGTGTATGTTGAAAACTCGTTGACTTTTGATGAAAGTGGAAAGCTAGTAAGGTTTGCCAAGGATGCTAGACAATAAAATAGGATTGTAGATAGAGTGAAGAGAATAAGAAGAATGGTCAAATACAATGAAAACATAATGTTCATGAAGGGATAATCTTTCATTCACTAGGTCAGACTGGCTTTAACTTGATTTGTCACCATCAATAGTGTAGATTGTCAACCAAATTGCATATCAGGATAACCATGTCAGCATCAAGTCATAGCTTGACAATTGTATTTTGACATGCCCTTACCATATTGGTATTTCATCTTTGGATTATCTTACCCTTAACATGAACTGATCCATGCATACATTTGGGAAGGTTTAGTAAAATATTCTATGTCAGTTTTACAATTCTAAGGGCACTTGCAACTTGGGTTGTTGGTAATAAAAGGGATGTGCCAAAATATCTATGTAGTTCATTCAAAGCTTTTGCTTTATGGGCTATGCTAGATCAAAAGCACTCCATATCATGGCAATTATGCCATGTGCTGGGCATACAGCATGTCCTCTGCAATTCTCAAGTTTATTCCCTACTTGTAGTCATGTCTAGAAAAAAAATTTGGTCATGGCATGAGTGCCGTACCTTATTGTGCTCAATTCCTTTGTTCTTGCAGTGGATAAGGACAATTAGTGTTTCTTCATCAAGTCCAGATTGAGCCTGCACATAGTTCAAGTCTCGACCTGCACAAATTATCGAAGTTCAATACATCAACTGAGGAAAGTAATAAAGTACTTATCAACTCCATAGTGATGGCTTATTATTACTTCTAGTACATTGCAACAATGAAGAGAGATTGATATTTTAACTGGATCATATGAACTCTCCAGTTGTTAGCTTGAGATAATCGGGCCTGTAGATACTAACACAACACAATGATTGAACTCTCAACTCATTATCAAGTGCAATATGTCTGCACGTTCAAATTTTCAATTTAAGAATAGAATAGAGTAAACCCACATGCACATCAATAATGTTTTGGAGTCCGTCTGAAGCTTCTAAAACTTCATTGTTTGTATTGCTTTCCATTGCAGCCATCTATAGTCTTAAGATCTTCTATTCCTCGTATGCAGCAGATGTAGGCTCTAAATCCAAGTGTTTGATGTCTCTTGCTATTTACACTATCTATGTGAGGGTTCTGATAAGCCTTGCCGGAAATGAATGTGCTATACAAAACTTTTTGAGCATTTTGCTGTGTTTCCTTCAAAATATATCAAGATTTGGAGGCAGAAACAGTTTGAACCAAAAAAGAACCAATTGGACAGTGAAAGCCACAGTTCTAGTTACAAAACACTTCCCTGTGCAAGTTTGTAGACATTCACAAATATAAAGATGCTGAATATTAATTTAGAGCTAAGACTTTCTAGTGAAAAACCTGGAATCAGAGAGAAGTTAAACCTGAAAAACCTGTAATCACAGAGAAGACTTTCTTGATGGGTCTTACCTGATAGCTAAAGAATCATTTGTGCGGATACAACCGAATAATATCACTATAAGAACTAACATAAAGTTTGACACAACTAATGGGGCAACGTCTGAGTTAATATTGGTGATACTAATAGCAACATCTATTTTGGCATATACTATAGCCTCATAACATTGACGAAATTTGTGACGATAAAGGTGTTGTTATATTTGATGCTATGTCATTGGTGGGCACTGGCACTAATTCTGATGCTATCTGTGTAACAACTAGTGATGCATCATAACAAAATTACTGACAATATGGATGACACAAATAATGAAGTTATAGGTGACACAAACTGTGGCACCTATACCATCACCTATGTCTGAATATCACCAATAATGTCATAGTGGTATACTTCTCCGTGCTCTGGTGACGTTTTGATGCACAAATTGACCCCTTCTCTTGTACTGTTAATTCAGTAACCATGCATGACTTGGAACTGTGGCATGACAGCTTGGGACACAAGAATTGTAATAACATAAAGTTTTTAGCTAAAAGGGGTTGGTTCCAATGCAATGGTCTAAAATTGGACAAATTCAAATGTGAGGGATGTATGCAAGGAAAGCTAAACTGCCATTTGCCAAGGCCAAATATAGGTCCAAAGAAATGCTGGAATGGATCCATACAGATTTATGTGGCCCTTTCAATGTGAGAAGTAGGATCAACAAGAGATATTTTATCTCTTTCATTGATGATTACTGCATGAGATGCTCATGTTACTACCTTTGCAGAAAATCGGAAGCAATTGTAGCATCAAAACATTTTCTTGCAGAAGCAAAACGATAAACAGGCGAAAAAGTGAATTGTATTAGGTTAGATCGTGGAGGGGAGTACTTATCAGACAAATCAAAGCATTTTTGTATTTCAAATTGGATAAAAAGGCAACTAATCTGCAGGTAGCCCTCAACAAAATGGCATGGCAGAAAGGAAGAACGGGACAATTATGGATGCGGTAAGAACTATGATAAAACATTGTGGCCTACCAAAACACCTCTAAGAAGAAGCACAGAAGAAAGCCATTCATATTTAGAACATGTTACCATCAGCAATATTGGAAGATAATGTACCCCATAATCTCGGGTCAAATTCTAATGAACTCTACACTATGGAAAGTTCAAAACATACGGATGCTTAGCCTACAGCCATGTACCTTCAGAACTTAGAAGGACAAAGCTACAAACTATAATTGGTTTTCTTGTTGGATATGACATTGAGTCAAAAGGCTTTAGAATTTATGTCCTTAATACTAAAGAGATTGTGATAAGCTGAGAGGTTCAATTTAATGAAGATGTATTGTATAAGGACAGATATCCAGCAAAGAAAGTGGAAAATGGGAAAGCAAAATTAGAGAAAAGGGTACATTTTCAGGTGGACTTAGACATAAATGATGAATCTGTAGAATCAGGCACTATACAAGTGAGCAGTCCAAGTAATGTGGATAATTGATAACACATGGAAATTGAATCTGAACAGCAAAACATTGAAGTTGCAGCAGAACGTAGAAGGAGAAAGACTCAAGTAGAAAGGCTAGCCAAAGACATAAAAATAAACATGGAAGAGTATGGAAGTAATGAAGCTGGAAGAAGCAAAAGGATGGAACATTAGGAACACTCACATGATCAGATATGGACAATTATGGATGATCTTGTGTTGCCAAAATCATATGAAGATGTATTAACTTGTGAAGATAAAGAAAACTGGATTGATGCAATGCAAGATGAGCTAGTCATTTAGTAGCACCCAAACCTATGAAATTGTTGACTGCCCACCAAATCAGAACATCAAAGGAAGTAAGTGGCTATTCAAAATCAAGGAAAATGCAGATGGAAGAAAAAGGCATAAAGCCAAGCTTGTGGCACAAGGGTATACACAAAAAAAAAGGAAAAGATTATGGTGAAATCTATTCCCCTATTGTTAAATTGACAAGTTTGAGAGTGCTACTGAGCTACTCAGCTTAGCAAATGCAATGGACTTGGAACTTCACCACATGGATGTGAAGACTACATTCTTGAATGCTAAACTAGAAGATAATGTATTCATGAGACAACCTCCAGAATTTGAGACACGAGGGAAAAGTGTGGAAATTGAATAGAGTTGTCTATGGATTAAAAACAATCACCAAGGGAATGGTATATGTGTGTGGATAATTTCCTTCAAGAATAGGGTTTTGAGAAATTGAAGAATGATGGAAGTTTATATAGGTTCCAATTAGGTGAAAGTATTTGCATCATAGCCCTTTTATGTGGACGACTGCATTATGGTCTCAAACAGTCCAACTTGCATGCCGAAATGTAAAGATATATTAAAGGCAAGGTTTAAGATGTCTGATATGAGTGAACTTAAGCAATTCCTAGGCATCGAAGCAGTGAGAAACAGACAGGAAAAGAGTTTAAAGCTAATGCAAAACAAGCACATCAATAATATGCTCAACAGGTTCAATCTAATGGATGCACACCCTGTTAGAAGACCTATAGTTCCAGGCCATAAGCTAATTGAAAAAGTAGCTCTAAAAGAAAGTGAAACACTAGAAATGAAAAAACTTCCTTACAGGCCACTAGTTGGTTGTTTGCTTTACTTAGCCAATAACACACGATCTATATAGCTTACATTGTAATCATACTGAGAAGGAGGTGTCATAACCCAAGCATGCAGCACTGGCTAGCAGGTAAAAGGGTTTTGAAGTATTCAAAGGGGACTGCTAAATTTGAACTCGCACAAAACAATAAAAATTTGAAGCTTCATGCATACAGTAATGCAGATTGGGGTGATGACTTGAGCATATAAAAATCAACCTCAGGTTATGCTAAATTCTTAGGAGGAGGTCCTATTGCATGGAGGAGTAAGGAACAAAAGGCAATTGCAATGTCCACAGCAGAGGCTGAGTATGCTGCATCCTCACTGGTAGCCAAAGAAGTATCATGGTTGAGAAGGTTGTTGAATGAGCTGCAATGCTATCAGACTGAGCCAACTACAATTCTAACAGATAGACAAAGTTGCATTGCAATAGGGAAAAATCCTGTGGACCATGAGAGGACAAGACACATTGAGCTCAACATACATTTTATCAGGAAGTTTGCAGAAAAAGGATACATATAAATGACTTACCAGGGCTTTCAATGAAAAGCCAAATTTTGTATCATAGTGCCTTTTTTTTAATATATTATAAACTTTCAGATAGAGAATGTACTTTTTTCTGACATAAATTTGTTTTTGAATAATTCAACTAAACTTTTAGGATCAGTTATCTGTCATTCTCAAATATTGTTAGACTGTACACACAAACCCAGTAAGCGAATATAGTACTTGTAACTCAATTCTGTCATGTTCTAATATTCTCAACATTAAAGATTATTTAGCTGCATTTCAGAGTCAACTACACACAATTCACATGCTGTATACAATACACCACAATCACTGTACAACACAATAACCACCACATGCACCACCACACTAAGCACCATAACTAAGGAAAAAATAATACAAAACAAATTTCTAATGTGTTCACCAAGGCCCTGACAGAAACCAAGTTTATACAGTTCAAGAAGAGAGTAAATGTAACAGAGATATGTGATGAAGGAGGAATGTTGAAAAATAGAATTTACTCATCACATATGATGATAGTTCATCTATGAACTGTGCTTATTCTTCAGAGCAACGTTATAGATGATCATCTAGTGGTACAGAATTTACAAACATCACGAGTACATATTATCTAATGATTGAGGGTTCGTGCACATGAACTTTATTATTGTGAAACCTTATCGATGCTCAGAGATACTAAAAAATGAAGACATCCGACACTAATTGGCAATGCTCAAATGTGACAAGAAAGGAGATACAAAGCCAGGGTTGATAGACAAGCACAACACGTGAAAAACTCGCGAACTACAATGTTTGGCCATCCATCTGTGGGTGATAAGCTATGCTCATGGCAAGCTTAGTTTGAATAGTGCTAAAGAAATCCTTCCAGAATGCACTAATAAACTTAGGATCCCGGTCTGATATAATGGTACGGGGCATCCCATGAAGACGAAATACCTCATTTGTAAACAACAAGGCAGTGTCCAATGCAGTGTCTGTGGTACGACATGGCAAGAAGTGTGCCATTTTAGAGAGCTTGTCGACCACCACCATTAAGGCATCAAAGCCCCTTAAGATGCGGGGAAGCCCCACGATAAAATCCATAGTAATAACATTCCATTTTGCATTAGGCACATCTAGGGATTGCAATTCCCCCGGAATGCGTAATTGTTCTGCCTTTGTTTACTGACATATCTGACATTGCTTAATGTACCTAGCAATGTGTTTCTTCATCCCTGGCCAAAAATAGCTGGAGCGGATCTTAAAACAGGTCTTCATAAATCCTGCATGAATGAGCTTGCGAACTCTTGATGTCTCGGGAACACATAACTTATCCTTGTAATAAAGGAGATCACCCTCCTTTTTGTAATGACAGAAAGCCTCCCTCTCCTTATCTGTTCTAGCTTCCTTGGATAGACTTTGCCATATCTCCTGAAATTTTGGATCTGCTGGAAGAGCCTGTTGTATTTGCTTACCAAAGTCACTGGAGAGTGTGGATATGGCATTACAATGCATCCGAGTGACTAATGGATGTCTGGAAACCCGGGGATTTCACCATTAAAAAACCGTATGATACATGTGCGTGACTGGTTAGGGGTTTTTTTTTTTTTTTTTAACCCGTCCGCATACGGTCGAAGGAGAATACGGCTGCACCACCATTTTTTCGTAGGTGGTCGTGAAGGGGAGGTCTGGGCGGGAACTCTTCACCAGTTTGATACGTTAGGGGTTCTTCAAGATCCGAGGCTCTGAATCATAGGGGTTCTTGTAGTTCATCTGCTCCTGTCTACTTCAAAACTAGCACAGTAATTTCGATTTAGGGCAAGACTATGTTCCTGCACTTTGAAATCTCTTTTCATGCTCTACACTGGCTGGAAAGCTTCAAACATGAACCCATGCCTGTCAAAAACAGGTTTGCTTGATCTACTTTGTTTTTACGTATGCATTCAAGATCGATGCAGGCTTTAAAGATCTCAAAGGGTTTTTCCCATACAGGTTATAAATTCGAAACCTGTCTAGGCTTTGTTTGTGAAGTAGCTGCTGAAGCAACTCATAATTTCGTTGATGGTCTGTGCCTACCCAAAAATAGTCTAGCTGGCAACAGCCGATTTACTCCCGGTGCCTAAGACTGCCGATCCGCCATTGAGTGCCATTTAGGGCGATTCTAAACTTTGTGTGTTTTCTGGGCTACAGTTTTTATTGGATCTTTGCACCTTACAGTATAATATGGAATTAGTTAATCCTCTCAAATATTCGACCCATTCTATCTTAAGAAGGTGAAGTCTTCTGCCTTTAACGATTGGTTCTAGGATTTGTCTCTAAATAGATCACGTTTGAATACATGTCTTCAAATAGGACTGGAAATTCTACATTCATACAACATCTTGATTCAACTTATGGGGCTTTGTGCTTGGATGCATGTTTTTTGTGGGCTCTATTTTATCCCTTACTGCTGGATTTGAAAAGGAAGGCAGGTCAGAATAAGCATGACAAATTATACCATTTTTCAAGGCAATGATTTGCTCTCTTGACAATAGAAGTTTCGTTATGCTCCTACTGCTTCTATTCATTTGGCTGCCAAAGATATTTAAAATCATTTTATGGCAGGCTCTAAAGCATAGGGCATGCTGGCTGCAACTACAGTCCGATAACACAGACTAATTTGGCTTTATAACTGTATATTAGGCTCAATTTTGTACCTCATTCTTGAGATTGAGTGCACCTACTGCATAAAGGGAGTTTCAGAGATATTTATCGAGCACATCTTTAACAGTTTTTTGATATTCAAACTTCATTCTTATACTGCCTTAGCATGAAAGCTTATGCCTACATTGTTTTTATGATTACTTGCTTTCATAACATGATTTATGATGCCATTGTGCTTTAAACAGATCTTGTGTTTTGAAAATGTAACAGAGTAACATTGGATAATGTTAAAACCAGGTCTTGCAAAAAATCGAGCAGTCCTGGGGCTTTCCTACTTGGATAATGGCACTTCAAATATTTTGGAGTTCGCTACACAAAAGGTTATTGCGGTCTATTTGTTTCAAAAATGCAGATAAGATTAAAATAAATTTAACATGAGAGGTCCACACGAGATTGGTTTTAATACATTGAAACTTCATTCCGGACCATGATGGAGTTCCCTTTGGATCCCCTTTTTTTTAGTGTCAAGTCAGTTTATCGACTTGATCCCATCATTCTAACTATGGAATTGGTGCCACGAGGTGAGCTCTTAGGCCTTCCATTTGTGCCTGCATATCTAAATCCACAAACACAAGGAAGAAATGTTCTTCAGGGTGTAAATTATGCTTCAGGAGCCGATGGCATTTTGGATTCAAGTGGCTATAACTATGTAAGTTTCTGTCCATATTTTGATCATGGAGATTATGAAGAAATTGTTATCTTTTGATAAGAATATTGACCATGCCTTTGGTTGATGCAGCTGGCAAGAATATCCATGTCTCAACAGATCAACAACTTCAAGCAGACCTTGGCAAGCATAAACGCAACTCTAGGGCAAGAAGAATCTGTAAAGCTCATTGCTTTACAGACTAGGTGCATTGCGAAGGGTTGATGGAAATGAAGCTTTTAATCAGAAAGTATTGAAGAAGCCATGCAACAATATGATTTGGTAATTTTCAGCTGATAGTTATCCCATATCTATTTTGCAATATAGTGTTTTGCATATGATAGCTTCTTTATGAGCACAACTCTTCGTTGCTTTTTAAGGGTCCAGGGCTAATATGACCTCTAGTTTTTTATCTGCAAGTCTCACAAGGGTAATGCTTTTGTGGATTATGATAGATTACAGTATCTTCTTGCAGGCGGTATCAGAGGAATCAGATAATGTTAAAGCTCTCTATCGACGTGGTAAGGCACAAGTTGCTCTTGGCAGAACAGGTGAAGCAAGAAATGATTTTAAAAAAGTAAAGCAATTGGCACCTGGTGATAAGGCATTAATTCATGAATTGCATGTTCTGGCTCAACAAGATAAACAGCTATATGAAAAGCAAAAAGAACTCTACAAAGGATTGTTTGCTCCACCTCCAACAAAGCAACCTTCAAAGAGAAGATGGTATGCAATAGTATAGATCTGGTTACTCTCTCTTTTTAGGGTCATACCTTCCTTATTCCATAATCCGTTTAGACATTCCTAAACCCATATGCACCATGTTTTCAAGCTTGAAGTATCCCTAGTACTTTACCACTAAACTACAATTTGAAAACAATCCACTAGTTTAGCCTTCAAATAGTTTAGACATTCCTAATGCATTCTACAACCCCGTCTACAACCCTATACATTCTTACAACTACAATGATCCCGGCAATGTTCATTATTTATTCAACGTAAGGGACACATGCAATGAAAATTCTTGCATCTTAAGAGATAGATGCAATAGAGTCTTAACCAACGAGACCAGTTTAGACGAGAATGAAGATGCGAAAAATGTCTATTAAACACATTGTGAAATTTTTTTCCTTCTCCACAAACCATTTTTTCTCTGAATAAGGCTACGGCACAAACTCAAGTACAAGATCGGGTAGGGGTATGTAAAAGGTAACATAGTCCGGGCGTATATCTATGGTAGGGGGCAGGGAAACTGGGTTTTCCTATTTACGTATGTAGGGGTTTTCGAGCTCCAAAAGTCGTATACAAGGGGTTTTCTGGTGACCCCCACCCTGCATGTTGGTGATAAGGTCCACCTTCTGGAGTAAGAAAGGTTGTAGGAGATCAAAGGGGACTTGAGGATCCCATTGCTCTCCATCTTGGTACCATTGGATCAGCTTGGGGTCGCCATTGCAACTGCAAGTCGTGGAGGAGGAGGGCGAACAAGAGAAGGCAGAAAGAGAATGAAACCCTAATAAGTACACTTTAACTTTAACTGGTTATGCAGACGTTAGCGTCAGTAATAATAATAATTAATTAGCTAAATATTTTTTTTTCAGACAAAGTTTAGATAGAGAAACTTTAGTTATATTTATATACAAATTTAGTACAACAAAAGATGCTTGACGAGCAAACTAATTGTGGCCTCCCTGAATCCTCCGGGCGAGAGCCAAATCCTTCGTCATGATAGTGACCCTTTTGGCATGGATGGCGCAAAGATTGGCATCCCCAAAAAGGGCTATCAAATAAGCTTCGACGGCCTCCTGCAACGCAAGTATGGCAAAGGTCTGGAATCGTAGATCAGTTTTGAATTCTTGAGCTATTTCCCGAACTAGGCGCTGAAAAGGGAGTTTCCTTAGCAATAGCTCTGTGGTCTTCTGGTACTTCCGAATTTCCCTTAAGGCCATAGTGCCAAGCCGATACCGATGCGGCTTCTTTGGTGGCGCCGATCTCTGAGTCTGTGTTGGCTTCTCTGAGTCTTGCCCCCTGTTACTAGGTGAGGCCAGGCTGCATCTACTCGGTCTTTCTAGCGAGCAGATCTGGTCGCCTTGCCAATGCCCTCAACAGTTTTGAGCTTTTCCTTGTATGCACTTCCCGCGGTAGACTTACGTGCGTCGTTTAGCGGTGGGGTCTTGGTCAGTCGGGGGGGGGTGTGTGTCTGCTACGGGGTTGGTTTGGGATTGCTGTTGTTGCTCCTCTGCTTGCCATTGCTGCTCAGCCCGCTCAGCCTCTTGTTGCGCAGCATGGGCAGCCGCCATGCGCTCTTCCGCCATTGTGGCCGGGGCGTAACCGCCGTACTTGACTCGCATGATAGCGATCCGGCTTGGCTTGCATGTCCATCTGGATAGCTATCAAGTGGTCCACCGTGGGTGGCCTCGTCATACTGATAGGGAGGGAGGTCAAAGGAGTTGCTTGCTATGATGGCTCTCCCATCACCTAGATAAACATATTCGGACCCCCAAATTTTCGGGTCTCCCTCTCCATCTCCCGGATGTCATCCTCACGGGCAAGCCCTCAGATCCTGGCAGCCTCTTTTGTAATGGCTTCCTCCTTGGGAACTTCAATACACGAGGGCGGGTAGAACTTAACTAACACCAGAACTTGGTCGGTTGTTCGATCAAGGTGTAGGGTTGCTGGAGAAGGTTATGTTTGATCAGAAAACGCTCATACAAATGGAAGATGGGGTAAGGGATTCTATGGCCGACGACAAAGCGTTGCACAAGCTCAACTAAAAGTAGCTCTACCTGGTCCGGGTCGGTAGCGAGGTGCTCTCCAAGTTTGGCGAATATTTGGGGCACATTAAAGTTGATGGGGCTTAAGGTCCCTTTAGTATGAGCCATATTCATTGGAATGGAAAAAGAAAGATGGGGGAGGAGGCGCTGGTAGGTGGCAGTGGTGTAAGTTAAAGGCGGAGGCAGGGCGCTCAAGCTTCTACTCCGATGGCAGGCGAGACAGGGCAGGCGGAAGAGAAAAGCAAGAGAATAACCGTCACTTTTTGTTTTTAAATTCAAAAACTTTTTCATTTTTCGTTCTTCGTTCTTCGTTCTTCTTTCTTCTTTCTTCTTTCTTCTTTCTTCTTTCTTCTTTCTTCTTTCTTCTTTCTTCTTTCTTCTTTCTTCTTTTATACAGTGGCAGAATATGCATTTTTATACGCCGGGCGCCGCTGGATTTCTACATGCTTCTCTCAGGATTTTAAGACGTCCAAAGTATAGCGATGCCCGAGTAGGATTTCGGGCCCGTTTACTGCCGTTTCAATGCCGGGTGATGACATCCTTAAGGTAGTTAGACATGCCCCATAGTTTGATGCAAAAATCTCGTCTATCCGAGCTGCCTGGAGAAAGTTATGGTGCTTGAAACATGAGACCTCCTTCTTACGCATCTAACCTACTTACCCTACTGGGAAAAAAACTCTCCTACTCAGTTAATTTAATCCTCCCATAACTGGGTCAACCCACATGCTAACTATGGAGTTGGGATACTTCAACCTAAGACAAAGTCTTGCCAACTAACGAGTTAGACTATGGCCAATGCAATGATTTGGTCTACCAAAATCAGGCTCTGATACCACTGTGACGCTCCCATCTATACGATACTCCTATCGTACAAATACGGGAATTCCCCTCTCATGGCGACTACATCACCATGGTAGGGCCCTCCGTCATACTCGGACCACCTGGGATGTCCAAGTGTCCAAGCGAGGAACACGGAGGTGTCATTAAGTCAAAACCAGGCAGTTATTCAGGGATTTAGCACACATTCAATAAGAGCAAGGTTGCCTGATGAACATGTGAACATCTTAGGTACTACTTAGGCTAGGCCCGCATGATGGTCATAACATGTATATATGCAACCCACTGGTAGAACCTTTTGGGTTCGCAATTGCTACAAAAGTCCCAAGGTCGTATACCAGTTGGCGAGGACGTGAAATGTATTCAATTCAGTTCAATTATTCTTCTTCTAATGTTGGATGATCCTATCCTTTTGGACTTCTTTGGCCCAATCTAGGGTATTAAGTTAGTAAAATCTGTACAAGTGTTCTTGTCGTCAATATGTCTTTACAACCATTTACGAGGAATAATTGAACTAAAACGTAGATTGAGCTTACTTAATATATCTTTTGTATCAATGTATGGCCAAAAGTGTGTTGGTGCCACGACGTTTTAGATGACCTTAAGCCAAGTGAATGGTAAAACACGTAAGTTGAAAGTAAAAAACCCATGGTCATATTTTGTACAATCTCATATGTATAATAATATATCTAGGAGGTGGGTGGGTTGGTATGTCCCATTTTGACAAGGCTTCCACTCACCTAATAACCACCTAATAAATTGTTAGCCACTTTATTGGACATAGACCGGTTAGGCAAGCCCTCTCTTCTAGCACTCATCTTAACATTTATATTTAGTCTTATTTACTGCATCTTAGAATTCAATTCAATTCCTATTTAGTGCGTCTTAGAAGGGAACCTTTTTATATATATCTCAATCTATATTTCTATACTCCCAATGGTGATTAGATTTTGTCTTGCCATGTGAGTACCTTTCGACTCTTTTTTGAATAACAGCTACAACAGACATGGGTGTCATCTTCTGATGAGCAGGACAATGTGGACATTTAACTTATAGCCACATTGACCTTGTTCACGCGATTTAAGAAATGCATGTAGCATTTGTAAATGCAAAGCTTTCAGGGCATTGGTAATTGTGAAGTGATAGATATTATTAAACCATATTGATTGTTAAAAGATATGAGATGTGATCTATAATGCTTTGAAAACTGGGAATCTCATTGTCCAAGGAGGTGACGAGACAAACAAACCTAGAATCATCTTGATATTTAGTGCTAGTCAAAACCATATTTGCCACAACATTAGAGATAAAGTCAGACCATTTCATTTCTATTAAGCCATTCCATGCTATGATGTGACAAGTTGAATGGCCAAAATTCGCCTTCCTTGTAATGTTTTATTGTCATAAGTTGTAACAAATATGGAACCTCCAAAACAGATGTCTTATCAGTACAATATTTCTTTAGACTACATGGTTGTAATGAGTGGGACGTTTGTCTCTACAATAAGATGGACTTCCTTGTTAATTTGGCAAGCAATGCATGACATCATGAATAATATATCCCACAGAAAAAATTGCTTTCCATGTAAGGCATGATTATGAAAAGAAGGGATTGAGATTTGGATATCAGTATAGTAGTTACACAACTCAATGCAACCTGAGTAGGACCTACAATGGCACTTACAAAGCAAAAGAAGCCCCATTAGTCTAGAGCTTATATATATATATTATAAAGCCATGTGAAAATAGCAGGTTGTTGGTGGTACTATGAGACAAATTTGCAAGTATTAAAACCATGATGCAGATTTACATGTGGAATAGCATACAAGAATTGACAGAGCAACGAGCATGAGCATGGGTTTGCTCATGGTGGAGATTGGGTTGATAGATTCATGCACGATGAATAAAGATAGACACTGGGTGTAGGGATTCTTATATACAGACGTTAGGTTTTTTATGGCTTTGTAATCAGTAACGCTATTAAGCTAGGTAAGGACATCTCAAGCTTACTAAGAATGAATGAATGATTTTTATCATCCACGGTCGCCTATGACATGGAAAGAGAATTGTGTCCAATATATGCTATCTCGTACTCGTTTGACATTAAATTGCAAGTTGGATCTTCTACTGAAGACTTACATAAAATAGAGAAAACTTGCTTAAGAAGTATTCATGAAGATGATCTATAGACATCAAGGCAAGTGGGTCTGTGTTCTTGCCTGATACTCTGATCATTCTTGTCAAGAATGGAAAATGGGTCCCCAAAACCTGTAGAATCCGGTTCTTCTTGCCTTGACGTTGTACAATGGCATGGGGTCAGCCATTCTTGCTGCCCCCATGCCATTCTACATAACATCTAAGCAAGTTGTATGCTATAGAGGAGGAGGAGAATAAAGAGGGCAAAGAGAATTTTCAACATCCATTAAAGGCTAATTGATCAATAAGTGCACACTACACTGAAGTTGCATTATGAGTCGTGTCCCCTTTCCCTTACATTGTATAGTATGTTTATACAACATGCACATACACTTCCAACTTCATTTTCTTTTCTTTTCTCTTTCCTCTTTCATAAGAACAAACTAATAAATGCCCTTATCTGTAGCCTTCTAGTGCAACAAGGATGAATTTGTAGACATGTGGTGAGACATGAATGAAACAATGTGGCAACTAGGAAGAGGACGAAGAAAGTTGTTAGTAGAGACCAAATGCTTCATTCAGAAAGGGTCCATTGACAGTCGAACAACTGAGCACAGAGGCATGTGTGCAACTAGACAAGTGCTGGGGATCAATGGGACCAGCACACGGAGAGATACTAGTTTTCCAGTACAAGGGTAAAGACGAGAGCACTGGAGTGGGGGAGTAAGTATCGTCCGAACGAGGAGTATTGAAGGCCGAGATGCAAGGGTCTCGAAGGGCAAGACAATACACTAGAGATGGGAGGGTTATGGCCTTGATGATGCTCTAAAAATAATGTGCAGTCTTTGTCAAAAGAGAAAAGAAGAAGAAGCAATTTTTACGTCAATGGGAGACGAGCCATGTGGCATGTGGATGTAAGGGCCAGTTCACATGCAACTATTGCCGAGGGGGCCTGTTTTGCCGGAGAGGGGGCGTAAAACGGTGAGCCCTTTTACGTGATGGTGGAGGTCGTGAAGGTGCATGTGAACCCAGCCTAAGAGGAACGGTTCGGTGACAATGAAAGTTGGAAACTAACACCTTCAGGAGCCCAGTAAATATCGGACACTGACATGTTATACCCACGGGCATATCCGTGGTATATCCGTGTGTTTGACATGTTATAGCCACGCCCAAAAAAAAATACACGGCGTTTTTGTGGACTTAGCCGATTTTTTGCCATTTAAGGCTGGGTATAACATGTCAGTGTCCGACATTTACCGCGATGGACACCTTCATAGATAGAGAGACAAATAGATAGTATTTTAACGTCCACAGTAAAGCCTTAACGCATCACTCATCACTCCCTTTCATGGGTGGCCCTTTTACATGGGCCGTTGCGGCCATTTGGTCCCATGGCCCCAACCTAAACTAAACCCCTCCCAGTTCCCGGGCCCACCCGGTCAGTTCACCGGCCCCACCCGGTCGACGCCGACCCGACGCCAACGTCACCGGCGGCGCCATGTCCTCCATAGCCAGAGCTTCGATTTAGGGCATGAGAAACAGAGCTAAAGAGGGCCCCTTCGATCCCTGGCTCTACATGGAAGAATACGCCCTTCAGTGGCCAGACAGATTTGCTATGAAAATCTCGGCACTAACGGCAATCTTACCTCTGTTTTGGCTATGGAATCGAGCCTACAATTGAAGCATTTCCCAATTTTTTTTCTGCCTCGACAATCGCCCTTCTCCTTTCATTCGGCCTCGATTTGCATCGCCAGAAAGGAAGAGCTTGATTCATTGCTCTGTGGGGTGGTTGCGCGGCCCTTTTCGCCCTTTTCTGACGGGCTGGAAGTACTTTGAGCTTTGCTAGTGACAGAATTGGCCTTGGCCTTAGTATAAGCTCGACAGGGCTGTTTTTTCTTCCTCGGAACATTGCACCCAGGTTGCAATCCTTGACACAGTCCCCTTTCCAGCTCGCATTCAATATTTTTTGCTCGATTGGTGCGTCTTGCTTGTAAATTCAGGATTTGAAAGCATCTTTTCATCTCCTTCCGTGCTGGAGTCATAGCTTGGATCGGTCCCGACATATATGAGAAATGAAGCTGTTGCGTTTAACTAAGACAGTCTACCTACTGAACAAAGTATTCCGGTTTTTGAGACATTGATTCGTCAATTCAATCAATTCCTTGCCAAGAACTTCTGGTTCAAGGAAAATGCACATCGACAGATTGGTTTTCTTCAACCGATGCTACTATCTTCAATTTTTGTGAGAAATGCAGAAGTGTAACATCTTTTCTGCGTTCTAGGCGTGGAATTTTGAGAAGATTGCAGGCTGGTATTATTTTTTATTATCTGGAAGAGCCATCCTTCAGCTCGCTGGGAAAATGCAGATGATTTTTGCCTGACCGATGCTTTGGAAGAGCTAATTTTCATGGCAACAGCATCCAAATCCAGCTCCGGTAGCCATGGCCAGAACAGGCCTGTGTGGATGTACCCAGAAATAGCAGGATCAAATCCGCCAGAGAGATGGGGTCACTCAGCGTGCATGTTCGAAGGCAAGCTTTATGTATTTGGGGTAAGAACAAAAACCCAAAACCCACATTACCCTTTCTCCAGCCATAGCCAAATCTGTCAATGAGCTCATGAATCCACACATGTTTTTTGCAGGGATGCAGAGCAGGACTTCATTTTAGCGATGTGCTAACTCTAGACCTCCGAACTATGGCATGGAGCTCTTTAGCATCTACCGGAGAACAGCCTGGTCCTAGGGATAGCCATACTGCCATTCTCTATGGCTCTAAAATGGTGATATTCGGTGGCACAAACGGTTCGAAGCGCAACAATGATGTGCATATTTTGGATCTGGAGACTCTAATTTGGAGCCAGCCTTCGGTAGAAGGGGATCCACCATGTCCTAGAGAGAGCCATACTGCTACTCTGATCAGCGAAAACAAAATGCTCGTATTTGGAGGATCTGGCGAAGGAGATTGCAACTATTTAAACGATATTCATGTTCTAGAGCTTGATTCAATGCGTTGGACAAGCCCAATTGTGACGGGGGATTTGCCTAGACGTAGAGATAGCCATACTGCAGTGATTGTGGGTAACCAACTCATAGTTTATGGCGGAGACTGTGGTGATCGATATCTGGGCGACATTGATGTTTTAGATCTCGAAAATTTTACTTGGTCTAAGGTACGTATTCAACCTTTTCCCAATCGGTCTTTTTGTTTCTGATTTACAATTTAAGCTTATAAGTTTTGGGTCGTCGGAATTGCAGCTTGAAACTGCGAGTTCTTCTGGTCCTGGACTTCGTGCAGGTCATATAGCCATCACTGTGGGCTTGAAGGTGAGAAATTACTCTGCTGTGGCCTGTTTGAGCTGAATTTGAACTCATTTTCAGTTGAGATGACAATGTCCCCATCTCTATGCTCTTTGGCAATTGATCCTGTTTTCGAGCTAGGTTTTTAGTTCAGATCGTGCTGTTATATTGAGTTGGGCAAATTTGTAATGCAGGTATACATCTTCGGCGGTGTTGGAGATGGCACTTATTTCAGTGATGTGTGGATGCTAGATGTTAGCTGCCCAACCTGGAGTAGAATAGATGTGGCTGGATCTCAGCCTCAGGGTCGATTTTCTCATGTTGCTACATTGATAGACGACAACATTCTATTCTATGGAGGGTAATGCTCTAAAAATTGCCTGACCTTGTTAGGTAAATAATCCAGAAACTGAATCAGACTCAATTGTGCTTGTAGATGTGGCGAAGAAGAACGTCCCTTGGATGAATGTGTTACCCTCCATCTGGGCAGAGAAAAGTTCATACTTGGTTCACCCATGTTTAGACTCTCTAGAACTGTTTCAGACTCTGAGAAGCTTAAACGCATCAAAAGTGTAGCTGCTGAGCCCCTTGATCGAGTCCCTGCTTCTTCTTCAGAGATCCTTCGGACAAATCTGGTACAAATTTGTGTGTATTTTCATTTTAACTTTTGCTTTGAGATTGTTATACCTTGCTTATGTTTCACCATGAAAATGTCTTCAGTTAAGAAGGGATGAAATGTTCAAACATACAAATGGAGTTAAAGCAGAGAATGGAGTGCATTCTCTCAAATCTTCATGTCCCTTAAATATTCCAGGTCTAACTGATGATCTAATAAAGACCACAGTTCCAGCTCTTTGCTCAGGGTCCTCCGATGCCCTGCAGAGTACTAGATTAAGGAAAGGCTTGTTACCTTACATTGAAGCATCTCTAGCTCCTGAGAGTAAGTTTCTTCTCTAAGTTTTTCTCTAAATGGCGTATGAATGTTGAGGACTGTTGGGTTAATTGAATTTCTCTGTACAGATGATCATGTCAAGCGCAGGAAAACTTTGCCTTTTATGGAAAAGCTTGAAGTTGCTGACTCAGAGCAGGACAATCAGTCGCAACATTCTGCAGACTCTCCCTCAAAATCAGAGCAGGAGCAAACAAGCCATAAGCTTTTACCCAAGTTCCTGAGTTCGACTTTTTCAACCACAAGTTCTGGATTTCCAGTAAAACATCAGACAACAGAACTTCACCAGCAAAAATGTCAACAACGACAGTTTTGTGTACAAAAGATACCCCAACAGAGTCCACAGTTTCAGGTTCTCTCAAAAATTGTGGATCAGGAGCATCAGAGAGTGGCAGCTCCAAACTTTCCATTACAAGTGCACATTCAGGCTCACCAAGCCATCTCAGTACCCGTCAATGGACATGGTCCACATGTCCAGAATGTAAAACCGCAAGATGAATTGAACAAGATATTTGCTCAAAAAACAGAAGCTTCAGTTTTAAGTGAAAAACAACAGACATGCACTGTTGCTGGAGTTCCCGTGACTCCCAAGTTGGTAAGATTAGGATCAATATTAGTACATCGTGTAATTAGTAAATTCATTTAGAGAATTAAATGGATTGAAGTGGTACAAATCTTAATTCTGACAGGTTGGTTATGAAGTAAGGGGCGTAGTTGATGGGGTATTTGAGAGCGGTTATCTTATGACTGCTCGTTTTAATGGCCAGGTTCTTCGAGGCATTTTATTCAGTCCTGTAAGTTTGCATTTTCAGAATGTTTCTACAATTTATATTCAGTCCTCCTTACATTTACTTTCTTTATTTCAGGGTCCTATCTATAATATGGAACGCAAGTTCAAAACAAGTTCCAATGGACCAACCATGGCAAGGCCAACGCCTATATTGGTTCCTGGTGGTTCAACAACTTCTAATACCACAATGGTTGGTTATCCAGTCTTCCCTAATGTTCACATGGGGAATACTTTCTCATATGCTCATGGCGAACCTCTTACTATTTCAAGAATAGATGCTGGAAACATTAGCAGCTCAGACAAGCAAATAAATGCTGGTTATGAATCTCAAAGTAATGGGATGCCAAAAGGTTCACCTACCCGCGTGGTAGATGGCACACAGTCTGTCCCTTTGCATATGAGTAGCACCTTTGTGCGCCCCCAATTTGAAGTGGCAGAATGTCCTGCAGGGATTTCTGGCCAGGAAGGCAGATGGGTTTGGCAACCTACATCTACAAGTGCTTCAACTTCATCCACATGGAATTGCCAATACGCATCACCTCGCAGCGCAGAAAATGTGGTTTTAGCAATGCCTGCATTTCAAGGTTTTGCCTTTTCTGCAAACCACTCAAGGGATGAACCATCTACACGTAGCGGTGGTGGGGGATCTAGTAATGATTCAGGATCTCCAAATGGTGTTGAATCTACTGCAGACCTTCAGCCTGGAATGATGCTTAGTTTGGGTGGCCCAGGTCAAGCTGCATATGCAATCGCCAGCCGCAAGAGCTGATTCATATTCTGTACTTAGCATATCATGATTCTATTTTGAGCATTCTATATTTAGTCACAGGGTGACATGTACATAGAACTAATAATCGAGAGGACTCGGGATTCTTTAACCTGCCCTCGTTTTTGTTCCTCATAACATGCTTAGAATGTGGGTAAGATATCCTTTTAAATGTGCCTGCGATCCTTTATTCTGCAAATTGGAGTCATATCGAGAAGAGTTATGAATTTTAGATGTATTGACCACTCAAATTGAACACCACTTTAAATTCAACAGCTGCTAATGATTTGCCTTGCAATTAGATTTGATGAACCCTAAGGAGTTCATGAGAAACAGACTCTGAGTCATAACATGTACTTTTCTCAAGAGTATCAACGAATAAAATTTTGGAAAACTGTTTTTGAAAGAGGTTTGTCCTCTTGTTCATAGAATGATGTTGGACTCTGAGTCATAACATGTACTTTTCTCAAGAGTATCAACGAATAAAATTTTGGAAAACTGTTTTTGAAAGAGGTTTGTCCTCTTGTTCATAGAATAATTCAACATCGATCATGTGTGATCTAAGTAGAGCAACGTTTGCTTGGATGTTTTGTTGTCCTAATGGAGGTAACACAAAAGTTATTCAAGGAACATGCATTCTGCAAATATAGAATCACCTTTTTTTAGCCATGGAAGATGGAGAGAAGAATCACCTTTTCTTTAAGGTCTGGTTATAATGTATCCGCGAGAATAAACCGTAGAAATATAGCCTAAGATTGTTGGAGGTTTTTTTGGTATTTGTATACAAAATCATACTTTGCTGATGGTGGACAGCCCAGTTCGAAATATAACTTGTATATTTGTTTTTCAGAAGGTTTAGGGATGGCGTGGATTGCTGCAGATGTCATGGATCCCCATACTTTCCATTTCTGGGGTCTGAATGCCGCCAAATTCCTTGTTTCTTCTCGACTTGCCTCAAATCTCTTGGTCATCTCCAGATACAGATGCAGCTTTTCTTCTGGCAGAGTTTAAGCAAGGGCTGCAAAAGGTTAGCAAGGTTTGATTATTAGATTAAAATACAAGATCAGAGCTTGTAGTGTCATGAATCCGCATGTAGGTTGAAATCCCGACTGGCAATGAAGCTCTTGTAGGTCTACTGGATGGGAGGAATCAGAGAGCCAATGGTCTGGGTGAGAACCAATGCTCTAATTTCCTTCCATGAACCTTTGTTCCCTGTTATCTATGCACAAACTCTTGATTTTTCTACAACCCAAAGTTTTGTTTATGCTCTTCAACGAAATGAAAATAGCAGTTCACCGCAACAGAAGCCAAGGTTTTTTATTTTCCACCTACATATTCTAAACGAGGTGCACCCTGGACTACCACAATCGTCGGATTTGTCGATCCTACGATCCAGATCGTATGTTGGCTGTTATCACCTCTCGTTTCGCTCATTTATGATTGGAGACGCCTATAGTTTTGAAATATGAAATACAATTTCACCTAAGGTTTTGAGGGAATATCGAACCTCTATACGACTTTGCCTAAGATTTTAGAATATGAAATACGAGGGCTCGAACCTCTCCCGAAATAACTAATAAGGCTACTTTAACCAATATACTCAGTGAGCTAATGTGATTATTTTTTATCTTGAATCTATGTTTTTCGTATTTCAAACTTGCACAGAAGAAAAACGAGATACAAGATGGATGACCAATTGTTAAAACTAGTTGAGCTTGGTTGATCATGTAGATATTTGAAAAACTAGGGAACTTAGAAACGCTAAGCATATGCATTTGCATATTTGGGATCATATATTCAAAGCACATGATGAGTTGGGAGTTTTGTAGCGTCCGTAATTGTAAAATATAGTAGTATCCCTGATGCTTAGCAAACTTTTAATAGGTTGCATCATCTTATGGAGCATTCCTGGGATTCTCTAGACATCTTGACTATGGACAATCACAGGAATAGGCTTGGGAAGATGAACGGATTAGCCGACACCAAGATCTATACAAACTTTCGAAATCGCCAACTAGGATTAGAACAGAATAGGTTTTTAAACGTCCACGAAAACCAAGAGATCATGGAATCCACGATGGGCTAGTACAACCATTACTACTAGGATTAAAAAATGGCTGCCTTGAAAGGTTCCCAAAGGGAAAACCTTTGCAGTAATGATGATACTAAATAATTAGGAATAGATAAGTAAATCATGGTGACTACTGAAGGGTCAACAATTGAAGATGTGCATCTAGGACCTTAAGTATGTATAATGTCAAATCATGCACATATAGTGTTCTGGGAAGTTTTGAGAGCGTGGAATGGAATGCTATTGTCAAATACCATATAATGTAGAACACATAATGTTCGATTGAAATGTGCACTCTAATGTAACACTTTAACTCGCTATTACTTCTTCGTGTAGAGGAATGATGTACTCTATCATGTAAAGAGGAACCCCGCGACTGGCGGTAGCCAGAAATATGTCTCTTGGAGCGGGGGAATGGTGGACCAGACACCATTGCCCTGCAACATAGAAATGGGAGAGTTTTTTTCGACAAACAGATATGCACAGAGTTTTGAAGATAGTTGTTGCAAGATCCAACATTGTCTATGCACTATTTCTACGTGAAATCTATGTCGGGCTTCGAGGTCTGCTTCAGATCCGAAGTCCTGCTTCAGATTTAGAGTCATGCTTCAGATCTAAAGTCTTGCTTAAGTCTCGCTTCCATGAAGGAACTTTAGCAAAAAACATTTGGATGCACCAAAATATGGAAATAGTGATTTTTTTCATGCTTGAACTAGAATAAGGGAGGATGCTCACTGATGAACCAGATATCAAACAAATGGATCGTTGAAGCTCCTCCAGAGCTCAAATTTTGGAGGGAATGTCTCATTGGATGCCCATAATGGCCACTTTAGAGTCCCATTAAGCGCCTTCTCTAGTGCCCTAAACAGATAGCAATGAAGTCCCAAACTTTTTGCCGCTAATAGTTCAGTCTCATGCCCTAGAATGGTTCATAAATAAGACATGGCCAAATCCATACGTTTGAGTACTCATTTTGAAGCTTATTACGATTCCACTCGGAAGCCCCATGTGCATTTAAATTTTGCCTACCCTACAAAAACCTTCTTTTTTTGGTTCTTAAATAGCGAAAATTTTTATGAGAAGAGATCTTAGGCATCTGATTCTGTCTTTTCGCGGTTGCACCATTGAGGGCACAGGTCCATTGATGCCCCTCTCCCCCACCGATTGCAGGATACTTGGAATTCCATACATGATTAAATTATTAGAATGTATGGAAATGTATGCTAAACCAAAGCTCTAATGGGATAGCTATTTGTTGAAATAAATATCTTAGTCTCCAATAACACATATATTGAATCATAAATGAATTGAATTGAATGATTTTTATCGTCCAAGGAGACCAATAGACCTATGAGACCCAAAAAGCAATGCAACAGCAAATGTAACGAGGGAAGACGTGGCATATTCTTCTTTTTTATTCAAGTGCTTTGGGAGTTGCTAGAGTTAATATTTATGCTCATAATAATTCTACACTAATAGAACTAATGTCTCAAATAGAGTAAATGACAGTCAACAACATTTTATTTGAAGAGAATATTTTGACTGGAGACTTCGAGGAACATGGACTTAAGACTTTTGATTCCCGAGGAATTTAATGGTTGGAATTTACTATGTGACTCCTCCCCCCCCCCCCCCGGCCACCCATGGCCTTTTCAAATCAATGAAGTTGGGAGCTAAACCTATCTCCCACCTTTGTGATAAATGCTACTTAAGTGAGAATCTCTGGAACAGTAGTAATCGCGTGGTCAATATCCTGGCAGGGAGAACCTTTATTTTAAGTTAAATATTATATACGCTTTAGTATAAAGATTTTCAAAATTAGTTATATAATATCCCAAATTGGTATATTTGGACGGTTGTCTTTGTGGGTCTCACCTCCAAGTTATTAAGCATTGGCTAGGAGGTCCGTTATGCAGAATGAAGAAAATTGATTCTCTTATAACTCAAAATTTTCAAGCCTCTAACCAGGATTACAACAGAATTAAAGCATACACTCAAGGAGAGGATCTAAGCATTGCTTATTGGAGAAGATCAAAAAACTGAAGGAGGATGAGAAATGTGAATCTAAATATCTTTTTGCCAAAGCCAAGGTACAATAAGGAGGAATCAGATCCATGAAGTGGAAGTAAATAGTTTTAATGTGAAAAATTTGGAGACTAGGTCATGTTTTGCAATGCATTTGTTGTATAGATTGTTAAGTTTCTATTTTCAGCTCTATTTTGCCCAAAACATTATGGTACATGTGCGTGTGTGTATCTAGGATAGTACACTATGCTTTGTTATTTTGAAACTAGGGTTACCTATTGATATGATTCACAACAATAAACCATACCTTTTATAGGTTCACAACAATAAACCATACCTTTTATCTCCTCTAAATAGAATACCAGATCTCTTCAAACAAATCATAATCTCATAATCTGTAAACCGTCTAGGTTTGCTACAGAATCCATAGAATAAACCGTTAGCAATGACAAAATGATCTAAGTATGAAATAAGAAGACAAATAAGCACAGATCCAATGAACATAATATACGAGTTACACCAATTGATATGAGCTACACCAATAGCTCAGAATGATCCGGCTCTAGTTCACCAAAACTAGAGGAAGATTCTTAATACAAGGCAAATAATGGCAGTTCTCCACCCAAGCGGGCCAACCGGTGTTGAGATCTGGCAGATCATTGGCAAAGCAGAAGGCTATGGCAATACTTTAAGGCAAGGATCACAGTTCCGGCAAAGGAAAACTCAATAGGCTTATGGACGAAGCGGGCTTAAGGCTGGATCAGCAGAGTCGGCAGCAGCAGCTAGTTGGAGACGTCCGGAATCTAATGCTCCTGAAAATTCGATGCAGCCTCCCTTATAAATCCGATGCTGGCTCTTTTAGACAAAAGGTTCGGCTATTATTTTAAACAAGCCTTATAAAGCTTAGCCATTAAATAATATCTTACATGATATTATTTAGCTATTACTAACTTAAAATATCTTTGCCAATTAATTGCCTTGCCTTGCCATTAATTCGCCAATCTCACACACCCATGCTAGTCCACCAAGACCAACGTTCAAGGCCACTCCCCCGAGCTACCATATCACCTATTTGCAAGAGCTTGCCTATTCTGTAACTACCTCTTAAAGATGTTCATAGCTTCTTCGAAGCTAAGAGTAAGGCGAAATGTCATGTACCCAACATGTACCATGGAAAAGCTTTTTGAGATGGGCTTCTGAAACAATCATGTTAAATTGGTTATTTGCATCCAATATCTGCTATGTATTTATAAAGTAAATACTAAGCCCTTTGTTAATGAACTTCTTCTGTCTAGCCTTGACCATGACAGAATCATCTTTATCAGCTACTGATTAAATAAAGGGATACAATACAGAGCTGCATAAAAGATCTTCCAAGAGTTATGCAAGTGTTAATGGTAAATATAGGTTCATTGACTTGAGGAACTATCTACCTCACCTACTTGTCCTCTAATGTACTCATCAACTTTTCTCCTCAAAGCAGATGGTAGCTCTTCATGGGCACCATCCTCCCTGGCCATGACGGCTAGCTGGCATCTTATTAGAGTAGCAACTGACGGGGGGTTACTCCGGGCAACGAGAGCTGTCGGATGGGCATATTTACCCTTTATTCCAAGATCTCGACCGTACATAGCGATCCTCGTTTATGGGGTATGACTGTACAAATTTTTGTACACGGTATATTAAGGTTTATAAAATACTATAAGGTTTGAGGGAATGTACTTAATGGTATTAATTTTGTACATGTATTGTAAGTTCTTATGGGCTCTCGCTGCCCTACGTAACCCCCCGTGTGAATATGCACCCAAACCAAAGGGGGTTTCAGGGGGATTGTAATTTAAAAATGTTAGATGGAATAGTTTAAGTTAATTAATTAATAGTAGTTATGTGTTGGTTGTTGTATTAAAAAAAATTTTGGGCCCTTCGGGCCCTTAGGAAAACAAAGAGATGGCAACATATCTTATGTAGAAAACTATTGGTAACATTAAACATAAGAAAAGTTCAACGGAACAAACATAAGAAAAGTGCAATGGAACAAACACGTAATGAATAGCAACTTTAGAATATGGGGCTTCTTGCAAAACCATAGTGCTGCCTATATCTTGTCAAAACTATACGTTTGAGAAATAAAGATGAGATACCATAGGACCATAGGAATTGATATTGCAACCACCATAGATTGCAACCACAGTAGATGGTGAAGCTTCAAATTTGATGTTTAAAGAACAAATAGGGACTTGAACCCAATGCATCCTTGCAAAATAGTAGTGCTTAAAACTTGCCAAACTATACCAGCTATATCTTCATCAAATAAGGATGAGGTACTACACAAATTGATATTGCAACCACCATATATGGTGAAGCTTTAAATACGAAACAATGTTTAAAAAAAAGAACAACAAAATTACCTGTAACATAAAAGCAATGTGGCAACAAAATGTGTTATGTAGAATGTCTTGCAAGTTCTAACACTAATGTGCAGAAAGTGCATAACTGTTGAAGTGTATGGCACCAAAACTCAAAATTATAAGCATAGAGCATGAATATAAATGATAAACGTAATGATGACACCTGCACTTTTTTTGTTGCACTGCAAGATGCTTTTGCATTTCATCTTGAAAATCATAAACCTGATGACGAAGTGCACATGATGATGAAGTGCACCTGCATTTTTTTTTCTAGCATTGCGAAATGCTTTTGCATTTCATCTTGATAAAATACAACCTCTCTTTGCACGTAATGAGCATCCAAGGGCATGCACTATCAGGATTGCACATGAACTGATATTGTTGCGACTTACTAACAATAATAATGCCTTTGCCCAACATATCCCCTTTTCAAACGCCATATCCCCGCCCAAGCAAGCAAAGCGGTCTTGCATTTTTTTTTTTTAACAGATTCAAGATTAGGACAAAGAACTCACCTCTTACGCCTCAAAGCTCCAGGCTAGAGTGAGCAAAAGTAAGCCACAAAATAACCATTTGTATTATGTATTATATTTCCATGAAATAACCAAGGCCATACCTCGTATCATAGCGGGAACAAGATTAGATGCTTGCACTAGCAACCTATATTTCAAAGCATATCGGCATTTTTTACTTCCTTGGCTTCCTTTCCGCTCCCACGCAGACACGAGTTCAAGAAACACAATCTGAAAAGGCGATGCATTGCTGCAGAAGTGTCTCTTTTGCAACATAAATTTCTTCTGATGGTTAAGCTCTTTCTGAGGGATCTTTTGAAGGCCAATACAACCACAAACCTTGCAAACCCTTGCCAAGTCTTGCATATCCTCTTTGCCACATCCAATCTATCTGATAGAAGAAGTTAACAAGACTGAAGAAAGCAGAGAAGGTTAGCTTCTTATAATGCTAGATATTAGCGAATCTAATGTCTTTCCTTGATTTCCATTCTTTTCCAAATTTGCTTTTGAAGAAAGGAGATCTTACTGCCAGAAGAAATTTACTTTTGAAGAAAGGAGATCTTCTTGCCGTAAGCCGTCGTCGGTGTGGAGATAACGGCTTTCCCTCCAAGTAAAATGTTATATCATAACCTACATGATTCCGCTACAGTAAGACTCCTTGCCGGACTCTATCATCACCCCTCAAAGTATTGCCAATTCTGACCAGAGCTTATGAACAAATCCCTCAAAGAGCTAGACAGAGGATCAAGAGGAGGAGGTGGAGCTTTCAAGAAGCATTTGGGCAGCATCTAAATGACCAGCTAAACAAGCATAATAAAGGGCAACAGAATCCAATGCATCTCGGGCATTTACGTTAACACCTTGTTCTAGTAAGATTTTGAGACGGTGGACATCACCTGCTCTAGCTGCTTCATAAACATCTCCAGCAGGTACCTTTTTGCGAGGCAGGGGTTCGTCCTCTGGCTCGTCAGCGTTCACCATTAAATTAGATTGGGGTTCCACCAGGAACCCTTGATTCTGGATTCTTCTCGATTCGTAGAGAAGCCAATCCAAATATTGTGAAGAGTAATAAGCACAAGAAAACAGAGAAAACTATAAACAAATTATAACCTACTTACCAGAATTAGGTAAGCAATGTGAGGGAAGAGAAATCACAGGAAAGCAGTGCAGTGACATGTCCAGCAAAGGAAGTGAAGCAGGCATCTGCGTCTACACGAAGACGTGCCAAACAAGTGAGAAGTGAGACTGTGGTCCCTGTTGTGATGCCACCTAGAAGGAAAGGGAATGCACTGAAAATTTGGACCTCAGTAAAGCGTTGAATGACTTCGCATAACCTGGCCCTCATCAGTTGCGTTACTTTGCTTATTGCACTCCTTGCTTTGGTGCTCAATTCCCAGCACCCTATCAGCGCATGATGTGTTATTGCCTGAAACATTGGTGGTCCTTTCATGCGGGAGATTTTTGACAAACTGGAATGGTTCATTCCATGCCTTTGGAGAAGTTTCTGGCATCAACACAGGCCTCGAAGGTCCCATCCCTAAAACCCTAAAAATACAACCCTAAAAAAACCCTAAAAATAATGGGAGGATATTCACAGCCTCCACCGCAGGATTTTCCCCCTTTTCTAAAATCAACGGCTAACAAAAGGGTGCACTCTAGAAATACTATTTAGTACACCTGGATGAATACGGCCACCAAATCATATGAAAACCTTAGAGAAAACAGTACAAAAACAGAAAAAAAAACCCCCTGTTATAATGCTACATATTCATCATAAAGACTAGAAATACTTTTCGCACATCCTCGAGATCTAAATCCTTGACCTATTGCAAGTAGGACAACAAAGGCCTTTCCACAATATGTAGTCTTCAACTTAAATGATCTTGTGCTTGACTACCCTCATAACCTGAGACTACAATATAGAAAAAACACATCTCCCACCACCTCAAATATTAACCTTCTCAAGGGCGGAATGAGAAGGCTCTTAAAAGGCTCGATCTTCTTGTTGTTAACCAGCCTCAATCTGTCCTTGACTGGATTGGATTTTCCTTCTCATCCATTAGCTTACTTTTAACAAAAGCATCCATCATACCAAGCAACATTTCCCAAGTGCTATCATTAAGGCTGAAAAAGCATTCGCAATCGCAAACCTTTTTTTACATAAAATTTGCTTCTTCTTTTTTTTATATATATATGATGTGTAAACATGCACATTAATTGAATGGGTACACTTGAATTGAACAATTCAAACTAATGGAATTTCAGCTGAGATATTTTGGTTGAAACCAAATATAGCACCAAATAAAGTGGTTTTTTCTAAAGCCATAGGGCAAATAATTGTGGATTTAGCCTTAATTGGTCTCCCTGGACGATAAAAATACATTTTATTCTATTTGTATTTCCTAAAACCTTTCAATGAATTCTAGACCGTCAAGAGTTAAGGCAAAATTTTAAGATAAGATAAGATAAGATGAATTTTTACGTCCACCCGAACCCAACGGGTTATGCGACGACACATGCAAGGGCAACATGCCATCTAAAACTTGGGGACTAGGCCCCATCACCAAACACAATAATCAAATATTAAAAGACTACCAAAAAAGAAGATAATCCTAATGCTAGTGGTAATTTTTGTACTTCTAAAATTATCTAGACATAGCCAATCCAAGGATTGGAAGGCCATTGGTCTAGAATAATTGTTGCACCTCCCCTGTACATTGCCCATTTCTTTTGCAGGCGGGCTGCCCTCACCTTGCAGAGCTCCTCCTTATGGTTACACAATTGAAGAGGTAAGAGGTACTGAGAAACTAGTCCTGCTGAGATGGTTTCCATGCTGAAGAACATGTAAGCGGCTAAGACTGTCTTGAAACTGAACCAAGAGATGGCGAGGACGATCAGGTCTTGCCGCTCCCACCCTAGTAGCAGAGACAACTCCGCCAATCTTCACATGCATGACATCAGTGAAAAAATGCAAAGCCGCATCCACATCAGAATGGACATCATCTTTTGCCTCTGCAACCCCTATAATATGCAAGTTCAGGCTCCTGGTAACAGAAGATACTGAGGCAGCCTGCTCCTGGCTGCTAGCTCGACACTGCGACTCCTGATCCCCTTGGGATTGTGGAGATGTCTGTACTCCCACCTCAACATGTTCCCTTTCCAATATATGCACTCCCACTTCAACACAATGTTTCTTCTAGGGCTGTAATTATGTATCTAGTGTCTGTACTGAGGCATCGTTTGTGCCCACATACTGGACTTTAGGGTCCGGAACAAAGGCATGTATTAACTATAATAAGTGTGTCCATCTCTCAATAGGCATGATCATAGATGTGGCCGTCATTCCTCCCTCAGAATGAATGAGTCGTACCTGGTCACGAAGCGTAGGCAGCAAACACTGAACTTGCAGGTCTAGAGCACTTTGGAGATCCTCCCAATCTTGGAAGGTAAATGTACCAGACCTGCTTGTGCCGATATGAAGAGGCCGCTGGGGACCAAAAAGAGAAGATGGCAAATCCATTATTACACTGGATTTAGCTTGCCCCTGACCATGGAGCTGTATGCTAGACTGAGCACTTGTGGGACGAGGGACCTCCTGTGTGAACAATGATTCCTGAATAGGAGGCTTTTCCTTTTCCCTGGCCATCCTTACACCAAATCTCTCATTTGCTGGCCCTTTCTGTCATGTGTGAAGCTCTCTGAATGAAATCGGATTAATACAAAAGTTAAATCAAAGTGAACATAATTTAGAGCAAACTAAATTAATTTGTGAAGCCATAATCTAAAAGATCTGTAATGCAATATCCAATACTGCAAAACCTACCAAAGCCGGCCGGAACATGATTGTTTTGACATAGAAAAGGTAATCAAACATGGGCATATCATACACCATCGAAAAGATCTCAGGGAGAGCTTTCCAACGCAATAAGCCTCTCCTGAAAAGGAGTCCTGGATCAAACGTTATGCTAGAAACAGGCACGAACGGCTTTGAAGAATTTAACATCTCGATTGCAGTAACACTGGCGTGCAACCAATCTTCAAGATCGAACTCTTTTCCGGGTAGTATCCAAACCTTCTTAGAAATATGCAATGTAATTTTGATGAAGAGTCCGAAAGCCAAAGTTTAGAAGAGGGTTTGGCGCTCCAAGTAGAAACGGAGAGCGAACTCTTGGTGTGAAAACTCTGTGAGATTTGAAGCTTTGGAGATGGAAAAACGTGGTGGGGGTAGAAGCTATGACTCCAAACGTGCTTTTAGTGAGGGTAATACTAGCTATGGAAATAAGAGAGGAGGCAGCTTTAACAGAAGATAAAATATCTATTAAAGGGGCCATATAAATGTTGAACATATGTCTTAGATACACAATATGATGAGGACTTCAGGTATGATCTGATCAATTCATATCTTGTTCTTAAAAAGGAAACAGGAAATCAGAAAATAGAATGCACTTCTGGCCGCAAATATAGAGTACATATTTATGAGTATTCTACGTGAGAATGTAAGGAACCAAAGACCTGTAGCTTATGGATAAAAATAGATGATAGTCCTACATGTACCTCATCTAAAAAATGATAAGAAAGAGAGATACTCATAATAGAACTGATAACTGTTACAATAAAGACGTCATGGATTCTACATTGTAAAGTTAGATTCACACGGGGGGTTACTCCGGGCATCGAGAGCTGTCGGATGGGCATATTTGCCCTTTATTCCTTGATCTGGACCATACATAGCGATCCTCGTTTGTGGGGTATGCCAGTACAAATTTTTGTATACTGTATATTGAGGTTTGCAAAATACTATAAAGTTTGAGAGAATGTACTTAATGGTGTTAATTTTGTACATGTATTATAAATATATTTAAAGGGCTCTCGCTGCCCTACGTAACCCCCTGTGTGAATATGCACCCAAACCAAAGGGGGTTTAAGGGGGATTTTAATTTAGATATTTTAAATGCAATGGTATGTATGTGTTAATAATGTTAATGGTAGTTGTGGGTTGATTGTTATATTAAAAAAAATTTTTGGGCCCTTCGGGCCCTAACTAACACAAACATAGGTAAACTTTATGGGCCTAAATATTAACTACTAAAAAGCACAATAACATCAAGACAAACAAATTATTCCCATTGCAAATAACTATGAGTACATTTTATAATCTCAATTCCCTACATTTACATTGCATACCAAGAGCCGCCCAAATATATGCAAACACACTGTTATAATGGGCAAAAACAACAATAACATCATAAAAGTTTACTAAAGCGGGCCATGGCGCAAAAACAACAATAACATCATAAAGTTTACTAAAGCAGGCCATGCCAGTAGCACTAGTTCAAGAAAATCAACTGTCAAAATAAATACCCCCTTCTATTGTAAACTGCACATTGTCATGTATATGTTAGTGCATATGGTAACATGTGCATGTGCTGGTATCAATGCCAACCTTGCCATGGCAAGCATTCATTAGCATATGGCAAAACAATAAGCCGCTGTGTAAAGGTGAAAACATTAGGCACCTGACCTCTTTTCACCATCTCTACATAGAGGCCAAGAGCATCTTTCAGTCTGCCTTCTTTGCAGAGCCTGTCCATGATGGTGGTGTAAGTGAAAATATCAGGATCAAAACCCTTTGACAGAAGATAATCAAGAAGTTCATGTGCACCTTCATAGTTGCTAGATTTGCAGAGACTATGAACAATTATGTTGATGGTGATCTCATTTGGATTGCAGCCTTCAGAAATCATCTTCTTCAGTAGCTCATGTGCTTTCTCAATTCTACCAGCCTTAAAAAATCCATCTAACAAAGTATTATATGTGAAAATACCACTCATGGTTCTCATTTGCAGCCATTCTCACTCATGGTTCTCAGGAGCTGAAAGGCATCCTCCATTCTGCCATCTTGAGACGACATCCTCTAGAAGATGCATGGCCTCATCTGACTTGCCAGCATTGCAGAGGCCTCCAATCAAAGTGGTGAAGGTGAAAATATCAGGCTTGTGCTTTTTGTGGCTTGCAATCTGCAAGCCAACTATCAGAGATTGCAATACCGAGACATATTTAAAGTCAATATGATGGAATTAGTGCATACGAGCTGCTTCTGTCCGAGTACAATCCATTGGTATTCCCTCCACAAAAAGAGTAGAAACTGCATCAGGCAGAAGCATATCTCGGATCCCTTCTTGTTCTCGCGCAGACCCATTCAAACCCAAAGCGGCAGCTCTTCCTGCAAGGCCTACATCAAGACCTACCATGCGTGCTCCTTGCGCTAAAAGGTTTGGATCATTTAATGCATCTAGGGCGCCAGCACTAAGCATCCCAAGACCACCTGCAAGACCCCCAGCAAGCCCCCCTGCAAGTCCTCCTCCAAAAGCACTAGTAAGCCCACCAAGGTCGCCCAATCCTAAACCTGCACTGGTTGCAAATGCTAGCTCTGATGATGATAGGCCTGTTCCATAAGCAAGCAGCCATGAAAATGCACAAAAGATAAATATAACACACATCTAAGTCCATCAGATTATGAAATTTACAACTGTCACTTAGTTAACAAAATAAGGTCCTTGAGCATGTTCCAATAACATCGTATAATCCACAAGAACGTCATCAGTGACACAGGATACTGTGAACATACATGAAATATTCGACCAGACAAAACTCAAGAATAGAGGCTTCCTTTTGGCTCATCGATTAAAAAGGAAGAATAAAGGAGATTAAGCTTTTTCCCTTTCTTTTCTATTCGCCCAGAATCTCGAATCTAACAGAACAAGCGCAAATATCCAAATCTCGAAAATGTCCTATTCATTACCTGGCTTGTTTTCAGCAGCTCCAAACCCATGTCAAGATCACTGCACGAAATTGGAAAAGGCAAAACCTCTGCTAGAACATAGGGAAAACTGTGTATGATTCAAAGATCAGAGACGTCCTTGCAACACCTGAGTTACAAACGGCGGCTCATCGATTAAACAGGAAGAATAAAGGAGATTAAGCTTTTTCCCTTTCTTTTCTATTCCCCTGTTTATCATCTCCTGAAGAAGTTCTAGAGGTTCGTCGACTCTGCCTTCCTTGCAAAGCCCTGACATCATGGTGGTGTATGTGATTATCATAGGAACTAAGGCTGAGATCACCATTTGCTCTAGGAGCTTCTGCGCATCATCCATTCTGCTAGCAATGCAAAGGCCATGAATTAGGGCATGTCATTGAGGAGATGAACGCTTCTTCGACCTTCCTTTCCTTGCACAAGCCACTGATTATGGTAGAGTAAGTGACCTGATCTGGCATGCATGACTTAGACATGGTTCTAAAAAACATGCTTTCTGGCCTTGCAAAGTCCAGTTATGACTATATTATACAATACTGCATCTGGTTCAGAAAGGGGATTGAAGCTCGTAACCAAACCCACACAACCCTAAAAAAAACCCTAAAAATAATGGGAGGATATTCACACCCACCACAAAAGAAGCCTCCACCACAGGATTTGCCGCTTTTTCTAAAATCAACGGCTAACAAAAGGGTGCACTCTAGAAATACTATTTAGTACACCTGGATGAATACGGCCACCAAATCATATAAAAACCTTAGAGAAAACAGTACAAAAACACAAAAAAAACCCCTTGTTATAATGCTACATATTAGAGTGCCTTTTCCTGAACCAAAAGGTTATATAGTAAGTCAAGGTTATTATAAGACAAATGAAGGATCGGATATCTTATTGTTATGGTCGTCACGCTTATGATCTATACCTCGGGCGAAGTATGAGGCATATAAGCAAGTTATACATGCCGAAAATGCAAGTTGTAGATACGTATACGAAATAACTATGTTATAAGGATCTAGCAAATGCTTTTCATATTTGATTTTTGCATTTTAGTAGACTTATACTAATCGTGAGCAAGAGGTGCAAAGGGTAAAGGGCAAAGAGCCAAGAAATACCCCAGTACCTTTTGGCCCTTGTACTGTTATCGAGCCTATTGCTAACGTGTACATGTTTGGCTGCAGGTACATGGTATTTCTTCTCCCTTCTTTTACTTATTTTGTTGTTATGATGTGTCATAGTTCGAAGGAATGCATGGATCAAATAAAAAAGCATGATGGAGTAGACAACCTGCTCAAACAAATGGAAGGACAATGTTTTGGAGACCTTGAGACACAGACAAAAAACAGGGTAATACATATATATTTCTGAGTTTAATAGAGTAGCTCAATGCAATAGAGTTAGGTTTTCTAAGCATAGACTTATAGCAGTCAACATGTCCTGTCTTGAAGCATAAACATATCATGAAACATCTAAAAACAAACAAGTATATATGCTATATATTTACAGAAAGTCTATTTGGAAACAAAAATTTGGATAATCGGATAAGTGAACAAAAATAATAGATGAACTAAGGAAAGTTTTGTGCAGAGTAACTTGGAAATGGCTCAAAGATTGCACTGATACTATAAAAGGTAATGGAAAATCATTTTGATATATGCTCGACTTTGATAATGACAAAGCTGATCTATTTGCTGTCCTAATCTGTGTTTTCTAAGACAATAAGAGAGTAAAAATTTAGATAGGCATAGATATACCCGTGAATACAATAAAAGTGTCTCCTGATTACATATACAAGAGAAGATCATAGTTCAAAGGTTATAGGATGGAAAAGACTTTTTAAATATAAAGGCATAAACATGTGACATGCCAAAAGAAATGTTTTAAAAGGCTTGAGTAATCTCCTACTATTAGTTGAATGAGATTTAAAAAAGGATAGGATGTATACTCTATTAATATGTAACGTCCACAAGATTTAGAGTTTGGAAAAACATAAGACAAAGAAGGTGGTAGACATGCAAAATGGGAAAATGAAGTGTTGAACATACAAAAGCATAGAGTACAATTTGATACATATAAAGATAAGACTCATTTGTTATCTGACTTAATTCCAAAGTAAATATACTTTTTGTAGCCATAGTAGGATGCATCATCTTTAATATGCTCGATTAATGTATGGAATGATGAAGCTACTGAAGGATTGGCTGAGGTAGCATGAACTGCTAATAGGGTTGTTGCCTTAACTAGTTGTTTCTGGGGTCCCCTTTTTCTTTTTTCTTTTTTTAATAGGGTACGAAATTTTTATATCGTATCATAATAAAAGGTACAATGTTTCCGTGCAAGTAGAGAATTACTACAGGAGTAATCTCTATATCTTCATCCTCTACTTATTGAGAGCTCTAAAAGCAGATTATTCATACTACCTTAAGCAACCTGAAACATTTGAAGCTCATAAAATCCTTCCACCTAGTAACTAGAAAAGGTGTAAAGATACAAGAACAAGCCACTTAGGCTTCCAAATGATACAACATGTCTAGATGAATCTATAAATGTTCCTAAAAGTTTGAAATAAGAAGAGAAATCTTATCCTGCTTAAAGCAAGACTTAGCACCATTTCTGTATGAAGGACCAGACAAGAATTAGAGTCAGGCATATCAGTACCTGAAGAAAATTCTCCTCAAACATGAATATTAGGGCACAACCTTCATCTACGACTTGAACCCCACTAAGGTGACCCATCACCCAGGAGGTGTCAAGCCCATACCTTGCCCGCACTCAGTGGCAAGCTATCAGGCCTAGCTCACAATGCTCCCCAGTAGGCTCTACACACCAAAGGGATCGACTGTGATTGGACAAGTTTTCCTGGTCAACCAATCTAGCTCTGCCACCCACAGCCAGGCGGGCTCTGATGCACAGGCCGCATTAATTGGGAATTAATGAGGCTAATCTAGAAACATCTTCTAAGAAGGTTCTGGGCTATCCCCCTTTCCAACACATAAGAGGTGCACACAGAGCAATACAATATCATTCAATGAACTGAAATAACAGAGTAAAGATCTAGTCTGTCTACTCTAATCATACATGGTTTAAGTTCATTCATTAGTGGCTAAGGTTCTTAGGCTCTAGAGGTCATCTACAGCTAAGAACTGATGCAAATCCGGCCTAATGCCCGTCGGGATGCATGCATTGGCTAACAGACTGGCCACTCACCGGCTTCTTCGCTAGCTTCCAGTCCTCTGAGTGCATCCATGCTGCCGAGATTTGCTGGAATGCTCGAGATTCGAGAAGAGACTTCAGAATGTGAGCTTCATTGTTACTGGGAGGCCGGAATGAGTCAAGGCGCTTGGCCAGGACATGCTCCTGAGGCTGGAATCCAAAAAAGGGACACTTTTAGGGTTCTTGCCTCTTTATGCCCACGTTTTTGGGTTAGGGTCTAATCGGCCATATGGCTCATATGGGGTATTGCCACGTAGCAATATAGATTATATTCACGTGTTGCGTAATATGTGCAATATAATGGGTTCTAATGGTTGTGCCCGATGGTACAAACCTTTACAGTCGTCGTGTACATGTCGTCGTGGTCGACATATACTAGTGGCGTGGCAGTATAATATATGTATATACACCATATATTATGCTGGAGCGTCACAGACACTGGGAATAATTTTGCAGCTCCATCAGGTTTCGTCAAAATAGTGCTTTGCACAACTGGTTTATTATCGCTTTCTATCTATCTATCTATCTTTCTTAGTATCGTCATTACTACAAAGTTTTTTTCTTGAAGGCCTTTTTTATTTAATCGTAGTAGTAATGGTTGTACTATCCCAATTGTATGGGTCTTATGGCTAATTGGTCTCTGTGGATGTAAAGAATTTTATTCTGTTCTATTCTATTGTATCCAAAATATATAGATTTAATCTAATCATATTTATGCCTCCCGTGATCAGGTGTATATGGCTTCAATAAGGTTATCTAATGGTGAAGTATCTTATGGAAGTGCACGTTGATCAAAAGAAATAATAGTATTTCAACTTCAAATTCAACTTGTTTGTAACAAACTATATATGTAAGCAAAATTCCATGCAAATTCGAGATGCAAAACCTACGAGACATGCAAAATCTACATGCCTATCTACAACTTGAAAACATAACAAAATAAAAGGTGCCGCATGCAAAAGTTATATGAAGAACTATATAATAGTATGTAATAGTATGCACAAGAAAAGTTGGCAGCACACAATGAAAGGAAAAATAACATTTTAAAGGTAAACAAATCTATATTTTCCAAGAGAGAGTATCGTCTTGTTTTTGAATTGTAGTTAAATTCTTAAAAGAGAATCCTTATGTTCGCGTATGTCCAATCCTTGTGAAGCGTTTTCTATTAATTTTGTTTGTAACTATTATTAATTTAATGACATTTTTCTTCCTTTTGGCCCTTATAAGAGTTCCTTTTGCAATATTGATATACACAAGCTTGTGTTCTAGATCCTAATGTATAGTGATCAAGCTACAAGACGATTCTTCTAATGCGTAATACTCAACCTACAAGGTAATGCCATTGATGGCATTTGGTCCTCCTAATTTGCAGATTTGAAGGTGACCTTAACCCACTTTAATGTGTTAGTCATTTTAAATTGATTTAAACTCTATCTTGCCAATTTTGATAAATAAAACATTGACACTAGCACACGCCGAGGCTTTAATCTCCAATTGCATTGATTTTAACAAGAGGAACAATATAGCACTTTGCATGTGGGGGATAGGAGGAAGAAGTTGCGGCTATCAACTTCCAACAACTCGAGTAGTGGGTGTGAGTAAACAAGAGCATGTCTTTACAGACCAGACGAATGGCATATTGTACTTTCATTCCTCCTATACTTTAAGGATGTCATAATATTATCAAGTCCAGAATTGGCAGAGATGATGGTGAGGTAGTGTTATTTATTGGAGGAAAGTTGAGAAATTTATGAAGAAGAGGAAAACATAGTCACCATCAGGGGACAATTCACTCACATTATCTTCATGTAAAAGTCAAGCAAGGCATGAATGTTGTCAATTTGAAGGGGGGAGCTTGAAGAAAGACAAGACGCGGAGGAGAGGTGATTCTCACTGAAAAGGAAAGTCGAAAGGCGCCAACTTGGAAAGCATCAGGAGGTTTGGATGAGAGTGAAGCTGAGGTTGATAGGTGGGGGCAAGGGTAGGAGAATGGAGTAAGGCTACAAGCCAGGAGGATGAGCTGGATGGATGGAATGTGAAGTAACAAGGCAGGCAAGGGGGTGAAGGTGACGGGGCGGAGGGAGGCGCTAACGGTATGGATTCACTCTGAGTGATGCTTTTTTGGTGGGGGGCTGGTAGAGTAATGAGGTTGAGACGTATTTGTCTCATGTAAGGGTTGTTTGGTTAGGAAGGGGTAGTTGTGGAGTCGGTGTCGAGATAGCTGGGCTGAAGGTGTGGATGCGATACTAATAACTCAATTGCTGGAATGGGGTGGGATGTGGAGAGATATTGAAGGGTGTGATATTGCCACGCCATGTTTGTGATCATGTAAGAGATATTGACGAGTATGATGTTGCCACGGTTTTGAGGTACTGGCGGGTCTGATATTGCCACGTCATGTGTGTGATCATGGGGACGGTACAAGCCACGGTTTTGAGGTAGTGACGGGTATGGTATTGCCACGTCATGTTCGTGATCGTGGGGAGGGTACGTGATTGTAGGAGATATTGACGGGTATGATGTTGCCACGTTATCAACGTGACCGTATTGGTGAGGCATCGAGGGGGATACGGTGCCATGTGGGATGATAGAGAAGCGAGGGGCGACATGGAGGATGCCACGTGAGCAAGAGAGAGAATAGTGGAAAAGATACATAAAAAATACACCAAAAAGGCGAGGCAGATGGACCAACTAACGTCATTATTCTAACAATAACTGTCTAGGGCGGTCTACCAACGGCAGTCAACGTCAAGCCCCACCTTGACTGTCTGCTTCCACGAACATTTCGGAGCCCTAAAAGGCCTCTGGAACACCCCAGTACCCTCTGGTCAAACAGCCCACATCTCCGCGCATCCCAGCCGTCCGCCCACTCCCATCCAGCCGTCCATCTCTGCCAAGTACAATCCACCATTACTCAATATCTGGCTCGATGGATGCCTCTTAACTCCTCCTCGCTTCGGCCGTTTTAATCCCTTTCAAAAACAGCCTCCCATTATCAGCCCTGCCATTTTGTCCCCTCACATGTCGCTCGCCTAAAAAAAATATCTTCATCCATACCATGGCATTTTCTCTCCTGTTGGTTTTTTTACATCATGTTGGAAAGCGAAAGAGACCCATGTTTGATATTAAAGGTCTTTTATTATTGTTCCCACATTGACATGGCCCTCTTTGCCGTCTTGCATCATGGAAAAAGAGTTTGTCAAGTTGAGGCATTCAAGTTGCACATGATGGTGTAGTTTTTGCTTTCTTTTACATCCAATGCCCTAAGGATTTTACTGTTGCTGTTACGTACTTTCGCATTGCTCCACTAGAGTAAGCATTAACATTGTGTGGGTAAGTGTTTTCCTATCCCAAGAAAGGCATTGTAAAGTTCTTTGATCTGGTGATCTAGTTCCATCAATAGAACCAGACACATGAGCATGATCATCTACAATAATCAAGAGCTGTTTGATCATCAAAGCACATGGCTGGAAAAGCAAATCAAGAATAGAATATTGTTGTGATGTTTTCTTACCACTGTTATTCCACCTCCTAGAGCTTTCAAAAGTAAATCGGTTTAATCTTGAGTAGGAAGGTATGACGTCTTGGTTATTACATCATGGTTAGTGCATGAAATTCAATTGAACCCACCAACTCCTGACTATAGAGATTTTTGCACTAGTTGCAGAGTAAAAAAGTCCATTATTTATTATAAGTCTGTTCCATCAAAAATTCAGAACCTTGTATATATTATCTTTTTGGTACAGTAAATCTCAAGGACCTAATATTGTTATATTCTACAATAATATATTTTTCTCAAGGTGATATGATCTCAATAGGATTCGTATGTTGACCATATTGCATTACACGAGTAAGCAATGATACTGCATCATTTCCTTCAAAAGCCTCTTTCAACGATACCACTACTGGAATACTAAGTGCCTTGGAGAATTCCACTTCCATGTATCCCTGCAAAAAGACAGAAATATGAGTGAACTTCAACTAGATACCATAGAAAATGCAAGGGTGCCAGAGCTTCATGTCGTGCATGCTAAATAAATAACCTAAGCTATATGTCTTGCATACCTCAAAATGCGTTAGAAAGGCCTGAAACTGTTTCATGCTGTCTTTCACCCTTCGAAATTGTTTGCCTGCACTTGCAAGTGCAGCACTCACTTCTGCAGGGGAGTAACCAACCAAATTTTCTACCACCTATAGACAACCATCTACATGTAGAATTAGTGAAATGTCAAGCAATGGAGGAATGGTTTTGGCAAGGTATAAGTTCATCAAAGACAAAGAGAACGAATTAACCAGCTTACTTCATGATTAATCAGAGCCTCTGTGATTGAACTCCCATCATCGACATATACAAGCAACCTAAACTGATCGAGGCCCTTAAAATGGAATTCTTTCACACCTGTCAAAACACACTGAAGAGCAAAACACCCACTCAATTCAACATAGAAAAAGGAAATGCATTCCAGTTTAGAAAATGTTATAAATAATAAACCTTTATCCTGCCTTTGATCACTTCATTTTGGTCAGCTTGTAACACATTCTTTTTCAAAATTGCCAGGTATGTGAATGGAACTGCATTATTAGGTTCAATCCTAAACCCTGAGCACAAGATTAAAACAATCATGAAAAACACCATCTTTAAACTTACACTTTGTACATGAAAATCACTTTATGCTGTAATTTTCTATCAAAATAAGTAATGCATGAAGATGCCTCTGAAATCCAATCTCGCACCTGTATGATATCAATATAGAACTCCTGTAAAGGTTATTCTCTGTCCATTGTTCAATATGGGTGGCTCATATTTAGCCAAAGGCTACCAAACAGTGCAGAAGCTTTAGGCCGCCAATGACCAACAGAGCTCAGTTCAACCCAAGCCATCTTTAACCATTATTCATGTCTGTGGCCCTTAAGCTACTACACTTAAAACTTTCGAATGCCCAATGGTTCTTAGAGAAAAAAGCAGGTGCAGTTCCCAGTACTAACAGCCATTCCATATTCTCTTAAATTGCGGTGAGAGGGCATCTACTGGAAAACTCTCATTGGAGCAAGAATCTGAAAAATCATGGAAAAAAGTTCCATGCTTTTTGGGTTTTGATATGTCCATAAACATGTCCATTTACATGCGCTATTTTCTTAGTGATGAGTCCCAGATCCAAACTTTTTTTTATCACGGCTACCATCCAAATGTAGCATATCTGTTGCTCAGGTACAGACCCAAAAAAAAAAAAAAAGCATCATGCCAGCAATAACATTTGTCACCGTAGTTTTTTCCTAGCATATCATACATCTTTTCTTCAATGGAACAGCAGAGCTTGAAGCGTATCAGATTAGCAATACCATTAAAAACTGGTTTGTGGCAGATCTCAGGATTCAAGGCCTCCCTCTGGCTGAGGTAGCAGGCCAAATTTGTGTTAAAGGGAGAGAATGTTTGCAGTCAACTTATTTGCCAAGAAATACGCATGTAATACTAATTAACATGCACCACTTATAACGCCGTTTTTATTTGCCACCAGTGAGTGCCAAGTTCTGAAGTGATGTAACTGAACATGGCACTGAAGGTCATTCCCGTCATCTGGTTGTCAAATTGCTTGCGAAAAGATAAGGTGTTGGAAAATAAAACTTGACTGTCTGCAAAGTTCAACATGTGCTGCACCAAAAACTGGTATTGGCTTCACGTCTTAAGCGCAAACTACCTTTAACCTGCCTTTACAACATTAGCACTGCATACCGAAGGAACCCAATAAAGTCCCATAGAATTATGGGAGGGAGGCCATTCGAACAAAATTTGTACTTTTTACTTAAATCTTCGACTTGTCTAAATATCAGAAGTCATGTCTACAAGGTTGTTGCCTTTTCCAAACTAGGCAGAACAAATTCCCAGCTTGGGTGACCTTGGGGAAGGGTGGCATCCAGACATTCTAGTTCAGTAGCAAGAACACTTACCCTCGTCTCGTAAATCGTGTGTGCCGACCTTCATTTGTTCTCTCCCATCAGCTGAGCGTCTACCCATGCTGGAGCTTCTCCTCTGGGAGGCAGAACCAGGGAAATGCTGTGGTGCAAAAGCTTGTCCTGGCATGTCCAAACTCATTGACACTACGGTTTTGTTAATATCAGCCACAGATGTATCCAAGCTTGGGTTTCTCCTCTGTGGAGCCGAACCAGAAACTGGTTGTACAGAAGACTCTCTGCACATGTCTAGAGTAGTATGAACTTCCTGTTGTGTAATGACATCTTGAAAGTGCCCTGAATTGTCATGCAATTATGTATTAGTCCAGTTGTATTGCTTGGTTGAAATCAGCAGAATGTACCAGCAGAGAAAGAAACTGATGGTTGTGCGAAAGGCTGCCTTGGCATGTCTGGAGCAGCCTGCTGCTGTTCATGAAATTGGCCTGCATAATGACACAATCATGCATCAGATTTCTAATTGAGACATTATCCAGAATAATATATAGTTTTTGGACGAACTTGCCTTCGTCTGCACAAATAACTAAACTAGTTCTACAAAGATCCCAATGCATATGGAATGAAAAAAATCGATATATTTCCAAGCTTGAAAATTTTATCTCCTGCTCGACATATTTACTTATTTTCTTCAAAAATCTGACATATAGTTTGTTGAATGAATTGTCTTGGATGTGTGCCAGAAAATTAGCTCCAAGATTCAAAACTAACCTATCGCCAAAACCATACCATTCCTATGGAATGAGAATCAATTCAATTTATTGAATGAGGCAAAAACAGGTTTTCCAAGGTATGAATATTTTTCTGTGTTCTTAGGAGAAACAGCCTAATAATTTATCAAATTCTAATCTAGTTCGACCTCAAACTCAAAACTATCCTGGACATATTTAATTACCTCCGATAGATCCATGGTTTGCTGTGTGGATGGAATTAGGCTCCTGTTGCATGCCGCTATGTGACCATGCTGCTGCAGTTGCCCTCTCAGCCAACTTAGGTAGATTTACTCCACGAGCAGCCCTGAGAGAATGAGACTATCTTAGTCACATGCATGACTCGGTGAAAAAAGAGAAGTGAGATAGTACCGATTTCCCCGTGGTGGTTTATTGACTACTTCAACTACTTGTTGCCGTGCTGCTTCAAGCTGTTCAATCAATCCCCCCAATACATCAATGACCTCTGGAACAAGCAGAAGAAGCCCTCTCCTTACTTGAATACTTTGAACAACCACCTACATCCAACTTCTATGAATATCAACCCCATAAAACCTTGGCTAGCAAAAGAATGTTCATGCCTTGAAACCTGCAGCAGAGAGGACTTTGATTGCTGGTATTGGCCGATATTCTATTCCAAACACACGCTGCACACCATCAGTCATAGAAAGCTTTAAACATCTTCCTCCAGTTCCAGCATTTCGCTCTTGATACCTGTCGCGAAGGGGGGAGCCTATGTCCGATATCTCATCAACCTGTAAAGATGATAACTAAATAACTCAACAACATTGGCAAAGAAGTTTTACTTCATAATCAAAGAGAAAAACAATATTAGAATGCGTAATTTGCTATTTCTACATTGTAATATAAATAGAATTATCTGCAGAAGAATGTTATATGCATGCGGGATTTAGGTTTCTCAGTCCCAATTCACATATTTCAGCGAATGAAACAAATATTTTTCATGCCAGCAAAAGATTGCAGCATAAAACATGCAGACCACAGCAATGTATAGGAAGCTAAATATGGACATCATAAGACAAACGAACATTGCACATTCAAGCCTTGGCAATCTGCCATTACCTGGAGGATGAAAGGGCCTGGAAGCTCCACTTTATGCATGGAATTCACATGAGGGGGTAGCACTGAATCCCCTACCACATTGAAATCTGCATATAGAAGCTGAGAAAAACAGAGTTGTGCCTGCATCTCCGATGACATTGTAGCGAAAGAAGGGTTGGAAGTTCGAAGTAGCTCCATACACGAACTTAACCAGGCTGGTTTAGGCCTAGCTCCCAATCTGCCAAGTACCTCTGCCACATTGGAATGCGGATAGTTATGTGTAGAACTGTTGGGATTGGAACGATTGTTCTGCTCAATTTCGAAATCTAGGTCATCATCAGAGAGGTCTACGAAGACTTCTTCCGAAGCCATGGACAATAAATTTGGAGGGAAACATGGTATACAAAAAAAAAAAACAGCTGAAAAAATTCGCCAATTCGTTATTAACTCATTTTTGGGAGTTACCTCTTGTTGTGAAAGGGCTTATTCCGAGTATATTCTGGTATATATCTGGATACTCTTGTTGCGGATAATTTGCCAGAGGCTATGTAATTTGCCCACCATCCTCCTCTGTCGCTTCGGCAGTGGCTAATGTGGCTATCGCGAGCCATTATGGCACAAGCTTGGGGTGTGGCTCAAAGGACTGTATGCATTGTCGTGTTCACTTGTCTGAGCATGGTTTAATGGTGAATTTGTACACAAAGACCAAGTTCCAGAGTTTAAAGTGCTTTGCTTAACCGTGTTTGCGAGTTTTGCAGAAAGAAAAGCTCATCCTTAACAAGTGGTATTAGATCCGGGTCTTTCCAAATTTTCTGTACAATGGAAGAAAATGTATTTAATATTCTTGCAGCCCATTATAATCAATCCATGAATGTCATTGCCCATATTGCCACTCAAATTGGAATACCTACATTATCTAGCTTTGCTGAACCAAAGGAAACTAGAATATATTGCAATATTGTACAAACATTTGCCAGCAGCCTCCTTTGCCTACAAATCCACCACCAATTACTCCTCCAACATCTAACTCCTCCTCTAGCATCGCACTGCACAACCTGCATGCAAATTATTATCCTGATCTTAAAAGACAGCGGGATCACTTCAAACAAGAGGGACATGAATTGATGCAACATTTCTACTCTAAATTCTCTTACTTAGCAATTCAAATGGAATAACTGTAGCCAGGAGGATTAGCAAAAAATGAAATTATGCAGAAATTAAGACTGGATTGAGAGGTGCATTGTATGCAGAACTGTGTTTTGTGGAACCTCTATTGATGAAGCGATGTGGAAGGTTGAAGCAGCAGAAATGAAGCACAATCCTAGTGCAATATGATATGATATATGGGTGGGGTATCCTCAAGAAAAGACTTATAAACTAGATAATGCCACAGCAGGCGAGAGGAAACATACGAGGTATAGAGTGGATACCAATGAAAGAAATGACAATTCCCCAGCAAAACTGAATAATGGTGAATGAGGAATAGCCCAGGCTAGAACATCCCCAAGATTTCTCATGCCAAGGACCTCACTATAAGAGCCAGTGAATCTGAGCAACCAAAAGATGACGCCCGAGCAAAGACGTGATCTGTGCATACATTGCCCAATTCATTTTGTTGAAGATGTACCTGAAAGTTCCCATACCATATTTGACAAGGAAAAGGCAGAAGCCTACGAGAGAGGTTGATAGAATACAGGTATCTGGGATATGACGCGCACGGCACGGGGAAATTTATGGGCTAAAGGGGCAGATTGGTTATCTGAATAAAGATGAGTAAAGTTAAGATGTTTGTGTGTGCATGAGAGTGCTAGTTTGACTGAGCATTGTATTCATTTGATTTGAGTTAATGAAAGAGTTTTTTTTCAATCAAGTGTTGTACTTGAGTAAAGAAGTAAGGAGGTAATTGTGTCTACAGTGCGGTAACTAGATTCTAAGTATAATATTTTATAAGCAAATGGTAAAGTTACCAGCCTTCGGAAATCTTTTCAAAGCAGATTGCCAGATGACAAGCTTTTAAAAAAAATTGCTATTCCCTTAAGGCGGATGATCCAGGTTGATCAGCATTGGGAAGGGAAGGAGTTGTTATGGCACAAGCTAGGGGTATGACTTAAAGGACTTGTAGATGGAACAAAGATGCAAATACAAATTTAAAGCCAAAAAGAGCATTTAAGAATAGAATTAAAATATTAGATATACTTGAAAGTTATGAACCTTAGGAAAATTTTTGAACATTAAAATTGAGTAAACAATGTTCATAGTTGGTCGCTATGGTAATAGCGACTGTTGAAGCAAACCCTTCTAAGAATATCATAAAGAAATGGAAACTGGACGATAGGCCTGGCCATAAGCCAAATTAGCTAGCAAATTTGAATTAGGCTGAATGCAATCCAAATTAAGCTAAAGGCAAATCTTTTTCCAAAAGTTATACAGTATACAAGCATCCAAATTCTATGAGCTCGAGAGAAGCTTGTTTCCTTAACTCAATTGCCGGTTAAAAGCTAAATCATTGTTAGAACCTTATTCCATAAATCTTGCCAGAGAGGTTTATCTAATTGGATTAACAAATTCTCCAAATTCCAATCAAAGAGCCCGTTTGCAGTGTTCACAAGTCAAAGCCCAATTGATTGGTAAATTTATGCCAGAAAGAAGACCAAGCTCCAAAGTTTAAAGTTGTTTTGCTTAACCTTGTTTGAGAATTTTACAAAAAGAAGAGTTCATCCATAATAGTTTCTCTAACTCTGCATCAAATTCCATGTTTATACAAATCCCCTGCTAATAGAAGACCATGCCGGAAGGCTCCTAACTATTTCATTTCTGTATTATCTAGATTTATAAAGACCTGAACGGGTTTGTGGATCGATTTTCTTGCCTCATTTTGTGACGTTCTAGTATATTATATGGCATGCATACTTGACATGTACAAGATTAGTACACAAACGACCCAAAATATGCATGTCACGTAGGTAACCTGTATATCAAGAGCCCATAGAAGGTGGTGGCACAACAATACAATAGTATTGGAGTGCATGGCAACCATTGGTGCTTGTCATATTATACTCAATACAAGAAATTCATCGCCGCGCTCTTGGCCAACGCGAACATTTCTCTTTTATAAATCAGTTATTGATTTTATAAATCTATTATTGGAAAGATTTTCGTGAGTCTCTAGGGCACACAAATTTGTGAAGTAAACTGACAATGGCATTAGTTTATTTCCAAATTTGTGACCAATTTTCGCTTTCATACATTAAGGCAAAATACCATGATTGCAAGATATCTCTTACATGCCCATGCGTCACATTAGAAAGAATGTATTTGAGATTGAACACAATAAGTGTGCTACAAATGGAATGCAACCATCAAAAGAATCCAATCCCACGAATTAAGCAATCATTGTACTTCTTGAGAACTTGATCCCATCGATCCGAGCCATCGGATCACAATTCTAGAATGGGGCGAGCATGCATGTCTTGCATGCATGCCTGCGGCGCATGCCCTTGCTGGTTGGGAGATCGCTATATTAGGCGAGGTTCGTCATCAACGTCTCATCGGCGCCTCCTCTTCTCTCTCAGCAGTACCTTATTCCCTTTTCTTTGAACCCATGCAGGGGATGCTGTGGCATGTCCTTTCTCGGCCTTGCCTCTTCTTTAGCCATAATCCTTTGACCTTCGTCCTCGATCCTGTTTTGATAAGGAAGTCCTTTGTCTATTCGGGAGGTTTTTGGTGTTTCATGCGATCCGAGCCATCGGATCGCAATTCTAGAATGGGGCGAGCATGCATGTCTTGCATGCATGCCTGCGGCGCATGCCCTTTCTGGTTGGGAGATCACTATATAGGCGAGGTTCGTCATCAACGTCTCATCGGCGCTTCCTCTTCTCTCTCAGCAGTACCTTATTCTCTTTTCTTTGAACCCACCCTCCCCCCCCTTCTTTGTTTAATGTATTTGTCGCCTGGCACGCGTGACCAGCCCCTCTATTTGAAGAGGTTTTTGTTTTATTGTCGCGTGGCACGCGTGATCAGCCCCTCCACTCTGGGAGGTTTGTTTTGTCACTTTTTTTTTGTGTTGGTGATGTGCAGGTACAGGTTGGCGAGCGGCAACTGTTTCGACTTCTCCATTCGTGAGTTGTAGGAGCGATTTTCTCTGCCTTACGTTTGTCAAGCCCCTTGCCGAAGGCTTATCACTAGGGTTTTTCCTCGAAAACCCGAAAGGGCGGGGTTTTTTAATCCCGGTGATAAGTTTTCGGCAGGTACACAACCCAAACATCTATTAGCATTGTATTTTATGGGGTCCAAATTATATAATTGGATATTCCCTTTATTTTTCATGTGTAGTTCGCATGTGTGCGGCTACCCACTATCCACCATTGTAGAAAATCTGCTGAGATGAATGAGAAGCCTAGTCTAGTGATCTCCTGAATATGATGTTTTGTACGAATTATTTTACTTTGGTAATTTAGTTTATGTAGAAACATGTTATTTTATCTTTCTAAGTGTATAGAATTATGCATGGCCACATACTAGAACATGTGCATGTGGCCGAACTATGGGCAGTTGTACTTGAAGCTTATCTTCATTGGTGCTCTATCAACAATTAAGAAATGGGAAAACTATCAAACTACCCCTATGAGTTTGTGTAATTACTAAAATGCCCTTATGAGTTTTAAAATTACCAAAATGCCCTTACACACCTACTATACACAAGGGCATTTTGGTAATTTTGAAACTCATAAGGGTATTTTGGTAATTACATAAACTCATAAGGGTATTTTGGTAGTTTTCCCAAAATTATATTAGTATTCTTCAGTAGAGCTTGGTGCCCTTCATATTTGTTTTGTAGTCTTAGTTGAATTATTCTTTTTTTATGATGGGGCTTAGTCCGCGAGCTTCAGTTTGGGCTCTGGCCCCTTGCATTGTGCTCCCTTCTATAAGCCTTTGAGCTTCCCATGGACATCAAAATCAATCGGGTCGGTCGGTCGGTGGTAAATGCATGCATGCTGTCGTAAATGCGCTCGCTGCCTCGCGCTGCTTTTTTGCTTTGCACGCCTACGCCGCCGCCTTTTGTCGTTTTGTCTGTCCGTCCGTCCGTCTGTCACAAATGAAGTTCATTTATTACAAGAACGCCAAAACATAATGCTTTTGTTACTGCTGTTATAAATAATGTTCTTACTAGAGTTGTCTCGGCGAGCATTTCGGGTCCATGGACCGGAAATGATTCAAGATATCCCCTGCCACTTAAACCCTTATATCTCACAAGAGAAATTGTAACTTTATAATATACAACAACTACTCTTTGAATCTTCACTTGATTCTTAATGAGCTATAAGAATTTTATCACCACTGGATTCACCTGGGAATTTTTTTCTTAGGGCTTCTTTATTTGGGCACTTCATCCTTTTGTCAACAATTAAAGGTTGTAAAAATCCAAATAGAGTGTCCAAGCCAAAAAAAAAAAAAACCCTAAGGAAAAAAATTTCCAAGAAGAGTGCAATTTTGTGAAAAGGGAATTCATATTTAACAATGATAAGGAAATGTAAGCTCTAAAAGAATGTACTTTGCTTTCACGGTATGTGAGCCGCTCGTTTTTATGGATTTTAGCATGCTTTTGTCTAACATGTTGTTTTGTTCATCTAATGTTGTTGAATCAAAAGTTTTGCATTTCTCAAGGACAGCATATTCCATTTCATATCTCTTTTTCTCAGTGAAAGGAAGTGTTTTATATTAAGTCTAATTGAAACATGTTAAATAATCCCAAAATGCTTGTAATTCTACTGATGTTTTTGCTTAGATAAGTAAAAATACCAAAAATACCAGAGAAGGCACTATTGTTATGTTAACTTGTCTATGGTAGCTTCAACGTCTACATATATGCATCTTTGTCATTTGCCCTCTTTGATTGTTGGTGATGCCACTGGTTGCAGTCTTTTGGCTATACACTCTGCCTACATAGGAAGAATGCTGCAAAAGAAAAATAAAGTCGTCAATGTCAATTAAAAAGTGAAATTCAAAGAGTCAGTGATATAAGTGGCTAACTCACTTCTGAAGGTACCTCAGCATCTACATTCTCATACTCATCCTCATTCACATCTCATAGGCCGATTGATCTCAGTGGACGATAAAAAATCATTCTTATTCATTCTCATCTTTTCTTGTGCATCCGCGTCGTGATAGCACTAAGTCAATCAAACCTTCATCAATATTCACTCCATAATAATGAACACCTTGCAATGCACATGCTTCCAGCATAGAACCTGCGCCCACAAATAGATCCAACACAAAACCACCCTTAGCACAAAAGCAATGTAAAAGAAATTCCATGAACCTTGTAGATCATTCCAACCCAAATCTGGAGTGGGTAGTGTCATGCAAATGCAACCTATCAGTAGGAGGAAGTTCATGATGAAGCAGGTTACTGTTTTAATTCGAATCCTTAGTAGAAAATACATCTAAATTGTGATATCACATATCTGTGCCAATTCTACCGTAGATGATAAGGTAACACCAATTTATTGCCATGTGGCCCATAACATGTTTTGAAAAACCAAATGGATCATTCTCGGTTCGGGAAGTTCCCCGGAACCCTTGTAACCTGCTGGACAAAATCCAGATTTAGCTGGACAGATTTGAAACAATAGGAAAAATTCTGGCTGAAAATAACAGATTTTCTTAGTATTTCCGGAGGAATCGTAACCCTGTGTTGGAGCTTGCCGAGATAGGTTCAGAACAGTCGGAAACATGCTTCTTGAGGCTGAAAATTTTCCCGAACCGAGGGATCATTGCTTGTCACGCAATACAAGCGGCGCTTCTCAAGATTGTACTTTCTTGCTTGACCCTCCACCATGCTCAATTGGTTGGCCAAACCAAGGCACATAACCATCCCCTCATCATCCACACATAAAGTCGCCAAAATAAATGCATCTGCAACCAATTTTGGTAAGGGACTCACAAAGAACACAAAAACTGGCCGATAACCAACCACAAGAATGAATAGTGCATATATAGCTGCTCGTCCCTTCCCAGAATGCTGATCCGATGGCTCGAATCGATGCCTATTATGTAGTACAAATATTCCATGAAGGCAATGTAGAATAGCCAATGGAGGGCATTTCATTTGTAGGAAAGTCTAGAAGCACAATATCTGCTCCCCAGTTCCTCTTCACCCCTCCTCATTGGTAAACATGACCGCTCATGGCCACGTGCCTTCCTATTTCTCTGATCTTTTTGAAGCTGGTCTCACCTTTCACATGAATACTTTTTGCTATGTTTGTGATATTATCAGCCACTAAAATCAAGGAAACATTAGCATATATAACCTTCTGAACAAAAGTTGATGGCTTGATATCCATGCATCACTGTCATCAACGTATCCAACTGGAGGAGTAATCAACGCTTCGTTGTCATTCTTCTTCTCAACTTTTTCCTGAATTTTTTCCTCACTTTGTGCTTGATATTTCCTTCTCTTTTTCTTTTCTGGTAATGGGTCATCATCTTCACTTCACTCACCAAAAAATCTGCAATGGATGAAAGCATATCGTTGTGCATCTTCTTTTCTTCTTCTGGAATGATGCCTGCTGGAAAGTCTATCCACCAAGGGCAATTGCTAATCTTCCAATTTGACAATCCTCTTGGTCTATCCAAATTTCCCTTTCCAGAATACATAGCTTCAGAATCCGACCTTGTTGCCCATGAGGTTATCAATATAGGCATGTCATCCACATAATTTTGGGCCACACCCTGAATGTTTCAGACATGAAACTGGTCAATATTCCTAATAGGTGAAAAGAACGAAGTTAAAGCATAGAACTGGGATCACTGAAGCAAACTCACTGTGAAGCCCTTCAGATTTCAAATGCGTCCTTCATTTTGATAGTCGTAGACATATTCTTATCAGAGCTTTTGAACATCTCATTTTTATACTTCAATTTGAATGCTCGAAACCATTTAGCTAAATCGTTAGCATCATGTCTGATAACAATGCCATTGTCCGTGAGAATTGATCTAAGGTCTCTTGATATTTATGGACAAGATGCTCCAACCATGTTTCTTTTTTTACCCGCTCATGGAAGTCTTTATCATTGTTTGGAATCTTATAACTATGCACAACAGCAGTCTTAGAAGTCATCCAAAGGAACCATCTATCTCTAATAGTCTCATCCACCTTCACTCTTGTCATGTCATATAACTTCTCAATTGTTAACCACATGTATGTATTGCTTGGATCCTTGCTGGTCACTAAGTTAATATAATTGCCTTCTGAGCCAGGATTTAGTATTGCCAAGTACTTACCCATTTTCTTCACCCATTTTGTCGTCACCTCTTTTTTTACTTTGGCTTTAGCCGCTTCCAGGTTAAGCTTATCCTTATACACAGATATAGATTCTTCAATCTCGTTATCAATTTGGGACTGAAATAATATAAAGATCAAGCTATAAGATCTTAGCCAGAACATACTTGGTAGAAGTTCCTAGACAGAATACACAATAATATAAAGATAAAATAAGATAAGATGACTTTTTACGTCCACGGGAACCCAACGAGTTATGAGACGACACATGCAAGGGCGACAGCCCATCTAAAACCTGGGACTAGGCACCAAAGACAATAATCAAATATTAAAAGACTACCAAGAAGAAGATAATGCTAATGCTCGTGGTAATTTTGTGCTTTTAAAGTATAATAGACAATAAATATAAAAATCGACAAATGAAATAGAGTTTAGAAAATACTTAGTACAATATCCTAACCAAAATGTATCGAGTGTGTGGATACCATGGCTCTACACCCATTGCTTTCACCTCTTGTGCTCTCATACGTTGGAGTTCAGCCGGCGGGATATGTTGGACAAAGTTTGGCAAGTCATTCTACACTACATAGAGGGCATCTTTGAGTTTTGTATGCACAATGCCTGCTTCATTGAGCCTTTAAAAGGAAACAACAATTTAGAATAAAATATCTTGGAAAAATTGTGGAAAAATAAGTGAATACATACTCATTGATCATGCTCATTGCCCTTGTCAAAGCTGCTTCCTTTTGTGTATCAATTTCAACAAAGGTTGATTGGATTGAGAAATGCATACTACGCACTAGTGAATAGCGATCCTTAATCTCCTGCATCCATGCATCAGTGCGATGATTTCCATCCGAGCATAAAAACATTTTTCCACTCAAGTCTTCCCAATCTTCATTGTGTTCAAGCTCAGACTCAAAACGTTAATTCTCTTCCTTCCAATATGCATCCCATATTTGCATGATCTCATCTATTACTGGACAATAACTCCCCAATGTAGTGGTGATAGATACTATAAAGCTCCCTTTTTCCACATAGCCATCAACTCGAAGAATCTCACAAAGGAATTTTGCTTCCTTACTAACAATTCTGACAGTTTGATTGAGCACTATTCTGTAAAGAGATATCACAGGAGGGGGTATCTTGCAGACTATTCTGAGTTCTTGCAACCCTTTAACTGTCTCTTTTTTCGTGACATTGTCTTCCATAGTTACATTGTCCATCTGATTCTGAGTGTCCATCTGATGATCCTGTTCAGTGGGTAAAGGGCCAGTATCATGTTCCAGCTGCCTGGCCTGCATTTTCTACATCATCATTCTCTGCAACATTCTCTTTTTTTTTATGAAGGCCGCCTCGACTTTTTTTTCAAACACTTGTAGACAAAGCTTGGAGCACTATTTCTTGTTTCTACCATGCCCGTGGACTACATCAGATAAAAAAAATGATGGCAAAATTGTGTTTGAATTACCTAGCCAACAAGAAGCGAGGGGTAGCATGGAGGGTATGCAGTAATAACACTCCTGCACTTGAAGGTACTATAAGACTTGCATATTGTGGTGGCTATCTTCAATGTCAGAATCCATGTTGTGATTACTTTCATAGTAAGGGTGAGCATAATTCCTTGTAGTGGGGAGATAGTATTCATGTTAGACCAGATGTTGGTCCTATATGTGATGCGCATGGCTCGGCCACTTGTGCATACTACAAAGAACAACCACATTGTATATCATTATGCGATGCCATGATATACTATTGTCTTCCAAAGTCTACCACCCCATTTAGGTATCCCAACATCATTGTAAAAGATTAGGATAGACGATGACTTCAAATTTGATTTGATTTGTTTTATTATCAACTTTGGCTCAGTCTTTTCAACCTTACAGGGCTATGGAGCTTCCATTTATGTCATACAATGAGTACATTGTCTACACTCTTACATGACCATAGTGTAAAACAAGTAACATCTCCTGATGTATATAGCTTTTAGTAGTAACAATCACCCTCCCTACCATCACCTTCAGTATATAAAATTTGCAGCAGTGCCTTCAATAAAGAATGTTTTTCTTTGATCATTTCTTCCCTAGCAATGGTATTGACTAATATTTGGGAGTCAGGTGGAGGCACGAAACATGGTTCAGGAACATTCAGATTGTCTTGTAATGATTGCTTCATGAATTCTTGCTCTCTTGGAGTAACAAGACATAATATAGTACCAGGCTTCACCAACACAGATCCAGGAGGCACAACAAGTTGAAATCTTTGTAATGCTGCATATCCCATCAATAGATGCAACATGTTAAGCAGCGCCACGAAATGCAGATATGTCATCGCCAGAAATTCCTCTTTGTTGCCATGGAGCAAGATCTTCATGGATCCATTTAAAATAATCCGGGCAAATCTATCGAATGACATATTTCTCAGTTCAACACCATTGCTTCATCCCCAATAGTCATAAACAGAGGAAAAAGAACAGGGGAAAGAACATGCCTCAAATACGCAGGGAATAGAACAAGAAATTGGCTTCGTTTGCCGTGGAAAAAAACTTACAGTAATTCTTTCCTGCCATAGCAATCCGTCCCTATGTAGATCAGAGCAAGATTTTGGAAAAATGTAATAGGAAACATGGAATCGTAAAAATGCAAGAAATTTAGCTGCAAGATTGCCCTAGCAATCCATTTTCTACTCAGATCAATGCAAGAATTTGAAAATCTATTCGCTATCAACAAATCAAGAAACTGCAAGAAATTTAGCTGCAAGATTGAAGAAAGCGAATTGCTTACTTGTCCTAAACTGCAGAACGACGAAGAATGTGGTATAACCGCTCTATTTGTTTTTGATACCACAAATAGGGCAGTTATACCACAAATGATCAAAAAATCGATTATCAAGAGCAAAGCTTTGTACCTTGCAAAGGAAATATCAAATTTTTGAATGGAAGAAATCAAGAATCAATTACAGGCAGCATTTCCTTACCTGGAAGCTCTTCTGGATTGTATGCTCTGGATTGCCAATCGCCAGAAAAAACCGAGGTGCAAACTAAAACAGGAACTTGTGCTTCCAAAAATGGTTCGTCCAATTCTATAGCATGCATTGAATGAGCTATATTTATGAAAGGTGGATGAGTCCACCCAAAACTCCTCTTTGATTTTATTTTCTAGTGGGAACACTTCCGGGCTTTAAATCTGGAAACCCTTTCAAGTTTATGGAAAAACTGGAAGCGTTTCCACATGAATAAGAAATTTATACCAAATTGGGAGGAGATAGTGTGAGCAAAAATTTAATCCAAATCGGGAGGAGATAGTGTGAGCGGGATTTTACCCTAGTGAAGAATCCCCTGTTTAAGGGCGCCCGATCAACATAAGGCATGGATCCACGACCACGAGTTCGTGGCCGGATCCTCGAATAGGGAGGCTTGGAGTTAATTTGGGCTGCTTCAAATTTTGTCGGCTTCAATTTTGTTTGGAAGCTATTGCGATGCATCCCCTCAATTCAACAATGCGGTTTTGACAATGGCAAACTGGAACAGGGAAAAGGGAGGCAACAATTCGAATAATCTGGGACAGTAGAACTAGGGGCAGTCGAAAATCTTCAAGCTAAGTTTTGTCTTTGCTGGGTTCAACGGAAACCTAGGGCAATGGAAAACCCGAGACAACATGTGGAAAATTCAAGGCAGATGGATTTGGGCAGTCGAAAATATTCAAGCTACCCAACAGATCTGAGCATGGTAAACGACTGTTTAAATTTGTAGAACACAATCCTACTAGACGAAATTTTAGTCATCTTGAAATTATAGGGTAAATCACCTTGATTTTTCAAGGTGAAATTTCAAGGTGATTGTCTGTTCATTTCAAACCTAACACAGCTTAAGTTTCAACACAGCTTAAATTTCATATACAGTTTAAATTTCAACAGAGCTTAAATGTCAATAGCTTCCAGTTTCATATCAGTGATGATTACAAGTTCAGACTTTCAAATCACTGATCCAGTGATCAAAGTTGCAAGTTTCAAATATTGATCAGATGCAAAGTTTCAAATACAAAGTTTCACAGTTTCATAACTGATCCAATGATCAAAGTTAAATTATAGAGTTGCATCAGAAAATTACAAGCTGCACGGGTTCTTCAATATATCACTAACACTTGCAGGACTTTCACCTCGGTGCATCTGCATGCATCTCTCCAGTAAAATTCTTGCCACTGTCTTTCAAATCTGCTGATATACCACTTGCATGCAACTCTTGTGTGATATTAAGAGCAAAGGACGGCTCCAAGCTACTCACAGATACATCATACTAAAAAATACAAATAAAGTCACTAAAAAGGACCTCTTGGCAGCAATTTTTGTTAAATATCCTTAAACCAGATCTGCAAGAAAGACACAGTAAGAAGAGAAAAATCACAAAATAAAAACACAAAAACACAAAATGAAAGTTTCTTACAACGACTAAGGTGCTCCAGACTCGTCAAAAACTCGCTAGGAACCTTCAAAATCCTTCAAAAGTCGCCAAAAACTTACCAAGAATGCTAAACTAGGTAATAAAAACTAGGCAATGCTCAAAAATCTCTATAAAACTCATGGCGATGGCAGGCACTCATCTTCCACAAGCAAAATCTATACCCTATGGCCCTAATCTATGAAGAACTTTCAGGAATCAGCCCGCAAGAACTCTGGCGCCAACGATCTTTCGGGCAAGAAGAAAAGAAAAATTTCAAGGTAACTAAAATTTCGTCGGAGAATTTTTTCCAACTGGAAATTTCGTCGGAATTTTCCTATTGACCTGCCCTGCCAGGTCAGCAGGAAATTTCCGACGAAATTTCCAGTTGGAAAAAATTTCTCCTTCCAAAAGCCACAGAACTAGAGCATGAAAAAGAGACGCATGAAAAAGAGACGCAGCCTGGCCCGAGATGCACCTTCCCTCATTGTCATGGCTCTCGCAACAGCCCAAATTGGAGGAAATGGTATGAATCACATGCAGCACATCTGGTATAATCTGGCAAACGAAGAGGCCTTGCTCGAGAAAAGACCCCACTCGAATTTTTGTTCCAGTTGGGCAGTTCTATGATTAAAACTCATAGTAGATTCAAGCAAAATCCTGTTTTTGCATATTGGGCAGTGGGATTGCAGCTTCATATAGATTATGCAAATATGCAATATACAAATGCTCCATTTGTAGAGGCCCTGTTACAATATGCAAATGGTAGGCTGTTGGTTTTAACAGATTGAACAATTTAGTCGTGCCACCAAAAATTAGATGCATAGGATTTCCGAAGATTTGCTTTCCAGAATCGTAAGACAAAATAAAAGTGGGCCATTCAAAGATTTAGTAAAAATCGGCTCTAATATGTTTTATCAGACATAAATGAGTGGTTGGTCTTCAAAAGGAATTTGGAGGCAGGGACAAAGCTTTTTGGTATGCCAAAACTCTATCGATCAAGCATTTCTATGTAGCGATTGAATGGGAGTCACTCAATATGAGTCAGTATGCATTGATTTTTTGGCTGATGTTTTAAGGTATTACTAATTTAATATAGATTTTCTTAACTTGCTAATTGCTATTTCCTTGCCCCTTGACTATTGTTATTCCATGGCCTCTTATGCATCAAAAAGCACAATTTAGATGATTCATCAATATGTGATAAAGGACGTTCATCAATCCATAGATCAAAATTTTCATCTAGTGAATCGATTGAAGCAATATGATGTACTAACAAAGAACCCAACACAACAAAAAATCCAACTAAGAAGGCTATACAAGTGAGCTAGAAGTGGCCCCTGTGCTTGATATTAAATTGTAGGTGGCAAGGGCTATGGCAAAGAAGGGTGGGAAGAATCAAAGCTATGGGGCAAAGCATGGAAGGAGGTCAAAGCGATTAATGATTAAACACTACAGGACATCCCACTTGTTGCATTGTGTTTGCTCTACCACTCCCGGTTCATAGGTTAAAAATATAAAATGGAATAGAATAGAATAGAATAGAATAGAATAGAATAGAATAGAATAGAATAGAATAGAATAGAATAGAATAGAATAGAATAGAATAGAATAGAATAGAATTATTGTTCCTAGTGCCCTGAGGCCCCTGGACTGATGTAGCATGTGCAAGCTCCTTAGGGAGTGCTACTAGCGCATCATGCTGGTACATTGTAGCCCTTTCAGAGGGCTTATCTTATTTTCTATTAATACCGACGCCCTGCTTATAATTGGCATCATGACTATGCGGTGGTGCATCATTATCATCAGCTTTTAGTTGTGCATTTTGCGGGCTTTAATATCCACCACAAAAAATCCAACTAAGAAGGCTATACAAGTGAGCTAGAAGTGGCCCCTGTGCTTGATATTAAATTGTAGGTGGCAAGGGCTATGGCAAAGAAGGGTGGGAAGCATCAAAGCTATGGGGCAAAGCATGGAAGAAGGTCAAAGCGATTAATGATTAAATACTACAGGACATCCCACTTGTTGCATTGTGTTTGCTCTACCACTCCCGGTTCATAGGTTAAAAATATAAAATGGAATAGAATAGAATAGAATAGATTCCATGGCTTTCAATCCTCATCCTTCCATGCTAGTTCTTGGTTAGTTAATTTGTTCAGATATATGTTTTGAGCCTCCATAATATGCAGGACGCATATATTGGCACTTTCCAATTACAAAGGCTTACTTTAGGGCCAGCACATGCCAATGAGCTTTTGTCTCTAATTTATACAGAAAATGCTTAAAATCTGTGCTCAGAGAAGCCCAGTGCCTCTAGGAGCGTCTTGCATCGCCCACAAAAACTACCATCAAGGTTGCTTGGCATGTATGTTGTCCTTTATTGTAAGGTGACCAGTGTGTGCTGCACCCTATCATCTTCAGTTTTTTTAATGTTTAAGTATGGTATTTCAACAGGGAACTAATGCTTGACGAATTGATCCTGATCTGCTTTTGCATCTTCACATGCCATTAGGTATATTATATGAATCCATTTAATTTGATTTTTAAGCCTTAACACAATATCTTGCCCTGATTGTTCATTCTAGTATGCAACACCAAACTATATGCATTCTGTTATCAATTTTATACATGAACTAGTGGATTTTCTCTTCTTTTAAGTAGGCTTGCCGTTTACTGTAGGCTCAATATTGAGATGAAAATACTTAGAAAAGTGCAAAGTTGGTAGTCGGGAGTTAAAACGAGATAATATTGGACCTATTTTCTGTTAGATGTTTTTATGTTATTCTTTTAGCATTTTAGGTTGTCTTGGTTCAGTCTTATTTTAATTAACATGGCTTGCAAGAAACTGTGAACCGATTTGTGTCTCAAAGAACTATCAAGAAATGTATGTGTACCTGTCAACATTATGTAAAGCATGATTCCAAGGTATATCTTCATCAAAGGCTTATGTTAGGGCACATGCCAATGAGCTTCTATCTCTAATTTTTATAATGCTTAAAACCGTGCTATTCCTAGGATGGGTCCTATGACACAATAACTTGGTCGATCCATTGAAGGGACATAATTCTGACATAATACAAGGGAAAAATCCATGCCAAGAGGGTCCAGACGATTTGGAATTGCAAGATGAAAATATTAAATCATCAGTGAAATCAAAACAAACAAGCAATTAACTTACCTAGAGCGGAACCTTAAGAAGAAAAACTCCAACCAACGAAATAAAAATCCAACTAACCGGCCTTTAGTTGAAGCGCAAAATAGGCCGAGAGCATGCCAAAACCTCCCACCATATCAAAATTAACGCAAACAATGGATTGAAACCATGCCACTGGTAGAAAGAGGTCTAGTTGTTGCTGGTAGGAGAAATTCGAAAAGGAATGAAAGAAACTTGTGGAGCCAAAACGAAGGAAAATTGAAAGAAGCTCAGGAGAACGCCGATGAAAAGGAAATGCGATAAGACGCAGAATAAATAGTAGATGTGAGAAGGAACGTCCCCATCCAAGGAATGTCGGTTCTATTGCTATCGCAAGAGAACCGAGGCATTGTTTTTTTTTTTTTTTGAAGAATATAAGAATATATTAAACCACTAGAATGCGATCAAGTACAATGATAAGTGTGGTGCTAAGAAATGAAGCGCCCATCATTTTTTTTTTTGAAGGACTTGAGCCTTTATTATCCAGAGAAAGTTACAGAGTATAATGTGGACTAATAACTCAGTGGAGAGAATGTCCACCAGAGCAAAACCACCCCACTCAAATACAACATCTAAACAATATGAAGAGCAAGCAAAAACTCATAAGTAAGTATGAATCTGAAGATAGTGCTCCCAAATACGGCTCTTCACCTCATTAGCAATTGATGAGCACCTGAATGCTTTGACAATTCGTTGTTGGGCATCAAGAAGGACCTGTGCATCTGAACAAGCAAGACCTTTTATGAGAAGATTCCTTCTTTTCCAAATGGACCAGATGATCCATGCAGAAGCCAAATGAAAGGCCCTTTTTGCCAAATTATCCCAACTACTTGGATAAACTGCTAATAAGACCTGCTGGATATTCAAATTGCAATGAAAGAGGCCTTGAAGCCACAACCAAGCATGTCTGACATGTCTACATAGGAAGAAGCAATGCTCAATTGTCTCGTCCCTCTGTGCACATAAGGGACAAAGTGCAGACACCTCTGGACGAAATCGCATTGCACGAGAATATTAACGCTTTGGACAACGATGAGTGACTTGCCACCATAAAACAGATACTTTGGGATGGAGTAGTTTATCCCATACCCACTTCCACACTGCTTTCTGCCGATCCCTGAAATGACCAAAGGCCACTTGGATGAAGGAGGCAAGACGTCAGCATCAAGCAAGACCTTGTACATGGAATTCACCAACTTATCTGCTTTGACATGCTCATGAGCTACCCACGGCTGGGGGTCATCCACTTGTGCTACTGGGGGAAGAATTGAAGACACCTTCTGCCAAATAGCTCGATCCCACCTTAAAAGGAGGAACTTAGCTCTAAACTCCTCCCATGTCAGCAACTGCCTTTGATTATTATACCAATCGGATATCATATGCACACCTGCTGCTCTCCATCGTATTTGCGTCAATGGGTGGACTGAAGCAACCCGAGGACCACCATCCAATGGAATCCACCAACAACTTGCAGTCATGCTAGTGCGCGCAAGATGGTAAAAATGAAACAGAGATTATGCAGTCTCCCATGCAACCCGGCAATCCTCTAAGAAATGGGGATGCATTAGGGTATGCCGTCGGTGGATAGAACGAGCCAGGGGAAAAGTGGCCTAAGAGACCAGAGACCCAAAAGAAATGCACATTTCCAAAGCCCGATAAACAAAGGCGGGGGAACCAGGGGACTCATCCACATTATTCAAAATTCTTCAAATGAACTTAGAAATCATCACCTTGCTCGCAAAAGAAAATTAATCATTCCAAGGCCACCAAAATGCTTTGGCAACATGCACTTTTCCCAAGCCCGACTTTTGATGACACCCTCCTCTGTTCCCCGGATGAAGTTCCTCACAACCCCGGCGAGAAGTTGTATCTTTGACGTGGAGCCGGCATGAAGCGAAGCCATATACACATGAGTCTTTGCTTAAAACCGACTTAGCCACAACAATTCGTCCGCCATGGAAATCTTATTTGTGGACCACCAAAAAGGTGCTTTTCCAAGCCCTTAATCATCGCCTCCCACGCATCTCGATGAGATATGAACACCCCTACGGGGATACAGAAGTTTGGTTGCTTTACCATGGGGAAGGATCTTCCATGGAAAGGTAGCTACACATGGTGGAACGGAGAGTCCAAAGCCCATAGTCTTTGTACACTCGCCAACCCACAAAAATACCGGATGCTAAGGAAAAGGAATCCAACAAGGAAATGGCGTTTCTGCAAATTCTGCTCATCGCCCTCGAGAAAAAAGGAAAGTGTCATCCGCATATTGATTCTGAGGATCTCCTGCGACCCATTGTTCATAGGAAGTCCATGCAAGATTCCCTCGTGCGGCAGAGAGAGACACGTGCAAGAACCTCAGCCACAACCGTAAATAACAATGGAGCTAAAGGGCAGCTACGGCCGGATGCCACGACCCACTGAAAAGAATCTTGAGGGTTCCCCTTGGAGAGAAGAATAGAAGAGCGGCGAGAATAATGAAGCCTCATGACATCGGTATGAATTGTGCACCAAAACCAAAGCGTAGAGACATTTCTCTAAGAAGGCCCGATCCAACATTTGTCATATGCTTTTGCAAAGTCCAAACTTCAAATATACAATTTCATGGCCCGAAGTCGGGCCCAATAAATACCTTCATAGGCGCTGACTACATTGTTTAATATGCATCGTCGTGGCGGAAATCACGATGCGTAGAGGATATAGAATCAGCAAGAATATCCGAAGCTTTTGTGCATAAGCTTTGGCAAAAATCTTATTACCACGAAGAAGATAGTAAGGTGATAGGCCCGGTCAGAAATTGTTGAAGGTTCCTTACACTTAGGAATAAGAGAAATGCAGCCCGAGTTGAGAATTTTGTCTAGGCGCCTTTGCCTCTTGAAATCACGAAGCAGCGTCGTACACATCATCGCCAACACAATCCCATAACTCCTGAAAGAACTCCACAGAAATACCATCAATTCCAGGACAAAGGAAGGTAGCATCTGCTAAATCATTCACCGTAATCTCTGCTTCTAGAGTAGCTCTTTGTTCCTCAGATATAATAGGATGTATCTTTGCCAGTAATGCCTCCTGAAAATCTGATTGGAAGGGAAGACGACGAGTAGCAAAAAAGTAAGAAAAGTGACCATGCAGAAAGAACTTAAGTTGCTGAGGATCAGAGATGAGAGGCCCATCTTGAACTTGGAGAGACACCATCGCAGAAGCTTGTCTCCGAATTTTTGCAGCTCTAAAAAAGAAGCATGTGCAACGATCCCCCTCTTTGAACCATTGCAGGCCCGCTTTAACTCGAGCGTGATGAACTTGCTCAGCTTCCATCTGTCTAATGCTGGCCAAAATCTGCTTCCCATCATGATCCACAATCTGTAGGAATGTCGACCAAATTTCTCGCTTAACTGTGCCAGACAAGCTTGAGACTTGGTAAGCCTGCCACAACTTATGCCTCAAGATCGGAACCAACCGAAAAGGGCTAAGCTTTGCATTGCGAAAGACAACCCGGCTCTCCGTCTTTTCCAAATCAGCCACAAAAGCCAAGCTCTGCATAAATGAAAGCGCTGGCAAGCAGCCTTTGCCCCACCTGCTAGGAAGGACTCCCAAGAGAATCTTCCGATTTGCATAGTGAAGTCCCAAAGAGGGCTCTCACCCGGGACCAAGCTGCCCCTACCTCGTGCATAGGACAAAGCGGTGCTCAATGGTCTCCGTCGCCTCCCACATAAAGGGCATGTTTCCGCTACGAGGCTTGAACCTATGGACTCGGACATTCACCACGAGGTTCACGGTGCAAGATCTTCCACAAAAGGGCAGTTTTAGGAGGAGGCAATGTATTCCGCCCACTTCCACATGGCGGGCCACTTACTCCCTGGAAGCTTAAGCGACCACTTATCCGGCGACAGCGTGTCTGCGCTAGGAGCCCATAAGCCCGATGCTACAAAGCGAGATGCATCAAGTCCACTATGTGACTTCCAAATGCGATTGACTTGAGAAGACAAGCGCAATGTAATAACATTGGCATTTTCGCCCAAGTCCATTATGTCCCCCCATTTGAAGGCCAAATCTCTCCTAAAAAACTCCCACGGCGCCGGATGACCCTCCCAATACCGATCCGCGGATGGATGTTACCCCGCGGCAATCCATGGCCGAGTACACGGGTGTAGGGAAGAGGCCAAGGGAGATCACGAGTCAAGGGTACCCGAGGAGAAAGGGCGATGAGGCTACCATACACCTGCTAGGGTCCAATGAAAAGAGAACCTTGACCACCTCGGGATACCCTTAAGAAAAGGCGAAGCATGAGGGAATGGCGCATAAATCCTCAAGCAGAGCCCGCACAGCTGGCGGAATAGGCTGGCTTCCTAAACACAATAGAGTGGCGAAGCGGCGTGCCAACAGAGCCAAACACGGGGATTGTTGCTCTGCAACAACTTCGGATGAATTTCGACACGAGAACAGCCGTGTGCAGCGACACATCAAGCATACCCAAGCCCCCACATGCGGGGCCGACACACACTTCCACCATGCGACCTTCCTTTGTAGCCCCTCCTCATTCCCTCCCCAAACAAAATTGCGAATGGTGTCACACTTTTTTGGCGCAAGTATGCGGGGGAGGCAGCGTAAACATGAGTGCTATAGAGCACTGACTTGGCTACCATAATCCTACCAGCCATGGTGAGTTTACTTCCTCTCCACCAATTCAAATCTTTGCTTAAGATTACGTAATGTCTCGCCCAAATTGCCCTAGCATTAATGTCCAAGCCAAATGGTATGCCTAACGGTTTGGCGGTGTGTGTGGCGGTGTTAGAGCCCGGGGCCCGACTCAACCCGCGGGGGGGTTCCTCCGGTACCCACATGGCGAACGCCGACCCGGTTAAGCAAGCATCCGAAGCTAAAGAAAAGGCATCAAAATATTCTTGGTGCTGCCAGATTGGACTCATCTGCATGAAGAAAGAGGAATGTATCATCGCCAAATTGATTGTAAAAAACTGTTGCGACCCATCATCCATGCGGAGACCTTGCACCAAATTGTCGGCAATTGCCACACGAAAAAGTTGCGAGAGAGTTTACGCCACTATAGTGAGCGGGGAAGGGGCCAGCGGACATCCCCCGCCTAATGCCTCTACCACGGCGAAGATTGAAGAGGTCTCACCACGACACCCTGCTTTGTAAGCCCTAGCGGAACGCGTGCGACTTCATAACCGTTTCCACGAAACTAGGCCCGCGCAAAGGCGCATCATATCGCCAAGAAGCGCCCGGTGACACTGTCATAAGCCTTGGCAAAATCCGGCTTAAGAAAAACAAAGGGGCTGCCTCATCCTCACGAGCCCAATGCACTCCCTCAAAAGCGGCGACCACATTATGAAGAATATTCTGGCGAGGTATAAAACCCGGTACGCTATGCACTAATGGCATGAACTAGTAATGGCTTAAGCCTCTCGGCCAAAGCCTTAGCAATGATTTTATACACTACTGGACAATGAGTAATAGGCCTCCGGTCATTGATGGTTTTAGGATGCTTACACTTGGGTATAAGTGAAATACAACTGTATTCAGCAGAGGATGCATCGAGTTATTCCCCAAAAGATCCACATACACTGCATCACCGGAGTCCCCACCCATTCCGGTGCCACGAAAAACTCCGGCATTCCATCCAACCCGGGACACTTATTCCGAGCCAGCGGTGACATCGTCCCCAACTCCCGCCACAATCAGCGGCTCCTCTAAGCTCTGTCTTTGAAGGGTGAGATTCTTGGCGATACCTTGGCCGGCGGCCTGACTCTTGAAAAACACTGTGAGAGGCGGGCTCTCCTTGAAAAGTGTTTCATAGTCTTATTTGCTACAAAGGCCTTGATAGCATCGGTTCTTTGCAACAACACTCCACAGGGGTGTAACTATGTCGCCATGGCTGCAGCGCATACTTCTTACGGCGGGCTGCTTTCGGGAAAAAAAGACTTTAGAGCAAGTGTCGGGCCTGTTTCAGCCCCGTCAAACCAGCTTTGACCACGGGAACGCGACACCTTGGCCTCCCCTCGACCTTGATCGCCGAAGCACTGCTGCTCCGCGAAGCCATCGGAGACCAGCCCTCTAAGAGACTCGGTTCGCATATAAGGCATCAACACGCGGTATTTGAGCCAAAGCCTTTTTTGTCGTCCCCATTCTTTCACAAAGCTGTTTTACCCTAGCCAATCTTTGTAACCATTGCACTCATTCATTTGTCTGGTGAATATCTGGCGCCAAATGAGCTTCTACGGCATTTGTGAACTCTGGATCTGAAGAAAGGTTGTGTTAAGCTTAAAACCGTCTTGAGAGGCGGCGGTGGGTGGTCATGAAGCCATTTGAATGATCCGGGGAGTGTGATCGAGATGTAGGTGGCGAGAACATTCACCTTAGTGAAGGCTGGAGCATAATCCAAGACTGCTGGAGTGCCATAAACTCTATCCAGCCTAGAGTATGCCCTACCATGCCCCAGCCAATTATTGCACCAAGTGAAACTCCGATCCCCGGGAAGCTCTGTCAAACCCCACTCCTGCACAAGCCTAAGCCATTGGTCACGCTCAAATCCATGTACAATATCTGAACCAATACCATGCCTATCCTCCGGGAGTTCCACCATGTTAAAGTCACCCAGGACAAACCATGTAGAACCCATACCAAAAGACTGAAGCTTATTTCGCAGTTGTGCCCATAAACAACCTCTCTGAGTGGCCCCAATTGGAGCATACATACATATTGATGACATTTTGCTCAGGTTAGTCTGCCTTTGGTGCTGTGATCATGTTCTTTAAGTTGGGGCAGCTTCTAGAAAATTATTTATGCTACCTTGCAGTATTTGGCTATTTGGCTCTAACTAAGAGAGGATGTGCTTTCAAAAGTCTCAAATTTGGCCCACATAACTATACAATAGCAAGCAAAGACTGTGTTCTCTTCAGATTTGTTGCCAAGCTCACAAAAGCCCAGTGCCTCTACGAGTGCCTTATATTGTCCACAAAAACTACCATGTTGTGCTGGTACATTTCCACATTATGGACAATTTGACCCCTGCTTAAAACACATCTCTCAATTAAAATAACTTCTTCTAATCCAATAAAGGATATTTGCCACCTATCCATCCATGTAAAGGATAACCGTCGTTTGGCATATTATCCCATTGTTATCTATTATGCTTGGCAACATTATCTCTAGAAGCAAAATGAATGTCTTTGCTCAAGTGTTGCTGCAATTCTTGACTACATGGTTCAGCTTGTCATAAAAAAAATCTGGAGGCTGAGCTGAGATTAAATTTGGGAATAAAATGCAGGTCTAGAAGAAGGTAACATTCATTCATGTGCAATCTGATGTGATGCATATTGACGGTTATGCATATGGTGAGTTGCAAAGAAGGTCAACAAACTTATTCAGTACAATGTATTTAGGGTTTGAAACATGAAATTTATCTTCATACGATTGAATAGTTCATGGACTCGTGGAAAGTGTCAACCCTCTACCTTCTGCTCAAGTACATAGAGAAACTTGGTACGTGTTATAGTCCAACCAAAAAGCTTGTGCATTATTTTGCGATCTTAGAAAATGGCAGCATTATTTTGCGATCTTAGAAAATCCAGATTGGTTAAGATAACTTCCTGATGATTGCAGCACAAGATCCAGCCTTCTGTTTTGGCTATAATGTAGACTTGAGAAATGTAAAAGCACTACCTTATGACCCATGGGCACTTACTGTTTTATATTGTAAGTAAGACCAATCACAAAAGACCATGGAGATCTTATCAATTTGTTACAATACCTGAGCCTATGAATAGTTACAACATTTCAACCAAGCTATTGGTCACCAAAATGTCAAACATAATAAACCTTTATAACACTATTGATGGCAATGCTCTACACATGTTTTTGGACTCCGTTTTCTTTGCTTATCATAATGGCCTATACTTCTTGCATTCGAATCCCTTGAGAAGCTTTACCATTCAAAATCATGCAAACTAATATGGACCTAGCGAGCATCATACAATCTAGCAATAATAATGAGATTAAAAAATGTGACATAAAATCCATACAATGAATTTGCCTAAATTTGACAAACTAAGATACTAACCAACACTCTAAATTTCACAAATTGCGATATTAACAACAATAAATGCTTTTCCAACTTAAGACACTAGCAACAATCTTTGCCCTTCACGATTTTCAACTTCTGCACCATCTGTATAACTTTTTGAATCTAGGCTTGATGAAAAGCTTAGCAACATTGAACATTGGGCACTTTTTCTAGTTATAATAGAATAGAATAGAATAGAATAGAATATGATTTTATCGTCCACGGAGACCAACTGGCCTATGGGACCCAAGTACAAAGAGAGAGCAAGCAGCGGTATTACTACCGGGATTAAAAACCCCGCCCAAGAGGGTTTTGGGAAAAACCTTAGTAGCAATAAGGATCTTTGATATCTTTGCACGATTATATACATAATCACAAGTACAATGAGGTTAATGCCGGACGGGGGGGGGCATAAGCGAGTCCGCGTATCCATTACCTCCCGGAGGTCGATCCCAACAAGCCCTCAGAGGCCGTGCTTTCGATTAGCTCATGCAAGGCCCGATGGGGCACAACTAAGCGGAGCATACCGAGGCAGGATATGCTCAAATGGACAAACGGGCACGGAGGCGTGACTTTCATCCTCAATGGCTACGGTTGACAAAGCGGCGGACTCGCCCTAAGATGAGAATCTAATTCTAAACCTCATTTTTTATTGTCCCCAAACCGCACCTAGTTCTTTGCCCCAACCATGCCCTCTCTGTGTTTCTGCCGTGATTAGAAGTTTTGAGGTAGGGGCGGATAAGTAGCTGAATTTTTATGGCGTGGATGGCTCCTTTCTGTTTTTGGCTACTCGGCTACTCGAAGGTTGGAATCAAGCTCTACCAAGTCGAATGCGGCTCTACTTGTTTACTTTGTTGTGTGTTTTTGCGGGGCGGTGTCGGGGACCTTCGAGGTTTTATCTTTGCTTGTGTAGGTTTCTTGCTCCTTCAACAACTTCCTCGGTTTTAGCTGCTTGTGCTGATTGCTTGCCTGCAGACGAGTTGTGGGCTTTGAATCCTTGCCTGGAGACCATTTGTGGGCTTTGGATTTGTGGGTGTTTATGAGTTTCCAGTAGTGTTTTTCCTTTTCTAGCCAAATCAGCGCTGCAGGTCTCTGGCCGATGTGGTTTGGGGCTCTGGTGAGGCCATTGTGGCCCGGAGGTTCGAATCCTCCGACCTTGTTTTCTTAGGGCCCATCTCCCTGTTATCCAGGTCGTCCATTTGGTCACAAAGGTTGTTTTTGGTTGCTTGCATATTGTTCACATGAAATCAATGTTTTTCACCTACTTGGTTTAGCTATGGCTTCCAACTCGCTTGCTTTTGCTGGAGCTTCAAGACTTCTTGATACTGCAACAAATGATGCTAGAAAGGTACTTCTTGATCCTGCAACAAATGATGCTACAGAGGCATAGATCAATGCAATGGCATGTTGGCCAGCAAAGCTTTGTGGTCTGTTCACACTGGAATTCTTAGAGGCCGCCTAGAGCTCCAACCCTATTTTTTGCTTGAGTAAAGGTGTTTGATGCTAATGGTGCAAATGGTCTAGAGAAATGAATTTTTGACGAAAAAGCAATGGTCCTTTTACACCATACATTTGTGCAAGAGTTGTAGAAACAAAATAACTGGCCTTAAATGGAAGATTCTATGAAATCTTCCATATTCTGAAGGCCACGAATGGATATGCAATTTAGACCATTATAGGCAATTTTGGCATGTACTCAGTAATTTTATTCTAAATTGTTTAGAGGAATCGTTCAGAATTTACGCGCCGCAGACCTTTTCAAAACAACTCTTACTATATAATAAACCACATCTTGCTAAAACTGCAGACCCCAACCAAGCACAGCAAAAAGTTCCGAATCAATATCAGGCAATGCATGAAGCTCAAGTTCCAAATATATCTGCATTTGATAACAGAAAACACTACCAATAACAATAAATACTTTTCTCTTATCTCACTTGAAGAAATAAACCTCCCACATAAACCTATTAAGTATTAGCCATCTTAGTTCGAAGAACAAAAAATAAAAAGAACTCACGAGGGCAAAAAGACAAATGTAAACTGGCTTTCACATCAGCGTGCAGTTTATACACAATAATAATATAATTAGCCCTGATATCATTTATACCAGCGCCTAGTCTTCTTCTTCTGCTTCCTCTAGCCACTTCACAAAAGGCTCAAGGCTCTTCACAAATGTTTGTCTGTGAAAAGATCAAAGAGAAATTAGGCACATATTGGCTTACCAGTGCATTCTATCAAGAATAACACCCTACCTCCCCTTTGGATTGGTGCCCTTTCGAAACCATGATAATACAGTATCCTCTGCAAGGACATCCTGGTCATAGAGTGCATGAACTATTTCAGGGAACAACTTCATTAACTTAGCATCCTCGTAACAGTGTATTTGAATTTTGTACATCAGGTCCATTTCAAGTTTAGCAGTACTACAGAAGGCTCCGAGAAGCTTTCCCCATTCCTTCACCTGGCACAACCACAATGCTACTGTCAACGCAAATGCTCACGTATATCGGCAAATAAAGCACATTAGAATATCAATACCAACCTGACGGAGGGCAAGATTGATGTTTTGCTGCTGGTTTTTTCCAGACCACTGTACAGCATCCATGATAGAATCCCATATAGTCCGCAGTACATCAACATCAGGCAAGTTCGATTCCTTGCGGCGAAGTTTTACCATCTCAATGACTTCAACCATATCTCCATTTGTAGAAATCTGTTCTGTCAACGAAGTCCTTAGTTCCTTCAGCTTTACATCGAATACCTTCTTGGTATTGTATTCAACTAACACACCCAAACCTTCCTTGCTGCAATGATTTATGCAGAATCAGAAAAGTGCAGTGGCAAATTTAAAACTAAGCAAGCACATGACACCACATGCCTGAAGTGTTCTGCAAATGCCTCTGATGAGCGCTTTTGCATGGGGAAATAATCAAGCATACGATCTTCCATTTTTGCTCGTTTTAGAAGGGTTATAAGATCATCAAGGCTGTTCTCAACAAGAAATTCTCTGAAGACATCTGTGATGAACAAGAGGACAACTCCCTTTGCAATAAGGCTGTCATTATGCAATGCTGAAAAGATCGTCTCCGGTGGAAGCCCAGACAACTTCTGGGAAAAGGTGAGTGCCGTAAAAATGGCCAACTTCTTGCGGTCTTCCGCTCCATAAAGTTCCTGAATTATGAGAAAATCAGCTTAATACGATAATTCTACAAAATGCAATACTATGTGTGAACAGCAATTTAACCAGGCAATATACCATAATCTACACTACTCACCAATGTCTGGAGCAGTCGTCGCATAACATTTTCAAGGTTCTTTATTAAAAATGGCCGACGTCGGATAAGTTTCTGTAGATAAAGTACATATGGCAAAATGCCTGGACGTGATGCTTCACGATTTAATACAGAATATGGCTGTTGTTCACCCTCCTCTGGCTTTGTTGTACCAGGCTGGTGACGTCCGCCAGTAAAGATAACCTGGTAGTGACATCACACAACCCCCAATTCACAACTTCACATACATACCCTTTTCTACATCCATAAAGACAGAAACAATGTTTTGTTGAAACCCACCTCAAAGAAGGTGTCACCATAGCGCGAGAAGTCAAGATCAGAGGCGTCAATGTCCTTGGCAATGAGTTCCTAACAAAACACTCAAAATTAGGAAATTACAATTTCGAACAGGCTTTCATTAAGCTCTCAGTGCAATGTGAAATTGGGGCACTAAAAATAGTACATACCAAGTCACCTGCATGCTCAAGATAGATTTGTATAATTGCATCTGCAAAAGTAGAAGGATCCAACGGAACCGCTATATTCCGTTTGCGGGTTTTAATCCGCGTGCCACTGTAACAAATTGAAACGAAAATTAACACTTCCATCACTTGGATGTGCAGTGCGCGATAGCCTATAACAACAAACCCTGCTATCGACACACCAACTAGTAAAGCTCCTGACAACTAACTTGGTTTCATGATTAATCAAAAAGCAAAGCTTGGCATATAACTCGACTTCGCAATTAATCAGAAAAATGCTGTCAATAAAAAAAAATATTACACAGGACCTATAGATGATTATAATAAATGACATAATGGCCAAGCAATTACTATTAATAGAAAGTCCCAGACATTCCAACCTTCCACTCTACACCCAAGCCAATGTTACATTAGGCTTCAAAGACTTCATTCTAGTGAAACATTGTATAATCAAGCTTACACATATCCCTTTGTGCCCACAATAATGTGCAGCTTTTTTAAGTATCAACAGTTTAATATCTACTACATCCACAACTTAACACTGGCCAAACACTCTCAAGAATGTTACTCACCCGAGAGTGGGTTTCTCCTTGGAGCTGTATAATCCAAACAATATACTATGTCAGAAAGAGAACCAAGCTTTAACATGTAGAACAGAAGAAAGAGGCCAAGGAGTTTATTTCTACATGACATTCCATTTGCAAGTGAAAACAGTTAAAAATAAAAGAATTAAGCGGAAAATCCTTCTCTTCACAATATCCTAAACTAATCAGCCAACATTTTCCCAGTTCAAACGTCTGCACATTATGTTAAATAGGCGAGAAATGAAATGAAATGATATTATTATGAGAGACCTAACAGAACTATAAGACAAATAATAAATTTTACATCAAAAAAAAAAGGGGAGAAGAAGAAAGAAAGAAAAGCATGATGCTAATCATGCCAATCCAACTCATCTAGATCATCCACCATATAATTGTCATCGTCATTGTCACTTTCTGCCTTCTCACTCTCACTTTGTGTAGCCATAGAGGCTCGTGAAGTGTGTTGGTATACATTCCTCCTCCTTGTTACTTCACAGACATATTGCGATATTTGTTTTTGTGCGAGAAAAGACGTTGTCCACACTACAATGCACTCATGTTTCCTAGCAGCAAAGCCTCAGATGCATGACTAGAGGCCCATACTTCAATAATGATGACCATATGGACCCATCTGACGTGGCATAGGTAACAGCCCATAATTCTCAGATTGTATGACCTGGATTTGTGCCATGCCGGGGGAGGGGGCTCTAAATCGAAGGCGTCCCACCATGTGGGCTGGATGTGAGGACTTGAACTAAGGCCCAATAACGCATTCATATCAGTCATATCAGATACCTCTTCAACTGTGATAAATCATTTCAGCATGCTGTGTGCATTATTTATATAAACTTTCGCTTTGAAAGACATTAAAAACTTCAATTTTCCCCACTGATAGTTAGCAAATAAGAGCATTAAAATTTAGCTTTTCTTCCGGATCTTATTTTCTGATAAAGCTTTTTTTAATATGTCTATCTCTGGATGTTGCAGCAAATGGAATCTGATTTTTATCGAATGCTTGCACATATGTACACAGAGAAAGGCATTTGGGTTTCGTGGAAAGCAAATGTAGAATGTTAAGCACTGAATTTTAACCTAACTGCTATCTCCTAATCAACCACAACCCAACATCGGATCCAGGTCTAATTTCACAACATAGATAATTCGCAGACAGAATCAAAAGGCAGGCATTTAAAACATAAAGAAGAACAACAAAAGCATTATTTCTAGAACCCACCTCATAAACCTTGCGGCCGGCAAGAAGACGGTGGAGCAAGAAGGGTTGGATACCTTGCGATCAAATCAGCTCCTTCAGATATCAGATCAAAGGTTGATCTGCAGAGAAACCTAAGCCGGGGGCCTGGGAAGGACTGAAACAAATGGGTCGCCTGCCAGGCGCCGGCTATCTATGCCCTCTCTCCTCCTCTGGGAGTATGAATATGGATCAGTATTATTTGGTTCAAGCGGAATGGATATAAGTTTTGGATCCGCATCTGGAGGTCATTGGCTCAATATCGACCGTCGATCTGGGCCTTTGGTTTTTTTGTTTAGGTGTCATGGTAATGTGGCCGAAATTTGGAATCGTATATTTGTAACTTAAGGTTTTTAATGGTGTAAATGAGTGAGTATGGTATTTTGGTGACGGTGGCAGTGGGGATTCGAAACCCTGGAATGTAGGCCGAGCACCTTGTGCCCGGTTGGCCAGAACTGGTAGTGCCGCCGTAGTGTGCTCCAGGGATGGCGGAGATGCTGAGGCCGGAGGTTCTTATGTGTCCTGCCTCTGGGCTTGTTGCTTTTTTGGGGTTTCGGATAAGCAGGGGTCGGGTTGCTTGGTGGGGAGCGGAGGTGGAGTCTTCTCGAAGGGGATTTGTGCCCGAGGTAAGCTAGCTGTGTTCTTCCCTTTGTTTTTGTCTGTAAATTTCTGCCACATTATGTCTCTGAAGAGGGCAGCGAAAAAGGGGAAGAGTGTTGGTTGCTCTGTCCCTGGTTCTCGGAGCCACATTATAAACCTGAGTTCTTCCAATTCCCAAGAGCGTGAGACCGGGGGATGTGGTGGTTTTTCTGTTGAGCAGGACTGGAATGTTATAGATGTGAGTGTTACCTTAGGTCTGTCTGGGCAAGATGTGCCCATGAGTTTTTATGATGGTCTTGTGGGGTTTTGCAATCGGAGGTGTGTTGCTGGAGCTGTGGCCATGGAGCGTGGTGCTACTGTAGATCATTTGCATTGTCAAGTTGTGTTTAGAGCCCGGTTTAAGAGTCCTAGGGCCATGAATGATGCTATAAAAAGAGATTTCAATTGGGTTTCTAAGTCTCCTGGTGTGATATTGGTATGCAAAGCCCTTAAAAATACTCGTCTTCATTGTTTTGAGGGTATGATTGGGTACTGTATGAAGGATGTGGGAAAAGTTCATTATGTCTGGCATCTTCATAATGTGAGTGAGGCTGCCATCGAGAAAGGTAAGGATTTGTATTTGAGATGGGGCGCTGGTGATACGAAAAATTTAGTTGTGCTTGATAACGAAAACTTGTTGAATCGAGCTGCCCATTTTGTGAATTACCACGGGAACCGTAGATTGACTGCTAGTTTGTTGTATACATTGGCCAGGATGATTCGTTCTGGAAAATTTACCTTGTCTAGTTCTTGGATTATCCCTTCTAACACTGCCCATATCAATGAGCATCGTGTCCGGGCTGCATGGAGAGTCCTGCTCAATCCTAGTCACTGCATGCCATCGGATATGAGGACCATCTTGTTTGGCCTGCCAGCAGGTTTTGTACCTGTGAAAAGGAATGGGCCTGGAAGGAGGTGGTATTGGGATGATGCTATTCCTACTGATGAACAAGATAATAACTTCGAGGATATTCATGATGCTTCTTATAAGTGGAGACAGTGATGATGTTGTGATACTTCGGCCTGGTGTAGATTTCATCCCTGTGCACAAGGGTGATCGTACCATGGCTGTTGGGTGATGAACTTGGTTGCCTCTTCATTGTACAGTTGGGTTTGTTTTCATAGCTTTGTTTGTTTTTAGTTGCAGGAGTTATGGAGACTGATGGGGAACCAGTTGCTGGCGTGGGGCAATCTGCTGTGTCTTTGTCTGAGTCTTTTATTTCGTCTGCTGTAGAGCATTCCATCCGGACCCTGTTGTGTTTTCGGCCAAGCCTGAGGCAGCATTTTCTGCTCAGGAGTTCGTGAATAGTGTTATGCTTGTGCAAGAAATACGACAACTAGATGCAGTCATTAGGCATGCACAAAGTGGCTCGGCTATGAACTGATTTCTTTACATGTTCTTCTTCTGTTGGCTTGTGATTTTGTGTCTGGAGTTGATAAACCTTGATCTGGATTTGTATTACTGAAATAATAGGTATGGTTTGCTTCTAAATAACGTGTTGAATAAGTTTGAGCAGGCTGCAATTGGTTAGCAGGTATGGTTTGCTAGTTCTGAAATTGGTTGTGGTAAATGCTTGTAAATAACGTGTTGAATAAGTTTGAGCAAGCTGCAATTGGTTAACAGGTATGGTTTACTGGTTCTGAAATTGGTTGTGGTAAATGCTTGTAAATATGAAGTGTTGAATAAGTTTGAGCAGGCTGCAATTGTTTAACAGAATTGTGTATTGAAATGATGTGCTGGTACTGACCTCTTTGCTTTGTTAGTGGGCTTCGGCCCCTAAGCATACTAGGCATCCCTCTTGTGGGATACCTAGTATGCTTGGATGAGCGTCAGAACTTATACTGGGGTTCGACTCCCCAGACTCATTGTTTGTGTGGCCCAACTTTCAAATTTCAGAGATTGTATTTATTCAATGGTTTGCTTGGCTGATAGGGGTAAGTCAAATATAGGGGATTTGACCCTATCTTGACTTCCATTTGAGGGCTGGAATTTGATGGCGTGGCATATGCTCTGGCATATGCCACCATCGGATGGTCCCAAAAAATTATTGGACACCCCACAAATGGAATGCACATTCGAATAAAATCGGAGAAATGTTGGCTGACAATGTGTGTGTAGTCACTCTGTCTACAATGTTTGTGTAGTTAAATTGATTGATACTCTAGGGTATGGTTGCCTCTTATTGTGATCAACCCCTCATCCTATCGGCATGACATCGCCATGTGTCATGTCGCACGTCAGATTGCGCCGGGTGGACCCCACGTGTGTTTCCAGTGGACGTTAAATGGACGTCCTCTGGTCATTAATACACTCCAAATGGAATGCACGTTCGAATAAAATCGGAGAAATGTTGCCTGACAATGTGTGTGTAGTCACTCTGTCTACAATGCTTGTGTAGTTAAATTGATTGATACTCTAGGGTATGGTTGCCCCTTATTGTGATCAACCCCTCGACCTATTGGCGTGACATCGCCATGTGTCATGTCGCACGTCAGATTGCGCCGGGTGGGCCCCACGTGTGTTTCCAGTGGACGTTAAATGGACGTCCTCTTGTCATTACGGGCTGATCTTATGCATCAGCGACGTTGCCCGCCATCATGCAACTGGTGTCCATAGTTGTGCAACAGAAATCCACACTTGTGCATGTGTTAAGAACCCTGATCAGGCCAATTCAAAAGGCGAATTCAATGTGGGTTACTTGGATTTGCTCCCATTTCAGCATTCGATTACCAGACCCTAATTCAAATGCCCAGCTCTCGCTATAGCATCGATCGGGATAAAAGCCAGCCTCTGTCTCAAATTTTCAAACTCCTCAAGATCAGGCTGTGAAGAGCACGATAATATCCATGGTTTCCACAAGAAGACGCAGGGAGATTGGTAGTGAAGCAAGCAACAGGGTTTCTTCAGCAAAGAAGAGGGTCACTGCGCTCAAGAGGAAGCGTCGTGCACCACAGATCAGTGTTGCAACCCCTACAATGTCAAACGAGGCCAGTGGACTGAAGATCAATGGCTGACATTCTGGACGAGGTTAGTGAGTATGGTAGATCTGTTAGGGAGGCATCTAGGAGGTCCGGAATCCCGGAGTCCACAATAAGGGATTCTGGACAGAGACCTTTTGTTGGGCTTGTAAATCTTCTTACTGAGGAGTTGCCATGATTTTTTCAAAAGACCAAATGCACGTTCTACAACCATACGAGTTGAAGAGTGCATGTAATTGTACCTGTATGTCTTAGGAGGTAAATTTAAACCTGAAAAAGGCACAATGAGCCACGACAACAATGGATATCCCGCATCACCAATTATATATTCTCGAATGCTTTGATTGGATACTTGAACAAAAGGCCCATTCAATCTTTCTTGTCTTTGAACCAGTTGTGCAAAGTTTGAAACTCGAAGTTGACATGCATCATTGACACTACCTGGATATCCTACAACGACATCTAAAAACTTTGTGTCGCTATCGAGAATGGCCTGCACTAGCATAGAAAAATTATGCACTAGCATAGAAAAATTATTTTCTCTATCAAACCAATCAACCTCATTTTCATATTCAGGGAGCTCCATAATGATATGTGTAGCATCAATGGCTCCACAACAATTTGGAAAACCATGTTTTGCCTGGAACCCACGTTTCATTGCAAGCATATCAGCACCTGTTGGCCACTGTAAATATTGCTGATAATTTTTTAAGAAAGCTTCTACAAATTTCAGAGTGATACGTGCAGCTGTAGATGTTCCAACACCAAAGAATTCTGACAAAGACAAAAAGCTTTCCCTATAGCCAATCTTTTCAATGCAATAGCAACTTGTTTCTGAACTGAAAGAATACGATTTGGAATGGAAGAGAAGGATGGGGGTGTAGGAACCTCTAGATCAGGTTCAACCATTTCACAAATATAATGGAATGTTTCTTGTGAAATTCTGAAAAGCTCTTTAAATCTAGCAGCATCAACAATCATAATATAATCTTCAAAATGTAATCACCAATGATTTGATCTTGGCCTAATGTACCATTCCCCATACTCGATTCCTGTTAAAGTGCCCCTTGGGAGCCTACATTTATCAAAAAACATAGAACGAAAAAGCATTGCTGAAAGGGACTTCTGGTGTTCTTCCTCACATCCATCTTCAGCAAGCTCCAAGTATTTGTTGTTGTTGTTGGATTCCTCATCATCGTCTATAATTGAATTCACCTCATCCAACAGCTTCAACGCAATTGTCAATGCTTGCAGCAGAAGAACGATTAACAACATATGCTGCCTGTCCATGCCTGTGGATGGGCGGAATTGTAGGACGCCAAAAGGAACCGGAAGCCAAACGGTAAAAGAAAAGGAATAGAAATTGGTTTCAATGGGAATGGTCGCCTACCAATTCTTTGAAGGGAACTCAGTTATGTTGATGTGGAAACTGAGTTTCCGCCCTAATGGGGAGGCACCCTCATCTTCCCAATTTCAGTTATATCGTGGCACTAAGCCGACAACACCTTAAAGCCCGCTGGAAGGAAAAATAAGCTCAGTGGTTCTCCCAATAGAATGTCCAGGCACACAAGTTCCTTATCACTTATGGTTTCGCACTTAGGACGCTTGTTTGGATCAATGGCACGCTAGAAACCCTGTCTGCCTGCCTGGATGCCTGCACTGCCTGACACACTAGAAACATCTGTGATCCAGATCCAGGTGCACTAGAAAACCTAAGTCCAGGTTGCTTACCAAACTCTAGGATACAGGTGCTCTAACACAGGTTAAGACGACACACTACCAGCAGTAGATCAATCTCATGCTCACACGAGACCCATAGCGGTACCCACATATACCTTTGCCCATGAAGAAGCATAGGGTGATAGCCTCCATCTGCATAGATATGCATCGCCTCCGCGTTGAAAAGGCAGATGGACTCGAGAGGTACGCGAGGACAAGATCTGTCAGTGTTGCCAATAGGGAGCCATTGAGGATGAGTGCCATGCCGTTCAGACTTGTCCAGTATTCGATCAAATCCAGGCATGGTATGTTCAGTTAATATCGTCCAACCAACCGTTGCATGTGCTATTAGGCACGCCCTATATCTTAAAGAAATCTTGTGTACATGCATTCGGATATGTCGTCTGGGGTAGTAATGGATTGTATCTTGATTTCTCATTTCGGAGTACTACAAAGTTTTTTCCCTCAAAAACTCTCCAAGGCAAGGTTTTTTGTTAATATAGTTTGCTAGTTTGTGGAAGGGTTTGTTTATAACATAAGATTGTAATGGTTATTGGGGTGTATTGTATGAAAGAGCGTACACCAATTGGGCGTAAGGGCAATTTTCGACTGTTTTTCCTCTGGGGCGCATTCAGCAATGGTCTGTGTTCGCGGATGTAGGGCGCTATGTTTGGAAGGCCATGCTTGCCGTTCCTGGCATCGTGGGAGTGGATAAGATGGGCAAGCCGCCAATGTGTCTGCACAAATCGTGAGCTTGGAGGCGCCTTCAGCAGGTGAGCTTCATTCGCCTCTGTTATTTCTGCTTTTGTTTGTTTTGTTTCCATGAGGAGGGATGCTAGGAGAGCAGGCCGGGCAGGCAGGAATGGGCAGCGAGAGTGCTCTTCTGGCAGGTCTGCTGTGGAGGCATGCACAGATGGGCCTGAGGATGAAGGCATAGGCCTCATAGACGTCAGTGTTACCCTGGGTGTGGCAGGCAAGGATGCACCCCCAGAGTTCTATGACATGCTGATTAGATTCTGTGAGGAGGACTGTGTGGCAGGTGCTGTTGCAGCGGAGAGGGGGAGTGATCTAGATCACCTGCATTACCAGTGTGTGTTTAGGCTAGCTCTGAAGTCCCCTAGAGTAGTCAATCTGGCCATGAAGCGCAGGTTTGGGTGGGGAGCTAAGAAGCCTGTGGGGGTTGTCCTCGTGTGCAAGGCATTAAGGAATACGAAGCTCCATTGTTTTGAGGGGCTCATAGGGTATTGCATGAAGGATATGGGAAGCCCCACTTCAAAGCCGCACACAAAGAATGTTTCGGGCGCCAATTGGAGATGGGGAAGGACACAGTACTTCTTTGTATGGTGCGGGGGACATTAAGCATGTGGTAGTTCTGGATAACAGAAACCTGTTGGGAAGGGCTCTTCATTTTGTAAACTATCATGGTGGAAGGCAACTGAGCTCTAGTCTTGTATACACAATCACTAGGATGCTTAGAACCGGGAAATTTGTGTTGTCTACTAGCTGGATCCTTCCTTCTAATACTGCCTTTATCTCTGAGCATAGGGTCAAGGCCGCCGGCATCGACCTTAATGAACCCCGAGTGGCGTTATAGCGATGTTAGATGTGTGTTGTATGGGATCCCTTTGGGATGGAGCCCATTCACCGGATTAGGGGGGTAGGAAAAGATCTTTGGGGACGAGGGTCGCCACGCTGGAGACATGGATGAGAATTTTGTGGAAGGGGAGGATCTTTGAATTCGGACCGAGGCTGTTGGGGACATGCCTGGCACTGACTTCATCCCTCTTGACACAACAGATTACACAATGGCAATTGGGTGACTTGTGGGGGCTCTTTGTTTGCTTTGATTTTGTATCTTTGTTTGCAGTTACTATGCCTGGAATAGAGATGGATCGTCTTTGGTATGGAGGTTGGGAATGGGGCTTTTTGTTAGCGTGATCCCGCCGCACTGTTGGGATGAGGCCAGCTGATGGCGTCATTAACATTGAAAGTGATGAGGAGGGCCCATCTTCCCCTCCGCACAGACCTGCTGCTCCCGGCCCAAGTGTCCATGATGTAATTCACAATGCTGCCCCCTCTCCTGTTGTCTTCTCTCCGAACAGGGAGCGTGTGCAGGTGGCTCTGGATGTTGTGGCAAGTGTTGTTAACATTAACACCGGGCGAGAAGTCCGTGGGTCGCCTCGCCGATTGTTTAGGATGCGACTTTGGGAGGCTCTTTGCAGCATTGGAGGAGGCCGTGTCTCATATGGAATGGGAAGAGGTGGAGGTCACCACTGATGAACGCCAGCATATGCGGGCACATATGAACCTTGCGCGGGCTCTTCTTCTCAGGGAATTGCGCCGTATTGATGCATTGGCCAGACGTCACAACGCTGTCATGAACAACAACTAGAGTGTGTCATTTGCTTGGTCTGTTTGCTTACTGTGTGCTTTGTGTGTGGCGCGGTCGTAGGAATGAGAAAAGGAAAAAAAAAAGTGAAAAACATGGAAAAAGGCTCGCAAATGGATTTGCGGGTCACCAAAAAATGCTTGTCTTTGCTTGGTAAAACCAGATTTGTCTGCTTGTTTGGCTTCATGGCATTGAATGTTGAAGAGAAAAAACTGGAAAACCCAAAAAACTCATGAGAAAACATGGTGTGCTTGCATATGCATCTGCATGGGAATAGCCCCTGCCCTTTAAGGGCGGCGATCGCTTTGCTTCGCAGACCGCAGCGGGGTTCGAATCCCCGGTCGTGTCCTCTTTCGATTCTGCTTGACCTCCTCTGATGACGGTAGCTTTTCTTATACGCTTGTCTATTTTAAGAGCCAGGCTTATTTTGGTGTTCTAATTTGGGGCCCATGCACAAGTATCTGCTGCTGCAGTAATATGGTCCACAGGTTTTGGGGCTTAAGCCATTATGTTTTTATTTCATTTCAGAAGAAATTAGCTTCGATTCTTCAAACATGCCAATGCGCATTGGTTATAAGGAATATTTCCATTTGGTTTTGTTCTTAGTTCATTTTCATTTACGTAGCCTAACTTGCGGACTTAAGTTGTCACTCGAGGTCATCATATCAGGTAAACTCTTAATCTTTATGAACGGAATTGGCCTGCAGTTCTTATTGTACAGTACGGAGTTTTGGCTGCATTGCTATGTGCCCAATCCGGAGCTTGTGGCAGAAGCCCCATTGGAGATGGTTTTAGAAGCTTCAGCCGTTCCCGTTTTAGTGGAGCCAGCAGGGCCAGTTGCTATCTTGGGGTCAAAATCACATTTAAATTACTGCCAATGGATGTCAAGGGGCCCTTGAAAATAGAGCCACATCAGCGTTTGACCCCATTGCGCAATGACGTGTACGCATGGGATCGCACTAGAGGGCATATACCTCAGAATATTCCCATATCTGACGGTGGCCAATTGACTAGAGCATCCATCTGCGATTATAGATCGACCGCCGAATGGTTAATTATGATGGTAATAAGCTTACTAAGCTTACTGTTTTCTTTGCGTCCCATATGTTAATTGGTCTTAGTGAATAATAAAAATCCATTCTAAATCTATTCTATTCCATAGATCTATGGATCTAGAGGCAAAGGTATTGCAACGCGCCTAATACAGAAATGCCATTTCCGATGCCAATTGTTTGTTTGGATTGTTCATATTCATCCCCTCCTACGAGGAGTTTCTGGAAAATATGGCAACTGATTAGTTTGTTGAGCTATATGGGAAGAATGGGCAACCCACATTGCGAAAGCTTTTCTTCTTTTGATGTAGTATTTGTACAACACAGTCATGTAAAAACATGTATATATCATGTATATGGGAACTCGATTCATATTTGACAAACCTTTTAAAATCAGCAGCTTTCAATTGGTATCAACTGGTACTGTCCAGAAGCTCATTACGATCCTTTAATTGATAGAATCTACTAGCTTTCCTCCTTATTCCTTAGAATGAACATTCTGGGGATCATTATTCAATAAAGAACAAGAACCTCAACAAATTTGAAGATTGATAAAATTGGCACTTCTAATTGACATTTCCTCAACCTAACAGGTGATAATCTATGAATCGTTCAGCCCACCACAGACTTTCTGCTGTCTGTTTCAGATAAGGCCTTACCAAGATGTCTAAATGCGTCCATTCCTGGAGGAATAAAGACAATATCCCCCCATCCCGAGTCTTCTTCACTAGTCTGCAAAATATCTCTCTCAAGATGAAATGTTTGAAGATGTATCTTATATATAAAACTTCTACATTATACCCACCTCCATTCTCTTGAGCACATCCTCAAAGCTTCCCACCTGTACATATCAAGGTCAGCCAACAACAAGAAGAAAATACCATACACAAATTCTACACGATCTAACCTGTAAATCCATGTTCACACTAAGTGAAGGATTCACTCTTTTCTGTTGCTTCAATGCTCTTTGAAGTGCCTTCTCTAAATCCTCCTATATAAAGCATTGAATGTAAGCAATTCCCATAATGTGTACAGGATTTTGAGATGCAAGCACTGACCTTAGAAAAGAAAATGGGACAAAATCTCCGATTGTTACTCCTCAAAATTAGATTGTCCGACTGAAATTCGTAGAAACATTATATAGATCAGCAGTGAATAAGATGTACTAGAAATAATAATTTTGTGGTACCTGGAAAACAGGTACTCCGTCAAAAGATTTACCAGGATCACCTGCTTTCGCTCTGGCCTGTTAAATGAAGGAATAATGAAAGAAGCTCATTAGAAAAAGGCATACACAGCCGAAGTATCTCCCTCTGCAGGAAGAAACCATCTAAAGCACTTATTACGCAATCAGTTGTGGAATCAGTTCTCCCAATCAGTTGCGAAATCAGTTCTCCAATTATCTAAGCAATCTTCAAATATTATCAAAAAAAAAAAAAAAATTGTCATGCAAGGCACCACAGGTGATATATAGACTCACTTTCTAATTTTTTGCCAACGTTACAAAGTGACAGGCAACTAATTCACGTATAGAAACAACTATAATAGTGATGGGTGTTCCTCCCCACGTTAGAAGGGCATGAGGGTGTTGGGGGTTCCTCGCAAACCCATTGCTGTAAATTTCATGTATAAAATGGCACATGCCATGAATTGAACTGGCAGTGTGATTCCATATATACATTTTACACAATTGAAGTCATTGCAATTGCTCACCTCAAGTGCATGCTTGATCTGATGCGGATCTGGCAGGAAACGAAATGCAATTCCCTCTGTTTTGAGTTGGTACACCTGTTTAATATTCAATACAATCTTTACTATAACTTTTGAGAGAGTGCAAATAAGAAACATCTCCAAGATGCAAACAACAAAGACTACCTCAAAATCTGCCAGAAATTGGTATAAAGAAAAAGAAAATCATGTTAATATGTAAGATAAACCTCACCTTATCAAGAGATACAGCAACAACCTTGGCACCACGTCCCAAGCCCGGATCTCTCTCTTTCACCTGCCATGTTTTAACAGTAGAGTAGTCTGTAACGGGTTTACAAAACACCTTAGGTATAACTCCATAGATGAAACAATTTTAATACCTGGGCAAGGAGCGCCTCTGCATCTTCGGACCTAAAACAGAAAATTCCTAATGATTTCTGCCCATTCACATCAGATATCAACACGAATTCGTTACTGTTATTGCTCACCGTATAGACTGGCACCCCATCCAACCTCTTTGCCACCTGCTCGGAACTCATGGCTATGTCAAACAAATGCGTCGAGTTTCGAGTACCATCGGAGTGCCTCATAGACACGGACGCAAATAAAGGGCTTGCCCTAGCAAACGTTGGACCTCCAAATTTTGCAATTTCTGCTTTGAGGGCTCCATCAATTCGTTGCTGAAAAGCGCCCAATCCGTCAAGTCCGTCCCTGAATTTTTGGCCGACGGATAATGCAGAATCCCTAAGCAGCAATCCAATGCCATCGCTGGTGAGCTTCCGGCTAAGACCCTGCCAATCCATGTTTCCTACTCTATCCTGTACAGCTTGGCATCCATGTCATTACTATAGGGGTTTAAGGGTTTAGGTATATGCTACATATTTTCCTACAATTTCTTGGGTTGCACAAGGGCAAACCCCGGGTTGATGGAATATGTCTCACGTACTTGCCGCCCAATGTGCTAATTCAACGGTCCAGATCGCAAGATAGTGGCATTAGCAATATCCTGTACAGCTTGGCATCCATGTCATTACTATAGGGGTTTAAGGGTTTAGGTATATGCTACATATTTTCCTACAATTTCTTGGGTTGCACAAGGAAGGAAGGTATTTTTATCGTCCACGGAGACCAATCGGTCTATGGGACCCAATATAAAAGCGCAGCAAGCGGATTACTACCCGGATTAAAAGGGCAAACCCCTGGGTTGATGGAATATGTCTCACGTACTTGCCGCCCAATGTGCTAATTCAACGGTCCAGATCGCAAGGTAAGTAGCGCTATGTGGCATTAGCAAGAGCTTTGCTTGTGCGCAGGCTGCTAAAGCTTACCTAGCCTTTACTAAAGCACATCGCAAAAAAAAAAAATTTGGAAAGCTTTGAGATGGATAGATGGATGGATATATATTTAATTAACGCCCATTGATGGTCAATGGATGCTTCCTCAAGCGGGCTCCTTATGTTTGCAAATGTTTTTTTTACAAAATTTTGGTTGGAAAAAAAAAAAGGTTTTAATAAAAAACAAGGTGCTACGCACAAAGGGTTGCCCTCGGGGGTGTTTGCAGATTTTTTGTTTTGTTGTTTAAATAACAACTTCGACAGTATGTTCAATATGTTCGATAATACGTACCGGATTTTATATAGAACAAGACTTGGATATACCGGATTTTACACTAAACTATGTTATTTTGTACTGGAATTTTGTGGGCATCCAAAAATATAAACTGGAAACGAATTCCAACTCGAATTTTAAGGGCCTAACCCCCACTTTTTCGAACCCTACATATGCTCATTTTGGACTATCTATCATTGTTGAACAAATTTTCATGAATGAATACAAATGTAGTAGTGCCTTATTAGTAAGTAATGTTATATTAGTAATAAGACGTGCTTAGTTCCATGTCATTTTGATAACCGCACTATTGTTCAGCAAGGATGACCATAACCATATAACTATAAAGATTATGAAGATTTTAGTAACCATCAATTTGATTTTCTTTAATTACCTTTGTTAAAGGTGTTAAGCACAACAAGTTGTTTATTTCAAAAGATGGAAATAACAAACACTACATGTTTGAGAAGATACAAGATGTAGGTAGAAATAGTAAATATTAGATGTTTGAAAAGATAATAACTGCAGTAGATACCTCCTCTTTGTTATTTCAGAAACATAATGTACTCTATGAGCTTCACTTAGAATCTCAATGGCAATCCAAAACACAATCAGATAGAGAGATACCAATCATACAAAGAATTGAACTTCTTGTAAAGTTGTTGCATTGTGGAGAAGTCTCTCAAAACAAGGAAATCCATATTGCCACAGTAACAATAAAACGTCTATTTTCCCATCCCCCTAAATTGTAGAATGAGGTATGGTACTCACAAAATCATCTTCATCCCCTGTGGACAAATAATGCACATAACAATACATACATTGAAAGTTGATACTAAGCAAATAACCCTTACACATGATCCTTACCAAGACAGAGATGGATGACAGGAGAAGTATGGTACCATGTTGGACAATGGAACCCTTCTTTGCCTTTGTCCAACAGTTAATTCATCCCACCTAATTTGAAAGCGGGATCAAAATAATCTTCATTGATGCAGCAGCCAGAACGCCAATAAGCATGTTTTTTTTTTTTTTTACAATAACTGATGATGTCGTATTGGCCTGCTACTTATTTGCACCTCGGAATCCAAGAAGCAGTTTTAATTAACATGATGTCTGATGGTTATAGATAGTGCAACCAAAATACCAGACACGTTTCAAAACAATATGAGAAGCTTGTACATAGGAAGATAAAGGTGTATCTCAAATACAAGATTGTATCACCAGCTTGAAGCCTCTTGGCACTCACAAAGACACTCCATCCTATCAACAACAAATGCCTTCTGGACTGGCTTGTATTATTAGAATTGAAGGCTGTTATAAGCTGCTACATTGACAAGGAATATTGATGGGTAGACCATACCATCTGCAAATGGAGAAGATGCTTTTAGTATGTTTTAAGATAATCTTGAAGCCAGAATTCAAAGAACTTTACTAGTTGGGCTACTATAAAAGCCACAAGAAGGAAAAGTCCTGGATGCTCCACAAATGACCAACTCCTCGAGCTTGTCACAAAAATAAGAGCCTAGCTTATCATATGACTTGCATGTATGATGCAGCATGAAGCTTATACCAGTCTTGGTTCAAGCTTTTACTCCAAACTTGCTTTAAAGCAACTCAAAATATTAAGGATAAATAGAACAAATATGTAACAGAGAAGAGAACAAGCAAACACAAATATTCACTTCAAAAAAGCTTGTTTTATCTGCCAGTCATATTGCGAGATAACTACCAAGAACAACACATGTTGCAAATATTTCTACTAGTTTCCAACTATCTGGTAGAGCAAATGGTTTCACGCGGTCCTTGGAGATGGTCATTATTGTTCCCGCTGTTAACATACGTTATATAAGCATCATACTAAGACATAATTGCAATATTTTGCAGTCCAAATGGAAAAGGCCCAATTCGTATAAAGCCTTGTTTATTGAATTGGATTCCAGCTTTCTTGTGAAAAAACAAGAATAAGCCACTTCCCTTGCTTCCTTGAGCCCTCCTGCTATAGCATCCAATTTCACTTGAGAAAATTCGGGTCGATAGAGAAATCTCAAACATAAAACGAAAGTTTAGAACCTTCAGTATAGTATAGACCATTCGCCCCTATTACAATTCGGACAGAATGAAAACAGGAGGCCTGGTGGTACACCACAAGACCCATCTGAGATAACTCCCATGGAGACCCATGTTCCCTGTATAAAATCATCGTTACAGACATTATATGCTTCCAGCAAAAGGCAATGGAGACAAACTAAAGGGTTTCGACTTACTTTTGAAGTTCCTAGCACCTAGTTCCTAATTTAGTCACCTTGTTGCTAAACAATTTTTCTAAATTTACCATCCAACCTGGTAATAATAGTTACGTTATTCCAACATTCTAATACAACATATCAAGTCATGGATGAAAAGTTTACAGAAACTAAAAGGGTCAATCTAGCCTCAAAGCTATGACCTGTGAGCAACAAAGATTTGCAAGATAGTCCATAATCTATTGTGTACAATCCACTACTTGAGAATATTAATCTAGGGTTTGATTACGAAATAAAAAGCGTATGGAGGTACGCTAAGAAGAAATACCTGGAAATCCATGATCAAATATGGTCTAATATGTGTAAAGATCTGCCATTCCATTTTCTGAAGGAGGTGAACCAGTTCCGCGAAATGCTACAACCATTCAACCGCTAAAATCATCGAGGTAGGCAAGAGCATGGCCCGTTTTGTCTTCCTTGGGCTTCAGATTGTCGCCATAAAGTTTCTGTATCGACCTTTTCTGCAAGACTTTCAAATGCGCTGGAGATGGTGGATAAAAATCCCCTTTGAATGGCCTACAATCAATAATCATTAACCTCCAAGAATAGTTTCTGAGCCAACATTTCAAAAGCATTTCTTACATTTCTGAAGTCAAAGAGAGCAGTTTTGAAGCTAAAGAAGAAGAGGGCTTTGTCGCTGCCATCGCCGCCAATATTACGGAGCTCCAAATTTTTTTTACCTCGGCAAAATAGAGTTATCTGACCTTAACGCCCTGGTTCTCGTGTTTACAGGCTGAGATCACATCTCAGCCGTTGATTCCAGTGCTGTTATCTGCTAGTAACAGCTTCACCGGCAGACGTTTTATGCTAGTAACAGTTCACAGGCCCAAGTTTTTGCTCCCTTTCCATAACATCCTAGAATATTACGGTGAGAAGCAGCCACAGCCACTGCTTTCGCATAACATCCTAGACTTTTATGCTATAATAGCCACAGTTCCGGCAAACAGCCCCTGCCTTCTCCCTTTTTTCTTCAATCCTTCCCTGCTCCTAAGATCCGGCCCCCTGCTCCTAAGATCCATCTACAGGAGTACGCCATAGCCATGGCTTCTATAATAGCATTATCAGGTCCTCTGAGCTCCGTAAAGCAGCCTTGTTTGCAGATTTCTCAGTACTCTTGCCAAAATCCAAGAATGGCGCCTTCAAGATTGGGATTTATCCGGAGCCCTGTGCCAAATCGCCGGATTTTTGTGGCTTTTTCGATCCCCAGCGGCTTGGAAAAACAGGTAGAAAGTGCCATTGAAAGCGCTAAAGAGACTTGTGCAGAAAATGTAGAGTCCGGCGAATGTGCAGCTGCTTGGGATGAGGTCGAGGAGCTTCCAGCACCTCTGCCCTGGATCCGGCCCTGGAGCAAACCCTCGAACCAGGGCGTTAAGGGCGATAACGTCCTGGCCCTCGGACGTTACCGAAGAAAAAATTTTCGGGCCAGTGAAAATGCCTCGGGCGTGCGCTGCGCGCACGCCCTCGGCATTTTCACTGGCCCTCAAATTTTTTTTTCGGTAACGTCCTTGGGCCAGGACGTTATCTACACCATATAGTGCATACATACCTCTTTCAAAGAGCTCTGGTCTCAGATTCAGTAGAAATAGCAAAAGAATGCATCGATTTTGCTAAACAGATTGTAGATTTCATCCAGTTAGCCAGCTTGCACAGTGGCCACCTAGCAATCCGGCGACTGCCAGTTTATAGACAAGAACAAGTTTGGAGCGGTTTTGGGCATATTCTAGGCATATTTTGGCATATACTTAGAATATGCCAAAAACCCACATGAGTGAGATTTTGCCCCCCTAGGGGCAACCCACAAAGTTTCTTATAAAAGGTTCTTTTTTTACCAAACCATTGCATGTAATATAGAAAAGAAGAACAGCACTAGAGAGAGAATGTCATTTGTTTCTACCAATGTTGTTAAGTACGTCAAAATCCGTACCTTTAAAAAACGTTTTTTAAGATTTTTTGAAGATTTTTAAAATTTTTAGAAAAAAATCTTTAAAAACGTATTTCATATAAAATACGTTAAAAATCTTTAAAATCCTTAAAAATCTTTAAAAATCCTTAGACTGTGATTTTGTTTATCCAAATATATGATATTCTTGAACATATTTATCCTTGTATATGAACTTTTTATGTTTCTTAACCTCTATAATAATGTTTTTCTGAACTTTGTTAAGAGTTGTATGGCAAAACAACTATGATATCTTTGTAGTTGAACTTAATAGTTTCTAGTAGCAGCATAAACTTCTAATTTACTTGTTGGCATGCGACATCTTGTAACTTATAGCAAAAATGTGCATTTTAACCGTAGCAAATATATCCAATAAAGCAGTGCAAAGAATGTGTAGTTTTTTTTTTTTTTTGACCATACCAAATCATAAAAATCCTTTAAAAAACGTGAGGATTTTTATAAAGGTACTTTAAAAATAAAAAACGGGTTTTTTTAACAACATTGGTTTCTACGCTCATAACTTGAGTTACAGAGGTCATATTCAGATGAGCTCTTTAGAAAGCTTATGTGGAGAGCTTTCCATTGGCATATGATTTGACCCAGATCTATCAAAGTAGGTAGTACTTTTCAATCTGGATATCTTTTTTTGCAAAGTGCATGCCATGCAGATTTGATGGTAATATGTTTTGTATCATACTTTTGAGTTCAGACTCCATTTTGAGTGTTTTCTATTGCGTTGGAAAGTTCTCTCCGGGATCCTTCTGATGATGAATGATATGCTCATATTTAAATAATTTTTCTGGGCGAAAACATCAATTTTTCGGGCGGATTTAATAGGATTTCACACCTCACTACTTGATTCTCTGCCTGACTAATCATTTTAATCACGTTCTTTGTCCTGTATCATTGTAGTGCAGCAAGTTTTTATGAAGAGATAATGTTATCGTGGACGTGTTTTGTATCGAAAAAAAAATTTAAATTTTTTGTTTTGATGTGTTATGGGAGATATTGTTTTTTTTTGTTTGAAAAATAAATAAAAATGTAAAAAACATTGGCAAGTTCATAAATGACATATAAACCATCAAATATAGCGCATTGCTATTCCACAGGCTAGTAGATTACAAAATTTGAAGAAATTAAAGTGAAAACTTTGGCACTAACAGACCTGCATTTGAGGCGCTAAAAAAAAAGGTTAGTGTTACTAAAATACAGGTTTTTGTTTTGGTCTACAGGGAGCATTTCTAGCAAGCTGGAAGTAAAATCAAGCACTGATGGGAAAGACCGCTTATCGCTTATCAGTTTGGTATTTCAAACAAGGCTTGCATTTTGCAAGTCCCCATCTCCTTGCAAGCACCAAATTATTTTTAAAAGTAAAAACAAGATGTACTCAGAGCTTCATCCACCATTCCATGTCAATCCGATGGGTGCCTACAACACAGATTCGAAAGTAACAAACACAATTTTAAGATGCAGATGCAACATAAGTTTATGGAATATAGGATTCACATAGCACTTTTTCTTAACACTAGAGTCGTCATATGATGTACCAGAAAAGGTGCATTTGCACTGCTCACTTTAAAATTCATATAGAATCAAAGGTTCAATTATCAGTCAAACCCTTCTTACAAGTTAACATATGGTAGTCGTGTTGCATATAAAAAATACCTAAAAATCTATTGGTCCCCGTTTATGAGAGTTACGCTTAGGTAAACCCAAGGGGATCAAGTATGTTTTGCTTCATGTTTAGATAAAGTAAAATTGTCTTGGTAAGAAAATTTTTATAAGTTTTTTCGTTAATATCTAGCATTATAACAGGGGGTTTTTTGTGGTTTTGTACTGGTTTCTCTAAGGTTTTCATATGATTTGGTGGCCGTATTCATCCAGGTGTACTAAATAGGATTTCTAGAGTGCACCCTTTTGTTAGCCGTTGATTTTAGAAAAAGGGGCAAATCTTGTGGTGGAGGCTTCTTTTGTGGTGGGTGTGAATATCCTCCCATTATTTTTAGGGTTCTTTTTAGGGTTGTGTGGATTAGGGTCTGGTCTATTGATTGCAGGAGCTATGGGTTTTAGCATAAATGGCTGCTGGAGAAAATGGTTAGAGACGCCTCGGTTTTGCTTCCAGCTATGTCTCCGGCCCTAGAAAAGGAGCAGAAGCCATATGGAGCTTAGACTTGATTCCGACGACCTGTATTAAAATAAAACTGGTTTCTTGGACCTCGATCCATCCATTTCGTAATTATTTCATTTGCTTTCTGTTTGTCATAAGACATGACATCGAACGCTCAAGGTTTTTCGCTGCACCGGGTCCCTGCTTTTTTCTCACAGAGTTCTTGCGGTTTTGATCTAAAGAATCCAAACCACTACAGTGTTTGAATCCGATTCACTATAGTATTTCGGCTGCCATACACTCTGCTCATGAATTAACAGGAGTTAGCAAGCTTCGATTCTCTAGAAATTGTCTAATCTGCCATATGCATGATCTACAAATTCAAAAAATCAAGGCGATTCATGCTCAAAAAGGGGCAAAGAAATGTACTGTTCAATCTTAAAATGTCCGAAAGCGCCCAAGAGTCGCTCATTTCTACATCAAATTCCTGCTTTGTAATCCTCAAAATCGAAATAAAACCTCAATCTGTATTGAACAGGGCCAAAACTTTACAAAAAGGGTTTGTATTGCAAAAGCAGAGCATAAACCATGGCTGTGGCAGAAGTGAGGAAGTCGATGGTTCTAATCTGCTTATTGTTCATCGGATTTGCAATGGCACAGCTAGATTCAACAGAAATATCAGCCTTAAAACAGATCCGGAGCAACATGCAGGACTTACAGGGCTCGCCATTCTTCCCAACCTGGAATTCTTCATTACATCCATGTTTATATTACAGCGGAGTCGTATGCATAGAAACAGGGCAGGATGGAAACGTCCACATTATAATGCTAAACTTGGGGAGGATTCTGGACTGTTACAAAAGCATGAAGATTTTGTGTATCTGAGGTGAAAAAATACCCCAATGTTGCTTTTGTTAGTTTTGAGAGCTGCACAAAAGGGAAGATACAGGTAAGAAGATTGTGTGTTTTTGTAGAAGTTTGGACTAGGATAATACTAACATCTTCCTATGTAGACTGTTATAGCAATCCAACAGCCAACAAGATTGTGCAAACTCTGCTTCAACATAAACAATCTAGTCTGTTACAGAAGCGTGAAGTCGAAGATTTTGTATATCTGGGGTGACAAAAAACACTCAATTGTTGCTTTTGTTAGTTTAGAGAGCTGCACAAAAGGGAAGACACAGGTAAGAAGATTGTGTGTTTTGTACAATAATACAAAGATCTTCCTATGTGGCTCTGTTCTAGCAATCCAACAGCTGACAAAAAAGTGCAACCTCTGCTTCAACATAAAAAATCTAGTGGGTCAATGGCTATTGTTTATATCTGAAAACTCCTTAGTAGTTTGTGATTGGAGAATACGAGTGTAGAGATGGCACTATTCACTGGGGTTGAACTTGTATGGGCTGAAGATAGCCATTGGAGCAACATGAAGAATTATAGTTCATTGTGTTGTTAAGCCCACAAACATTTGGATATTGAATATGAATGCTTGCAGATTTTGGACAAGTAAGTTTTCTCAAGCAAAGAACGGGCAAAACACTGGGAAAAAGGGCATGTGGTCCTAAAGCTTTTCATACCCTTCGTTGTCATGCAACAACATCATGGACTAATTACACTTTAAAACCTTTTTTGTTTGTTACACTTCAAAACCTTTTTTGTTTGTTCAGTTTTCTTTTAGCTTCTCCAATGCATGCCTCTGTTCTAAGAAGGTTGACATCTGTTGCATGCGGGTTGAATTTGTAGAATAAGTGTTGATGTGTGCCCTTGTATTATAGCAAGCAGGGTCAATTAGAATTGTGGTATGAGTTCATTCTAGTGCTTGCAGAAGAAAAGGAATAGAAGCGACCAATCCGAATTGAAGGGAGAGTCTACAGCTGGTGGCTGGTGGCTGGTGCCCTTTACAATAGAAAGGAGTATTTTAAACTATTTTGGCAGTTGATTTTCTGGCTTTATATTGGGCGCCATGGCCCCTTTCATTAAACTTTATGATGTTATTGTTGTTTTTGCCCAGTTTATAACAATGTGTTTGCGTATATTTAGACGGCTCTTGGTATGCAATGCAGGGAATTGAGATTACAAAATGTACTCATAATTGTTTGCAATGGAAATAATTTGTTTGTCTTGATGTTATTATGCTTTTTAGTAATTAATATTCACGCCCATAAAGTTTACGTATGTTTGCTTTAGTTAGGGCCCGAAGGGCTTAAATTTTTTTTTTATATAACAATCAACACACAACTACCATTAACATTATTAACACAAACTATTGCATTTAACACATTTAAATTAAAATCCCCCTTAAACCCCCTTTGGTTTGGGTGCATATTCACACGGGGGGTTACGTAGAGCAGTGAGAGCCTCAAAAATATATTTACAATACATGTACAAAATTAACACCATTAACTACATTCTCTCAAACCTTATAGTATTTTACAAATCTCAATATACAGTATATAAAAACTTGTACATGCATACCCCACAAACGAGGATCGCTATGTACGGTCCAGATCAAGGAATAAAGGGCAAATATGCCCATCCGACAGCTCTCGATGCCTGGAGTAACCCCCCATGTGAATATGCACCCAAACCAAAGGGGATTTAAGGGGGGTTTTAATTTAAATGTGTTAAATGCAATGGTTTGTGTTAATAATGTTAATGGTAGTTGTGTGTTGATTGTTATTTTTATATTTTTCTTCACGAGTTAAAGAGTAAGACACAAAAAACTGCACCTCAATCGGAGCCCGGGGGATTCACCTTTGATCAGCGTATAACCCATGAGAGTTCAACAGAGGGGTGTTTTTTGGACCATTTGCGTACGTATACTTAGGGGTTAGGGGTGTTTTTAGGCACTAATTTGGAGCAATATCTATACACAGAGGGGTCAAATTGCCTTTTAAAATTGCGTATACAAGGGGAGTTTTTTGCTACCCTCCGATCGCAGATGCCATACCCCCCTTATGTATAAGTGCATCCCCCGGGAATCGGAGTCTGAGAAGGGAGATGGGGTTGCTATAACATGACAGGGTCAAAACTGTTGCTTGGCTTCTGTGAACCAATATGGTTTCCAGAAAGCTGTTCCCCAATCAAATCTCTAACTTTTGTAGGGAAATGGATTTTGACCTAAAATTTTGAATATAAGTAGTAGGCAACTTGCTTTATCTAAGAAAAATGTCCATTAGCCTTGATGATAAAGTTTTGATTTTCTTTTATTTTTTCATTTACAAGTGACTGATAACTTATGTCTTATAGGAGTTAAATGATTCAAAGTCATCCTCCAAAAATTTACCATGACATGGAATCATTCAAAAAACAAACACGTAAAAAAAGCATAGCATTTGTTCTCGAGAAATCAAGAAATATTTGTATATCTAAGACCATTACTGGTCCACCTTCTTTTTAAAATTAAGAACTCTATCATATTAATCAATTTCAGTTTCAATTGCGGGATATAACCACCTCGTGAGCTACTCTATTCATTAAAAATAATCAATGCTCATGATCTTGAGGTTTAAAGTAAATTTCTTATGTCCATTCCAAGTTATCTATTAGATTACGCATTCCATGGATTTCATAAACCTATGATTTGAATGGTGAACTCAAAACTTGTATTTTCAAACTTCTCAAGTTATGGAAGCAATACAAATATGTAGCAAGTTAGGGGGTTCCAGGGGGATTTGATATGGATATAAAAATAACAATTCTTGAAACCATAGACCATATATCTCTAAAACAATTGAATGGGTTGTTATAAAAAAAAATAGAGATTCAATATAAAAATTAATCACATTAGCTCACTTGGTACATTGGTTAAAGTAGTCTTACTAGGATATTGAGTTATTTTGGTAGAGGTTCGAGCCCCCGTATTTCATATTCTAAAATCTTAGGCAAAGCCATATAGAGGACTTCATGATGAGAAATTTGCTATCTTTAGCTTTTGTACATATTTATTTTGTGTTGGCTCTTTAGCTTGTAAAGTGAAATACCTCTAGAACAACTTTGCTTGTACAATGGTATTTTTCTCTCTTAGAAAAATATCAGGGAGGTGTGTAAATGAGAGATTTTTTAATGAAGTTTATGCCAATATCTTCTAGTCTTATTAGTTTTTTTTGTTCATCTTCAGAAAGATAGATTGATTTTCCTACATTTGGGTCTTATTAAATTGTCAAGTTATGTTTGTTGGTTGATGATTTATAATATTAGTTGTAGAGATAAAGAACTTTTTTCGTATGTGGGCTCATATGGTTTATGCTGTCTTCCTCTCTCTTATGTTACTATCGTTGGCCATGCATCTATGATATAAGGAGATGCCATAGTGGCTTTATGGAGCATAATGAAAGTGCCAGTGCTTAGGCTTTGCATTTTTTTTAAGGGCAACACTTTGTTGTGGTAGCAACTTATTTGTGGTGCACTCGTTGCCTAATCTGAGTATTTAATAATGTCTATGTATTTTATTGCTATGTCTAAGATATTTCTAATTGTTTTTTTCTCGAATAAGGGCTCGCATGAAAACAGACAAAAGCTAGCTAGGCTTTTCATTCATCTCAATAGAATTCTACAATGGTTGAGAGTGGGTAGCTGCACATTTCCAAGCTACCCACAATGAAAAAATACAGGGAATATCCACTTATATCATCTGAACCCCAAAAAAATTCTACAGATGTCGGTTAAGTGTACCTACCGAGAGCTTATCGCCGGGATTAAAAAACCCCGCCCTTTCGAGTTTTCGAGGACAAACCCTAGTGATAAGCCCTCGGCAAGGGGCTTGGACACAATGCAAGGCTGCAAAAAACACTCCCAGAAAGAAACCCACAAAGTTTGAAGAAGACGGAGTCGTGCATCCCACTGTACCTGCACATCAACAAACTAGAACACAAATACAAGAAAACAACAACGTCGAAAAGCGAGGGGCTGGTCACGCGTGCCACGCGACAAAAAACAATATCGAAAAAACGAGGGGCTGGTCATGCATGCCACGTGACAAAAAATAATATTTACAATAAGATACACATTAAGGGAGGATGGGTGGGAGTCAAGGGAACTGCTGAGAGAGGAGAAAACGCCGATGAGAAGTCGATGAAGAACCTGCAAGAAATAGCGATCCCAAACGAACAAGAGCCCTAGAAAATGCATGCATACATGCAAGAGATGCATGCTCGCCCATTCGAGAATACTGATCCGATGGCTTGGATCCATGGCATTCTCAAATAAGGGCTCGCATGAAAATAGACAAAAGCTCCCGACAAAAAGAGAACTTCCTTATCAAAACAGGATCGAGGTCGAAGGTTGAAGGATGGCAAAAAAAGGGACAAGATCGGGGAAGAACATATTCCAACATGGAAAAAGATGCCAAACTGTCAAACCAAGTAGGAAGAAACCCCTCCCCTGCCTGGTATAAAAAAAAAGAGAGTCAAGGGAACTGCTGAGAGAGGAGAAAACGCCGATGAGAAGTTGATGAAGAACCTGCAAGAAATAGCGATCCCAAGCGAACAAGAGCCCTAGAAAATGCATGTAATGCATGCAAGAAATGCATGCTCGCCCATTCGAGAATACCGATCCAATGGCTCAGATCGATGGCATTGTTTTTTAAGTTAACCATTGGATACACCAACGGTGTCACAAACCATTGAATTCATAAATACATAAAAATATACAAATACATGTCGTGCTCAACAACCAATAGCTGTTGTAGTCTTGCCCTTGGCTGCCACTGTGCATGCTCGGACGTAGGCCCGTTGGAGGCGAGCTGCTGTGCTCACCTTGGAGGATTGGTATTGGGGCAGTCAGCTAGCTTCGTGGGAGTTCTTTCGAGCTCGCTTTCGCCTGAGGGGCAGTGACCGGGCTATTTGGGAGCACGTGGCGGGGAGTATTCCGCTACACATACCTATAGTCCCTCAGGATGATGTGGTGGTGCAGGTTTGGAAGGTTCATCCGGATGTTGTGTCTTCTTGCTTTGTGCGGTCTTCTTACCGGGTGCTGGCTACACTGCCCCCTTCAGGCAAGTGGTCTATGCAGCTTCTGGGTTCTCGATGGCGCTCGGTTTGGACGTGGACATGGAGCTCACTTCCTCCACCGAAGGTTAGGGTGCTTCCGTGGCAGGTGGTGCACTACTGTATCAGGGTGAATGCCCTTGTGAGTTGGTTTAGGCCGGGTGTGAGCCCTCTCTGCCCTTGTTGTGGCCTTCATCATTGGGCTGGCGAGCATTATGCGGTTTTATGCCCTCACTTGTTTTTGGGGATTGGGTTAGGGCTCTGTTTCAAGTGAGATTGACTAGCCAACAGTTGCTACTTCATGTGTATCCTGGTGCTTGGCCACTCTTAAGCTTGCGGCAGCAAGCCTTGCATCTGTGCGTGGCTTGGGTGGTGTGGCTAATTTGGAAGCGGCGGCGGTTGTGGATCTTCGGGGGATTGAGCTGACTGCGGCCTCTCACGATTCCTCGACTTCGGTACAAGCTATTTCAAAGCTTTTACGGTGTTCCGGGAGTAGTAGGCGGAAGTTTTCCATTTGGCGGGACTTCTTGGGTGTTGTAGATGGTGATGGTCGGTTTGTATGCAGCCCGATAGAGTTTGCGGTTTTCGTGAGTTTGTTGTGGAGTGTCGAGGTATCGCTGTCTCTTTGGGGCAGTTCTCCTTCCTCCTCACTTGTTTTGTAACATTTCCATTCTTTTAATATATTGATGACACAGTTCTTCAAAAAAAAAAAATATAGCTGTTGTAGTCATGCAGATGTATAAGGAGCATCTGATTTACAACAAAAATCCGATTTCACAAGCATCTAATTCGCACCAGACAAACAAAAATCCAGAAGAAGAAGAATTTAGAAGGAAAAAATCCAGAATCATGGTACGTGGTCGCCCAAACAAATCACGGTAAGTGCCAAAGGAGAAAAGATCGAATAAAAATCGGCATCTACAAGAACAAAACCAAAGGAACAAAAATTTGGAGCAATCACAGTACGTTGTTGCCACAAACCAAACATCTGTCGGGACACAAATCGGTCTCTCAAACCCAAATCCAAGTGTGAAATAGGAACAAAACCACGAACGAATCCATTGAAAGTAGAAATGCATGTGTTTTCCAATTAGATTGTTGCAAATAGAAATTAAATTGAATTTTCCATCGATTAAAAACCTCTATAAAAGGATCTTTTTCAAAACTTACCTATGTAATTTTGTTTCATTTTTATTTAATTTTATTTTCTTAGCACGCCAGGCTAACCAGGACTCTGCTTGTATTTTGATTTTTAGCCTATCCATGTGTAGGTCATTTTTGATGTGGAGAGATCTTGAACCTTTAGATGTCTGATTAATAGGTTAGACTGTTAGAAATCTGGGAAGAAACTTGAACGGAGATACAGAATGACCCACCTCGGCATCTCACTCAAGGATTCTATGCTAATTAGAAATGCCATTTAGCCTCCCATTTTCCCTTGAAAATATCTATTATTCCCTTCCTTTCTATTTGAAAATTTGGAGGATAGAAATTGTGAAACAAGATTTAAATGCTTCTGATATGACCCCAATGGAAGTTAAGTCTTAGGTCTTTGCTTTCCCTTTTTCTTTGTTCGTATATATAGTCTTGTGTTGAGGCTTGTAAATGTTTCAACTTTCTTACATTTTCTACATTTATATACATGATTTATAGCCCAACCTATGCAGTAAAGAGACCTCCATAATAAAACAAATAATTTTGTAGAACATTGAAAAATAATAGAATAGAATCGATTTTTTATCTATTCTACTCTGTTTGAAACAATGGTTTTGAAAAAGATAAATAGGAATAGGAAAGAGGAACAATGGTTTAATTTATGTTTGGTCCAGACCATTGTTATTATTGAGCATAATTCCTATGGAAAAGGAGCTAGAGCAAAAGCCATTATACGGGGTTGCAAATAATGCAAAAGCTTGTAAAATCCCTAACTTTGCCTGGACCTATTGTTATACCTGTTCACAGTTTAGCAGGGGCTTTGCAGTACACTTCTTTTCGGGCAAGATATGTATCTTCTAAGTGCCTCAGTGCCTTAGTACTTGACACTGACACCAAGACACTGAATATGTGCATCATAGGGGTCCAGATAGATTTGGATGTGGCTGTGCATTTCTTTGCTGATGTTATGCATGCCCCTACTACTGGAATTGTGTCGGCTATTAGGGTAGGGACTGCACATCCTACTCATTCTTGCCACCTCTTAATTCGATTCGCAATGTGCTGAGCCACTGTTCAGTATGAAAACCACCTTAAAGACACTAGCTTTTTGGTCCAGTCTTTCATCTGTACAGTTGTGCCAGCGTAAGTACGAACTTTCCAAAGTGAGGGAAGCATGCTAGTACAAAACATTATAGGGAAGGCATAGCGATTCTAGACGAATGGCCTTCTAACCCTTGGACTGGCTATATCTAGAAAATTTAAGCAGCACAATAGTAGCATTATATTATCACTAGCATCATTTCTATCTATTAATACCTCTTTGCAATTTTTGGGTTTCATGCCTCTTTTGTTGTTTAGGTCCCATGGCCAGTTGGTCTTCGTGGATGTAAAAAATCATATCTATCTGTCTGCCCGCCCGCCTGCCTGCCCGCCTGCCTGCCCGCCTCTCTATCTATCTATCTATCTATCTATCTATCTATCTATCTATCTATCTATCTATCTATCTATCTATCTATCTATCTATCTATCTATCTATCTATCTATCTATCTATCTATCTATCTATCTATCTATCTATCTATCTATCTATCTATCTATCTATCTATCTATCTATCTATCTATCTATCTATCCACCTACCTACCTACCTACCTACTTACATACCTATAATCTTTTTATAAATCAATAACACAAATCCTAAAGAGGTTTTATATTAAATTCAAAAAGATCTTAGTTCTGAACATGCGAAAATTATGTTTAATATTAGAATTTTAACTTCCATATTTGCCTGCCAGAATATTCAAAAGAATGTGAAAACTCTAATCAAATACAAACTCTTTGTTTAAACTCTAAGAAATTGTTGCTTGTTGTTTTCGAAATTCTTTTATATATTTTTTACCTATGAACCGGGAGTGGTAGAGCAAACACAATGCAACAAGTGGGATGTCATGTAGTATTTAACCATTGATCGCTTAACCTTCATAGCTAGAGAGAAGAACCCCACCAGGCCCATCTAGATGATGATTTTCTAATTTTTTACCTCCTTCCATGCTTTGCCCCGTAGCTTTGATTCTTCCCACCCTCCTTTGCCATAGCCCTTGCCACCTACAATTTAATATCAAGCACAGGGGCCACTTCTAGCTCACTTATATAGCTTTCTTAGTTGGATTTTTTGTTGTGTTGGGTTTTTTGTTAGTATATCATATTGCTTCGATCGATTCACTAGATGATTTTTTTTTTTTTTTTTTTTTTTTTTGTTGTTGAAGGACGTCAGACTTTATTCAATCAAAGAGTCAAATACAAGTATAAATGCAGAGACATGAATAAAATCTCAGCGGATAAGCGGAGACCCACCGAGTGAAGCAACCTGCCTAAGCATAAGAGTGCACATCCAAAAACTCCTCAAAAATCAATCGCCTCTTGTGAGGGGCAAGTGAAGAACAATGATACGACTTTACAATGTAACCTTGAGCTTCTTGGAGAACACGATTATCTGCCACATCCAGACCTTTGAAGATTACCAATCTTCGTCTTTTCCAGATAGTCCAAAGCAACCATCCTGCTGCTAGATGAAAAGCCTGGCCTTGTAACTCTGTCCAGGTACTTGGGTAAATTGCCAAAAGCAGTTGTTGACTTGTTAGTGAAACCTGAAAAAGGAAAAACAACCAGTCCCATACCTGTCTAAGGTGTTCACACATGAAAATTTTGATCTATGGATTGATGAACATCTTTTATCACATGTTGATGAATCATCTAAATTGTGCTTTTTGATGCATAAGGGGCCATGGAATAACAATAGTCAAGGGGCAAGGAAATAGCAATTAGCAAGTTAAGAAAATCTATAGTAAATTAGTGATACCTTAAAATATCAGCCAAAAAATCAATGCATAGTGACTCACATTGAGTGACTCCCATTCATTCGCTATAGAGAAATGCTTGATCGATAGAGTTTTGGCATAACAAAAAGCTTTGTCCCTGCCTCCAAATCCCTTTTGAAGACCAACCACTCATTTATGTCTGATAGCCCCTAGCCTATCTATCTATTCTATTGTATTCTATTCCTAAGATATTAGAGCCGATTTTTCCCAGGTCTTTGAATGGCCCACTTTTATTCTGTCTTATGATTCTGGAAAGCAAATCTTCAGAAATATATCACGCAAGCCTATGCATCTAATTTTTGGTGGCAGGACTAAATTGTTCAACCTGTTAAAACCAACAGCCTACCATTTGCATATTGCCACAGAGCCTCTACAAATGGAGCATTTGCATATTGCATATTTGCATAATCTATATGAAGCTGCAATCCCACTGCCAATATGCAAAAACCGGATTTTGCTTGAATCTACTATGAATTTTGATCATAGAACTGCTCAACTGGAACAAAAATTCGAGTGGAACCTCTTCTCTAGCAAGGTCTCTTCGTTTGCCAGATTATCCCAGATATGCTGCATGTGATTCATAACATTTCCTCCAATTTGGGTTGTTGCCAGAGCCATGACAATGAGGGAAGCTGCATCTCGGGCCAGGCTGCGTCTCTTTTTCATGCTCTGGTTCTGTGGCTTTTGGAAGGAATTTTTTTTTCCAACTGGAAATTTCGTCGAAAATTTTCTGCTGACCTTGCAGGGCCACTCACGCCGCGAGGGGCCCTGCCAGGTCAGCAGGAAATTTCCGTCAAAATTTCCAATTGGAAAAAATTCTCCGACGAAATTTTAGTTGCCTTGAAATTTTTCTTTCCTTCTTGCCCGAAAGATCGTTGGCGCCAGAGTTCTTGTGGGCGGATTCCTGCAAGTTCTTCACGTATTAGAGCCGTAGGGTATAGATTTTCCTTGTGGAAGGTGAGCGCCTGCCATCGCCATGAGTTTTGTGGAGATTTTTGAGCATTTGCGTAGTTTGGTGAGTTTTTGTCGACTTTTGAAGGATTTTGAAGGTTCTTGGCGATTTTTTGGCGGGTCTGATGCAACTTAGCCATTGTAAGAAACTTCCATTTTGCGTTTTTGTGTCTTTACTTTGTGATTTTTCTATTCTTACTGTGTCTTTCTTGCAGATCTAGTTCTTAATCAAGGAAGGAGCCAGTTTTGAGGTCTTTAACAAAAATATTTAAGGATATTCAACAAAAATAGTTGTTAAGAGGTCTTTCTTAGTGATTTCATTTGTATTTTTTAGTATGGATGTGTCTATGAGTAGCTTGGAGCCGTCCTTTACTCTTAACATCACACAAGAGTTGCATGCAAGTGGTATATCAGCAGATTTGAGGGACAGTGGCAAGAATATTACCAGAGAGGTGCATGCAGATGCGCCAGTAGTTGATGTTGGAGGTGAAAGTCCTACAAGTGTTAGTGATGTCTTGAAGAATCTGTGCAGCTCGTAATTTTCCGATGCAACTCTGTAATTTAACTTTGATCACTGGATCAGTTATGAAACTGTGAAACTTTGTATTTGAAACTTTGTATCTAATCAGTATTTGAAAGTTGCAACTTTGATCACTGGATCAGTGATATGAAAATCTGAACTTGTAATCATCACTGATATGAAGTTGGAAGCTATTGATATTTAAGCTGTGTTGAAATTTAAACTGTATATGAATTTTAAGCTATATTGAAACTCTAGCTGTGTTGAAATTTAGGTTTGAAATGAATAGACAATCACCTTGAAAAATCAAGGTGATTTACCCTATAATTTCAAGGTGATTAAAATGTCGGCTGGTAGGATTGTGTTCTACAAATTTAAACAGTCATTTACCATGCTCAGATCTATTGTGTAGCTTGAATATTTTCGACTGCCCAAATCTATCTGCCTCGAATTTTCCGCATGTTGCCCTGGGTTTTCCATTGCCCTAGATTTCCGTTGAACCCAGCAAAGCCAAAAATCTAGCTTGAAGATTTTTTACCGCCTCTAGTTCTACTGTCCCAGATTGTTCGGATTGTTGCCTCCCTTTTCTCTGATCCAGTTTGCCATTGTGAAAACCGCATTGTTGAATTGCGGGGATGCATCGCCATAGCTTCAAAACAAATTTGAAGGCGGCAAAATTTGAAGCAGCCCAAATTAACTCCAAGCCTCCCTATTCAAGGATCTAGTCATGAACTCATGGTCGTGGATCCATGCCTTATGTTGGTCGGACGCCCTTAAACAGGGGATTCTTCACTAGGGTAAAATCCCGCTCACAGTATCTCCTCCTGATTTGGGTTAAATTTCTGCTCACACTATCTCCTCCTGATTTGGGTTAAATTTCTTATTCATGTGGAAACCCTTCTAGATTTCCCATAAACCTAGAAGGGTTTCTAGATTTGAAGCTCGGAAGCATTCCCATTGGAAAATAAAATTAAAGAGGATTTTTGGGTGGACGACATCCACCTTTCATAAATATAGCTCATTCAATGCATGCTATAGAATTGGACGAACCATTTTTGGAAGCACACGTTCTTGTTTTAGTTTGCACCTCGGTTTTTTCTGGCGATTGGCAATCCAGAGCATACAATCTAGAAGAGCTTCCAGGTAAAGAAATGCTGCCTGTAATTGATTCTTGATTTCTTGCATTCAAAATTCTAATATTTGGTACAAAACTTTGCTCTTGATAATGATTCTTGGATCATTTGTGGTATAACCGCCCTATTTGTGGTATCAATAGGGCGGTTATACCACAATCTTCGTCATTCTAGAGTTTAGGACAAGTAAGAAATTCACTTTCTTCAATATTGCAACTAAATTTCTTGCGGTTTCTTGATTTGTCAATAGCGAATAGATTTTCAAATTCTTGCATTGATCTGAGTAGAGAATGGATTGCTAGGGCAATCTTGCAGCTAAATTTCTTACATTTTTATGATTCCATGTTTCCTATTACATTTTTTCAAAATCTTGCTCTGATCTGCATAGGGACGGATTGCTATGGCAGGAAAGAATTACTGTAAGTTTTTTTCCACGGCAAGTGAAGCCAATTTCTTGTTCTATTCCGTCTGTATTTGAGGCGGGTTCTTTCCCCTATTTTTTTTCCTCTATTTACGATTATTGGGGACGAAGCAATGGGGTTGAACTAAGAAATATGTCATTCGATAGACAGGCGCGTTCTTGCCCGGATTATTTTAAATGGATCCATGAAGATCTTGCTCCACAGCAACAAACAGGAATTTCTCGCGATGATATATCTGCATTTCGTGGCACTGCTTATTTCGAGTTTCTATAATACACGGTATTCTTTACTCCAAAATGGACGAAGCACGTTACCAAACCAGATTTATGTTTACTCTTTGGGAACTCTGTATGTATCATCCGGGAAGTGGTTTTTCCGGACAAAACAGGGTGGTTAATCCGGACATCCGGTATCAGCTAGGGTGGTTAATCCGGACATCCGATATCAACCAAGTGGTTAATCCGGACAAAAAACCAAGCGTAGAACTGTGCGGCGGGGGCAGAAATTTTGATTAGATCGCTCTTGCTGCTCCGTGGGCGGTTTGATCCGCTTTAAAAAGCATGTCAATCGCTTTGTATGTCTCTTTTATGCTAGATTGATGAAGAGAGGAAGAGATTTGAGGCGAAATAGAGCAGAATCAATCAAAAAGGGGCAAAAACAGTTGGTTTTTGGGCTTGCAACTGTGCGGTTCTTCGTGGCTGATAATGGGTGTCCGGATTAACCACATCCCAGATGATATATACGGCCTTCTTACTCTTTGGGGATTGTCGCTCTTAGTTGATAGATATCCAGGATTAATACCTGATCTTGATGCAATTTTTAGCTGTGATGATGCTCCAAAGCTTTCAAGATCAATTGAGAAGCATTATGACTTGCTAAGAACTCCCCTATTTAGTCATTGTAGCAGAAGAGACGCCCTTGATATTCCTTTTTGGATTGGAGCTTTTGGGGCTCGTAGGAATACCACTATGAACATTCCTTTTTCTGAATTTTCCGTTTGCTATGGTTTGACAGACATTTTGCTTGTCTTGAATCAAGCCTGAAGTGAATATGGATAATTGGGATAGATTGAGCTCTAATATATACAATGTTTCTGCAAATCTTGACTGGTTTAAAGCAAATCAAGTTGCACACTTCAGAGGCAATCTTGATATGGGGCTAAAGGTCCAGTCACAACTGAAGAATTGCAAACCTGATCATGCAAAAATAGAGGCGTAGGTAAATATTTATTCCAGATTTCAACCAAGTTTACAGTAAATCCACTAGTTTGTAGCTTAACTTTTTGCATTTAGAATTGGCATGCCAATCAGTGTCGATATAGGTGAAAATTAAACAGACTTATTTTCTACCTTTTCTATTTCTTTTGTGAGTAACTTTTATTTGTTGGTGCAGATATAAAATTTATACGGAAGGCATATCTTGGTCTGTGGGCCTCAAAAATATTTTAGCTTGTGGGTCACCTATATTATTCATCAAATCTGAGTTTTATGCGTTCTTTCAACCGGGTTATTGGCTCTGGTTCATTGCGTGCCTATCAACTCTGAAGATGTTTGCACATCTTTAGAAACAATAGTCAAATGGGAAAATGATCATCCGGATGAAGTAAGGAAAACACGCCTTCTTCAGTTTGTAATTTTAACTTTGAAATTGATACTAATGTCTTCTCATGATGTAGGCTTGAATAGTAGGAAAAAGAGGTTTGGAATTAAAAAAAAAAAAAGGTTTAAGCACCAACAATGTCTATGAGTACATGTTGCATCTATTGAGGGGATATGCAGCATTACAAAGATTTCAACCTATTGTGCCTTCTGGATCTATGTTGGTGAAGCCTGGTACTATATTATGTCTTGTTACTCCAAGAGAGCAAGAATTTATGAAGCAATCATTACAAGACAATCTGAATGTTCCTGAACCATATTTCATGCCTCCACCCGACTCCCAAATATTAGTCAATACCATTGCTAGGGAAGGAATGATCAAAGAAAAGAAATTCAAGATTGGGATGACATTGTACATCAATAAGGGACATAGAAAACATTCTTTATTGAAGGTGATGGTAGGGAGGGTGATTGTTACTACTAAAAGCTATATACATCAAGGAGATGTTACTTGTTTTTACACTATGGTCATGTAAGAGTGTAGACAATGCCACGGTTCTATTGCGATAGCAATAGAACCGACATTCCTTGGATGGGGACGCCTTTCCTCGCATCCCCTATTTATACCGCCTTCTTTCTCATTTCCAGTCATCGGCGTTCTCTTGAGCTTCTTCCATTCTGCTCATTCCGGGCTCCACTATCACCCAAAACCAGATTTCCTACGCTCTACCAAGATTTCATAGGCTCTACCAGATTGTTATGTGGATTGGTGTGTTTAATCTAATCGTTTGATTGGGTTACATGGTACGGTGGTGGCTGTGGCTTAGTCCTTCGCTGTGCACAGATGGTTTGGGCTCTCCAACAGATGGATGGTTGTTCGTTTTCAAGATCTATCCTCACCGGTGAGTGTCACCTTCTCTATTTTCCGTTTTTGTTTTGGTTGCAATAAGTCTTGATGGTTTGAGGTCGCTTTGTGATTCTGCATAGATTTTCTTCCTTCGTTTCCCTCTTCTTTTCGCCCCTTCTTTTGCACCGCATCCTGATCCTGGCTGCTTCTGCTTTTGCTCATACTGATTGCTGTTTCGTTTGGATCGGTTGCTGTTTGCTTCCCCTTTTCTCCTCTCTCTATCTTGTTTTTGCTTGCCGGTGTAATGCGATTTTGGGGGCTTTTGCTTTCGGATCGGCTTATGCGACATGTTACGGCGTGGACTAAGCTTCGGCCTTCCCTTCCAAGCAAATCATATGGCTCTTGCTTCATTTTTTCTTGTATCTGCATGCTTTCTGAGTTTTCGATTCCCTCTTTATCATTTCCATTGTCTAAGTTTCTTCCTGCCTCCATAGCCGGATCTCTGTAAATTTTGGGGTTGGGCGACTCTGTTGCTTGACTCCCTCATTCGAATCTGACTGCGATGTCGCTGGCCCTATCTCCAACTGTTCCTCCCTAGCCGAAGGCCTGCCACCGCCTCGGCCGCCACTGCCACGCCAAATTAGCTGTCACAATCCGGGGAATTTTCCCAACGCAGGCACAAATATCTCTTGGGGGATACTGGGGGGCGGTGCCGCTTGTCCTCTCTTGGCTTGGGGATACCAAGTCCCTGTGGCCCCTTCTTTTGCTTTGGAGGTTTGTTATTTTCTCCAGGTTTGCCGTGTTTTTTGGTTTCATGTTCTCGATTTGGTTCCCTTGTTCTTTAACTCTTCTAGTGTTTGCTCATGTTCTCCATGCTTATCCATGTTCTTTGCTTCTCTGAGAGGTTTTTGCATTTTTTCTCGTTGCTATATTCAAGCATCACAGGTACTCATGCATCTAGAGCACTATAAGTTTTTTCGTTTTGATAATACTTTGCTTTTCTTTATGAGGTTTGTGGATCATTTAATTCTTGCATTCTGGTCATTCCCTTCATGCCGAGTTTTTTCGTAAGGGATTCAGATAAGGAATTCCTTCTGGTTTCTTCTTGTTTGGGAGCTAAGATTAGGAGGGACAGATTGCAGTAGTGGTGGTGCCGGCCAGGATATCCTTAATCTTTGCTTTGGGGACACCGATCTCGGTATCCCGATTTCAAGTTAATATAAGTTGTTTGATGATTTTTTACTAATGATTTGGTCTTGGTACGGCGGCTAGGCTGCGCGATTTCAACCTCTGATTGCGGGTGCTGGCTCTCTCCAATTGCCTCGTTTTACATTTTCCTCGAGTTTTTGATTTAATATTGCGCATTGCATATTTTTTGTTTCTTGTAAAATATGCATATGCAGGCTAAACTTCCTCGAGCTTTTACTGTTAATATTGCACATGTTCATATGTTATGCTCCGTGTTAGAGATGCATATGCATGAGGCTTTAGGCTTCTTGTAAGATTTGCATATGCATGCTTTGTTTCTACTTGCTCTGAGGGTGTAGATGATTCGGGTGATTTAATCTTTTTCGTATGCGTGAGGGTGTAGATAATTCGGGTGATTTAATCTTTTTCGTATGCGTAGTGACATCCTAAATGCCCTTCTCTAGGTGAGTACAGGCTCTTGTCGATTTTTGCTTCGTGAATAGTTGTTTCCTTTCTTACCTATGTCATTCAGAAGTTGTTTAGGACAATATGTTATTATGTTAGCTAGTGGCGAATATTGTAGAGGTGTAAATTATTTTTGATAGCTCTTTTCTTTGAAATGATGGAGCAATTTTCAACTTAATTGCGTCTAGCTTTGTGTCACCCTATGAATATTTTTCTCCCCTTGTTCCATGATTCTCGACTTACTTATTTGCTTGCTTGCTTAGAGCGGGTATGTTTTTTCCATTCTAGGCCATGTGGCATGTGTAAGGAGTGATTGCAATTCATATGGTTGTTTATGAAGTTGCTTAAAAGGTTCTTAGTAAGTAGTCGTGTTACTGCCTCGATTTTTTTTGGAGACATGTTATAACAACTATGGTGCTACACATAAGGTATGTTTTTTTGAACACGTGATTTTTTCTTTACCATTATGACGTCATGTATCTCCCATAGCTCCGAGTTTGTTCTCCACATTTGTTCTTTTTACAGGGTGAACCTTGCACCTTATCGATCACCGATATATCCTCACTCCGTTGTTTCTGGGATTACCTATCATGCGCCATTACTAATCCATTGGTCTTCTTGCATTCGGAGGTTCATTTGAGTTGCTTCCTCCAGGAGACATATGCCTAGAGGTCCTAGAAAGCGCATACACAAGGGCAGGGGATTTCCGGGAGGTATTTTTGCATTTTGTATTGACTCTTATGGTTCCATTGTGAGAAAGCCATGGCATTTTACTCTTTTGTACACGCATGTTTTTCTTTTCTCAATAAGTTTGGGCAAATATTATGTTTAGCATATGGCACATTGGGCTCATTTTTTCCAGCTCTGTATCATTTGGTATTTGTTGTGTTCCATGTTTCTACTTCTACAAGTTGCCTACTTCCTGGAGTGCTAGATTGCTCATTATCTCAAAATAGCCATTCTGGTGGTAAATTTGCACGTTCTCAAGTTGTTTGTGACAAGTGGTAAATTTGCACGTTCTCAAGTTGTTTGTGGTTTGGTAAGCATCGGGCATCTTGCATAGATATTACATTTGTTAGGGATATTGGTGACCTTATTTTGCAGGCTATGTTGTCCATATTTATTCTTTGCTATTCTATGTTTGACGAATTTTGTTCGTTTCCTAGGTGTTTGTTTCCGTTTGGTATTCCTAGTGCTTGCACTACTCCAATTTGTCGTATGGATTTCATTATCTCTTATTTTTCTAGTTTCTTTATTCATATTTACTCCATGGCTCCATGATTTTCTGTCCAAGCCTCCGGTGTTGTTGCCCGACTTTATTATCTTTGGTCATGAGGTTTTTCCGAGTTGTATTGCTCTTTGTTCTAGTATGTTGTGATAGATTTCATTTTTCATAGTTACTTTTTGTAGTGCATCTCTGTCTCATAGAGCATTAATCTACACTTAGGTTGTTGCATTGTAGGTTTTGGTTTCCCCTTTTCTAGTATCTTGACAGGCGTATGCTTTTTCCTGTTGTTTCTTGAATTTGTTGCCTATGTTGCTGCATTTTTGTAATGTTCCTTCAATCACATTTGCTCCAGAAGATTAGCTTGTTGTGCCATGGCTCCATCGCACCTTTACTTCAATTGGAGTTCGGTCCTTTTTAGGTGCCCCTTGTGCTTACTTTCAAGTGGTTCAAATTCGGTTCCATTGTTGTTCTTCCTCATAAGTCTCGCTTATTCTATGGTTAAGTTCCTTCTAGTGCTCCATTGGCTCCGATATGCTTCTTCAATGCTATCGATCCCATAGATATGTTGGTCTTTCTGGCTGTGTTGTTCCTTTTAGGCATAGTTTGGGCACTGGTCTTGTGATGTGGGCTCTTGAATGTTTTATTATCATCTTCCGGCTTTCTGCTTTTTGACGGGTTGTTCCTACCCTTTACTTTTGTCAAACTTATTCTTCTTGAAATGCGCTCTTGGCAGGTTTATTATTTCACTTTTTGTCTTTTTAAGTTTTCATATTGTCTTTGTTCTTCTGTTGTATAGTTCGATGTCATATAGTTTGTGCTCAAGCATGATTATTTATTGTCTCACAATAGAGTTTAATAGGCAGAGCATGGTTATACTTTTTTGCTAGCAAGATTGATATGCGATTTGATCAGTCCTCTCGGATATGATATGAGTTAATTATGATAGCCCTCTAGTGGTTCCGAGGGTGCCATGTTTTTCTTACTTTATTTTCGGTGATTCCTTTTTGTCCAACTACCTTACTTCATGTTGGTTCATCTTTCACTGCTTGTCTAGTCTCATTGATCACATTGAACACTGCTCTGTCGTTTTCATTTGCGTCGTTACCATCCATCCATCCATCCATCCATCCATCTTTCCATCTAGTGCGTCTGTCGTTTTCATTTGCGTCTGGGCGTTTGGTCTAGTGGTAACACACTAGTTCCTTAGCAATGTGGTCTCGAGTTCGAGATCGCCCAGAATCGCACTCGGTACTGTTGGGGGTCAAATCCTAACAGACGCAATGTAAGGTGGTTGGGGGCAGGGCCCAACCAAGCAATGTAGTGTGGTGTGTGGTCACATGTCCAGTTGGATGCTGCCTAGTGGCGTGACGTTAAAATACAATCTATCTATCTATCTATCCATTTGGGTAGTTGGCATTATTCTCATATTCTCTTGTTATTGTAATATTCGTTGAATTTGTCTGCGATGTTCCGACTCATTGTCCCATTACTACTATAGCTTTCCTGCTCAGTTTGATATATTTTCTAGGTTTGATCCGGTTCGGGTTTGTCAGTTAGTCTTAGAGTCTTTTAGTGCTTTTTAGTTCAATTTTTTGTTTGTTTTGGTCTTAGTTCAATTTTTTGTTAGTTCGCTCTTTGTATTTTAGTGTCAGTTTCTCTTTTAGTTTTCTAAGTTCATTTTTAGGCATTTTTTCTATGTACCCCTTTTTGCTCCATATATTCATCAAGTTCCTTTTTAGTTCACTCTCCTTCATTTATTCTTTAACCTCTTAAATCGCCTTGGTTCCTTTCTCTATTTACTACTTGCTCCAGTTCTTTATTTGTCCTTTCAATTTAGTTTAACGTTTTGAAACGACTTGGCTCTTTTGCTGTTTTGTCTGGCCCTTGTAGTCAATTTGATCTTGGTTATCTTGTTCTTCTTTATCCCATTGATCGCATGTGCCTCTCGTCTCCCTTACTCATTTCACTGCCTTTGCTCCACATTTGTTTTGCCATCTATTCTATTTTCTACTTCTGCCATTTTTTGGCCCCCCATTTTTCTCCAGTCGTTCTAACTTGCTCCATTCGTTTCTTTATTTTTCCTCTATTTATCCATTTGCTCTAGTTTCCTTTTTGTCCTCTCATTTCAGTTGCTCATTTCGCCTCTTCCGTCGTTTTTAGTTCTTCTGTTCCTTATTTGTCCATCTCCTTCGTTTGTTTAGCTCTTCTCCTTCTTTTCCTTGATGTTCTTTTACCATATTCTTGCCTTTTGCTCTGTTTATCCTGTTTTCTTTGCCAATTCTCCTTTGTTGTTCCTTTATCTGATCCGTTCTAGTTGTCCTATTTTTTCCCTATTTTTTCATCATTCCACTTTTGTCCCATTTTACCTAGTCAGTATAGTTTGCTCATTCTTATTGAAGTAGATTCCTCTTCTATCGGCCAGTTGGTTGTATCATAGGACCCATCCTAGGAATGCCACGGTTCTATTGCGATAGCAATAGAACCGACATTCCTTGGATGGGGACGCCTTTCCTCGCATCCCCTATTTATACCGCCTTCTTTCTCATTTCCAATCATCGGCGTTCTCTTGAGCTTCTTCCATTCTGCTCATTCCGGGCTCCACAAGTTTCCCGCCCCCCTCCCTCTGTCAATGGAACTGACATTCCTTGGACATTTTCCTCCTATTTATATCTCCCTCGTCCTCTTTGCTTCTTATCGGCGTTCTCTTGAGCTTTCTTATTGTTCCTCCTTGGCTCTACTCAGCTTCCCGCGCTCCCTTCCCGATGCAGTCCTGGGATTTACATCTTTGATTATTTATGTTCTATGTTTCTCAGCATGGCACAGATCGGCCACTTAATTGTGCTTCAGGACCCATCCTAGGAATCTATCATCGGCGTTCTCTTGAGCTAGACTTCTCCTTCTTCTCTATCCTATCAGTTTCCCTCATCCTCCCTCCCTTGATGGTTTTTTCATTTGATTGTGTTCGTTATTTCTTTTTCTATGTCCTTTAAATTTGCATTCTTTATTCAGCGTGGCTTTGTAGCCTCTGAGGCATATTTATTGGTTTACTCTTTCTCGGCATGGCACTAGTATTTTATTTATTCATTCAATGTTTTCTCTCGATGTGGCATTGTAGCCTCTGAGTCAATATTTATTATTCATGTTTTCTCTCGGCGTGGCGCTGTTGCCTCCGAGATCGTATTTATTGTTTTTTCTCGGCGTGGCGCTGTAGCCTCCGAGGCAGCACTAATCGGTTGTTTTTCCCGCGATGGTCATTCCGCGGACGGTTCCCGATTGGTCGGCTGTTGTTTCTTTCTCGGCGTGGCCCTGGAGCCTCCGAGTCTTCTTGCCTATGGCATCTAACTCATTGACGGGTTATTTTTCTTTCAGCCTTGATTCTGCAGGATTGTTTAAGGTCTTGTGGTTGCCATAGTGCGTGGGGTCGTGCTTCAACTATTTGCTTGGGTTTCCTCAAAACCTAAGAAGGCGATGAGGAGCAGTCACCGAGTCTTCTCACCTTTGCATCGATCAAGTGGCGGATAAAACCATTATGTTGTATTCTTCAGTTTCACCATGCTCTCGATTATTGTCTAGTTTCGGAGCATTTACGGTTCATATTTCCAAATTTATCTATCCCTAGTGAAGGATCCATTTGTACTCAATGTTTTACAAAGCTCAATGAGAACACCACTTCGGCCAGTTGGTTGTATCATAGGACCCATCCTAGGAATGTACTCATTGTATGACATAAATGGAAGCTCCATAGCCCTGTAAGGTTGAAAAGGCTGAGCCAAAGTTGATAATAGAACAAACCAAATCAAATTTGAAGTCATCATCTTGTCCAATCTATTACAATAAAGTTGGGATACCTAAATGGGATTTACATGCTAGAGTCACATGACTTGATGCTTCTTTATTGGTTTGACGAATAAAGTTCTTGAAGCTAAAGTTGTCACATTTGAAGTGTTGATATATTTAAGAGAAAACATCCAAATGTTTAACCTTCCCCTTCATGAAAAGTGAGACTTATCCACTAGCAGTAGAATCATTTAAAGCGGAGTTTGGAATCATCATGCCCTTTATGAAACTTATAGATCGGAGAGACTTATCCAGTAGTGGCAGTACATGATTGAGGATAGTGTCATGATGCAACATAATAGAATACAACATAACATCATAGAGTACAACATAATAGAGCACAACATGATGCTGCTGCTAAGCGCTTGCTACAGCTGCGCCGTCCAATTCGTCCACTGGCATCTATATGGTAGTTGGAGAAAACACTAGTAAGTTGAATTGAAGCGATATTAAAAAAAAAAGTGTATACCAAGTTCTTGGCGCTGCTTTGACAACTCCAACATGGAGCCTCCAATGGGAACTCCTCCCTCTGGATAGCCAATCAAGATGGATAACATGTGGTACATGCGAACATTCATGTTGCGTTGCAGAACCTGCACTTTCAGAATTCGCCATTGCACCTCTGTCAAGTTGTGGTGTCGCAATGCAAGTGAGAGAACATCCTAGCATGCTTCTGCCATTTGCCATCCCAATGTCCTCCAATGGCAAGAGTGCAAGGGCAAGAAGAGCACAGGCCTTCAGAAAGTTTTGATCAGATGTAGAAACCCTTCCTATTTTCCCCCGTTGGTAAAAACCCTTCCTATTTTCCCCATGGCATTGAAAAATAGGAAGGGTTTTCATAAATTAAAATTTGAATTCTCGGGTGACGTGCATATTTATAAGCGTGCTCCATTAATGAGCGGCGTCCGTCTACAAAAGCATGGTCCATTGAAAAGCGTGAATATTATAAATATTAAAAAAAAAGGGATGGAAACCCTTCCCATTTTCCGTAGAAACACTTCCAGTTTTCAAAACGAGAAACCCTTCCCATTTTTCATGAAAACCCTTCCTAATTTCCGTGGAAACCCTTGGAATTTAGGAAGGGTTTCCACGAAAATAAAGAAGGGTGGTTTTAATGAAAGCTAGAAGGGTTTCCATGGAAAATAGAAAGGGTTTCGATAGAAATTTGGACGGGTTTCCACAGAAAATAGAGAAGGGTTTCCATGGGAGACCAACCCAAATCGGGCATACCAGTAAAATCCTATATCATATTTGCCTTCAAAGGCAAGCAAAGGCACAAATCCGAAGGTACATATTGCCACATTCATCCACGCAAAAAATTGCATTTACAAATTAAACGTTGAAAACAGAAATTACTTTTTGAAAAAAAAAGGAAAAAAATGATACCCGATTATATATGTTTAGATAATGGTCTTGTTCCCTTAGTTAACCTAAACCGATTTAATGGAGCATTTAAAAATCACCACTATGGTTAAAACCATGTTTAACAAGGGAATCTAAACTAGGCCTAGACCTTAGAATTCAACATGCCTTTAAATAAACACGATGTCGTTAGGATTGTTGTACTAGAGCAAAAAACAAAGAAAGTTACGAACGAAAAAATTGAAGAACATAAACCACCAGTAGTAAGAAGCTTCTGTTTATTATGATGATATTTCAGGCGGTGCTTTTGCCAGTGCTTCATCTCTGCTCATCGCTCTCTCCTCTCTGCTTCATCGCCAAGCACAAATCAGTTAGGTCCTATGTAGAGAATCGCAGATCTGGCCCACAATTTTGGCATGTTTTATGCATCGATCTGGAGTTCTAAATCTGTAAACAGGTACTGATGCATCACTCAGACAGGTTAAGGTGGTAAAACACGCAGGCAAAAAACAGAGAAAGGGGTTTAATCTATGAAAGATTGTAGATAACAATAAAGATCACAGATCTTAGGATTTGCCTGGCCTTTCCTTATTGCATCATTTAATCGTCCGCAGTCGAGATACACACAAGCATTGACAACAGAAAAAATCATTAACAGGAATAAACTCTCAGAAATCCAACTAAATCCTATGAACTTTGAAACTCCGCTTCTACATAATGTCTAAGAGGGGCTAGAAGTTTATGTCTTCCACCAATCCTATTTAAAACATCCCCAATCTGTAAAAGAGCCTTCCAATTGATTCAATAAATCAAACTTTTTGATATTTTCATGATACTTTAAGACAGATGATCTTGCTTTTTGGATCTCTTCTTGCAGGGATGAGATCTTGGATTCCAATGCCACAACAATTTCTGCCTAGATGCCATTCAGATCATCTAATTTGACAGGTAACTTTCTCTCCATGACGCCATTCGGATTGTCAATCTTAGCTTTCAACATGTCCTCGATATCTTCAAGCCATGCCAGAACCTGATCATTGAAATCAGCTGCATGCCTCTTTCTATGTTTTCTTGCACTTGCTTTTGGGGCCATAGTCTGCAACATGATGCACTAGAAAAGGATAAATGCTAGGGAAAGAAAGGGTGATGATTAGAAAAGGGCAACACCATAGGAAGAAGGAAGGGATATGCAATGAGAGCTGATGAGGAAGAAGAGACGTGAAAGAACATAAATAGGGCTAGAAGGATAAAGGATAAAATAACCAAGTGTTAACTACCTCCATAGTTCTAGACCTTTGTTTTCCTTCGTAGTTCTAGAACTTTGTTTTCCTTCTATTTGATGAAACAAAGGAAAACATCATTTAACCCTACCTATCAAGCATGGTTAGGGTTGTTAAATCTGGATTTCTCATGTAGCACAAGTCTCTAACAGCAGTCCAGAGGATGCCACAGGTTGCCATAGTAATTCGGAGGAGGATATTGCGACGTCAATACCAGGTTTCTAGGTTTCTTACATAATTTGAATCTCGTCTGAATCTTTTGTACACTCCCTTTTTTTATTTTTATATCTTTTGAATCTCTGTATATCATGAGTACATTCGTTCTCTGAGAGCATTTTTTTTGGAAGCAAATTCTTCTAGGAAAAAAATCCCAACAAGCTTTTCCAATTTGTTTATTTGCCTGGATTGGATTGCAGCGAGGAAATGGACATTAATGAGGAAGAAGTTAATCTATACAATGTTTTTGATGAGAATTTAAAAATAAAGAATTTTAGAATGTTCAGAGTATTTGAATAGTGAGCTTTAAATAGTAAGCATGGGAATTTTATTGCAAGAACCATAGACCATATATCCTTAGAACAATTGAATGGGTTGTTATAAGTAAAAAACATAGATTCAAGATAAAAAATAATCACATTAGCTCACTGGGTATATTGGTTAAAGTAGTCTTATCAGGACATTGAGTTATTTCAATAGAGGTTCAAGTCCTCGTATTTCATATTCTAAAATCTTAGGCAAAGCCTTATAGAGATTCGATATTCCCTCAAACCCTTAGACGAAATCGTATTTTATATTTCAAAATCATAAACGTCTCCAATCATAAATGCCTATAAACGAAGCGAGAGGTGCCCAGAAGCCCCAACATACGATCTAGGTCGTAGGATCGACGAATACGACGACTGTGGTATTCCAAGGTGCACTTCGTTTAGAATATGTAGGGGTTCCAGGGGGATTTGATATGGATGTAAAAATAACAATTCCCGAAACCATAGACCATATATCCCTAGAACAATTGAATGGGTTGTTATGAATAAAAAACATAGATTCAAGATAAAAAATAATCACATTAGCTCACTGAGTACATTGGTTAAAGTAGTCTTATCAGGACATTGAGTTAGTTATTTTAGTAGAGGTTCACGTCCCCGTATTTCATATTCTAAAATCTTAGGCAAAGCCGTATAGAGGTTCGATATTCCCTCAAACTCTTAGGCGAAATCGTATTTTATATTTCAAAATCATAGGCGTCTCCAATCATAAATGACTATAAACGAAACAAGAGGTGCCCAGAGGCCCCAACATACGATCTGGGCCGTAGGATCGACGAATCCGACGACTGTGGTACCCCAGGGTGCATCTCGTTTAGAATATGTAGCAAAATAACAGGGGGTTCCAGGGGGATTTGATATGGATGTAAAAATAATAATTCCTGAAACCATAGACCATATATCCCTAAAACAATTGAATGGGTTGTTATAAAAAAAAACATAGATTTAAAATAAAAAATAATCACATTAACTCACTGGGTACATTGATTAAAGTAGTCTTATTAGGACATTGAGTTATTTTGAAGCCCTCGTATTTCATATTCTAAAATCTTAGGCGAAGCCGTATAGAGGTTCGATATTCCCTCAAAACCTTAGGCGAAATCGTATTTCATATTTCAAAATCATAGGCGCCTCTAATCATAAATGACTATAAGCAAAACGAGAGGTGCCCGGAGGCTCCAACATAGGATCTGGGTCGTAGGATCAGCGAATCCGACGACTATGGTAGTCCAGAATGCACCTCATTTAGAATATGTAGCAAAATAACAGGGGGTTTCAGAGGGATTTGATATGCCATGTAAAAATAACAATTCCTGAAACCATAGACCATATATCCCTAAAACAATTGAATGGGTTGTTATAAAAAAAAACATAGATTCAAAATAAAAAATAATCACATTAACTCACTGGGTACATTGGGGTGAAAGTATGCTGGTGGGTGGCAAAAGCATGCGTCCGGACGCATGCTTATAGCAGGGTTTTAGCCCGCTTAAAGCACCCCTGCTTTTGCTTAATTTGGGGTGCTTTAAGCGTAACTGCCCGTCATTTTTTTTTACGCCCTTCATGTACTAACACGTCCACCTCACGAATGAACCGTTAGGATAATGATTGTGGGTTTTTGGCTGGATTTTCGCGCGAGTGGTGTGGTAGTACGTTGCAAATTGGATTACTTCGTCATGGGCCGCGAAAATTCTCCCTCCAATTCAATTATCCTCCTCTCTCGGGGAATTTCATGGCGCCCCTCGATCACGCCTCGAGGCAATCACGCGTTTAGCATTGGATTTTTCGGCCCGATGAATCCCAATACAAGTGTTCCAAATTTGTTGGATGTCAATCCAACACGGGGAAATATCACGTGAAGATCCGGTTTCCTCTCGCAATTTACAAGAAATTGGATGCGAGAGAAAGAGAGAATACTGATTAAGGAATAAGATGAAAAGAGCAGCGGTTGAGCGGGAGGATCTCGCATGAGGCAGAGCAAGAAATAGCCAAGCAAGTAGTTGATTACTTCAATAAGCTCACCAAAAAGCATTCACCGAACTCAAGGCTGATGTGATGAAGAGGGTGGTTCATCACCACGAAATGGAAATCTCGAACACGGACTTTTACCAAATCCAAAGGAGTGCAAGGCGCCGGGAGTCTTTGCTCAACAACTTGAAACAGACAATGGCAGCCACAAAGAGGCAAAGGAACCATGATATTTGGAGAGCGAACCTCAACACTTGTGATGGCTTCTTCCACAAATTCGAGATGCAATTCCACTATGGCGGTGGCTGTTAGGTACATCTATTTCTTGTCTTCATGCACGTTGCTTCTTCATGCTTTCAAGTGCTTGTATCTCTGAAAGTGATCTTTGGCTGGGATATGTTCATTGATACATGTGCAATATTTCTTATGATAGGTTGCATGAGGTCAACAGATTGCAACTGCTTTGCATTAAGGAAATCGGAAGCCTTCCTTGGAAATGGTCCGTGGTGCGCTTTCCAAAAAGAGGTTGAGGTGCGATTCTCTCACCCACCTTGCAAGCAAAGCATACCGCATTCTGGAAAGAAAAAAGCAGAGTCTCTCCTTGCAAGAAAGATGTTGTGAACACTTGTTGGAGAGTCGGGGCTTCGAATTTCTTATCCCTTGCACCTTCGGAGGTCACACGCGGTATAAGTTTCCATACAAACTTTTTTTCTCGCTATTTCTAACCAAAGGCCACCATTCAAATTTGCAGCTATATCAACAATACAAAAAGGGACATCCTGAACACCCTGTTTGCTTAAAGGCTTTCGAGAAGTTGAAGCCTATTTATGTGAAGAAAGTATCAGAAAGGGAAACCTGTTGTTGCATATACCATATGAAGTTGGAGTATGCCGTGGTAGCAACCGAATGCATTAAGGTCGCAAAAAACTGGATTCCATGGTGAAGAGTGCAAGTGCACTGCGAGGTCCGGTGGACTCGGTGAGAAGTGTCCGGCACCAACATCACGTATGACTCAACCAAATGAGCTCGAGGGTCGTGGGTTTGCAACAAGAGCGCAGGGTGAGGAATGGTATAAACATGATCGCTTGATGCGCACATGTCGGCGGTGGTAAAAAAAGTCTTCCTATATGTCCAAGAGAAAGAGAGAATCATGAAGTTCTTGCTTGAATGGAAGACGCGTTTGAAAAGGTAATACTCTCTTTATTGTTTGCTGAAGCATGCTGATATGTGCTGTCATGCGCTGACTACTGCTTTTGTGCTTTCAACTTGCGATGATCTTCTTTTTTTTATGCTACAGACATTGTTACAGATTCCAGTGGAGACAGAAGAAGCCGATGGAGTTGCGACTGCGTTACCAAAGGAGGAAGTGCTGTGGCGGCAGAAAAGAAAAGATCTAATGCCACCAAGAAGGGAAACCAAAGTAAGAAGTCAAAGGTAGCTGGTGGGACCGAAGCCGCTGAAAAGCGGCGGCAGAAAGCCGAGAAGAATGGAAACAAAAGTAAGAAATCCAAGGTTTGGTAGGACCCGGCTGAAAAAGGCTGCAGACAAGTTGAGAAGAAGGAAACAAAAGTAAGAAATCCAAGGCATTTGGTGGGACCAAAACTGAAGCAAACACAAGATGAGACCTCAAATGGCAAGGGAAAAAAAAAGAAAGGACCAAAGCCGGTTCTTAGATTGTCTTACAAGAGAACGGCAAAGGAAGGCTTTCATTTCATATCTGTGTTCCACGTTGAAGATATTCGTGTGTCACACAATTACGGGGCTAGGTGGCGGGCCATGCAATTCAAGAGTTGCTTGGACAATATCCAAGATGGCACAATTGTTTACGTAATTGATTTTCTTTGAGATTACTGACATCAAAATACAAAGGGAGGTTCAAAGCCAACATTGGCACAATGACCAAATAACAATTCTCGTCCACATCATTATAGGATGGACGGCTGACTCTACGGGATCGAAAAGCTATTGAAGGAAACCCATTTTTACTTGAGTGATGACAAGATTCATGACACTCTTTTTTGTGCAACACCGTCTTAGAAAGCACAATTCATGGCTAGTATCAAATGGTGTAGAATTCTCCGGGCATATAGTTTGGTCGATGGTTGTTCTAGCCAATTCAAATCTGCGGAGACCATTCTATTTCCCACCAAGATATCACCACGAGCTAGGGAAGGAAATAATATGGAATTTCTTTAGGACAGCCCATGGTAGGGGAGAGCACGATGGGCAGGGGGGCAGTCCTCAAAGGGGCATTCACTAGAGAGCGACTCAAGTATGATGGAGTGAGATTTAGGGGTGCTTCTTTGATGCACCGTGAATTCGCTATGAGTTGGAATGAAGGTGCCAAAGAACGGGGACATCAAGAGGTAATATGCCTTCATCTGCATTCATCCGCTTTTAACGCGTGCTTTCATCCGCTTCTACAAAGTGCTTTTATCCGCTTTTATCCGCGTGGTAATGTCAGAATGTGCCTCAGTCTTGGATGTGAACCGCAATAGTTGTTGCCGGGCTTTTTTGCGTGCACTTTTGGTTCATTGGAAAGGATGATGTTGATAGGATGGAACCGGGCTGGGGCGTGCCGGTGGTAGAAGGGGACGAAGGAAATACACAAAGATCGGGACATACTTGGCCAAATCAAGCACAAGGGTGGCTCATAGAGGTTTAAGTTGTTTTTCGTGGTAACTTGTTTGAAAGGAAACCGGTCATCTTGTGTGAACAAGCAGAGGTTAAAGAATTGGAAATATGTTACTCTAAAGCCGGAAAAGTCTTTGGTGAAGATGCGAAAGGCTAAATCGATGAGGCATTTTTGAAGGTGATGGAGAATGGCTTAGTGGAAACATAGAGGAAGGTGATAATAACTTTGTTGTGGCCCAGGAGGGAAATCGGAGAATGCAGATTTCTATGTGGTCAAATGTGTTAAGCGAGGCATATCCTTGATGTAATTGTCAAGGATAGCCGGGTCGAACCTTCAATGTCGATGAACATGTGTTGCTGGTTTGTACTATCTTTGTCGGCCCGATGGTACTTGGGAGCTACTTGAAGACAAAGGTCGACCTTCGATCTGATCATCATTATCAGCCATCAAGTTTGAGATGAATCAGATTCACGGCACTATGATTTTCCCTTGATCGGACTACTCACGGATGATCCTTGACAGTCTGCCATATGAAGGTTGAATATGCTTTGACCTAGTTGTTTTATCATTTTAACAGGTCTGTAGTTACTTGTGTCATTTGAGACATCTTACAAGATCACTCAATACTCAAGATATAACACAAAGTAATCTGCATATATTACAAAAAAGTAGTGTACAATGGTTACTTCATAAGTCATCGAAGTCCTCAAATCTATGCTCGTCGCCAGGAAGGGTGCCCAGCAGCTGCCTTTGTACTTCAATAGGAGCATTGAGGATATAGTAGGCTGAGACAAGGTAGTTGTTGAGACAGTAATCCAGCACTGCAACTGTCTCCGGGGCCAACCATGCATCAGTGAAATCAATTTGTGAGATCGTTTCCTGTACTGTATGAGAGGCCAAGTATTCCAAAGCCGGACACACAAACTTCTGCAAAAAATTGTCCTCTTCTTGCCCCTTGAAAGGCATAACAGGAACGGTTGTGTGTGCAGGGTTTAGAAACCCTTTGTGCTTGTTTGTCATCAACCAAGAAAATCATACCATGATATTGAGGAAAATCCTCAAGAACAACCTTCAACTCCTTGAAAAATAGTTGCTTTTACGTCTTTGGTTGGATGCTCGCATGCATAGCAATGCTCTTGACCATATATCTTCAAGAATGCAGTCGCGGATCGGGGAACAATGCATCCACCATATCCCTTGTATTCGAAGTAGAGAAGCACTCCAAATCACAACATCAAACCTCTGCGATTGCCCTCCACAAACTCATGATACCGGGTGCGCAAATGAGGTACTTACTTGCGTTTCTTTTACAACATGGTTCGTTTGTGGTGGATGCAAGATTTTTTGATTCATTCTCCCTCTGTTGTAATGCGTGCGAAGACACCATTTATGTCAAGCACCATGCACTTCCGTGCGGGTGTCCATCCCTCGGCGTTTGCAACCACCTGTCGATGGGCTGGCCGTGCATCGTGCTTGTGCATCTTTAACTGTCTTTGGGAAGTGCTATCCGGATGTCTTTGGAAGTTCTTTGCGACCGCTAGACTCGGTTTATCTTTGCTACGGGTGATGGAGAGGCCGATAGCCATAGCTAGATACATCCTTACTAGTATCTCCCTGTCCCCAATGTATGGGTGTTTCTGGCTATCGATAACCCGTACCAAGTGGTGGCTTAGGGTCCTTGGTCTCTGCAAAATCAAAAGTGGTGCTACAATTACCAACCAAAACCGGCGGGACATTATGCCAAGTGAAATAAGACAAGTAAAATAACCGCTTGAACTTAAATATTGGATTGCACCTTTTATATGTAAGAGTTTGTTTTGCACTTTGGTTTCTTCATTATCCATGCGGGTTCTCTCACTATCTTCAGCCTCAGATTGATAAGCACCACTTGTGTTTGCCTTCTCCTTCTGCATGCAAATGCATATTGATCCCTAGGTTGAAACTCGAAACAAATTTTACAAGGACACAATGGGGGAAAAAACATATATTATGGTATTACACAAAAACCTTTTAACTGATCGTTTTGCCAAGTCTTGTGCAAACAAAATTGGCCTCAAACGAAAGTACATATAAATTACATTAGGCAATTTTGTTTTTTTTCCTAGTGCCACGTCTATAGGCACGTCCTCATCAACCGAATCATCTGACTCACCCTCACTCTCGGGCTCCAGGGCCTTTTGGGTCCTGGACCTTGTGAGCCTTGTGATTCGGCTCACAACCTTGTTCACCTGCTTATCCACTATATTCGGGTCTTCAACATCCTTGTCTGCCCCTGCATCAACAGTGTTAGAGGAGGCCTTTGTAGAGGTTGCTGCAGAATTTGGAACTATATTGTATTTCTCAGCATCGTCAGAACTACTGGAATCTGCTTTGGACCGTGTTGGTGTCTTTAGCACAGTGCTTTCGTGTGCCGCAATGTGTTTCTTGCTTGCCTACGTTGTTCGTTCGTCTCTGGGCGCTTCTAATGTACCCACGGGGAAACAAACGTGTACCTTTTTGGCTGTTCTTGCTTGTGGAGTTCGAGTCCTTGTAGACTTGTGTCCGGGGGTCCTTTTACTAAGAGGTGTTTTGACATGCTTCCTTTTCCTGTTGATATCTGGAGTTGTAGCTACCACCTCATCTAGGTCAATTGTCTCCACTATTTGTTTGTGTGCTGCCCCAGCATGTAAGGGTTCCTGCTTGACTGTCTTCCCCAATTCCTCCACTAAGCCCTGCTTTGGAACTTTTTCGAGCATTGCAAGGCGCGGTGTGTCTTCTCCATAAGCAAACTCGGGCGGTGACATGATATCGTGGCCACATTTCAGACTTCGGACTTAGGGTGTAATCATCCTGGAATGCCGACCGCATGTGGAGCATCGCTCCTCATCTCCAATTGGCAACTGAATGTCACGGGATAGATGCTCACAAAGGTGGCCAGCTCTCCTTGTAAGTTCCCTAAGCCCTGTTGAGATTCGTAAATCTTTGCTTGGCTTTTGCAAGTTGCACTTCAAGGTGTTTGCAACCTCGGCAGCTATAGTGGCCACCTGTTGAACTATCCCTCATCTATTGGGCCACCCCCATTTCAACAAGGGCTTTGAGCATGTACTACGCCATGTCTTTTTCTCTCTCCAAGCTTCAAGTAGCTCAGCAGAGGCACCAAAGCATCGGGACCTGTGGATCGCTTGAAGGCGTGAGATGTTGTCTTTAATTTTACGCAATTTCTCTTACGAAGCCAAGAAGCTCCCTTAGCACGGGGATGGACAACTAGCTCCTTCTTGGAGACTAAATCAACTGCTTGCGTGTCTAGGGTTTCGCAAATCTTTGCATAGGACTTCGTGTGATATGTTCTCCCCATAAGCATTGTGTAATTTGTTGGGCACAGTGCAAAGCTCTAATGGACGGCCACCCTTCTAATTTAATACCGGTGCCTCAAACCGCCTTTTCGCTATGCTTTCGGTCGCGTGGTTTTCTTTGAGATTTGCGGCCTCGCCACGCTTCTTGCCGGAGCCTTTGCTTGCGGTTCACTTTTAACCTTCTTCTTTGTAGGCTCTACTCTTTTTTGCCGCAACCGCTGCCCAATTAACCTTGAACTTCGTGGATCCCGCTTTGCTCGAGGCGGTTATTGAATGCAAATAGGTATGATAATCGTCTTTTCTAACTTCTCGTTTCTTCAACCCGTCCGGGTATATTTTTGCTTTCGAAGCTCTATTAGAGCTTCTTCGTGCTCGCCTCACCTTGTCAATGGAAGTTTTGCCGGGGAATGACCCCGTTGGTATCCCAAACTTCATTGTACTCTGCTTAAATGAGGTGCATTGAAATTGAGAGGGATGAACGCCCTCGTTTGGCTCCACCGTGATACGCATGGAAGTCTTCTTCGGTTCGGCAATCAGCCAGGTCCGGTCTTAAGGGAACGTTTCTTCGGCCGGAAGAATGCAAGAAAATCGAATTAACCGGGGTTGAACCCTAAACCCATTGAAATTTTGTTTTGTTGCTTTTTGCTTACCGGGATAATGGGTTCCGTTGGAATTATCTTGCTTGGCGGGCGGATCAATCACCTTCTTTACCATGGTTGATCTGTTTGTATAAAGTGGAAATCCGAAAGCGCAAATTCGCGGGTTGCTTGGCCGGAGTAGAGAAAGTTGGGGAATAGAGATTTGGAAAAACACAAATTCGAAAGTTCGTTCGTTTGTCTAGTGGTTCCAGATTGCAGGGGTCGCTTTCATTACTGGGGGCGGCAAACAGGTAATGATTGTATAAGCGGGTGCCGGCTAGGCGAATAATAGATTCGCAGAATATAGGTGGTACTATATAGGTGAAGGGTGGGAAAAAAATGTATGACGGGTGGGAAAAAATGTATTTTGGGTGCTGGTGCTGGTGCTGGGGTCGCGTTTTTTTGCTACCCACCAGCATACTTTCACCCATTGATTAAAGTAGTCTTATTAGGACATTGAGTTATTTTGGTAGAGGTTCAAGCCCTCGTATTTCATATTCTAAAATCTTAGGTAAAGCCATATAGAGGTTCGATATTCCCTCAAAACCTTAGGCGAAATCGTATTTCATATTTCAAAATCATGGGTGCCTCCAATCATAAATGACTATAAGCAAAACGAGAGGTGCCGAGAGGCTTCAACGTACGATCTGGGTCGTAGGGTGCCTCCAATCATAAATGACTATAAGCAAAACGAGAGGTGCCGAGAGGCTTCAACGTACGATCTGGGTCGTAGGATCAGCGAATCCGACAACTGTGGTAGTCCAAGGTGCACCTCATTTAGAATATGTAGCAAAATAACAGGGGGTTCCAGGGGGATTTGATATGGATGTAAAAATAACAATTCCTAAAACCATAGACCATATATCCCTAAAACAATTGAATGAGTTGTTATAAAAAAAAAAAAACATAGATTCAAAAAAAAAAATAATCGCATTAACTCACTAGTTACATTAGTTAAAGTAGTCTTATTAGGACATTGAGTTATTTTGGTAGAGGTTCAAGTCCCCAATCTTAGGCAAAGCCGTATAGAGGTTTGATATTCCCTCAAAACCTTAGACGAAATCGTATTTTATATTTCAAAATCATAGGCGCCTCCAATCATAAATGACTATAATAACAGGGGGTTCCAAGGGGATTTGATATGGATGTAAAAATAACAATTCCTAAAATCATAGACCATATATCCCTCAAACAATTGAATGGGCTGTTATAAAAAAAAAAACATAGATTCAAAATAAAAAATAATCACATTAACTCACTAGTTACATTGATTAAAGTAGTCTTATTAGGACATTGAGTTATTTTGGTAGAGGTTCAAGTCCGCGTATTTTATATTCTAAAATCTTAGGCAAAGCCGTATAGAGGTTCAATATTCCGTCAAAACCTTAGGCGAAATCGTATTTCATATTTCAAAATCATAGGTGCCTCCAATCATACATGATTATAAACGAAACGAGAGGTGCCCAGAGGCCCCAGCATACGATCTGGGTCATAGGATCGACGAATCCGACGACTGTGGTACTCCAGGGTGCACCTCGTTTAGAATATGTAGGGGTTCCAGGGGGATTTGATATGGATGTAAAAATAAGAATTCCTGAAACCATAGACTATATATCCCTAGAACAATTGAATGGGTTGTTATAAAAAAAAAAAACATAGATTCAAAGTAAAAAATAATCATATTAACTCATTGGGTACATTGGTTAAAGTAGCCTTATTAGGACATTGAGTTATTTTGGTAGAGGTTCAAGCCCTCGTATTTCATATTTTGAAAAGCCGTATAGAGGTTCGATATTCCCTCAAAACCTTAGGCAAAATCGTATTTCATATTTCAAAATCATGGGCGCCTCCAATCATAAATGACTATAAGCAAAACAAGAGGTGCCCGGAGGCTCCAACATACGATCTGGTTCGTAGGATCGACGAATCCGACGACTGTGGTACTCCAGGGTGTACCTCGTTTAGAATATATAGGGGTTCCAGGGGGATTTGATATGGATGTAAAAATAAGAATTCCTTAAACCATAGACCATATATCTCTAGAACAATTGAATGGGTTGTTATAAAAAAATAAAAATAAAAATAAAAATAATAATACTGAACTAGCATACGCTAGACCAACATCTACCTCGGTCAATCCCTTGGCAGTATTATCATCCTACATCTAAACTGAGCAAGTCAGTCTAGATTAGTACCTCTTTTCCCAAAGCCTAAGTAATTTAACATGAAGACCATTATTTACTAACCAAAAGTCATAAGAATTAAATCATTTGCTACAACATCAACTTGAGCAATTACAAAGATTATGAACTCTATGTTCTAATGCTCAAAAATAAAGTCTAAAACTTGGCTTGAGCAAGCACAACTGTTAAACTATTCAAATAGAAATACAACTGAAAAGATGGGCATAAAAATAACCCTTGTACTTATCAATGTAAAGGCCTAGCAACCTTAAGTGTTGGACTAGTAAAACTCCACGGTTCATGGCTAAAAAATTCCAGAAACCTTTATCATTTATCGCTCCTTTGCCAACATCTCCATTTCCATATTCCATTCTCTTTCAAGCTAAATAGAATAGAATAGAATTGTTTTTATCGTCCACGGAGACCAATCGGCCTATGGGACCCAATACAAAAAGCGCAGCAGTCACATTACTGCCCGGATTAAAAAACCCCCGCCCCGAAGGGTTTTCGAGGGAACCCTGAAAAGCAAAAAAGACACAATAGGAGGAGAGAGCCCGTACCTGCAGCCAATCAATACACAATTAGCGTGAAAACGGTAAAAGTGCAAGGGCCAAAAGGTACATTGGGTCTCTCAGTTTATCACTGATCACCAATTGTATCCTTTTGCCCTGAATAAACCTTAACGAGAAAGATGTGGTATAGAATAACTGAAGGCTAAATTTTTAAAGAGAATACAACAGCATCTTAACTGTATCATCATGAATATAAATGCCTGAAGTAAAGTTTTTAGATGCAACTGCCATTTATTGAAAGCAAAGCAATTAATCTGCTGCTTAGTCTAAGCTCAACAAAATGTTATGTCATTAATTCAGAACTAAGCCCGGACTTAATCTGTTGCTTGATGATGTTGCTTTATACATGCATGAGTCATACACGAAGCTTGTTTTAACCAGAAATTCACAGCTTACAAACCTGGATTTGAAGCTCCTTTCACCAATATATGGCAGAAAAGATTCATTGGTTGTTTTGGAGGAGGATGCTTCCACATAGATACATAGGCAGAGAGGCCCTGCATTGCTTCTAATAGATCTTTCCGGTAGACAAGCTTCCCCGGAAGCCCCATCCACCACACTACATCAAGCTCTTACAACCGGGTATTGCATCTGAATGCCCTCAGAATAAAGCAAGCTTCGATATTATGCATCCATGGTTTTCAAGACACATGCTGAAATACCTATGCAGAGCAATCGGGACCCTATCCATAGCACTGTAAATATAGAGAATCATGCTTGCAGCAAGTTCTTTTTGTACAAAGACCCGATTCCCACTCTATCTATGGCGCCTCTGTTTATGGCGCAGCTCAGCTTATGGCACCGTCAAAATGATGGAATATTAGGGCTTCTGAAAACCTTAGACTTTTGAACCATTAGGCAAAAAATCCCATGAACATTTACCTTTGTCATTACCTTAAACTTAGGCTTTCGAACCATAAGGGAAAAAATCCTCCAAGCTTTGTCTTTACCTCCTTTACTTTATTGTTGCAAACAATATTTAGCCCACTAGCATGTGGCATTTGATCACGTACCAAAAGATAGAGCAATATATCTTAGAGTTTACCTCGTATTGAGCAAATGAGCACTTTAGCAAGATCCATACGCTATGATAAAAGTGACATGAAGCATATTTGCATGTTGAGCACCGCATGTCCAACATGCCTTTAAGCCAAATGCATGCATAAAATAAAATAGAAAGCTTATAAGCTTTATGCTTATCAAATGGGAATTTAATATTCATGTAAAGCACCTTGTGCAATATTGGAGATCTTCTATATTGGAGATCTTTTAATATTTGGTGATGGGGCCTAGTCCCCAGGTTTTAGATGGGCTGTTGCCCTTGCATTTGTCGTCCCATAACCCGTTGGGTTCACGTGGACGTAAAAATTTCTTATCTTATCTTATCTTATCTAGGTTTAAGCCAACGTTTCTTGGAGATGTGTGCTTCGGCAATGTTAGGTAGTCCATAACTAGACACTATTGCCTATCAAGGCAAAGAAATCATAGGATTCATATCAAACTCAAGTTTAAGTTAGAATGGTCCCTAGAAACTATTTGATAAAACACACATCTCATAACCAAATCCATTTGTAATATCCAAGAAGATCACTAGATTTCTGAGGAAATATATCTCATATATATATCTGAGGAAATACCTTCATTTCTGAGGAAATATATCTCATATGAAGATCAAGTGTTCTAGTGTAGGAGAGATCTCTGGATCACTATTCACTGTCCAAGCAAAATTTCTTAACTGAAGCAAAATAGCTTAATTAATTTAAAAAAAAAAACCTTAAGTCCATGACTTTATACCCCTGATACAATCAAGTACTTTAGAGTACAATTTGCAGTCCTATCGGGTTGCAGGTGACTTTCTTCAAGGCCATGGTCATGTTTTCGTTAATATCATTTTGGTCAAATGTATACACTTGTAACTTACTGTTCTATTAACTCAGAAATTTCTCTAAAAGCTTCCAAAGATTTCTATTATCTTTAATATCTCATACATAGTGAAAACATTACAATAAAGAAATATGTAATTATATTGCCTTCAACAAGGCCACAATTCTTTTGGAAAGATCTTACTTCATAATGAAGGTACAATAACCATGTCCAAAAATAGTTGCAGCTTGATCATCCATTATGCTAAAGAATCATCAAAGCAAAAGAGCAAGAAACTCGGTAACACTGCGCGGTGAAACCAGAGGATGTTAGCCGAGTAGGTAAAAGCCTAAGTCACTACGGGTAAGCTATAAGTTTCTTGGGTTATCCCCTTCACTTTTGCCCGATGCGGGTTGTAAGACTGCTGTTTATGCAGAAATTTCTAAACCTTTTATGTTCGATTAATTGGGTGATCCGGTCTTCTCGGTGTACTTCCTGCTGCCATCCCTTTTTATAAAATAAAACCACTTACCTTGGCTGGTCTGGTAGCAGATTAAAAATGTGGTAAGACTGTATGCATCATGCTCTATATTAACAATGAAGCCAGCAGTCCTTCCTAAGCCAGATTAGTCTCCATCAAGTGTTTAGACTGGATTATAATTTCATATGTATTCTTTCTTGTCTTTTAAACCTCCGGTGTTTATTTAAGGTGTTTCAGATTTTAAAACCCAATACATTAGATCTTTCCTTCTAATATATGGCGTCCATGAACATATGCAAATGCTGATTTCAATGATCCTTCATATGTCGATCAGTCTTCCCAAAGTGTTAAATCGGATCATAATTTCATTTATATTCTTTCTTTAACATCAAATGTTCTTTAGCATGTATCGACTTTTAGATCCATAATATTAGATCCCTTACATTAGATCTTACTCATGACATTCATAGACTCATGCATATGCAGATTTCATCATAAAACTTTGTAGATCTATAATGAGAATTCTAAATAGAGAATTTAAACTAGTTAAGAAACCTGGTGGTCTTGAGGAATTGCTGAATAGCTTGTATGTCGAATCTGCTCATTTGCTGCTCCCTTGATCACTGGATCATGCTGAGCTTCACTTTGCAGAGTATCCTCAATGCCAATGCTCAGAACTTCTTCATTCTCCTTGCCTTTCTGTACAAGGACATCTTTAGCTTCCTGCTCAGTGTTGGCAGCTTCCTTATTTCCCCTAGTGGTGCATTCTGCCATCCACCAGAGGTTCTTGCTACCTTGTGGAAATCAAATAACTTCTTTCTTTTGGATGCATTCTTCATCTCAGCCTCAATCTTCCTTCTGGTTGCCATGTTCAAATCCCCCTTTTTTTCTGCCCATAAGCAAATCTGGCCTGAGCCAGATCCGGCTTGCTATGGGGACTCTGCCAGTGTAGCGATTTCTAAAGCCTGAGCAGTTAAATACATAGATAGGGTCGTTACCTGTCCTTAATACCGTCTGGTCCATTAGGGACTTGAGGTTTTTTCCAGCTATTCTTGGAACCGTTTGTAAGAACTTGGTGGTCGGATCCGTCATGTGCTTTTCCGTCCATTCATGGACGGAACCATAACTTGTAACCTAAAGCCCACTGTCACGTTAGTTTTATCCAATGGCTTAATTATTTTTTCGCATAATATTTACATATGTATTTCTTGTACTCATCCTTCTCATTTGAGTAGGAACAATATATCCTCATATGTTATGAGTCCCAGGACATTTAACAAGTCACCACATGTAATTTAATCATTAATAAAAAAACCCTACCTCCTTCCGTAGTGGGGGTGGCCTTTGTAGTTATTGTACAGTTACAACAAGGGATGCAGGGCCTTGTTGTAACACAAAGGCCCTGCCCTCCCTATTTCTCCAATCCAATTGAGATTGAATCTGCAACTAATTCCTATTGTAACAATCCACTAGTAAGTAGCAAAATCAGTTTAAATTTACTTACAGAATATTTTTCAAAGTTTCGATCATGTCTTTTATGTTGTAGAGTACTCCAGGAAACTGGTCATTTTGGAGCGAGTACAATACTAGTCTTGTATCATTTTCGTGAAATGCTTGTATCAGCCCAGCAATATCTGTTGCAGCCTTAACATGGCATGAATGTGAATATACGTAGGGTAGTAACTGTGAGATGATGACTTTCATAGCTTGCTTGTATGGTCTGCAGCTGTCAGCCTTAATAAATTTGTTGACATGAAATGGCAGCTTGTTTCTCTTGTCATATCTACACATTGTGAATGTGCCTCTTTCCTGATCTGTGACTTGAATGGTGATATTCATGTAATTGATCTTGTAGCCGATGGCATCAGATTTATTCTGGACTACTTCTGTATAAGTGGTTTCATCTTTAATGCCAATAAACTCCATATTATATATTGTAATGTCGGATTTAGCATCGAAGAACTCTTTGACATTGCCTCCATTCACAATTTTGAGGTCATCAATATATCTGCTTGTGTATTGGAACCTTTTAATATCCTCATATCTGCCTCTATCAGCAAGTTTTAGTATAAATTTAAGCTCATGCCATGCCAGGTATAAATTACACCAGGAAGGGCTGCATGAAAATCCCATTGGGATGCCCTTTCTTTGCCTATAAATTTGTTTACCCACCCTTAGATAGCAGTTGGACAGTAACCACTCATTCATTTGTTTAAAAGTACTTTTTTCCATCATACTCCAACATGTCTTTTGGAGGTTCTTCTTGATATTCTGTTCCCATTTGACAATATATCCTCCATCCTTGATTCTGTACATTAGGTAAAACATATGTTTTTCAGACACCATGTATTCCCATACCAGGTCTGCCACTTTATTTATTATCTCCACTAATCCATCCTCTCCTTCGAGGGGAATTGTCTCATAACAATGTGTTATATCTGCTGCAAATACATTGTAAATCCTTTGTGGTAAGTTTAGTACCATGTCATATGAAGAGTCAATAATCCAAGATGCATTAACTTTGAAATGTCTAAACATTCTGATTTTGGCAGTAATTTTAAAGCATAGAAGGGGCCAAGTTTCCAAGAAACTATTAAGAATGGATGTACTTACATCAGCCAGTTCAGAAAAAATTGAATCATGTGCGTTGGTGAGCCATCTATACTCATGCTTGTGTGCTTTGTAACTTGCCATGAGATATGGTAATCTGTTTTGTGTCTCTGTATCAGAGTTGAGAAGTCTTTGGGTCTGTTTCTTGGTCATTTCAGCAACCTCATTAGGTACAAAAGTTGTACTTTCAAAATCTGGACAGTTCAGTCTTTCTTGTGCTTTTTCAAAAATGTGTTTCTGGCAGATGAAGACCGGATTATTGCTTGCTTTGTCCAAGCCAAAAATGTATAGATTAGCTACGAGCCATTCCATGTTTTTTCTGACACTGGGGTCATCCCATAGAAACCTTTTTCCTTTCAGATTTTTCCTGAATTCTACTATCTCCATGTGGGCATACTGCATTAACATGTCACTTATTTGTTGTATATCTTCACCTGTTAGGTCAATGAGATCATATTGATGTACCAGAAAGAATTGTCTGCATGTTATTTCAAATTCTTCCATGAACAGTTGTACACTGAAGCCACAGTCTGGTATATGATTAAGCCCTTTTTCAAAGGCTTTTCTTAGCTTGTTGTTATGAACAATTGCTAGATCAGTGGTCCTGACATGTCCAATGTCTTGATCAATGAATGCCTTCAAGTTAGGATTGGAGCAAGGGCACCTGTTGTTGTTTGCCTCAGCAAATATGGAAAAGTTTTGTACACTGTCTGTTTTAATTGATCAAGATATTTCCATTGTCAAGTAACTCATTTCCCTTATCTTGTAAGGTCTCAGATAATACTAGGCTAAAGATATTTCTGATCTCAAATCTTTCCAAGCATTTGGACAGGAATTTAAAGTGGACAATCCGTTTGTCCTTCTTTTCCTTGTTATTGACCAAATGTTTCAGCAAATTGATATCTCTTGTGATGATTCTTGTCATGGGTTTAATCACCTACAAGTATAATGAACATTAGTATGGATTATCACTGATTTTCATCGCTAAGACAAAGTATAACAGTATGTAATATCACTGATTTTCATTAATATGAAAAAGTATAACAGGATCTTTATGAAATACTTATAAAGTATGAGACAAAATGTGTCTAGAGTATCTAGACATACATGTAAACATGCTATGATTTTTAAGTATCACATGGGGAATCCTCAACAATGTCCAGATTCTCAGGTGTGCTCTCATCCAGATGGATAATTTTATCTTTTTCTGGTTCAGTCTGTTTGATGTTCTTGTTCTCACTCTTTGTGACTTTTGTACCATCCTTTGCAAGTGCAGGGTCAATTGTCAGACGAGGTGGCATCCATTGTGTGCCTTTGGCCATCTTGTTGAGTTGCTGATTTTTACCAAACAGAGGCTTCTTAGAGATGCCCTTGTAGTTGCTGTTTGCATTAGCCTTCAAAAATGATATTGGTTTGACGCTTTTTTCCACAATGTCTGCCATCCGATTGTTCCCAAATTTCACCTTGAGGCTGGCAGTAGGATTCTGTGCCATAGTCAGTGTCATTTCAATCATGATCTTCCTTACTTCAAGGTAGGAGACATATGCGATGACTGCTGGCTTCAGTACTTTGTTGAGTAATTTAGTGATGTTTACCATTCTCATGATGGGAGAAGAACCCAAATTTAGTGCTTCCATGGTTAAGAATGAACCACATTCCCTGGTCAAACCATATGATGCCACAATGGCAAGGTGAATTTTTATTTTTCGAACATGGACATGTGAAATATGGGCAATGGGTGCGCCATACACGTTTCAGATAAAAATGATCCCTTGTTTCATTGGGATATGCCATGTGTCCTTTTTGCCCAATCTGTATCCCATTATTTCTGATGCAGATCTGATCAAAAGTGGTCATGTCAAAAGGTACATCTACAACAGTCAACTTGAAGGTTTTTTCAAGTTTTGTGGCTGCAATTTTAGCTGTGTCAATTTCTTCCTTGGTAATACCAGCAAATGCTATCCAGGTATCCAAGTCAAGAGGGGCATATGCACCAAAATTTTGGCTTCTCCACAAAGCGTGAGAATATCCAGCTCCAAGGCATTCAACCATTTGCTCAGTTATAATAGGAAAACAGGAAGAATTACCAAGAGTGAGGTTGGGTAATTCTTCGAATGATGTTGTGGAGTTGTCTTCTTCCCCTACATGGGTGCTATCACCTTTACTGATGTCACTATTAGTGGATTGATAATCAAACTCAGAAAGGTCCAGATCTGAAAAGAGACATTCTTGATTAACTTCAATCATAGTATTGGGACTGCTTTTGGTGCTTTTGTCTTCAACTTCAAATGTAAGGAAGGAAGGAAGGAAGTTACTTTTATCGTCCACGGAGACCAATCGGTCTATGGGACCCAATACAAAAACGCAGCAAGCGGATTACTGCCCGGATTAAAAAACCCCCGCCCCGAAGGGTTTTCGAGGGAAAAACCGTGGCAGCAATCAGCCTGCTGACAAACTGTGCTAATCATATAAAATGCAGAAACATCCCAATATATACAGTCATGCACCACCCCCGTAGTGCCTAGTCAGCGGACAGCCAGACGGGGGCAAAGGTGACCTCGCAGGTCCAGTACCTCCTGGATGTATGACCCGGTGGCACGTCACCGCGGTGTGTTCATCGGCAAATGCAAGGGCACGCCCGGGCCATTACTAAGGGAGGCGTGTCGGCGGTCGACCGAGCGCCGGGCAACTCGGAAAGTGTGAGACTCATCCTCAACGGCACCGGCTTTTGGAGTAAAGCCCGGCCAGAGCTCTGTCCCCTGGCGGGGCTCCCAATCCACCGCCCGTCTCGATCGCGAAGATGGTGGGCACCGTGCCCGAATGGAGGCAATGAGCTGCGCTTTTTCGGGGGCATTTGGGAACGCAGGTAGAGGCTGTGGGCCCGGGCTAACACGGGGTTGATGTGCTCCTTGTAATGGGCCATTTTGACCTGCTCTAGAGCAATGGGGTCCCGAGCTTGCCAAGGAAACAAGCATCTAGGTACTCCGCCAGTCGCCACGACGGCCCATTGCGCCCGGTGTTTATGCGCATCATCGTGCTCCCGCGTTCCATCTGGCGAACCAGCGATCTCTCTTACCCCTCCAGCGGGCCCTAAGCATTGCGGACTCTCATGGCCCACGGTGTAAAGCCGGTCGCGGGGCCGAGCATCACCATAGTAACCACTTTCGAAAATAGGCGATGTGTCTATCAAGGGCTGCCGGCTGAAAAAAAGAATCGATTTCTGCGTGAGAATCTGATAGGGGTGAAGGTTTCACCCAAAGTGCGTGCCAAAATGTATACGCACCTGCTCCAAAGTCATTCCAGGTCGTCAAAGGGCGGCCGGGCTAAACTCGACCCGTCTGAAGAAGGCCGGGCTCGACCGGTGCGAGGAGCAGAGATGTTGATGGCCCCAATCATATAGCTACGCACGGTGGCTGTTGTTACGCATTGCATAAAAGCGCTTTCCGGCTTTGTCACCATAGCCGGATAGGCGCTCTCCCAGGCGAGGAGGGAACTCCACCCTAGGTACTTGTAGGTGGGCGTGGCGCCCACGAGCCGCCCCCCGATATGTGAGTCACGGGAGAGGCATGGGGTGGCGTGAAGGATATGAGAACCACCCGGGTCTTGGCGGATTGACGCGCATGCAGAGCGACAAAATGTGTCTAGGGCATCCAGGTGAGACTGCATATCTTCTGGGGTGTGGGCCAGCAGGCCAACATCGTCCGCATAGATGAGCTGGCGGATGACCTGGTGCAAAAGATGTATGCCATCCCCCCCATGCTCAGTAAGCCAGGGCTCTAACTGATCAATGTAGAGGCCAAAAAGTGTCGGCGAGAGGGGGCAACCCTGCCGGACCCCGATACTACTGGTAAATGCTTGGCCCGCCGGCGCATCCCGCCAAAAACAACTCTCATACAACCCGCCAGTATATGGCATTACGCACGCGCAAAGCGGAAGCTCCAGTTGACGCAGTCTAGCCCACAACTTTTCCCGGGGGACCGTATCAAAAGCCTTTGCGAAGTCCACAAAGCAGCAATACAAGTCCAGCCGGTGATTCCGGCTGTCTTCAATCAGTGCCCGCAGCGTAAAGATATGGTCAATCGTTGAGTGGCGGGGTCGAAAGCCCGCTCGCGGTGAGGGGCTTCGCACATCCGCGCCCGCCCGCCGGTCAAGCGCCTTCGAGAATGCCGCCCAGCGGTTGGCAAATATCGAATCGACCATGATCGTCCGGTGAATTGGCGGACGGTGTGGGTCGCCAGCTTTGTGAATGGGAACAACCTCGCTTTGTGGTCCATTGTCGGGGAAATCCTCCCGCAATGCTGTTGAAGCGGGGTAGTGAGGACCGGCACAAGCGGCTGCCACGCCTAACTTGAGTAACTTCCTACCAAGATACCATCGAGGTCAGCTGCCTTCCCATTAGCTAGCCGTTGCAGGCCCTCCTCAACATCCTCATCCACGAGAACCAATGGGGGGCCATCCTGTGGGGGTATGGGCGTACGCGTCCCTGGCGGGTCATAGAGCTGCTGCAAGTACTGTTCCCACTGCCCGGGTGTGATGGGGAATGATATCATTGACCTTTTCAAGAATAGATAGGCCAGTAACAAATATTCGGGCTGTTTCATCCTCAAGGCATGTTCTCTTGTAGAGAATGGTGCCAATATCCTTGTATATAGCATTGATGTACTCCTTGCATTTGTTATACTCTTTTTTTTTTTAATTGAAGTCGGTATATGTATATTAAAGTATAAGTAAAGAAAAGTACATGGAAAAAACTTTTTACAGGGAAGTTTAACCCGAAAAAAGATAGGAGGGCAAGAATCCCTCCTATCTATTAAAAGTCAAGAACTATTTGAGGAATATAGAAAGCTATAAGTCTATAAATAGTTACTGTGTAGGATATTTTTATGCATCCGATAAGGGTTCTCTGTTTAGAAGCTCGATCTCAGGTTTAGATTAGTAACTTTCCTTCCTTTTCCTCTGACCTCTGTCTTTGAGGGTACGAGAACATACAGGGCGATTACCCTCGCTTTGGCTACATTGTATCTCCCCTTTGCATCTTTGGCTTTCGGATCAACTCCCGTCGATATTGTAATTTTGATCACGCGAAGTCGCACAAACAAGGTTCTTCATGATCAAGTGTCTTCTTGGGTGAGCCAAAGAGCTTGGTCCACTTCCTATTTGCCTCAGATTTATTTTCTTCCACTTAATTCTCCTCATCATCACGAACATTAATCCCGCATATAAAAGCCCATTAGTTTGATAGACTTTCAATAATCCGGTCAACATCATATTTGATCGCCTTATTATTCCCTCAGGGTTAATAATTTCATAGTTGAAGACAAATTCATTTCTCCTTTCCGGATCCTCCACGAAGGATGTAGACTCTCCAATCTGTTGGATTGATTTGGGAGAAAAAAATCCGAGGGAGCTAAAGAGAGAGAAGATTATCCCGGATAAGTCGAAGCTAGATCGAGAATCCATTACGCCCAAATGCATTTCTCGAATAAATGGTCCTCATCTTCACAATTGGCCATACATCGATGCAAATATCCGAAGTGCGCCATATGAAGTCGTGTGTCTTTTTGTTTGTGGCGATTATACGTGCGAGTTGCCACATGAAAGACTTGATTTTTAGGATAGATAGGGCTGGACCACATGAAGGTAAGATTCACGATACATCTGTCTTGGTGCATCAGCCATTTCCTATGAATGGTTATTTCTCGATCCCTCATGAGATACTTATAAGCCTTCCTGACTGTATAATTCAGCAACCCATTGTGATTCCAATTAATTCCATCAATGGACCAAGCACCATAAGTCAAAGTGGTACAAATGTTATTGTACAAAAGCTTACAGTCTTCTCCTTCATTAGCTAAAGGAGAGTCTTCAAATGGAATCAGCCCCTGGTCATTGAACATATCATGCACATAAATGATCCCTTTAAGGCTCCATTTCTTAACCTGATCAGGAAAATGACATGCTAAGCAAAGGTTCCCATTATTTGTGATCAAGGCCGGATTCGAGGAAGATGGTCCGATCCATCGATAAACCTTCCTTCCAAGTGTACATACTCCTAACTTGACTCCATGCTTTAATCCATTTCTTTAAAATACACGAGTAGAGTTAGGGACAAAGAAAAGGAAAATGAATAGAGTAAGGAAGATGCATTTTCATCTGTCTCCAGCCAAAGGGGTGGCACTTATTAATATAGTGTTGGATGATAATCAAGATGGGGTGTCTGATAAGGCTATAGGCAGCTTTATAGAAATACTTGGCCATAAGAGCTATCCCCTGCTTCTCTATGTTAATGACTCCTAGACCCCCATCTTTCTTTTTCTTGCAACACTCTGTCATGGACACAGGTGTCCAACATTTTCTGTTTTGACTGAAGAGATAAACCTACCAATTATACTCGAAGCTTAGGCGAGACTTTCTTGGGAGCAAGGATAAGAAGATTGGTAAACATGAGAGGCAGATATAACAAAATTAGCTATGATAGCCCTACCATTTTTAGAGAGATATTTAGAGTTCAGGCTATCAACTTTCCTTTGAAACTTATCAATTATACCCTCCCAGATATCAGAGGGGCTGCTCCTAATGGCAAAGGGAATACCAAGAATCTTCGACTTGAGAGTGGGGGGATCATACTTACAGTCCAGGAGGGCAGCTGTTTGCTCTCCCTTTACCTGATTTCTTGCCATCACCCTTGACTTGGTTCGATTGATCCTGCATCCCGAGGCAGCTCCAAATTCATCCAGTATAGTTTGAGTATTTAGAATTGACCTTTCATCCATAGAGACCATGAGAAAAGTATCGTCTGCAAAGTGTCCATTTAGTATTTGATCTGTAATATTGTTGTCAGGTAAAGATAGCCCTTGGATCGCATTAGTACTCTTGGCCTCCTCAAGTCTGCTATGCAAAGCTTCCATAACAATAAGAAATAAGAAAGGGGCAAGGGGACAGCCCTGCTTCACCCCCCTTTTAAGGGGGAAGAAGGGACTGCATTCACCATTGATAAGAATAGAGGACCGAGAATTATTCAAGATTGCATAAAAGATATTGATTACCTCCTCAGAGAATCCTAAAGCATTGCAGCAGTGCAGCAGAAAACTCCAACTCACCATATCGAAAGCCTTTGTAATGTCAAGCTTAATAAGGGCAATTTCTTGCCCATAATCCTTGGCCCAATTTAGACCAAGAATAGCAGTAATCACGTTATCTAAAATGTACCTGTTCTTTAAATATGCTGACTGAGAGGAGCTAATAATATCCTCAAGGACCGGCTTGAGTCTAGCAGCAATAGAACCTGAGATGATCTTATAGATCACATTAGAGAGAGAAATAGGTCTGTAGTCCGAAAAGCTGCTTGGCATATCATTCTTGGGAATAAGGGCAATGAGGCTAGTGTTAATTCTAGCATCAAGACACTTCTGCTTCTTGAACTCATTAGCTAAATTTGTGATACTGTCTCCCAGAATAGGCCATGCTTTCTTGAAGAACTCAGCCGGAAGACCATCTGGTCCAGGAGTCTTTCCATTCTCCATTTCTTTGACAGTATGATACAACTCAAGGTTACTAAAGCCCTTCTCCAGCTCCCTATTATGCTCATCAGTGACCTTTGCTTGGAGGTTGATAAAGTTCAGAATGGTGTCAGGATGACAATCATGATTGGTACCCATAACATTAGTGAAATGACCAGCAGCAGCCTTCTTGATATCCTCTTCATTAGAGATGAGATCATCTCCAGCCATAATCTCATAGATATGGTTCTTCTTTGCCCTTCCCTTAGCTTTAATGAAAAAAAATTTGGAGTTACACCTCTCATCCTCCTTAATTTCCCTAATTTTAGCTTTGAGTCTCCATCCTCTGGCAATTCTGATCTCCTCCTTCTCAATTTCCTTCCTAATTTGCTCCTGCTGATCCCCTGAGGCATGAGGAAGAAGATCCCTAAGATTTTTAAGATTGATCATCTTTTGATAATGAATTTCCTTCCCCCATTCCTTTAACCAATTTTTAATAGCCTTGGAGACCCTTATCCACCAATCCATCCAGCCAGAGCTGCCCAAGGGTTTAGGGTACCTGTCTAACAGCTCCTGGAGCTTACCCATGAAGTCAGTATGATCAAGAAGAGTTGTGTTTAACTTAAAGTAAGTTTTTCTTTTCCTGCTTTGGTCCTGAGCCGAGATGATAATTTTCTGAGGGAAATGATCCGACAGGGTATAACCTTTCATGTTCTCCACTCTGTTACTATTGTTCCAGAGATTCTCAGAGATGTAGAATCTATCATGCAAGCACCAGATAGGATCAACCCTTTTATCTGTCCAGCTAAAATCATTAGGTTTAGTTCTGGCCAGCATTAGATGATGGGAGTGCAAGAGGTTGTCCCAGATATTTTTTTCCTGGGGTAACAAAGGCTTGAAATTTTTGTTTCTCATATATTCACTGGTAACCATGTTCATATCACCTCCCATGATGCATTCATCATAATCAATATTGTCCAGGCTGGTTTTGACTTTGGTCCAAACCCTAATCCTATCACCAGGATTGTTATAGGCATAAATGTTAACAAAAGCTAACTTTACATTACTCATTTTACTTTTTCGAATCGCCACCGCCATCCGTATCACTAACCATGTAAGGGTCAATTAGATTAAGACTATCTCTCCGGATAATAGCAATGCCCGTGAGAGGATTCATGGGCTGGAATGGACCATAAACTATAGCCAATAGGGAAGAGTTTTTCTAATAATAGAGTCATGCCGAGAATCATGGATCTTATGCTCTCGAAGAAAAAGAATATCGGGGTTGAGGGACAAAATACATACCTTTAACCTTTCCCTCTTGATCTTTGCAATTAATTCCCTGGAGATTCCAGGTAATGCAACTTATAGATCTATCCATTAGTAAATACTCTTACCTGCTGCCCTGCCAGCCTGGATCTTTCTTGGACTGGTTCTGGTAGGCCCCGAATAGATTTTCTTCTTACCCCTACCTTTTTTCCTTGTAACAATTTGCCATTCCTGCTCATTGTCCTTTGTGATCTCATCAGCAATATGGTTTGAATTCCAGATTCCTTCCTCCATGCAGCTCTTAGGTATGGTCTCTGGAAACACTAAAATAAACCTTCTTGTGTTAAAAGTAACCGAGAAATTCACCTTATTTAGGGATAAAAAAGGGCTCTTATCCATATTTCTATCCATGCTGATATGGTCAACGTTTGTAATAGGGATCAGAGCTTTCTGATTTTTTTCCATTTCCTTTGTAGCCTTTGGATTCCCCTTTTCCCTGGGTCCTAGGAACCCAAATTTGTTTAGTTTGCTCCTTTTGAGGGATATTCTTACCTTTGTCTTCCCCCAGAGGTAGGACCGGCACTTTAGAATAGTTGACCATAAGATCCAAGAAGTCGTCAGGGCCAGTCCTCACCTTGATCTCCCTTTTCCATTCAGAATTCATAGCTTTAGAGATGCATATGGAAGGGTAGTTTGTTTGAGGGATGATAATATCAATAGTATCCCTAAATCCTCACGAAATAGCCTTGAGGTGAGTCCTAGTCCAAAAATGGGGGAAGATTGGGGAAAGAGACCCAAGTGGTAATAGAGATGTTATCAGTCTTGTTAGGAATAAACTTGGGGCTCCACCTCATAATGTAGAAGGGCTGATAATTGATGTGATCAATCTTTCTTTTAAGGATTTGACTAACACAAATCTCATCTCTGCAGACTATTTGGATAGTTTTGTTGTCCAACCTGAGAATAGACATGATAGGGATATTTTGGACTTTAGTGAACCACATCTTGACTTCACTGATAGTCGGACACTTCCTGGGGAAGTGAATCAGAACAGCTTTCTTTGAAAAAATATCATAAGCAGAGGGATCAGAGATGGCATAAAGGTCTATAAAGTTGTTATCCGGTTCTTTTACCCGACCTGTATTTCTGTTCATTTCCTTAGAATAATCTAAAGAATCATTTTTTAAAAGAGCATTTTTATAAGAAGCATGGGTTACCAGACCTTTTGCTGAATCGCTTTTTCCCATCACCGGAATTCTGTTTCGAATTTTGATGTCCCCCACCTTGGTACTCGTGCTATGAAGGTTGTTTTCCTTAATGGTCTTGCAATTTTGGCAGTCGCACATCTCAACTTCTGCAGGGTTGAAGAAACCATTGGAGTCTCTGATGCAGCACTCTTTGAGACCCTTTTTTTTAAGGTTGAGTTGGTAGGTCTCGAGTGAAGAGGAGATTTGTTCCAAGAAAGAAGTGTTGTTTGAGAGAGAGGCTTTGAACAAACGCCTATGCCATTCTATTACATGATCCTCCGCATCCTCCCACCGTTTAATAAGTTTCACGCTTGCTTTGGATATCCAGTTCAGGCCGTCAAGTTTAACTGCTAGCATCTTCGCCTTGTTAAGCATTTCATCCATAGAATTCCTGAAAACATTGTTCTTCAAACTGCAACAGTCCTCTTTTGTGTGCCCTTGCTTAACTGTGATAAGCTTATACAGAGAGTGGTCCACGGCTTGAGCAATTTCCAGCATGTTCCACACCCAATCTCTGTCGCTCGCTCTACCCTCAACGTAATCCTTTTCCATTTCATCATATCTCTTCTGTCCCGCCACTACCCGACCGTCATCTTGCACACCCATGCAAACAGCGGCAGCATTCTGTTGATCCTTAATTATATTAAAGGCTATGTAAAATTCTCTGAGGGTTTTCCAGGCTTCATCTTTCTTGTTCTCTAACCAAAAAATTTGCGTCCATTCCTCGTCCTCTAATCTTGCCTCCTCTGTTCCCTGCTTCGGCCTAACGTAACCACTTTTTCTTGCCATTCTTCTGCTAGTTAGCGACTTGAAACCTCCAAACCAAAATTTCTAAATCCTCAAAGCTTTCTGCTGGCTGCAAATCGAAGAACAGAGCCCACCGTACTAGGGGTTCGGCGCCAAATTCTATGGGGACACTGAGACGAAAGAGATTCCTGGGGAATCGGTTTCCAAGAGCCAGATATCCGGTATTATGAGCCGAAATTCTAAGGGAGCCTAATCTATCAAAGCACACAATACTGAGAAAGTGACTGCCCACTGACGTACTGCTGAATCCTACTCTAGATTGATTATTGTACGCTAAACTAAGAAGAGATCTGATATCCCTGACAGTCACATCATGGCCCACAGGAATGTGAGGGAGCCCGAGACTCTGGAGAACATCCTCTAACAAGGACTCATCCATCGAGGCTCAGGCTTCCCAAGCTTCCCAAGGCGGACAGAAGGAGCGCCAACGTTCATTTTTTTCTTGCATTTGTTATACTCATAATTGGCTTTTTTTATCTGTCCGAATAGTTTGAACCACCCGCTGAAGCCAAGGCATATAACTGGGGATAGTCTTATATCCTTCAGGTTTTTCTCATTGAAGATAATCAAGCAGTGTATATCCTTATTTCGGATGCAGCCCAGTAAATTCTGAACTGCCATATTAGGGGCTTCAATGCCATTCTCTTTGTATTTGAAAGGTAGCAGTTCTTTAATCCAGTGTACTTCCTCAGACGTCTCATTTTTACAGGGTTCCTATAACAGGAAGCAGATTTAGTAAAGATTAATCACCTGAAATAAAATATCAACCATGGTTTCTGGTATAACCAGAAAACTGAGTATGCATAAAAAAACCTTAAGTCCATGACTTTATACCCCTGATACAATCAAGTACTTTAGAGTACAATTTGCAGTCCTATCGGGTTGCAGGTGACTTCCTTCAAGGCCATGGTCATGTTTTTGTTAATATCATTTTGGTCACAATGTATACACTTGTAACTTACTGTTCTATTATCTCAGAAATTTCTCTAAAAGCTTCCAAAGATTTCTATTATCTTTAATATCTCATACATAGTGAAAACATTACAATAAAGAAATATGTAATTATATTGCCTTCAACAAGGCCACAATTCTTTTGGAAAGATCTTACTTCATAATGAAGGTACAATAACCATGTCCAAAAATAGTTGCAGCTTGATCATCCATTATACTTGCTTCTCATTCATCTCAGCAGATTTTCTACAATGGTGGATAGTGGGTAGCCGCACACATGCGAACTACCCATAAAAAATAAAGGGAAAATCCAATTATATCATTTGGACCCCAACAAAATAACACAATGCTAATAGAGACTGGGCTAGTGTACCTGCCGAAAGCTTATCACCGGGATTAAAAAACCCCGCCCTTTCGGGTTTTCGAGGAAAAACCCTAGTGATAAGCCTTCGGCAAGGGGCTTGGACAAACGTAAGGCATAAAAATCGCTCCCAAATCCCACGAATGGAAAAGTCGAAACAGATGCCGCCGCTAACCCGTGACACGCACATCACCAACAAAACAACAAGACAAACCAAACCTCCCGTGAGTGGAGGGGCTGATTACTGTAGCGTGCCACGCCGATAAAAATACAATAACAAAGAAGGGGGGGAGGGTGGGTTCAAAGAGAATAAGGTACTGCTGAGAGAGAAGAGGAAGCGCCGATGATAAGTCGAAGCAGAAACGCGCCTAAAATAGCGAACTCCCAACCAGAACGGGCATGCGCCGCCCGCATGCATGCAAAACATGCATGCTCGTCCCATTCTAGAATGGCGATCCGATGTCTCGGATCGATGGGATCAAAGCAAAAGAGCAAGAAACTCAGTTACCTGCAGTGAAACCAGAGGACAGTTAGCCAGAGTAGGGTAAAAGCCTAAGTCACTAACAGGTAAGCTATAAGTTTCTTGGGTTATCCCCTTCACTTTTGCCTGATGCAGGTTGTAAGACTGTTTATGCCAGAAATTTCTAAACCTTTTATGTCCAGACACTGGGTGATCCAGTCTTCTCGGTGTACTTCCTACTGCCATCCCTTTTTATAAAATAAAACCACTTATCTTGGCTGGTCTGGTAGCAGATTAAAAATGTGGTAAGACTGTATGCATCATGCTCTATATTAACAATGAAGCCAGCAGTCCTTCCTAAGCCAGATTAGTCTCCATCAAGTGTTTAGACTGGATTATAATTTCATATGTATTCTTTCTTGTCTTTTAAACCTTCAGTGTTTATTTAAGGTGTTTCAGTTTTAAAACCCAATACATTAGATCTTTCCTTCTAATATATGACGTCCATGAACATATGCAAATGCAGATTTCCAGCAGTCCTTCATATGTCAGATCAGTCTTCCCAAAGTGTTAAATCTGGATCATAATTTCATCTATATTCTTTCTTTAACATCAAATGTTCTTTAGCATGTATCAGCTTTTAGATCCATAATATTAGATCCCTTACATTAGATCTTACTCATGACATTCATAGACTCATGCATATGCAGATTTCATCATAAAACTTTGTAGATCTATAATGAGAATTCTAAATAGAGAATTTAAACTAGTTAAGAAACCTGGTGGTCTTGAGGAATTGCTGAATAGCTTGTATGTCGAATCTGCTCATTTGCTGCTCCCTTGATCACTGGATCATGCTGAGCTTCACTTTGCAGAGTATCCTCAATGCCAATGCTCAGAACTTCTTCATTCTCCTTGCCTTTCTGTACAAGGACATCTTTAGCTTCCTGCTCAGTGTTGGCAGCTTCCTTATTTCCCCTAGTGGTGCATTCTGCCATCACAGAGGTTCTTGCTACCTTGTGGAAATCAAATAACTTCTTTCTTTTGGATGCATTCTTCATCTCAGCCTCAATCTTCCTTCTGGTTGCCATGTTCAAATCCCCCTTTTTTTCTGCCCATAAGCAAATCCGGCCTGAGCCAGATCCGGCTTGCTATGGGGACTCTGCCAGTGTAGCGATTTCTAAAGCCTAAGCAGTTAAATACATAGATAGGGTCGTTACCTGTCCTTAATACCGTCTGGTCCATTAGGGACTTGAGGTTTTTTCCAGCTATTCTTGGAACCGTTTGTAAGAACTTGGTGGTCGGATCCGTCATGTGCTTTTCCGTCCATTCATGGACGGAACCCTAACTTGTAACCTAAAGCCCACTGTCACGTTAGTTTTATTCAATGGCTTAATTATTTTTTCGCATAATATTTACATATGTATTTCTTGTACTCATCCTTCTCATTTGAGTAGGAACAATATATCCTCATATGTTATGAGTCCCAGGACATTTAACAAGTCACCACATGTAATTTAATCATTAATAATAATAATAAAAAAAAACATAGATTCAAAATAAAAAATAATCACATTAACTCACTAGGTACATTGGTTAAAGTAGTCATAAAAGAACCTTCCTTCCTTCCTTCCTTCCTTCCTTCCTTATTGACATTGAGTTATTTTGGTAGAGTTCAAGCCCTCGTATTTCATATTCTAAAATCTTAGGCAAAGCCGTATAGAGGTTCGATATTCCCTCAAAATGTTAGGCGAAATCGTATTTCATATTTCAAAATCATAGGCGCTCCAATCATAAATGACTATAAGCGAAACGAGAGGTGCCCGGAGGCTCCAACATACGATCTGGATCGTAGGATCGACGAATCCGACGACTGTAGTACTCCAGGTGCACCTTATTTAGAATATGTAGGGGTTCATGTAGGGGTTCCAGGGGGCTTTGATATGGATGTAAAAATAAGAGTTCCTGAAACCATAAACCATATATCCCTAGAACAATTGAATGGGTTGTTATAAAAAAAAAAAAAAACAAGGTGCAAAGCACTGTGGATTGCCCCCAAAATGCTATTATGAATAAAGCTTTATAAATGTATCTTCATGCATCTGGTCGTTTTCTTGATTCTCATTCGAAAAAAGATCAGATAAATCCTGAATCATTCAATTTTTTTTCGAGAAGAAACAAAAAAACCTTTATTCATTCAGAGTTTGATCATAGCATATCCAAGCAAGGTGCAGCGCAATTCGGTAGCGCATCCGCTCCGGGCGCAGGGGCACAGGCCCAAACCCCGCCACCCCGAGTCAAGTCAACAAAACAAAGAAGTGAGTCAAAAATGAAAATCAATAGAGGCCGTTCCTCCAAACGTCTTTGGCGAAGTTTCCCCACATGCGGCTCTCCACGACGATGTCGCTTGACCCCTTCGCGGTTGCTGCTACGGGTTACACCATGGCACCTTACACCTTCGTGAAGAACCAAGTTCCATAGCTCTACTATCAAGATTGACAATGTTTATAATCGCCCTAAATTGCAAAAATTAGAGAGCACATCATGCAATACACTTATAATGGCACTATGTGCTAAATTCATAAAGACATTTTATTAGAAAGAGTTGCAAATAGCTATGCAATAGAGGCATTATAAAGAGGTCTCAAACCTTCCGAGAACTTTTATTTCCAAGTGAAGAAGTTGGGCTTCCAATCCTGTATGGTTGGAAATATCACGATCCACGGAATGAGTTAGCATTTCACGATACAAATAGGCGCAAGTTAAGTCACATATATATGGGTTCCACTTTCTCGAGGTTACATTAAATTTTCTTAGAAGTTCAATTTACGTGTTTGAACTTTTTTAATCTTATTAAATTAAACCCATAGGGAGCAAATTCGGTAGGGGTGTAAATCTTAGGTGTATGCGTAGATGTTATTTTTGGGATGCCACTTCTAAAAATAATCGAAAATGCAATATGGCAATTATCGTCTAGTGTAGATGTCCAGGTAATTTTTAACAAAATAAGCCATGTATTTTTAACAAAGTAAGCCATGTGAATCAAAAATTCTTTTGTGAATGTAAGCGTTATAAACCTGGTGAATAGTGCAAAAGGTCTAAGAGGAGAATGTGTCATCTAATTTACAAAGCGACTTGCTAAAATGTATGGCAATCTTAAGCAATGTGCGGTGCAAGCTTATAAACTTCAAAATGACCTAATTCATAATCGTTTCTATCTTACGAATTTTGGCAAGTTCGCATATATTTTGGTTGACAATTTCTTGATGTTTAATTAAATTTTCTTAAAAGTTGGTAGTCACACTTGTCCATTACGGCTTACATATATACAAAAGAATCCCTCTGTTTGGTTTGACTTGATTAAAGACTGTTAATCTTTGTACATGGGATCATCGATGGCGTCTCCAACTTTTCTGATTAATGAAGTGGAAGATCCTGATCCTTCCAAATAAACAATTAAACAATCTTCAAGATTGCAGAACCCTGTTAGAAACTAGCAGTCATACACAAACTAACTATGATTTGGAGTGCCAAATTTACCTTGCAGTAATTTGGATAGATTGTCTAAATTCTCAGCAGTTTTGTAGTGCAGATCCTCCCCAGCCCAAATTGGATAGACGAACAAGCAGACTATTACACATATACCACATCCCATTAGAATTGTGAGCAGCCTGGTTATGGCGGTGTTGATAGAATCATCATTTCGATGGCTGGATACGAGAATAAAGCTGAAGGTAAGGAGAAAAATCACCATCCTGTATTCATATTTTGCCTTGATATTTGGTAAGAATCTGGCAAATGTTGCTGCCGCACCTGTTTTGCATTGAATAAAAATCATTAGCCGGAAGCTATTGGTCTGACTTAACAACAATAGATTACCTGCAAAGAAGACAGTGAAACAGATTATTATCCTTTTCGCATTATATCCTGCCAAATCGGCTAAATGTGACACCCCTAATGCAGCAACTCCAGCTATAAACGTTCCAATTCCTCTGTTGAGCCCCTTGCTCAGACCTGCAAAAAAAATGTTACTTTTTATTGTCTCTAGAAAAGCATCGAATAAAAAGAACCATCTTCTTAGAATTAAAAAGTGGAAGAAAAACTTGAAAAGACATTGCTAAATTGGAAAGAAACAGAGATCAGGATATTTATTCCTTTAGAGGAAAAGATTTTACAACCATTCTCGAAGGCCGCATTGAGATTCTGGCGACGACCCATTTGCAACAACAGCCACACCAGTAATATCTTCATTACTTTTAACAATTTTCGCAGATCTGCATCTTCATCATGGGCCTATCATTTTGTCATTTTGTTTGCAAACAAAATGACAGAGCAAACAAACAAATTCAAATCTTCATAATTTAGCTCCATAGATTTATGCACCAAAGAAGAATTTTGCAGGAAAAGAAAAGGGGAATTTTAAGCTCAAAATCTTACCATAAGCCTTGATTTTATTGTCAACATGGGGTATATAATACTATCAGCGAAAACTTTGCTTGAAAAGAGGCTAGAAATCTCCATGAATCCAACGATTTTGGCCACATCTAGATGGATAAGGAAATGCAGCACGATCACAAAAGGTACATATTCAGCATGCAACTTTGAACAGAATCTATGAGCATAAACATTCCCAGTTTCATTATGATATAAAGTTCGAATCAAAAGAAACAATAGTAGCCGGATTGATTACCTCTTTATATCGAATGGTGATAGACGTGGAATAGTCAAGAATGTGCTGATATATGCACCCATTACGAGATTAATGTAAAGCTGCTCAGAACTTTAATAGCTCCAAATCTGCATGTCATGAAGAATGGCAAGAGCCATATATGTAGCATCTAGAATCCTGCTTACATCTGAATACTCTGAGGCCTAAAATCTGCACAAACAAAGTACATCAACCTTTGCATCAACTTCATGAACAGACGCCCATACTTAAGATTAACTACAAAACTTATCTATAAATTTGCTTTGAGTAATGAATATCTTCTACGGCAAGAAATCAAGAAAATAAGCCAAAATCATATCTTCCTGCAGGAACCAGGAACCGATTGTGCAACAACATACTAACCTGTTCAATTTCATGGTGCTTAATTCCTCCTAGTGCATTTTATTCCTCAATCCAAAGCGTGTTCCACAAGATTGATATCATGCGCGCGTAAGGCAAGACCATGTAAGAACTGGAGCAGGATTTCAATACTTCTGGAACAATCATTTATCTCTGGGTTTTTTCTGCTCTGAGCTTGAGCTATAATGGAAGAAACCCAGTTAAAGAGGCCGGAATCACCATTAAAGGGCTAATGACCACCTCTTCAATTTCGTTTTTCAAAGACATGAAAATAAAAAAGCATCTTTCTGACTATGGGCCAAGCTTACGACCTTTGTCGGATCCGGAACATGCAAATCCAGAACATTCTTTATCCTATATTTTCGGATTAGCCACTGCCAGAATAGTCATTTGGTGCCAAGGCCTTTGGCCAGACTGACCAAATATCTGTATTTAGGGCAACCACTATGGAAAGGGCGTCTATTTCCAATAAAAAAATAGTTTGTTTTAAAAATAAAAAACCCAAAGATAAATTCTAAAAAAAGGAATCTCTAGCCCAAAGGTTAAAAAAACCAATAGTTTTTCACAAAAAAAACGAGTTTCCGATTGCCGGAAAAATAATTTGGCGTCCAAAACACGGAAAACCTTAGCGTATATTCATACGCAAAAAAACCAAAAAGTTTTTCACCGCCGGAAAAACAATCAGTAATGACGGCCGTCAGATTATCAGATATACCCCTGATATGCTAGAATATGCCAAAACCAACCCTCCCCCTAATGAATTGCCCCCTTAACAGGGGCAATCCAAAAAGCCATAGATTCAAAATAAAAAATAATCACATTAACTCACTAGGTACATTGGTTAAAGTAGTCTTATTACGACATTGAGTTATTTTGGTAGAGGTTCAAGCCGTCGTATTTCATATTCTAAAATCTTAGGCAAAGCCGTATAGAGGTTCGATATTCCCTCAAAACCTTAGGCGAAATCGTATTTCATATTTCAAAATCATAGGCACCTCCAATCATAAATGACTATAAGCGAAACGAGAGGTGCCCCGAGGCTCCAACATACGATCTGGGTCGTAGGATCAGCGAATCTGACAATTGTGGTAGTCAGGATGCACCTCGTTTAGAATATGTAGCAAAATAACAGGGGGTTCCAAGGGGATTTGATATGGATGTAAAAATAACAATTCCTGAAACCATAGACCATATGTAGCATAATAACATGGGGTTTTCTTTGTGTTTTTGTACGCTTTTCACTAAGGTTTTCCTATGATTTCGTGATGTATTCAAATGGATGTAGTAATGCATAAATCTAGAGTGCACCATTTCTGAGCCATTGATTTTAGCCTTTTTGTTTTCAATGGTCAACAACCAATGGCTCACAACAAAAGCCCTTTTTTTGTGCGTGTGGTGCATAATGGGCACATGAAGGGCCATTGATTTTAGCCTTTTTTTCCAATGGTCAACAACCAATGGCTCACAATAAAAGCCCTCTTTTTGTGTGTGTGGTGCATAATGGGCACATGAAGGGCTTGAAGGGCGTATGTAGTGCAGTTTCCCCGCCGGCAACACATTTCTTATCATAAATTTTGATCTAGAGCTCTGTTTGAGATGATTTTTATTGCATTGGAAAGCTCTCTCCGAGATCTCTTTGATAGTATATGATATGAATATGTTTGGTTAAGTTATCTATGCTAAAACAACAATTTTTTGGCCGGGTTTGGTAGGCTTTCACATCCTACCAGCTGATTAATACAGGATTGCGCTATTGGATATTGTTTTATGGCTCATTCCGAATGAAGCTTGCAAAAAATTACCATGCATTTTTAGATTTTGAGGCAGTTATTAAGCAAATTCCAAGGCTTCTAGATCCTTGTGCTAACAAGCAGAAAAGTTTCCCACTTTGGTTTCTCGCCACAAGAATCCATGGAGGCCAAAGGCTGCTGTTAAATTTCAGTTGAAAAATGTTTGTGTATGGGTGTTGCAAACTTTATGACTTTCAGAATAATGGGATCAATCTGCTCTATCTTTATGGTAACTTTTACTTATGTTCTATTTGTTTTATTGTAATCAAATTCAAAAGCTACAGGTGATGAAAGCCTCAAATGAATTCTAGTTTTTTTCTGGTTTGAATTCTAAAATTTTTGTCATCACGGGGATGTCCCTAAGGCCCCGAAGGGGCCAAAAAAATTTTTTTACAACACAAACCATTAACATCCAACATATAAAAATTAAATCCCCCAACACATAACAACCATTGACATTAACAACCAACACATAACTACCATTGACATTAATTAACACAACCATTGGGTCCAACACATTTATATTAAAATCCCCCTTAAACCCCCTTTGGTTTGGGTGCATATTCACAAAACAATTGAATGGGTTGTTATAAGAAAAAACATAGATTCAAAATAAAAAAATAATCACATTAACTCACTGGCATATGTAGCAAAATAACAGGGGGTTCCAGGGGGATTTGATATGGATGTAAAAATAACAATTCCTGAAACCATAGACCATATATCCCTAAAATGTTTGAATGGGTTGTTTTAAAAAAAAACATAGATTAAAAAAAAAATAATCACATTAACTCACTGGGTACATTGGTTAAAGTAGTCTTATTAGGACATTGAGTTATTTTGGTAGAGGTTCAAGCCCTCGTATTTCATATTCTAAAATCTCAGGCAAAGCCATATAGAGGTTCGATATTCCCTCAAAACCTTAGGCGAAATCGTATTTCATATTTCAAAATCATAGGCGCCTACCACACAACTACCAGTAACATTATTAACACAAACCATTGCATTTAACACATTTTAATTAAAATCCCCCTTAAACCCCCTTTGGTTTGGGTGCATATTCACACGGGGGTTACTTGAACAAGAGAGGCATCGGATGGGCATATTTGCCCTTTATTCCAAGATCTGGACCATACATAGCGATCCTCGTTTGTGGGGTATGCATGTACAAGTTTTTGTATACTGTATATTAAAGTTTGCAAAATACTATAAGATTTGAGAGAATGTACTTAATGGTGTTAATTTTGTACATGTATTGTAAATATATTTTTGGGGCTCTCGCTGCCCTACGTAACCCCCCGTGTGAATATGCACCCAAACCAAAGGGGGTTTAAGGGGGATTTTAATTAAAATGTGTTAAATGCAATGGTTTGTGTTAATAATGTTACTGGTAGTTGTGTGTTGATTGTTATATTAAAAAAAAATTTGGGCCCTTCGGGCCCTAACTAACGCAAACACGAAGGCCCTAACTAACGCAAACATAAATAAAGCCAGTACCACTAATACCCCCTTCTATTGTAAACTGCACATTGTCATGCATATGCTAGTGCATATGGTAACATGTGCTGGTATCAATGCAAGCCTGTTTTGCCATAGCAAGCATTCATAAGCATATGGCATATGCAAAACAAATTTAATTCTACAAAGAGGGAGCATGAATACAGAAGAAATGGCAATTATAACGGCATTGGCATCCACAAATAACAATATTAATAGAATCAAAAACAAGATTTAATTTATAATCATCCCGAAGGCGCCAAGATTGCAAATTCTTCTCTGGAAAAACCACATTATGGCAATGTCACAGTAGTTTTATAACAAAGTTGGGCAATCCCTAATGGTTGTTTCTAGAAGACAAGAGAAACAAAATCTAATGAATTATAAACCATCAAACGGTACAACTGCCTGCTGACTTCCAGGTCTTGGAGTTTTGTGCACTCTTGAAGAAGGCCCAAAAGCGCGGTGTGTTTGGGTATAGGCATACCTACCTGCTGCATCATCTTTGAGGACATGATTGCACTGGTGCAGCGACTTGGTTGCTCGGTCCTTAGCAATCGGTCCTTAGTAATCTGTTGATAACAACAAAGCGGACATTCTAACTTGAACAAAATTGTACGAGGAAAAAAATGCACCCACAATGATATAAAGTGCCCTACCTTTGATATGCAGAATGTCTATCTCCCGATCCCATATCCTTAAGTGGTGGCCTGAAAAGGATCTTGAGCTTCGTTCAGTTTCCCTCCAGAGCACACTACAACTCTTTGCGGGGATTTTTACGCCCAAATATCTTCTCGGACAAAAGATTAGCCTCTTTTGTTTCAACCGAAGAAGCTTTCTACCGTTCTTTCAGGCCAGCCCTCTTTTGGGAGTGTTCATTTATTTTGTCGCTCTAGTTAGCCATGGTTTATCGATGGAGCTCGGGTTTTGCGACTTGTAGTTGTCAATCCACCCAAGCGTGGCCGATTTAGCTACCTGTTTCTACCCTGACGTTTTTTTCAGGTCTGACAGAGCTTGAAAGCCTAGATGCAAGCTCGAAGGGCTTCATGGGTGCAATATCAGAAATCTCTGCCCGGATCTAAATCTTTGGTGGCCCGGCCATGATTCCCCGTCATAAATTTTCCTTAGGCCCCCGGCCTTCGGAAAAAGCCCCATGCAAATTGGGTTGGGTGAATATGGAGATTAGGCCAATATTAGGGTTCTTGAGGCCGCTTCTCTGCAGCAGAACCGGAGTTTGGAAAGACCCACAAACCACTACGGTGCATTTAGCATTGATTACGATTTTCAATTGTGGGTTTCCTTCTCTTCGATGCAATCACACCTTGGGCTTTAAAGAATTTACCAGATTTGCTCCCAAGCTTAGGATTCTTGAAGATCGATTTGCTCCCAAGATTAGGGTTCTTGAGGATTTTTTCAGCTCTGTGACTTGCCGGAATAATAATCGCTCGGCGGATGCACGGCATCTACAAGCCATGTTTTGCGATTCGATTGTTTCGATCACTCTCTGATTTTCGCCATAGCCGATCGTATTCTTCGCCTAAAAGCGGCTTGATCCGTATTTTTTTTCAGAGGTGCTTAAGAGGCCGCCTCCTTCATACATATTGGCCATGGAAGGGCCTTCAAGAAGGGAGAGGTCTTGGCGGGAAAAATATTTGCCCTTTTCTAACACAATCACTTTGAATCCTCTGTTTGCAAGCTCCCCTGCTACCACTCCTCTGCTTGATCAAGATCCGACCACAATTACGTCGCAATTTATCTCAATTTCTCCTGAATTTGCCCATTTAAATTCAACCCCTTTTGATTTCAAACATGCAACCAGATCTTCCTTGCCGGATTGAACATCAAGTAATGCATCTTCAAGCGGCCTTTTCCATCTTAATTCCATCAAATACTGCATCTGCCATAACCGCCAACAGGCCATGCCTGCGGCCAGATATGCCACATGCCAAATCCGGAACCCTAATATCATTCGAAAACCAAAAACCTAATATTTGACAAACCTAAAACAATAAAAGCCCCACAACCACAGGATTTTCCCTCTTCTTTAAAATCAATGGCTAACAAATGGGTGCACTCTAGAAATACCGTTTAGTACGTCCACGTGAATACGCCCGTGAAATCATATGAAAACCATGCCAAAAAGCGTACAAAAACACAAAAGAAACCCCCTGTTATAATGCTACATATGGGAAATGAGAGGTGCCCAGAGGCTCCAAACGTATGATTTGAGTTGTAGGATCGACGAATCCGACGACTGTGGTAGTCCAGGATGCACCTCATTTAGAGTATGTATATGCTGCAACATGTTGCTATACATTTAACTTTCCTTGACATTCAAAATCCCACTATGTAACAACACTTAGAATTGGAGGCATTCTGTCCATTGTTTTGGATCCAACTAGATGTTCCTTGACCAAAAAGGAAGAACGAAGATTGATAAGAAAATATTAGGGCATTGACAAGACTATACTGATCAGTACAAATTATATCCTAGTGTGATAAGTTAGCATGAAACAGTGCAATTATCTGATTCGCAATTCTCTTATTTGAAGCTTCGTCAAAAACTAAAGTTATAGATGTCAAACTCCAAAGTATCCCTGTGGCTAACAATATCTAACACAACACCAAACCGCCTGTAAAGTCGAGACGGAGGATTGTCCCTAACAGCTTCGTGTGCAAATGCGAAGCTTAACAAATTTTGTTATGTTAAATGTTAATATAACTAAACTTAAATGCTTGTGGGAATGCATTTTATAACATTATGTTAGGTTACATGCTAACATAATGGAAGGTGTGCAATGTCCATTATATTAGCATTAAATTAATATAATTGTTGTGTAATTGGTCCTAAGTATACAAATAAGGTGATATGCGAGCATTAAGGAGTGAATGCCTAGAAAACTAAGTTAGAAGCAAACCACCACTGCGCCAATTATCAAATAAATTATGTAAAAAAGGAATCATTACAACATGGAATAACTTCAAAAATTGATTGTTTATATATTTCGAAGTTGGCTTTAGTACAAATCTATATACAATGCATTAATTTTGAGAAATTTTTTTGGTGTAGCGTGCGCATAGGAATATTGATGAAGAGATAGATAGATAGTAGTTTTAACATCACACCAGGAAGAAAAAGAGTGTTGACAACTTTCAAAGCTTTCACTAAGTGTTTTTTCCCTTTCTCTCTACATGGTGCCACAAAAGCTCAATTTCCTTTCTCTCTACATGGTACTACAAAAGCTCAATGTAGCATTGATTCAAAAAAATACAATGCATGACAAAGGTTCGAATCGTTGAGTAGGTTGTCAAACTTAAGCAAATGAGCAAGTCTGCACAGTCAGCTCTGAAAAATCTATTGTCCTCAAACCAAAGTCTCATCTGTTATGATTAGATTTGCAGACAACACTATGCTTTAGAGCTAGAATCCAATTTGCAAGTTACTCCAATATAATATCTTAGGATTACAATCACCATAAAATTTGCAAATGATACTGCACCTCATATGGAATTTGCAACAATAAATACAATCATGCGAAAAGATCTCTTTTGGCTTCATGTTGCATTCAGATGGATCATGACAAGGTCTTCCACCTGATCCAATCAAATTTGTCATTTGAAAGCAAATAAGTTATTTCACTAAAATTTTAATGGCAAATATAGTGATGTCACATTCCTCAGTTTCTTGAAATTGCATCTTTAAACTATTAGACATAACATCATAATAAATAAATGTTGTATGTTCAAAAACTCGAGAAACTTGCCTTTGCCATTACAAAAAATGTTTCTACCCATTACTTCTATCTCCATTTATATGATCTTTTGTATAAATCTGGAACTGAATATAGCTGCTTCAAAAGATAACAAATCGATTAGAGATAATAAAGTACAAAACAAAGTGGCAACCTAACACAATAGTTGTATTGGTTACAAGTTGGTTGATATTCCCAAGAAATTTATAGCACGCTCACCTTTAGGAATTCTAGCCGAGCCTTTTGCATAATTCCGAATTTAAACTAGGCATGGAATGTATATAATGCCATGTGACGTCCCATAAACCACTTTCTTCTGAAGCATTGCTTTCTGAAAACACCTTTGAGATTGACAAATTTCTCAAAATATCTATCAACAATTCAGGTATAATCTCCTTGCCTTCTAGTAGCCTATCCATATATGATCCCATACGATCTATCACATTAAGCCATATGCTTTCAAAGCTCGGTAGCCCACTAAGCTTATTTGAAAATAAAGTAAAAGTTTCATATAAAAGCCGAATTGCAAGTTGGAGGCTGAAATCTATGCCAGGATAGTCTATTGAAGTATTCAATGGAATTTTAAGAAGATCATCAAGAAGGGTGAAGATTACATCGCAAAAACAATCCCCTAAGACCTGAGAAGGTAGGTAAGGAAGATATCTTGCTGATAAGAAACAATCTTGTAATATTGTAATGGCACGATTTCTCTTCTCCTCGCTTCTCTCTACACAAGTTTTTGTGAAAGCATGCGTGATTCGAAGCCACATATCCACAAGTTTTTTTTTCATTTCTGTGGTTTCATCTGATGGATTTCTTGACCAGCTATTAAGACAACTTGTACATTGTGAAAGCAGGTCCAGTGCACGTAGTGCTATCTTATTGCTATTGTTTTTTGCTTCTAGAAAAGCTTGAACCACTTCCACGCAAAATATGAAGTTGAGAACTGAAACACATTTGTTGTCATGAATGATGAACCATATTGCCTCAAATCCATATTGAGAGCCTTGTCTTTGACCTGATAATTCAATCAATAAAGCTGCAATTACTTGCCATCCTTTCAAAGATGTAATGTGCAATGCACTTCCTTTTACAAACTGAAGAACTGCAAGTCCTATTTGCTCAATATTTGCATCTGGACATAAGTGTAGGATGTTATACAGGGGCTGCAAACGTTCATCTGATAAGTTGGTGTCATGTGATAATGATAGTTCAAAAATTTGCAACAATGCCAGGGCTGCCTTTTTAATAGTAAGAGGAGATATAGTGCTGTCCCTTATGATAGACTCTGCATATTCAGAAAGTAAAGGCCAAATGTTGAATATGCGATGCTCGTTTTTTATTGTGATATAAATAAGGATATTCAAACATAATACTTTGGCATCCTCATCCCCTTGGAAATTTTGTCGTGCATTTATAATAACTGAATTCACTATCTGTTGCAAGGTTTCCAGTTTCAAGCAGTCACTATTCATAAAAATATTGTCAATATCACAAGCTTCAATTGTCTGTGATGCAAGTTGATATACTTGATTTGTAGACCCATTATCCCCATGTAATGAGAAAAGCCTACCCACTTTGCTAATTATACTTGCATTCTGAGAAAGCAAAACATCTGATGAAATAGTAGGCGTATAACAATTCCCAAATAAAGGATTGTCTTGCATACTGTAGTCATTATCATGTATAGGTAATAAACCCATCTTATGCAACCGAATTACACAATGTATTATGCTTCGCCATGCATTCAATATAAAATCCTCAAACTGACCGACAATGCGAAATGTTGTCACTGCTGCCATGCAAGCTTTAGTGTCATTGCCAAATGATATAAGAAATTCCTCCCCTGCAAGTGGATCCACTACGTCTAATAACCGTGTAAAGTGGCAAAGAGAGTGAATCAAATTATCTAGTATATCTTTCAATTGATAAGATGCAGACATATTTGCAACCATGAAAAATCCATCTAAACAATCCTGGAGAACAGACACATCTCCAGCTGAAGTAAATACTGCAGATAGGACAGCACAAGTCGGACATGCCATTAATATAAACATGTCAGCATCCAAATAAGATGAAGAGCATTCAATATAAGGATTACTTCTCCGTTGCCAATAACTTCCCGTAATTTCTAGAACTTCTATACTTCTTTCAAATGAGCTAGTTTTAATTTCATTTGCTTCAATCGCCTGATAAATATCTTTTAATGTTTCCTCTGGGACACAAGAGCATTTAATATAGGGAGTACTTCCCCGTTGCCAATGACTTCCCGTAATTTCGAGAACTCTTATGCTTCTTTCGAATGAGTTACTTTTGATTTCATTTGCTTCAATCGCCTCATAAATATCTTTTAATATTTCCTCTGGGACACTAACTGACCGTTGTATATTGATTATGAAATCATGTTCTGTCATTTTCTCCTTGACATTTACACTATGAAGATTTGTATTAAGCATGACGATGGCATATGCCAACAATACCACATCTTCATATAAAATCTCTGGACAATGCTCATGGTATATAGTTGAAAAAACCTCCAGTATTCGATGAGCTGCTTTTGTCAACCAAAAGTTGTTAAGGAAATATCTTAATGCGATATCTAACCTCATATTATGGAAGTCGAATGTTTTCGCATATTCAGACAAAATTTGAATATGAAATTCAGTGGTTTCACCAAGGAAGTCTCCGAGCACCTTCTTATTAATACCTTTGCTATATCTTAGAAATGCAGCAACACTTGATGGATCAGCATGTTCTGGAAGAAGATTAATTTCTTGCAAAAACTCAATTCCCTTCTGAGGGTCCCTGTTAAAGTGATTAACTGCAATCATCAGCATGTGTTTCAAGTGCTTTTGATATTGAACATACTCAACCCAACATTGAGGATCACTATAATCTCTGCATGTCGAACTCCAATAAGAAACATATTCTCTGATGCCTGAGAATCCTGGAAACTGCATTGAAGTATCAATCCTGCTATCGAAATTGTCAAGAGTCATAAGAATTCCCTCCAATGCTAAGGTATGCAAGGAAGATAATGGAGAATTAATTGGAAAGGCAATATTTGCCAATAAATTAACCAAATTTTCAAATATATTATTGCATGCAATGTCACAGTCAAAGTTTGCATACATTTCTGCCATGAAATTTGGATGGTGACAAAAGTCAACGAGGCATTGCACAGCAATCTCTTGATGTTGGAATGTGATACCATGTTTACCTTTAGCAAAGGGAATAATAACAAAAGAAAAGAAAGCCTCCAGCTGCAACTTGATAGATCTGCTGAGATATTTATATAGATTGAATACTATATTGCACACCAAAGCCAGAGCAACAGAATTTGCTAGTAGCTTCCTTTGCAACATATTCTTGAACAATTCATCTTGTATAAGTTCAAGAAGCTCCACATGGTAATACAGTGATTCCCTGCCAAAAAGGATGATTGAATTCACGAGCCTGAGAGAGAAGCACAAGAGATCATCATCTTCGCCTTCATAAATCTCTGATTCTCTAATAAGCATGCACAAAAAGTTGAATATATCCACCATACAAGACAGGCCAAATGTAGCTTCCCCCTTATTTGAACTTGTGTTGCATGACTCCTTGCTGTTTTGAACATCTTCTTTCTCAATTCCGCAAGAAGACTCGAGTTTGTTCTCCTGTTTAGCATTGCCCTGTAATATAGTTTCCCCCTCATTTGAACTTGTGTCGCAAGACTCCGTGCTGTTTTGGACATCTTCTTTCTCAATTCCACAAGAAGACTCGAGTTTGTTCTCCTGTTTAGCATTGCCCTGTAATAGTAACAGCTAATTAGTTCATAGCCAAGTATAAACGAACTGACAGAAACAAGTTGGATGACTTCAATAAAATAATACCCATTTGGCTTCATTTCAAAGTTCAATTTCCTCATGACCAGAATCAATGAGTTCTACATTCCGGTCTATGCTTCACTATAAGCTAAGCTAACATTGGCAGTGCATGGTGGCAAGTGTTTGAAATATAGTTGAAAAAGATAGGACAGAAGCATCTAAACACTAGAAAGGCAATAACATTAATGAAAACATTGTATTAAAGTCATGTCATAAAATATTGCTACAGGACTAGTTGAGAGATTCAAGTAACAGGACGGCTGCATTTTCACTTTAAGATTGATCAATTCATGCCTTAAGTGGTATCATATTTGGTAGCAAGTCCAAAGTAAGTCTTTGGATGTCTAGATTCTAAGCTATCAGCTACATGTGATGACTAACTATTGGTTTAAAATGCATTATTAAAGCAGAAAAAAACATGTCCCAAGAATGATCATCTTAACATACAAATATTGAACTGCCAATGCAGAGGAGCTTACCTCTTGATCTGATGTCGGAGAAGAAATAACAGGGAGACTTGGAAGACGACCAAATACACTGTTGAAGATGACTGTGATAGTTTGGAAAGCTACTTCCTTCAAAATCCTCTCAGAGCTTGAATATTTGACAATGCGAAAACAAGTTTTTATGATATTCAAGACCTGAGAATCAGTAAGAAAAAAATGCAAAGAGTCCTTAAAGCAAGCTTCCATGATGTGAAGAATCCTGAGGAGCACAGAATCCTGGGCCACAGGATCAGCAGTGTCAAATTGACAGAGGGAAACTGTTTCGACAATGGATCGGAGGCCGGCGGCGGCATGGTCGCTTGTAAGATTAATGAGCTGCATATCCAACATGGTGTAGAGGGCATTTAGGGCAGCACAAGTTACAGGGCTTGGGAGGCAGTCGGACTTCAAAATGCGCAGAAATGGATTGAGATAATAATGGGGATGCAAAGAATACCATAGCTCCTCGTCGGACGTGAGCAAAAGGCGCCTCAGCTGCTGCAATTCTCGTTCGATCTTATGTGCTTCATCTTCCGGCGAACAGCTTCCCACAGCAGTCGGACTCTGGCACAGCTCTGGATTTGTAGAATGCAGAGTTGCCAATGTCGCCACCACCTCTGCCATCAATATGGCCGCCATAGCCTCCTCTCGTAACAGAAAGAAAAAAGCTCCTCCTCACTCATTTTATATCTCTTCTCCCCTCCAAAAATAACGTAGCGTGTGGACTGGACGGTCCAGCTTTAAAACAACTTATTCATGCTCCCGTGGTGTTAAGGGGAAGATGTGAAAAGTTTAAGCCAAGAATAATTACATAATTTTGATTACCATCCATGTTCAAGACATTTTTGCTACAAAATCTTGAGGACATGAGGTAATTTCGGGCACCATGTCGTCCTTGATGCAAAACACATGGCAATGATGCAGATTCAACTCGTGCATGTGCTTTCGCATCGCAAGGATGTCCAGAATTGAGATCTATTCGACTTAGCACAAAACTTCTTCCTTAGCCGGAGGAAGAGAAATGTTTCGGCTCGGGGGCTTACCACAAAACTTGGCGGCTTTGCACGCCCCATTTTGCGGAAGGGGAGCCCCTGCTTCCCTTCCTCTACAATATGGAAGTTGGGAAATCAGATTCTTCTCCAGCAAGCTCGTGGGTATGGAGGCGACAAATAGTGTTCTTGACATCAAATCATATTACGTGGCGGTAGGGGGCAAGATCCAACAAGCTTCAAAGCGGTTCGGCGAGGATCAGGCAAGCTTCAAGCGGCGGATGGAGCTCTGCGGTGAATCCCGGTAAGCTTCGGGGGGGGCTTAGGTTTTTGAGCTAACCTAACCCTAAAACCTTCCAGGTTGTTTTACACGCTAACATGATTTCCTGCTAGTTTAATGGATGCCCCAACTTCCAGGGTTTTGTCACATGGCAACACACAAATGGATGACCCAATTAGTAAAAAGCGGATAGGTGCAATTCAGCCCTATCAATCGCCGTGCCACTTGGCACTTTTATTTTGAATGTTAGCTGGGGACTCAAATATTTTTTCGGCAAGGTTTACCTCAGAATACGTGGCGTTTACCTCAAAACGATTCGACCCTCCATTCTCGATTTTATGCGGGTGGGACATCCCCGATTTTATGCCGTGCACCTGTTGACATCGGGGAATGGCAAGTAGATTGCCATTCCTGTATACATATTGTAAATGTAAATGATATTACTTAGAGACTGATTGGAGCCACCTTGCTCCTAATCATTCTTGGCTTAAGCTTTTTGCATTGTCCCCTTAACTCATGTGTGCCAAGCCTTGTGCATATAGACTTAAGATATATTGCATGGTTGATTTGTAAATTTAGAGGTAAATACAACTTTGAGCTTTTTTCATTGATGAATTGAATTAAATTATACTATAAAATTGAAGAGTACAATAAACAGGTTGTTTATGCTACCAATCTTATAAATTTTAGCTTTTTTCATTGATGAATTGAATTAAATTGAAATGTTGTTTATGCTAGTATATCTGACCAAAATGTGGTGTCTAATTTTATCCAACAGTGGCATTCTATTTTTATTCCAAATTAGCTAAGCGGATGCTCCTTCCTGAGCCACAAATTCTAGGGAACCTTTGCAATCTACTTGTTGAAATCAAGAATTTTCAATAGGAACTTTTTTTTCTCAAGAAATGGAAACTATAGGATTTTTCCCCTTTTTTTTGAGGGGTGGGGCTAGGTTTTTTATAATGCTTCCTTCTGCTAAACTAGGGTTTTACATAATGCTTCGCTAGTTTAAGGTAATAGGGTTTGTCACTCACTAATGTAAGGCCGGTAACCTTCAAGATTGATATCGGGGTTGATATTCCAAGGACCTAGAATTGGCGAGAAAAACTCGATCCATCGATTTATTCGGGGGAATCCAACTATGCCAGCCCACCTAACGAGGTGAGGCCTATAGAGGTCTAGTCAAGCAAGCAATAATGATATTTCTCACTAATGATAAGTGGGGCTTAGATAAAGGCTCTATCTTTTCTGCTTCAAAATCCTTCAAAATGGGCTCCACGGACAAAGCATCCGCCTCCCTTGAGTTTAATTTCTAGTCTAAATATGTCGATGTTCTAAAAGCCCCTTCTTATAAGTATGGATGCGCAATAGAGACCATTCGATTCTGCTGACGGTCTACGCAGCCCATTTCTTTGAATGGAAAGGCTTTGAGCTTATGTTTTCATCGGATCCTTCAGTCCCCTTCCATAGTTTGAATGTGGGCTTTATATATATTTATACGGAAGCTCAAATCGATGCCGATGTCTCGGTGCCGCGATGCATAATGAGAATCTTTTAGCTTTTGAGGCCAAGAGGCAACTAATTGTGCTGCTAAATCTCATTTCAGATTGTAAAATTTATCTGGATAGCAATAGAGCTTAGCGCCGGTCTCTTCAAATTACACATGCAATCCTTCTGTCCACAATTTTCAGACCTCTGCAAATTCGCCAACGTCTAACCCACACACGAATCTTATTGTCCACAATTCTAGCAGACCCCAAATTTTCTGGCCTTTTCCAGCTACCTGACGTTCTAGCAGACCCCAACTGCATGATGTTGTACGAAGATATCAATATAATAGCAATAGTTAATGCTGATCAAGTTGCCGGATGCCGGATCTAAGAGCTGGAGCGCAGATGCCGATTGTGAAAGAGAGAAGCGCAGATGCCACATTGTCGAAGAACGCCATAGCCAGCAAATTTTTGCTTCACCTAATGCAACGTGTCAAAAAAATTACAATAGAAGTGTTGAGCATAAAAAAAGCTAATGCGTCGTGATCATAGAAAGGAATCTTAAAGTAATATGCCAAAAGAATCATTCTATAATAATTATATATGTTAAGATAAAAGCTGAGATAAGCTATTGGGATGATACCAACCCTATAAAACAAGGTGTTGTCGCACAGTGGTTTGCCCTCTAGAAAAATGTATGGAGATAGAAGCAGAGTTATGAACAGAGCTTAAAGTTCAATCTGTGATGCGAGAGTGTAAGAAAAAAGAGTGTATGAAGTGTGATTGTGTGCAAAATAATTAACAAACGTGTCTATCAATGCACATCTATTAATTCTAGAGCGCATGAAATATTATAGTACCAAGCCTACATATTTGTTTCTTTTTTCTTTTTTCTTTTTTTTTGTTGAAGGATGTAAGACTTTATTTAATCATCTCTTCTTTATTATCATTATCATTATTTTTGTTTATTTATTATCATTATCATTATTTTTGTTTCATTATCAGTTTGTTTTTCCCATTTTTCAATTTTAACCATTGATTTGACAGATATTCCATGTTTTATGCCAGACCAAAGGCCACTAAACTTTTTATCCGAAATCTCCCTACCACTTCCAATGGTCTAAAACGGACCAAAGGTGCAATATTTTGAGAAATGGAAAACACGGACAACCTTGGAGTTAAAGAATGATGTCCGACTGCATCATTTGCAACTGTCGACCGTAAGAGTGTCGACTACAATCAGGACGCAACTGCAGCCCAAGCAAGCAAGCAGCCTCCTGACCTCTCAAATCTGCGGGCAAATCCGGTTTGAAATCGGCCTGTCCAGCACTTCACTTCCAGAATCCGGCTTGAAACCGGCACCTCTGTGCACATCAAATCTGGCTTCAAACTAGCGCCTCTGTGCAACAGAGATTAACTTGTAGATTACCAGGGATGAGTTGCGTTTATTCACAAAGGATATGTTCAGCTCTACCTGATGGCCGAGGCATAGGAAGAGGGATATGGCGAGGCAATGCAACGATGGTAGAACCAGAAGATAGTGGTTGCATTGCAGTAAGGCCAAGACCAGCTCTAAGCGCATTTTCATTAGCTATGTAAACACCACTCCATACAAATCAATCTTGCTCGCACATCACTTCCTCATATCTGAAGAAGCGGGCAGATACCGATACATTGTTGGGCACAAAAGTGGAGAAATGAGGTCGCAACCATGGCAAGGCAGAGCGTTGCAGCAGGGGCGGCCCCTTCGGCATGCAACCATGACATGTCTCCCTAAGAAACATGCCCTTTCCTTCTATCCTCATACCATGCAAGCAGAGAAGCAAAAAAAAAAGGGGATGCCACAGCTGATTTTCAACTGCCCGCCAACAAGCGGCTCCATTCAGCCAAAACATACCCCTTGCATACGATTTGCCATATGATACAAGGCCCAAATCTTGGCGCAACCATGCCAGAAATAGCGCCTGCAAATACCAAACAAAGGACATGTTTAGCTCTAACTGATGGCCATGGCATAGGAAGAGGGATATGGCGAGGTAGTGCAACAATGATAGAACCAGAAGATAGTGGTTGCATTGCAGTAAGACCAAGACCAGCTCCAAGGGCATTTTCATTAGCTATATAAACACCACTCCATACAAATCTACCTTGCTCTTGCAGCATTTCCTCATATCCAGAAGAGGGCGGATACTGATACATTGTTGGGTGCAGAAGTGGAGAAAGAGGTCGCGACCATGGCAAGGCAGAGCGCTGGAGCAGGGGCGACCCCTTCGGCATGCAACCATGACCTGTCTCCCCAAGAAACATGCCCTTTCCTTCTATCCTCATATCATGCAAGCAGAGAAGCAAAAAAAAAAAGAAAAAGAAAAAACAGATGCCACAACCGATTTTCGATTGCCCACCAACAGGCAACTCGATTCAGCCAAGACATACCCCTTGCATACGATTTTCCATATGATACAAGGTTCAAATCTTGGCCCAACTATGCCAGAAATACCGCCCGCAAATACCAAACAAAAATATTGCAAGCTTATAAGTCTTTATTTAATCAAAGAGTCAAATACAAGTATAAATGCAAAGACATGAATAAAATCTCAGCAGATAAGCAGAGATCCATCGAATGAAGCAAGCTGCCTAAACATAAGAGCGCACATCCAAATACTCCTCAAAGATCAATCGCCTCTGACAAGGGGCAAGTGAAGAACAATAGTATGACTTTGCAATGTGACCTTGAGCTTCTTAGAGAACATGGTTATCTGCCACAACCAGACCTTTGAAGATTACCAGTCTTTGTCTTTTTCAGATAGTCTAAAACAACCATCCTGCTGCAAGATGAAAAGCCTGGCTTTGTAACTCTGTCCAAGTACCTGGGTAAATTGCCAAAAGCACTTGTTGGCTTGCTAGTGAAACCTGAAAAAAGGGAAAACCAATCCCATACCTGTCTGAAGTGGTCACACATGAAAAAGCGATGCTCATGGAACTAAAAAGTTCAAATTTTAAGAGGTTATCACTGGCCCTATGTACCATGGTGACATAACTCTCTCGAGTAACATGCGACCCACACACATTCAATTTGATCAGAGGGGAGAACAAAAGATTATAAATCATATATATTGAATAAGGGAATCGAACCCTCATGTCTTGATGATAATTCCATAACATCTACATTTACCACAAGCAGAACATATCCACAATATCTAGTACTATATAAATAAAAAAACAACATTATGTTCCCTGCTTACCTCGGGCCTCTTGAATGATCATGTAGTCATCATGATTCCACTGTTGAAATCAAAGTTTAATTAACAAAAGTGCACAAAATGATATGTAATTCATGAACAGATTGCACAAATGCAGAAATTGTGGCCCATATAACAACCTCTTCAATACATCACACGCATGCTTACTCAAAATCTCAATGAATAGAGCATCCAAATGGTTATTCATCATTAAAAGCTACATATCTCTTTCTATGTTCTAGCTTTACATAACACATAATGCATCCTGCAAATGAAACTTGTAAATGATGATGTCCTGCAAGAATTCGTGCCATATATCAAGCTCCCTTTCTACCTTAAACGTTTGCAGGGCTCATGAATCTGCTCATGCTTGTTGGTGAATCTATAATTAATAACATGTTTACGAAAATCCTTATGTAATCCTTCTGTAATCAGAAACTAAATAGAGCTAAGAGACTGGAAGAACTATGCCCATTTGCCACATTCTATAATGGCTTTGCCTTGTTGGATCATTCCTCTCATAACCTAGCTGCACCTCGAGGCATCATATAACAATTTTCTCATTGCTTTAAATCTATTAAAAATCTATTAATGGCATGTAAATAATCCTGGACAAATACTCAAAAGGAAATTCTGCAACATGTTCCCCATTACACTTATTTGCAAGCTAATCTGTTTTTTTAGCTAACATCTTTGAGCCTTTGCCCAAGCTTAAGATATATCAAAATTAGCGCCACAGCAACGATTGCATATGTGGATGTGACGTTCTAGCATAATATATAGTCCGAATACGTATATTATATTGCCATGCCACTCGTACATGTCACCTTGATAACATGTACTTGGGAACCATAAAGGGTCCCTAGGGGGCAACCTCGTATGTTGCACTTGTCTATAAACATATGCATTTAATCCCCTTTTCAGGCCTCATGGCAAAACCCCATATGTCTTTTAACGCTAAACCTAAAAGGTCATGTAAAAGGAACAAAAGGGAAAACCCTAAACCTTTTCCATTTTTGCATTTCGGCTTCCTTGGGCCATTCCGGCCAAGCCAAGCTGCTAGTTCGCACTGCCAGACGCCGCCAAGCCGCCTTTGCATAACAGTCTTCCAGGATCAGCTGCCTTCGGCCTAAGTAAAGGCATGGACGCAATTCGAGGAGCAGGAGCAAGCCATGGATCAGGTAACCAGTGATTCTGTTGTGCAATTCCGATTTTTAGTCTGGCAATGAGTTGGAATAGCATGTTAGATCAGCCCTAGTGGCCTTATACATCCTAAGATCACAAACCCTAACTAAGGAACCTAACCATGTATGTTTAGGTAGATAGATTAGAAATTATTCTGTTCTTTGATGATGATGTTCTCTTCTATGCGCACTCCTGTGTATTGGGAAGGGGAGTAAAGACCCTGAAAGCTTCAGTAGTAGATGTATCTAGATAGCCTCATTAATTCCCAATTAATGCGGCTTGTGCATAAGCGCCCGCCTGGTTGTGAGTGGTGGGGCTAGACCGGTGGAATAAGGAGGACATGTCCCATTGCAGATTGACCCCTCTGGTGTGTAAAGCCTACCATGGATCTTAGCAGGCTAGGCTTAATGGCTTGCCACTGCGTGTGGGCAAGGCGTGAGCTCGACACCTCTTGGGTGATGCATCACCTTCAATGAGGTTCAAGTCGTAGACGGGCAGTGGCCCTCTAGCTGCCCGTGATGGGCATCCGTGCCTCTAGAGGGAATGATCCCCTTCCTGCCTCATCGGGGCTGGGGAGATGAAACCCAGTAGTAGCCCTCTTGGTTACGCACCCGGTAGACTACGGTCCAGTCCCAAGACTCTTCGACCTATTCTGCAAAGTATGCACAGGAGGGGCGGATGGAGAGGACTTTCCGACAGCCATGTTCCTATGCCAGCCCAATCCACTTCCATGAATTCTATCTGCAATGGCTTCTGGAGACCCAAGTCGTCAGTCCATACCCCTGGAGTCTAAACCTTGGGTAGGAGTGTTTGACCAATTTTGACCTAGAAAGATGTATGATTAGAGTAATCTGATAGCTCAAGGTAGCTTAAAATTTGAATTTAAGCCAGGAAAACATGTTCTAACACTAAGAAACTGTATAGAAAATAAAAAATAGAGAAAAAAAGGAGTAACCCCTCACAGAGTGTGCTCAAGGCCTTTTCAAAAATTTTGAAAGTACCTCTCGCACACTGTGCGAGTGGTAACATTACTTTTTGTCTAAAAGAACCTAATGTCTTAATCCAGCAAACACTAATGTTTTAAATAATGGCATAATATGAAATTGTAGGTTGGAGCCCTAAAACTCCCAGACCTATAAATAGACCCTTAGAGTTCTTCATTTTCACCATACTCCTCCTATTTGTCGCTCTCCGACCAAGAAGATGATTTCTAGGTGCTCAGAAGGCGATCGAGTTGTTTCAAAACATGGCCCGCACCAAACAGACTGCTCAAGTGGTTATGCCAGACGGATCTACAAGGTCCAAGTTTGCGCGGCAGAACAGAAGGCGAGGAAGGCTCGAGAGCGAGCCAGAAATGAAGAAAATTTAAACCCAAACCTTGATACTCAAGAGGACAACGAACAACATCAGGACCAACAACAGCAACAACAAGACGCTGATCACCAAGAGAACTTGGAGAATCAGGGCCATGGGGACGAGGAGGAGGAGAATGAGGAGGATCGTGCGGCAACAGAGGAGTTGACCGGACACCAAAGGAAAGTCGACAAGATGAAGAAGGCAGCCAAAAGAAGGAGACTTGCAGAGGAGAAGCGCAAGGAGCAGAAGGAGGCCAAAGGGAAAGACCCAGAGTTGCCGAAGAAACTCCGGAGGAAAACCAAGAGCACACCAAGCAAAGGGGTTAAAAAAACTGAGCGAGAACCGATAGGCCGCCATCCTCTTCATCTGAAACGGAGTCGGACGATGATGCTTGGAGGATTCCCCGCCCAACGGAAGGATCGGGACCTTCCAATCCCGAGAACAAAGAAGCTGCAGCACCACCTCCCTACCCGACATGGCTAAAGGCAACAACAGATCCTAAGAAGGTCAAGCCGGCACGGGAGGCATACGCACTCAAGCATGAGCGGGAGTACAAGAAGAAGTTGAGGGAGTACAAGGAGCACATGAAGATGTACGAGGCGTATTCCAGGTACTATGAAGCAAATAAGGTGACGTACGTGGAAGGAGGAAGGCCAACAAGAGAGAACACTTCCACCCCCAGAGAGATCTGTATCACCAAAGAAGCCTATGAAGAGGAAGACAGATTCATACTTCGCAAAAGCTGCACGGGAGATTCGGCATTTCCAGAGGAGCTATGGACTTCTCATACCAAGAGCCGCGTTTGCAAGACTGACCGGCAAGGATCTTACAAGAGTTCGACAAGGAGAAAGCGAGTGATAGGCGACATGTTGCTTGTATTGCAGGAGCCAGCCGAGCAGAAGCTGATGCCGCATTTTGAAGACTCCCCTGGTAGAACTCCCCCCCATACATAGGGTGCTTTGCACCTAGAACAGCCCTTCGAGCAGCACTGAATGATGTTCCAAACATCGACAAATACTTAGAAAACAGAGCTGCTCGCATGCCTGACTACATGACCATATCCATAAACAGGAAGAAGTACTTCTTATACACTGCTGCTGTAGCCATCTTTTTGTCCCATAGAGCCCAAACCAAAATAGGTGAACCCTCCATTAAGCCAATGGCCATAGAACCCCAGTTGCCTCAGCGGCAAAAGAGCAGCTGCTCTTGGAGTATGAAGGGTCAGAACAGGAGGTAGAGAAAGAAGAAGGACAAGGTTACGACGTCGAAGATATCATCGACGTCGACCCCATACAAGAACGACAACAAGCAGAATAAGACCTTCAGGGCTTCGATGAAGGCTTGAAGGTAACAAGGACAGCTCCTCCACTTGGGTTAGGCATCGCCAGCCTAACCCCAGTCGTGATCGAAGGCCAAGAGTACCTGATGCTGCACAATATAAAGAACCTCCTAGAGTGCAGAGACAGAGGCTACATGTTGGATGAGTTCCTGTGTCTCCTATGCCAACAGCCAGATCTCGATGACTTCATCGATCAGGAGATGCAAGACTTCCTATCAGCATCAGGGAAGCCCACACTTACATCGGGCAGTCATCATCCGACATCGAAGCTTACAGCAGCATTCGGCAGATGATGACACAACAAGAGCTGCCCTCAGAGGAGGAATTTATTTGCCATCTAGGAACGGATGGTCATTAGGGGCAAGACAATAGCATCCTGTCTAGCTCCTCATCAGCAGCGCCAGCCGGGATCGAAAGACTCGGCATCAACTTGACCTCTTCTAGGTCCATGCTTGCAGATTACAGGGACTTGACAGGAGTACTAGTGGACGAGTACTCCGGAAGGCACAGGGCAGACATCAGAACTAGAGAAGAGGCAGCAGAGGGAGGTCATGATAAGGCCCTCAGGTTTTATCTTCCGCTCCTTACCTATGGAAGGATAGCAGTGATACATCGGCACTCTCTTGGGATTTGGTAGGCATGCTCAGATGCCTCCGTATCGACCACATCATACTGGTAAAGAGGACAATAGCCTTGAGCATCTTCGACTTCGCAGTCCCATACAGACGTCGAGGCAGATTGGTCGTTACTGCGGCCTATGCATCGGATAGAAGGATGGAAGGCCTAGTAATGGCACTGCAAGGTGGTACGCCCACCAACATTCTCAGGAACTGCAAGGTGGTACGCCCACCAACATTCTTGGGCGTACAGTTGGTATAGCCCAAGCAAAGAAGTTCTTGGAAGACAACACCGGCATACTAAAGATTCCAAGAATAGATTAAAAACTTTTCTTCTCTCTATTATTCGATTGTAATAATATTGTACCTTATGAATATAATTGATAGCATTATAAATGTACTTTGATATACTTTGTCCCCACAACTATATCATCAAACAACCAAGGAAACAACAAACAAAAGCTAATCAGAAGAGTGCAATATAATGCTAGAGCACATAGGAATGTAGAACAAGATCGACACCCTCAGGAAGAGCAAACACTTGCAAATCCATGATCCTTGAAGCAGATGAAGAGATTCTAGGACAATGATGCTAAAGCCTGGAGTATTATTTGGAATGCGGGAAAAAAAACTTGCAAGAAGTTTATGCGGGAAAAATGCCGGCAGCCGATTCTTGTCAAGAAGGGTTCAACAACTTTTTATCATTTTAGTTACACGTAGGCGTAATATCTTTAATGTTGTAAAGTTTATTTAATTAATAAGAACATATTCTTTTATGTAACAACAGATTCTTTTAATATCTATAGCCACGTGGTTGCCTTTTTTAATTTGCATGCCTATTTTTTAGTTTCTTTCTCTTGCTTGCTTTTTCCTGCTTTTGTGCTTCTTTGTTTACTCCAAGGCTGTGTTGGACGATTCTGTGGTGGACGATTCTGGTTGTACATTTTGGGGGACTATTATGGCTGTGCGTTTTCTGGAGACTATGGAAATTGCAGCAGAGTAGCAGAAATTCTTTAACTAAGCAGAGCAGTAGGGCTTGGTAGAGAAGAAAATCCATAGGTGTAGCAGAAGAGAGATTATAAGCAAATCAGAATAGAGTAGGCTTAGGCAGAGCAGATGTTCTTGAATAGTGGTGGTTAGAGCAGGGATTCTTGCAAAGTGGTAGTTAATTTGATGCAAATAAGAAACAATCTGGAGCAAAGCAGTGGTTGCTGCAAGGACAATTTTTCCTTTTTAACCAGGTAGTAAAAATTTACTCTAGTAAAAATTTACAGTTTCATTCTTAAAACATGAGTAATTACATTTGATTTTCTCTGAGCCCAAAGGCATATAGCTGTATTTAATGTTTGCCAAAAAATCATACGTGAAATATTCTAAATGTCTTGACAAAGAAATTTTTTGACAAAATGATTGCAGTTCATCTTTTGCTATTGGATGTTGAGGATTTGATGGCAGCCAAACGAGGTGTGTTACATTTTCTTTCTTATAATTAAATAATGTAGTATGACAATCAACTCTCCTTTTTGGGATTGCACCATTTAGTTCTAACTCCTAGATTTTAAGTGACAAAGCTTTAAAATGAAGCATTTTATGAAATTAAAGCTTAGGTTGCTTCCAACATGTGTTAGAAGATAGATTGATTTCTATATCAACTAAAGCACCACTATTTTAATGGTTGATGGTTCAATGAGCTAGCACATCTCAAGGTATGTTGGAGGTTAGGGTCTTCTAAGTTGTGACCACTTCCAACATGGGTTGAAAGTTGAAGGTTTTAAAGGTTCTAAATAAGCACTTTTCCAAGTTTAGCTTGAAAGGATCCCCTTTAAGCACCTTTGTTTTTAATTTTTAGTTGTGGCTTTAATTCCAACTTCCAACATGGGTTAGAAGTAAAGCTTGAATGTAGGTTTTGAATCTTAGATTTTCATTTTGGAGTTTTGAAATGAGCTTGTGGCTTCCAACATGTGTTGGAAGTTAGTGTGGAGGTTTTGAATTGAGGTTGTGGCATCACTTCCTACATGAGTTGGAAGTTGGTTTTGCAATGAAGTTGTGGCTTCCAACATTTAAAGTTGTGGCCTCAGTTCCAACTTCCAACCCATGTTGGAAGTAAAGCTTATTTAATGATGGAGGTTTGAAATGAGCTTGTAGCTTCCAGCACTTCCAACATGGGTTGGAAGTAAAGCTTAGATATAGGTTTTGAATGTTTTGAAATGAGCTTGTGGCTTCCAACATGTGTTGGAAGTTAGTGTGGAGGTTTTGAATTGAGGTTGTGGCATCACTTCCTACATGAGTCACACTCCCTTTCCACTCTAAAGAAATTTGGTACTAGATCGACTTATGTTGTGGCATGCTACGTTGACTTGACGATAGTGGGACTCAGAATTAGAGGGAGACGAGGTTCTCGGATACTGAGGATGGCGAGGTCGCTCTACTAGGCGCTAACTAGGGTTTTCAAAACCTCAGGTAAGGTTTCTGGCAGATCAACTGACTGTCACTTCTCATCCCATCCCCATCTCGGATCGCACTCTTTCCCCCACACTCGATCCTCCCAACAGTCACATCCGCAATTGTTCTTCCCTTTTCCCCACAGATTTTCCTGTCTTTTTCGCAGCCCCCTATAATTCTCTGGTTATGTTCGTACCCAAGGTACCCTTCCTTCCTAAAGTTTTCCCAGTTGTTGCAAGAGCAATGATCCCAACTCCAAATCCGACGGATTTCATTCAGCTTGGGAGCTTTGACATGGCGGCTTTCACTGTATGAATGTTTCAAAACCAAGGAATCCCAGAATGGGATAATATCCTCCGTGAAGAGGAGCCGGAACTTCCCAGACCTGCAGCTCCTATTTTCTCAAACTTGAAATGGATGAATATCCTTTGACAACAGAAGTTCCTGCATGCCCCCGATGATGATTTCACCAAAGGTATAAAGCTGGACTTTCAATCCGTCCGAGACAAGTTCTGTACTTTGGAAAAAAATGCATTTGTAGGATGGGTGGAAATAGAAGGATTCAATCTCAGTGAAATTGCTAAACAAATCTATTTGCTAAATAAAAACACCCAAATTACTTCCATGCATTGGCTACATTTTCCTTTTTTCTTGGTTGAACTAACATCCCAGGAAGCTGCTCTTGATTTGCTGTAGAGGAACCGAATCATACACAAATGGTACCAAATAAAATTCCAAAAATGGGACTATCATTTTGATCCCTCCTCCCCTAAGTCTCTCCCGGTCATAGTTTTTCTGCAACCACATGGTCTTAAGCCAGTCTACTGGAATGAAGAATGTTTTAAGGCAATCTTCAATTCCATTGGCCAATTCATCTCTGTGGCTTTCCGACCAGATAGACCCCCCGTTGTTTATGTCCAACTTGATCTTCTTAAACCTATCCCCCGAGAAGTGACTTTCCTTGATCTGTTTGGAACTAAACGGGCTTTGCAACTGAACTGGAGCGGCCTTCTTCCAGTGGTATCTGTGGAAGCAGCATGGAGGGTTGCCATCTATGGCCGAAGAGTGAAGTGGGTTAAATCATAGTTCAAAGTTATGTTTTGTCAATCAATTCAAATTGCTACTTCTAGACAATAGAAATACTTGATACCATGACTTTATGGGAATTGGACTGAAGAAATTTTTGGTGCTCGGCATGGAACAAGTATTGCAGAAGCATAAGGACAAGTCTAATAGAGTAGAGAATGGAAATAAATGTTTTTGTCAGCATAGAAATGAGGGAACTCCTCTCTCTCTCTCTCTCTCTCTCTCTCTCTCTCTCTCTCTCTCTCTCTCTCTCTCTCTCTCTCTCTCTCTCTCTCTCTCTCTCTCTCTCTCTCTCTCTCTCTCTCTCTCTCTCTCTCTCTAATTTGTATTATAATGCGGAGATACCAGTTGAAGAAGATAACAGGAAATCAGATTTGGTGATCACAACCAAAGAAATAGCGGCAGGCATCTCTTCGTTTGCGAATGGCAAAGCACAAGATCACATGGGCTTGTGTGCAGAACATTTGAAATGGGCAGGCCCTACAATTCATTCCCTTTTGGCGAAAATGTTTAATAGGGCAGTAGCACAGGGGTTCCCATTAGACTAATGTCAGAATAGGGTGGTTTCGGTATATAAAGGTGGCATGAGAAAGGAGGTCAACAATTATCGAACTATTTTGGTTAGTCGCTTGTTCTCAAAACTCTTTTTCACAATTCTAGAGAAGAAGTTGAGTGTTTGGGCAGAATATAATCATAAACGGGCAGAGGCACATGCTGGTTTTAGAGCAGGAAGATCTACCTTAGATCATTTGCTAGTATTGAAGACTATATTCGATCATGTCAAAGATTCAAGAAAAACGGTTTATACATTTGTAGACTTCAAAAAAGCCTTCGATAGGGTGCCGAGAGACCAACTATGGGAGAGATTGAAAAAGTTAGATGTGCCACAGGTTATCAGAGAGGCAGACAGTGTGCCATATGAAAAAGTGTTAGTACAACTATCTCAACCTATTTCCTTGAGCATCTCAGATTGTATAGAGAGTAATGTTGGGGTTAAGCAGGGATGCCCGCTATCCCCCACGTTATTCGGTTTGTTCATTGACGGATTGGAGGAATGGCTTCATGATAACTGCCCAGGGGGGATAGAAATACATGGATATGTGATTCAATTGTTAATGTATGCTGATGACGTAGTCATCTTTGCACGCTCTATAGAACACATGCAAAAGCATTTGGATGGATTGGCAGCCTTTTGTGAACAAACAGGTATGCAGGTAAATCTGGAGAAAACAAGTATCATGACAGTAGGAGTATTGAAGCAAGAACCCATTTTCAGATATAAAGGGAGTGTGGTGGATATGTGTGATTTATACAAATACCTGGATCTTGTTTTTAGCAGGAACCACAGATGGAATGCATGTGTTACTCAACGGGTTGATGGAGGATATATAGCTTTGTATGTGTAGGAGATCACATCTTTGGTCTTGGCATCTTAAGGTAAGGCTCTTTCAGTCTTTGGCGATGAATGTCGTACATATGGATGTGAGATTTGGAGTGTGGGAGGACATTGAGCGAATAATAAAGAAGTTTCTAAGATTAGAATTAGGCGTTAAATCTCAAACACCATATCCCATGATGTTGGCAGAGAGTGGGCTTATACCTTGTGACGTTCCATGTATTTATATGGTATACGTAACGTATGTATATGGTATACGTATAAATATACCGACACGTCACCCACTAAAGGTACGCCACCATGGGGTATTGTAACCTAGGGGGTTGACCTAAAAGGGATTTAATTAGCTGCTAATTAAATCATCAAAGATAATAACCTAAGATTAGGAAATTAAGGTCTAAATGGATTAATTAGGTTAATTAATGCTTTGGGAAGGCGCCACCTGGCCTAAATCGATTGGCCAGCATGGGGACTTCCAAATTGGGCCATCAACTTGACCCCTATCCCTAATTGACTCCCAAAAATCGTCCAAGAGGAGCAGGAGCTGAGCGCCTACCCTTGCCAAGCTGAGCACCACCTTTGTCAAGCACTTATACCTGTGTAGCTAGAGCTGAGCGCCAAGTCCCAGGAAGATGGAAGCACCAAATGACAACGGATCCAGCAGGAACTCAGGTGGGTGGTTAGTATAGCTTGAGAGTTCTAGGGTAGCGCCCCTGTTGGGCACTGGTTGTGTTTGTTTCTCTGTTCTCTCTATGTTTCACTTGTAGGAACTAACCCTTGATTGTAAAGGTGAGTTCTCTTTATTTCTGATTCTGATTTTGCTCTTAAAGGATGGTTTGATAGTTCTTTGCATAGTATTACTCTGGAAATGGGGGATAAGGGGGGGTAGAGACCTCTGAGCCATGTTAGTAGTATGCTCCTAGGTTGATCCCTGTATTTCCCATTATATGCGGCCTGTGTACAAGAGACCACCGGGTCGTAGATGCTATGGAATGGCTTAACACTAAAGAAGGGACGCAGTGGTGAAGTGGGGGTGGGGTCTTGCATGAACATAAAAGGCTCCTGAGACTCCTACAGTGGGCTAGGCCTGATAGCCGGTCACGTAGAGGGCCGGGTATGGGTCTGACACTCCCTGCGTGTAGTGGTGTGACCCGTATGGGGCATCATGCACTTTGAGTAGATTTAGGGTGAGTAAGTCGGGTATGGATGCGGGGGTCGCTGATGAGGCACGTATTCTCTAGCTCACCCATGGAACCACTGTGATCCTGGAAGGGGACGCTTCCCTGACCTGCCTCGTCGGACCGGGGCGTCATGAACCCTGGAGTAGGCTCGTAGGGTGATACCTTGAGCCTGCGTCTCCGGAAGGCTATAGCGAAGCCATAGCGTGAATCGACCCATCTGCAAAGTGTGCACAGGAGGGGCGGATGGAGTGGACAACCCTAGCCACTGTTCTATGCCCAGCCAACGCCAGGTTATACCTCTGTCTGCTGATCTCTTGAGACCGAGCCGTCAGTCTATCCTCACAGGAGTCTGAACTGGGGTAGAACCTGGGGTTTGGGGTGTTTTCCTTAGGATTTGATGCATATTCTTTGCCGTTGATACTTGGATGGATGTGCCACCCTTCGTGGTGGTTATTTATATATATATTTTATGCTGTGTGCTAACATTGTATTCACGCTTCCGCGACTTAGGAGTCCCACTGAAGGCGTGGGCCGAATGACACCTCCGTGTCCTTCGCTCGGGCATCTCTTACGGATGGCCCGAGATAGATGAAGGGCCCTGCTCACGGCGAGATGGTCGCCATGGGAGGGGAAAGTCCCCGTATGTATACGGCCGGGTGTCGTATATATTCAGGGAGCGTCACATACCTCTAGAGGGGAAAGCACTTCTTAGATGTATTCTTTATCTTAAGAAGGTACAGGACATGGATGAGACAAGACTTCCGCATAAAACTTTGATGGCTAGTAAAGAGAAAGGGTTGTTCCAGGATGTCATGAAATGGCTTGGTAAATGGGATATGACCTGGGACGAAGTGTCTTTAGTGGACTCAAATTTGAGAACATGGCTATCTTCAAAAATTCAAAGGAAGATGTGGTCACAACCAAAGACTAGGATGATTTTATATAAGCACAATAATACTCCCAAACTAGAACAAGCAGGTCATTTGAGGGAGAATATATATATACGGAAGAGGCACGCTATATGTAGGATTCGTTTGAGTTCACATCATTGAGGATTGAGGTGGGGAGATGGAGTCATATTGTTCCAAGAGACCAAAAATATTGTCATATATGTGATACAGATATGGTGGAAGATGAGGATCATGCAGTACTTCGATGCAAAGCATATGAGACGTTGCGTGATGAATACGGAATTTACTTTGATGATCTCCAAACACTTTTTGCCCTAGATGGTGACATTCTAGGGAAATATCTGATATAACTCCTTAGTTACAGGGAGTCTTGCATGGATGCCCTTCGAGTAATTGATATGGTAGACTCAGACACTGTGAGCGAGAGTGATGAGCTAGATGAGGATTCGAAAACTCATCTATTATTTTATGATGATGTTTAAATAATATTTGTCTAATAGGCCCTTGAGGCCTCCCATAGACATAATAAACTTCATTTTTTTTTTTCTCTCTCTCTCTCTTTCCCCAGGAACGATAGCCATTTTGCAGACGATGAATGCATGAAAGTGAGGCCTACTTACATTTATTGTGTCATGTGAATCACTCACAAAGTGAAATGATCCAATTAAGATGCTCAAGTAGCTCTGCCACATTTCTAAAATAAATATTGGCCTCCTTTAAAATCAAGAATTAAAATTGCTAAGAACTAAAGATCCACCAAGCATTTCAAAACCAAGAAATCGTTATCTATTGGTAGACAAAGCATCATATTTTTCCAATAGAAACACTCCTTTGAACCAAATCTGACTTTGTTTAGCAGTTCTTTGTACTTCGCCATCAGAAAAACGATTAGAAGGAGTTGGGAGCAGACGAAGGAGCTTCATTTGGAGTCACAACTGTGTGAGCGATGTCATGCGTCCCACCGCATCTGTTGGACCTGTAAGCACAGAGCCCAACATCAGATTGGAGCTTCGATCTGCCCTGTCGGTTACCCGGTTGGAACATCCGTGATCCAAAATGCACGTGACCGCCAATTTATGGTGAACAATGGATTTGGAGCAATCACCAGCATATCCTAGGTATATTCCAGCATATACTTAGGATATGCCACAAACCCCACATGAGCGAGGGTTTGCCCCCCTAGGGGCAACCCAAAAACTGGAAAAATGAAAAGGTGAAAAGCTAACCCCTAAAACCCACACATAAATGGAGAAAAGTATGCGTACTATTCACTCTTGACGCTACACATATGTCGATTTGGACCTCTTTTTCTTTGCTCTTGGAGAAATATTAGTGCCAAATATAGGCACGAGACAATAATAGCCATGGCCTCGTATAAAAATGTCGTCACGTAGTCATCGTGGCTAAATTCATCGCAATAGCAACAAAGAAAAGTTTGGCAAGTTACAAAAGAGGATCGTGGCAGTCATTGGCTGCAAACAATTTTTTATTAATCTCATCAAGCTATACATGGATGCTCAAATTGGTCACCCTCTGCTACAAAAATGAGCTGAACTTGCACAATTACTCACACAAATGGCATTTTGGCACTATAAGGCACGCTATGATACAAGTGGTAAGTACAATTTTGTTTTTCAATCTCCATCACATGAAAGAAATTCACCTGCCAAGCAACTCTGATATGAAAGGAACCATAGAATCTAACAATGCTCCTGGGCACTCCTTCGGAGGGAGGTGGCCACATCTTGGAATGGCAAACCAATTTCTGTACAATCCTCAACAATATGATTATGACTATTGCGAGTTTTAAGATTCAAGCATTTCGTACAAATTCTAGTTTAATATGCTTACAGATTTTGGAAGTATCAAGGCAAGTGACTACTGCTTTAAGAGGAGCCAACATATCTTGCATGAAAGCAGGTATATGGCTGATCATTTGAAGGAATTCAGTTGCAGTAGCCATTTTTAAAACTCCATCTATGAGCGTCTTATTTATCAACCACGATCATATTTGAACAAAAAAAATACACGGGGTTTTTGTGGACTTAACGAATTTTTTCGCGAGTGTCATGTTAAAGCCACATCGAGGGAAAAACTACACGGAGTTTTTTTTCATTTCATGTTGTTTCAAACATGACCATGGTTGTTAAATAAGACGCTCGCTTCATCTACAGAAGATTTGAAGCCTCTGCCAATACTTGGTCCCACTCCTCCACATGGAAAGGTGCTTGATTTCACACGTTAACAATGTTAAAACTTGCAGTTACCAGAAATTGTATTAATATACAAATGTGATGGGCACCTTGTAAATATACAATATCTCTGAAGTGAGTTTAGATACATCATGCCACACTCGACGATTTGCTGCTTAACCAATCTCAGAACGAAGTAGTGGCCGTAATGGGTGAGCAAACGTCTAGATTAGGGTTATCCCACAATTTGACATCCTTATGCACTGAGAGTGAAGAGCATACGGGTTTGGAAGGCCCTTCCTCTCTCACTCCTGCCTATTTGATCTTGACATGAGCCCCCATCCAGGACGATCAAATGCCACAATATTCAACCCGCTTTCAATTGCAAGAGGATTCATCACATGTCTCCAAGAGAACATGCCACCTCCGAGTCCATGTACAAGGACTACCCTTCACAACTAAAATCAGAATTATTTCGCATTCCGACGACTTGACCCTTCCTGATTTCTGAAATGGCAGGTCTATCTCAAGTATGCTTTCAAATTTAGATCCAACCACATGATTATATATTCCTGGCCACGCATTAAAACTAGGTGCACCAGTATCACAAAATGACTTGCTCAACAATGGGGTATAGATGGAATCCAAACTGGCGAAAGATAATGGTAATTTTTCCAATTTGGAAAGCTGATCGGCATGGCCATGAGTAGTAGCCACAAGCACTTGTCTCTAAGCATCATTAGCAACATAAACCTTATAATGCAACATAATGCCCTTGCATTGCATAAAAAGACTATCTTCATCAGCTAATATACAAGCAGGCACTACATTGTCTTTACATTTTGAATGCTTGGAGCTACCATTTCTATTGTTGGACTTCCAGAAATTGGCAGATGGCAATGACTTTGAATGTTTCTGGTATCCATTGATACTAACTTTGCACACAAAAACCTGTGGATAGGAAAGAGTATGCATTGGGATCAAGAACATTAAGTTGAATATGTGAAAGGATGCAATGATATTTCTATTTCTTGCTACAAGGCTATAAAATATACCGCTTCCTCATCAGCGTGATAAAAAAGCAGCTTGCGCCTTGCCTGGCAACTTGTATGCCACTTTGTATGCCACTACGAAATGTCCCAAGGCAAAGACCATAGATGACAAGAACAAAAGTGGTATTCCCCACATGTGCTTCAGATGTCTAGGGCTTGGACCAAATATATCAACTGGTTCAGTTGTCAAAACGCCAAAGATGCACTCTTTAATGACAAGAATCACCACAGAGGCCATCCATCGACTACGATGTAGTTGCCAAATACTGGCGCCATGGCAGAATCTAGGAATTCCACAGACAACATATGTACCTGCAAAGAGTGTTAAGGTATGTGATTATTTCTCATCCTTTTTATTAGAAAGAAAAGAGGATGTGGAGTAGAACTTATAGCTTCTAATGAATGATTTGACTAAAGATAGTAGAGGGATATCAAAACAAGGGATGTCCTGAAGCTATAGGTGGTCCAGTCGATTTTAAAAGAGAAGCAAGAGGTACAGCAAGTAAATGTAGAGAGCAGCATACATGAAAGACCAACATCTGCATCTGCAACTGCAACTAGCATTGGAGCCGACGAGATGATTAACGAGCCTAGCAGAATCACCATGAAAAATATGGTCCTTCCCGCTCTTCTCATACTTTCAAAGGTTCCTCGTTCAGAGCCCATATTTCCCCTGTAGATATGGATCCGACCTTTTATAAACTGGCCGAAAACTATGAATCAGATTTCTTCAAAAAAATGCAGCACCACCTAGCCGGCAACTGTGTGAGCGATGTCATGCTTCCGATCGCATCTGTTGGACCTGTAAGCACAGGGCCCAACATCACATTGGAGCTTCGGTTTGCCCTACTAGTTACCCAGTTGGAACATCCGCGATCCAGAACGCACGAAACCGCCAGTTTACAGGGAACGATGTGATCGGAGCAGTCACCAGCATATCCTAGATATATTCCAGCATATATTTAGGATATGCCACAAACCCACATAAGCTAGGGTTTACCCCCCTAGGAGCAACCCAAAAAGTGTGGCAAGGCACTTAGCACGTCACTCCCCAAAACTGAACGATTTTCTGCCTTATAAAATACACAAAATTTTACAGTAATTTAAAGCCAACGTTCATTACATACCCTTGACACCTAATGATTATTACATTTATGTAAGGTAAAATCGAAGCCGTCCATTTCTCGCTCACGAAAAGTTCTAGTGGCAAATATTGTGTGCCGAATTCCTAGGAATTCTAGCATTCTACCTGTTAAAGAAGTTTACCGGTCAAAATCTATGGGTTTCTTTAAACTTTTCCAAATGAAATCTAGATTTACAAAGGCCATTTGGCTATTATAGGGGATATACTTGGTTAAGTTTCTAGAGTTTGACTAAGGGTGGAATCACATTAGCGTGCCCGACCAATCGTGCATTTACAGTAAGCCAATCAGATCATGAAACATGGAGATTTTGGGCACATCCCTGTATCATACTTGAGTGCCCAAACAGCCATTTTGGCTTGGGCACCCCTCTGTTTTTTGGTCGGGGGTTCTCGGGTGACCAAAATCGTCCCAGACTTGGGCACCCTGATCTGAAGCGCTGATTTCAAACTCTGATCTCCTTGATTTGCGGACAGCTTGAGGCGTGGATCTGTTCCTTGCTCTGTTTGGGCACCCTAATATGACAACAACAGAAATGGCGTGCCCAGGCATGCGTCCAACGGAGGCCCAAAGTCGCAGATATCTTTCTTGGGCACTGCCGTAATGTGATTCCGCCCTAAGTTGCTCTTGCGAAAAAGAATAAATAAAGGACTTTGGCACTCACCCAAGTCCTTACTACAATTCACTTAATTAAAGTATATTCTTTGGCACTTGCGATAATCCACGACATTAGCAAAAAGATCCGACCAGGGCTCGAATTTGACGGCTTTCATGTCTGTTTTTTGGATTTTTGCCCGTCAAAACAGGTGAAAAAAAATTTCGTATGGCAAATGAAAGGCCGCAGTTGGGCAATCGCCCGTCATAGATAAGGGCAACTATAAGATATACTCGTCATTTGAAAGGCTAGGAAATAGAGAAATGGCCATCATTTTTCTTGCTATATATCTTTATAAATTTTAAACATTTGTATTATTATTGATTATAAATCAATAATATCTCTATACAGTAACAATATACATGATACAATTACACATCCCAAATTTCCAATGACCCCATCACATTTTTTTAACCTCTTATACATTATAGTTATAGATGCACCATTAACAATCAAGTACCAACGGGAACCTAAATTTATGCTAAATTGCTAATTCAAGAAAATTCTTCTTGACTTGTATTTAGCATTGGTTATAAGGAAGTTATGAGGGAGACAAATGGTAAAGGCCACAAAGAGGCATAAAACCAACTCAACGAACTTGTAACTAAGATCCAGCCATTGACAAGATTCCTATTATAATAGTACCTCATGTTTTGAAGCGTTAAAGTTCTAGCATACAGTTTGCAGTTTGCTGGTATCATAAAACTATGATGAGCACACATAGATACAACGCTTTACACAGTTGGATATATAAACGTGCACGCATTTGAATTTACATAGTCATTTCCACATTCATCCCTGAATATACAATTGAGTGGTCTCCTAGGAAATGTTCATTTGTCTCCGGATTCTCCAAGGCCAAATGAGAAAAATGCATAGACCATAACATCTTTCAATAACTATAGTACTATCCCCCTCAGTATTATATTGCTGGCCAACTAAATATAAATTGAACCCCTTCTATAGAGGAAAAATAATAGAATGTCAAATGAGTCCCCAAGGACTTACAATTTGCTTAAGGTCGAGACAAATGGAAATTCTTCAGTAACTTACATCTAGACTAAGCTTGAGCATACACTTTTGGTTTTGGCTTAACCTCTGCTTCGTTAACCCCTAAGCACATAAATTGCATCTGGCTCGTGTCTGTATGGAGAAAGAAAGCATGATCATACACCAATATTAAGGAATTACGACAACAAATTATGAACAGTCCAGCATCTCACGGTTTTTCGCCCTCCTCAAACGTGTAGCTGGAAGCAATTGCCAGTAATTGACCATCCCTACTGAATGATAGTGCGGCGATGCTGGTAGGGTATCTTGAATACTGCAATAAAAGATGACTTTAGACTGAAACACAAGTCCATTTAGAAACTGGTCCAAACTCTAGTCAGCTGTGCATTAACCTACTGTCTGGACTATACTAAGTATTAAGCATAAGTTTATTCAAAGATGCTAATTAGAAAGGAAAGGCGAGTACGAACCTGGTATAACCTCTTTTTGTTATTACCATCCCATAAATTTACATAACCATCACAGCCACCAGTTGCAAAAGTGCCATAGCTGCACAGAACATGGAACATCGCTACAATTACTGAAAACACCCTAGAAATTTTGTTCCTTCATGAAAATGATAGTAACTTACATGGGGTGGAAAGCAATAGCGTTTACTGGATACACTGTGTCCCTGCCAGCCTCGGATTTACGATGGCATTTGAATGCATATCTGTCAAAAGATCGCTATGATCTTAGTTTCCTTGGGCATCTATGTGTTAGCATTTCGTCTATCACCTTCTAGGAAGACCCACAGACATGCTTTAAAGACGGCAGATTCTACATTCTATATCTTTCCTTATGCCGTGCAAGGCCTTTACAAAGATGCAGAATCTTGCCCTGGTACTTGTGAATATTTGCATTTGAGGTGGTTTATGACTGCATAATTTTGGGATCGATTACTGAATATAGACCCATATTTCAAAATTGTTCAGCAAAAAAATAATCATGGAAGCCTCTTAGGAGCATAAACATGGATTCACAAACAAAGAGCTAAAATCAGGTTGTTGGGTATCCCAGATGATATAAATCAAAAAGCATTACATAGAACAACACTTGTTGTCTTGCAGCCATGTAAACTTACTTCTTGAGTTGTCCTGCTTCTGAAAGATCAAAAAACTCCATTGCCACACGTCCTTCCACCGAACTAAGAGCATAACCTATCAAATCAAAGTAATTTTATAATCAGTTCTCTAAGCCTCTTGAAAAGTTTGAGCTCCTATGAATTCTCAGGGCAAATGCAACAATCATACCTGTCCCATTTGGATAGCAACGTACACATCTAGTCTGATACTTGAGAGAGGACTCTCTTTGCTGCTCTGGCTGTGACATATTTCTGAGATCATACACATTGATGTGCCTACCAGCTGTTGCAACAACTAAACGATGACCAACAAGTGACATTGAATATACACGCTCGGGCTGCTCATATGTACCAACTAATGCCTTTTCCTGCATGCTTGCAGCACGAGGATCCCAACATTTTAAAGTTCTATCCCAACTCCCTGTAACGACTTGCCCTAGAACCACAGAAATGTCTCCTTCAGACTTCTGTTACAGAATAATTACAGTTAATAATGTTGACAAGCAGTTAAGTACCTGTAAGATGTGAATATTCAACACAACGAACGGCTTCATCATGAGTGCCTAAAATATCCTCCTTGGAAGTGGTAAAATCATACCTAAAGAGTAAACAAAAGTAGAGATAACTTCAAGAAAAATGCAATCCCTAAACTCAAACATATGCTTTGCATTTAGAAAAATGAGCCCATCAAAAGGCAAGTACAGTTATTTAGTCATAGGACATTCCATTAAAGAGAGCATATTCAAGAGTACTTCATCAGAATTCATCTTGACATGTTCTTTAATATCTTGATAAATCAGATGCTTAACCATTTAGACTAAGACACGAGATATTGAAAATGAGATAGCAAACCTTTTGACCACACTATCAGCGCCAGCACTAAAACCCGAAGAGTCGTCATGGAAACAGCAATCTAAGACAGGTCCTCTATGTGAAAACTGTCCCTTCAACACATTTTCAGTAGCATCATATAATCTTACTTTCTGCACACACACACACATTATATTAGCTATGCTTTAAGTATTAGGCTTTACACGAACCCTATCAAGAATGTCAATTTGTTTTCTTTAGGCACTTGAGAGTGAACGAAGAGCACGCCACTCAAACAGTGCCATCTTACAACTAAAAAGTCTTAGTCTGAATCCATGTATTGGCATGGAATGTACCTACAGAGAAACTACAGAATGCAATCTCAAGCATAACAAAAAGCCGCAGATCTAATCAACTTTCCAAACCCCATTCCCTGCTCTGCCAGATAACGTGCGGGCTCAAATAAGCGATAAAACAAATGATAATATACTATGCAATTGGTGCCCTGATAAACACAAAAACGAGAGACTTACAGTATCCCACGAAGAAACGAGAAGATGCTCGCTGTGATTAGAGAAACGTATATTAGAAATGCCATCTGGAGGAGGGGATGTAAGCTCCTGTCCTGCCGCCGTAGGACCTACTCCAATTCCTTGAGCGCCAATCATGTTCTTCGGGTCATTGATCCAACGCTGTAAATGTCGGGCATGGGCATCCTCCGTCATAGATATGGAGATCAAGCCCAAACGGAATGGAGAAAAGTCGGAGCGGGAAGAATGTCTGTCTTTAAAACCCAGGACTAAAAGTATACTAAATTCTTGTACACAGTTTTAGACGGCGCTGTACATATCAATGGTGTACCTATCAATGGTATACCTAAATGGTGGACATATCATAGTTACGGGGATCCAAGTTCTCCCGATTCTGTCCCGTTCCCGTTCCCGTTCCCGGAACTAGTTCCCCCGGAACTTTCGGGGATTCGAGGATTTGGGAGTTCCAGGCAGTGCTTGAATGTGACGGTCTACCCGTAATTTTCTAAGGACGGGCAAAATAATTTTAATTCTTTTGCGTGACACGAAGTTCCTAAATTTTAGCCTTTCAAATGCCATATAGGTCGCCAAATTCATTTTGCGTTGGGAAAGGATATTTTGGCAATGGTTAGGACTAAGATTTCGGTATAGTATTGTATAGAAAAGGGTATATTTAGCCAACTTTGAGGAGCTTAATTGGTTTGTGGATGGATTTTTCTTGCCATGGATAGAAAGAAGAAAGGTATTTTATGGTTTTTTTTCGCCAGACTAGGACATGGATAAGATGTGATGCTGCTTTCCATTTGCAGCCTGGATTTTGGCGTCAACAGATTCGGTGAAGTCATGATTCCGTGAGCATTGGTGAAGCCATGCATTGGTGAAGGGGAGGTAAGGGACGATATTGTGGGGCTTTGGTGAGGTCGTGACAGCCGGCCTGGAGGTTCAAATCCTCCAGCTAGGAATACTTGTAGCAGCACAGGCTTCATGCCGATGCCTTGTTTCTTTTCTGTGTTTTTTTTTTTTTTTTCATTTTTCTTGGGTGACATGATTTTTTTTAAGCATTCCGGAAGGGGGGCTGGGGCAGAGGCAAGGAGAACGGAAGCATCTGCTAGTTATGGAGATGAGAATTGGCAAGACGAATTGGGCAAACTATATGGGGAATGGCTCGTTGCGTCAAGATGGGATGCGTATCACATGCTGGATGCTAACCATTGACAATTTTGGTCCTTGTTTGCATTTCTATTGTTTTAGGCAGTCTTTATTTCCTTTGGGCAGGGTGGGGATGAACCATTGTGGCCCAGGACTGGGAAGGGCGATTCCGGCAGCATGTCCAGAACATGCATAGTCTGCGAACCTTTTCTTTTATTTGTGTTTTCCTGGCCTACGACCATGAGTTCGATCGAGACCTTAGGAAATGGCACGACATTTTTTCTCCAAAAAGATGTTGGCCGTCGATCCGGCATCATACCCAAGATATGCTCCAGATCTATGGCTGGCATTCAACCTCACAAGAATACCGATAAAAATAGCAAAAAGACTAATTAAAACTGAATTAGTGGGGAAACTACTAAAATGCCATAGAAAAATTTGAGATGACATAAACCATTTTTCTTTTCCTAAAAATATAGAATAAAACGAATTTTTATTATAAGTTCATAATTGACATAATCAAGTTTAACGTTATAGATCTAAAGCAAAACAAAAATAGTAGTTTAAATTCTTAAAATCAATCACATCAACTTATTCAAGTAGCATTGCTCTCCTCTATTTCGATTCATACTAGTCCTTGTAGCCAGTCTATGCTTTCAAATGGTTCATTTCCACAATGATACACACATTGTGGTATCAAGTGTTTCTAAGTTCATGCTAGATCTTGTAGCACTCTTAATAGCATTTTGGCGGGAGAAACCTCTCTCACAAGAGGTTGTGTCTCCAGGAATGACCATACAACACTGCCATAACTTCGTCAATGCTTGTCCCACCAACTGTCACATGTTCCACTTTCATCTCTACAAATAGTCAAGCCACCACCATCCTTTTGTTCTTGGCAGTAGTAAAAAGTATCTCAATGAAGTCTTCCCTCTCACCTCTCACTCAAACATGAGGTCGTGCTTATAGGAATGACCATACAACACTGCCATAACTTCATCAATGTTGGGAAACTGTTCCACCAACTGTCACATGTTCAACTTTCATCTCTACAAATAGTCCAAGCTACCACCATCTCTTTATTCTTAGGAACCATAAAAAGTGTCTCAACGAAGACATAAAAAGTGTCTCAACAAAGTCTTCCCTCTCACCTCTCACTCAAACATCTAACCATACAACAGTGCCATAACTTCATAATGCTAGGAAACTGTCCCACCTACTGTCACAAGTTCCAGTTTCATCTCTACAAATAGTCCCAGCCACCACTATCTCTTTGTTCTTGGTAGCCGTAAAAAGTGTCTCAACGAAATCTCCCTCTCAGCCCTCAGCCACCACCATCTCTCTGTTCTTGGCAGCTGTAAAAAGTGTTTCAACTATGTCTCAGCCCTCGGGCATCGCCCTTGCCCTTGCCCTCGCCCTCTCCCTCTCCCTCTCCCTCTCTCGCTCTCTCTTTCTCTTTGTTATTTTCTCAATGACGTGCTCTCTCCTCTCACTCTTATATCTAGCCACATCTACTTTTGAAGCATGCGCGTGGTGTGTCTACTTTTGAAGCAAACTTGGTATGAAGTCTCACTTCTCACTCATATATCTAGCCACATCTGCTTTTGAAGCAAACTTGGCAATCAACTTCTCCAACCATTGCTCACTCTCGTGGCAAGTCTCGTTTCTAAGCTCAGGGCCATGCGCGTGGTGTGTTTACTGTTGAAGCAAACTTGGCAAGCAACTTCACCAACTATTCCTCACTCTCGTTTCTAAGCTCAGAGCCATGCGGCATGCATGTGGTGTGTTGTTTCTAAGCTCAGGAACTTTAAGTCATATTCTCTCTCGAAGCTCAGGGCCAAGAGCTTGCTGCATCAACCATAGATAGCCCGCCTCCCAAATCCTTCCCATTTCAAAAGAATTTCGGCAATAGCCGATTTGAAACCCCCAAACCCACCCATAGGGTTGAAACCCCCCAAAAAAAAAAAAAAAAAAAACCACTAGGGATGGGCATTCTTTATGCTTTGCTTTCATTCTTTGAACTCCTAAGTACTCCTTGTGCACTTGTAATTAGCCCTTTGAACTAGTGGATTCCAAACAACCATGCCCACCCCTCTGCCTAGACCCCCACTTGGATGGAGACATCCCTCAAGCCACAGCCCAGGCCCAGACCCAGTCCCAAGCTAGCGCCCAGGCACGCCCCCAAATTGTCGGTCTCAGGTATGACGAGCCTACCCAAAGGAACCAAGCGAATGGACCACCATGAAAATGGCTCCGACCAAACAACAAAGACAAGGAAGAGGCCAATTCCATGAGGAGAGGTATAAAGCGAAGTCCCACCAACAAGATCGACCCGAAGGAAGGAGCTGAATTCTTTGTCGTTCAAAGCCCGATGGCGCACTGTGTAATGATGAAGGCCTCTAAACAACTGGAGGCAGGAATCGAGAGCAACAGGATCTGAATTGCAGGCCTGGCAGAAGATATCCAGTCCTTGGCGCTCCATGTTCTCATAAGACAACCAGTAACAGAGAAGCAGCAGATTGCAAAGATGGAGGCCCGGACACAACAATTGGAAGATGTTATCCGTTTGGCACACTTTGAAAAGCAAAATAGCAACTGTCTCCCGCCTCCAGTTAGAAGTCAAGGAGGCTGCCACTATAGTGTGCAACAACCGGACCGCCTTCGAAGCGAGCCAGTTAAAGTTGAGAACACTTCAGAGTAAGGTCAAGACACAGGACCAAGAGTTGCAGGAGCTCCGGACAACTGTCCACCAGCAAGGCAAGGGCCTCCATGCAGAAGCCCATGAACAATTGCGGCAATGCGCGCATGAATTGGCAAGGCAGCAGCAACTCCAGCAGGAGCTGAGCTCCCAACTTCAGAAAGCAGACGCCGCAGCACAGGACATGGCAGACCCACATATCGGGCAGCCTGCGAGACATCAACTAGGGCAACTCGCTGCTGCATCACCAAGCTGCCCCATTCCACCACCACCCCAGCGCAGGCCACAACCCATGCCTCGCACACCGCAAACAGCGTCTGTCGCGACAGCCAGCACGGGCCCAGTCACCTTAGAGATCCAGGAGCGGAGACGCGGAACAGTACATAACCCGTGAGGTCTAAAAGTATCAGCTTGCAAATTTTTATGATATCACTAGTTTATCCCTGCCATAAGCAACTTTAAAACCTGATAATGTCCTCTAGTTAAGAATAATTGTAGCATTAAAAATGACAGTTCCCATGTTAATCCAACCACAACCAAATCCGTCTCAGGGTGCAATCTTTGTCAATGGCAAAACATCTGACATGACACTGGCATTTTCGAGAATATATTAAATGGAAGATAATGCTAAAAAAATTCCAATATGAACTTTGGAACTGCATAATGCTAGGGTGGAAGGATAAAACCTGGTAATTTTATTCCCTTGATGGCAGCTGTTCCCATCTCCATGTTAAACAGACAATATTTTAATAGATTCCATGTTGCAATCAAAATTCAGCTCAACTTATTGATAGAGCATTAGACCCCATCTAATATGGAGCCCCGTAAGTCCTCTAACTTTGTTATAACATACCTAAATGTATCCTCATCAAGAAGAGATTCAGCAACAGAAAGCCCAATCGTAGCCATAGTCTTGTCATCCCGGCGTTGTCAAGCATCAAGAACAGATTTGCGTCAAGCATCAAGAACAGATTTGCTTTTGATATCTGATGCAAGCTCAGATGCTGGTTCTTGGCCACTAACAATTCCTCAAACTTCTTCAGCCTTAAGAATGAGAGTCATTCTTTGTTTCCATCGTTGGAAACCTATGCCATTGAAGATTTGAATCCCATGACTGCCAGGGAAGGTAATCTTTCTCTAATGTTGTGTTGATCTTGAATCAATCTCAGCACACCTAGTGCTCTGATGCCATATCAAGATTTCACCAAGAAAGCGAGAGAAGGAGATGCACACCAATATCCGAGAGCCCAAGCTCCCAAAACAAAGGCAAAATAGAATTGTATTCAATGTTGTATCAATACATGAAGTACAATGATATAAATAAATAAATAAATGGTGATACTAAGAATAGTATCAGTCATTCAATCACAGCCCACTAATAACACCTGTTACTTAGTTACGTCGATGATTGGTGCTGATAAGGTGTTGATACTGTTCAATTCATCACTTTCTTAGCACCACTGTACTGAGTTCTGAGTCACTGCTTCAGCATATCTAGCATGGCGATCTCGACATGATATATCTCGGCAGCTTTGACCTTCGACTATATTCTACTTTTTATTTCAAGGGTCTGCCCAAAATGTTTACGTCGTTTTTGAGTCCCCTTTTTAGATTATGAGCGTCCAAAACGTCCTACGAGCAACACTTCTCCCCTACCTATTCTCTCACTAGGATTTTGCTCCCAGATCCCTCAAAATCTTATGCATTATAGCCACTTTTTTCATTGTTGCAACATAGCTTGTATCAAACTTCTTGCTCCTAGTTCTTGCCTATGAAGCACTTTGTTTTCTAGGCTTCATTGCCCACAAAGGCATTTTGGTCCCTATTAACACATTTTGCTTCTCTTCCATAATGACACAAGGACTTTGTTCTGCTCCACTAGGATCTTCTTGTGGCAAAGCTTGGCACTATGAAATCACTACCTTGTCATTCACTTCCACGTTCTCTTCCGCAAATAGCCACAGGAAAATTACCTGCAACAACAAGTTTAGGTCAGTCAGAAAACATCCAAGTATATACCAGCATATACCTGAAATATGCTATTTACCCACATAAGCGAGCAAGGGTTTGCTCGTTTGGGTTGCTTGCCAAGGGCAAATTACCTACTGTTCGGCCAATCACAAAAAATATCTAGCTATATACTAGCATATAACTAAAATATACCCGTTACCCACATGAGCGAGGGTTTACCCTTTAGAGCCAACCCAAAAATAGAAGAATCACAACATTGGCATTTAACAACGAAAGTAGGAAGAACTTGAGGAAAAGAATTTTTTTCCAATTCAAAAATTAAAATTACGGGTTGAGTTAAAATTTCGTGTTGAGTTAGTGCATGGCATACAATTTCTCCAAGACATTCATGTATGTTTCTATAAAGAAGTTGCAAATTTCCAGTAGTAGACTTGAAATATCTGACTATACATTAAAAGATTTTCAGGTAGGCTCTAAAATGTTAAAAACACGTGGGAGGAATATAATCTACAGTTCTTGGTCAGAGACCGAGGCCAAATTTCCAACATTGAGGAACCAACACGCCAAAGCCAACCAAAGGCAGACGGAAACAACGGGAGGGCACCAAGCCGGTGTGGCACACAAACCCGAGGAACCGAATCCTTTGGAACACGGGGCGAGCATGACGCGAGTCACGGAGCCAATTCATTTTCAGGTCGTTTTTATGATCTTTTATTATAATACCTGATTTGACTAGCATAATTGTATGATGCTTTAGCAAGATTAATGGAAGCTTGATGCTACTGGCGTCATTTTCAAAGCTCCGCTCCTCGTTACGACGTCTTCGGTCAACATAAAATGAATCATAAATGTTGGTATTTATATCATGTTGAACATGAAAACACTATAGTTGTCAGACTTCTCCCTCAATAGGATGAGACGATGAGCGCTCCAAAATCCCAGATCTAAATAGGTGGTCAAACACATTCTTAATAGTGACATTAAGAATTTTACCACTTCCTGGAAGCAGGTATTGAAAATAGTTTTGGGAGTTATAGCAATTTTCCTTTCTCAAAGAATGTCATACCAGATTTCTCTAAGAATGACCCAATTTAAAGAAAGAAATCCCTATTTTCCATAACTATTTTTCATATATGACCAAATTTTCACCACCTTAATTTTTTGAGAAATGTCTGGATTTTCGGGGGGGAACCCTCCCTAATTTCGAACCATGTCTGTAAGTTGTTCCGAATATCTATAATAAACAAGATGACAGGAATAATGTCGATTCCTCATGAGTACTTCAAAATTTACTCCATTAGAGAAAAGTTTGTCAAACCACTTCGAAGAGCTAACTGCACCAAGGTTTAAAAAGATGCACGTAGTGGAACCTATATTAAAAACTGTCAACTGACTCCATAATTTATAATAAACGTGAGAACATGCAGGCAGATGACTGAACAAAGAAGCTCACAATCTCAGGATACAAATTATCCCAAAATCATCACAATACATACCGACTGGCATCACCAATGTTTCTTGGTATATTATCTGTTATACAGCTCCTTCCTTCTCCACCTATATACCATCATTAAATGTAAGCATTTCATACAAAGAGAAATCTCAAACAAACGTAGCATTAATGCTTACCCTGACAGCAAAGTGCAAACAGCAGTAAAGCAATAACAACATGCATGCATGGCTCTTAAAATTGTTACTGCCATTTAAACATGGGAAGAATATCCTAGAGAAAGCTTAGCATATGCATAATATGCCACTGGTCCTACAGAAAATTTCCAAAGGCCAACAGTCTTTTGGATTTTCTACCAGAATCTAATATATGGTTGGCCTTAGTTCATTTGAACTCCAAGGATAGGTCATGGAATAGCAGCGGTCCTTAGTTTGTACACACAGAATGAAAACAAAAACAAAGCATCTAGATCGTGGGACCAATTGAAACAATCTCAATGCAGGTTGCTCTAACACTTGATAATTGTATCAGCAAGTTGGGCCACTTGTACATCAAAAACCGTGCTTTCCTGCAATGATTCAACTCCAATAATAAACTAAATATTTTCCTTCAGCTTAAATCTGCAAGAAAAGAAGATGCACACAGAATGATTGACTGGTTAGAACTTTTTCAGAAATCAAGCTGGAAATATGCTCAGTTAAATAACAAAGGAACTCAAATAACTAATAGGCTAGATTTCTTTTTCCATTGAAAAGGATATTGAACTATAAAGCTTCAATCATGAAGCCAAAATCCCTTTCCAATTTCCAAAGATATGACAAAAATATGATGGTACAGTCATTGCATAGGATGACTATTTGAATAAAAGAATCAGGAACCAGTGAACCTATTTCTCTTCATGATCTTCTGCAGAAACAAGGCCCTGGCTTTTGAATCAGTAGCAAAGCTTCCTAGTGCGGCAATTGTAGCTGTACTACTACCTACCTTCTTGATACCTCTGGACATCATGCAAACATGGGTTGCTTCTATCACTACCATTACCCCTTGCATACCACAAAAAGACATAACTGCTTCCGCAATTTGCCTTGTAAGACGTTCTTGAACCTGAAGCCTATAACTGTAGAAGGAAACAAGTTTCAATAACAATGACCACTCAATATGTTGACCACCTTGCGCAATGGAGTAACCCACATGAGCAACCCCAGAAAACGGCAACAGATGATGTTCACACTGAGAACAAAAGGGAACACTAAGTTCTGCAGTTTCAGCATTCATTCTGTCCACTATTGAATAAGATATACCACAATGGCGCATAAAATCAGATGCCCTGCTACCTTGTGTTGAGGCTAACAGCCAAAGAACAAACCGCAATGGTGTGAGCTTCAGTTCATCTCTATTGGGATCTTCACCAAAAGACCGGATCAATGATTCCACAGCTGCCACCATGCCTGGAAGTACATGTTTGTCTGCCCCAAATGCAGCTTTAGGAGAGACTTCTAGCAGCTTCTCCAGAAAACAACCAAGCTGTCCCTTTAGTCCAGCAAGACCAGCGCAAGCGAGCACCGAGTTGAATCCATTAAAAGGAGACACTGGTTTGCCATCAAGTAAAGAGAAGGGACAAAAACTATTATCAGTGGAGCTATTCATGCAAGGTAACTGCAGTTCAATGCCTGCTAATTGCAAGATGGCCATGAACTCACTCCATAATTCAGAGCCCGTGCTCCCAAATTTACCCTTCCCTGCAAATATTGAGCTTGAACTCCAGGCTAGCCAAGACTTTTTGGAGTATAACTTTGGCATGTCGCAACTTTCAGCTATTCCAGACAATTGAAAATGACTGCATTGAGCAGCAACTGCCACTCCTAATGGCTTAAAAGTTTCAAACAGAGCATCGGCAACTTCATTTGCAAACCTCTCTGGAGACTGCAATCTATTTGCAAACAACTCTGCAACCCTAGGTAGTTTTCTCAAACCTACAACCCGTTGGCTGCAAGGAATATAAGCAATATGGCAACATACTTTGAATGGCAAGAGGCAAGCTTCACAAATCGCATAACAATCAATATTCTGCACCACTACCATTCCTCCTGAACCTCCACCAAATCCAGTTACATTATTATCTGGTCCAGATTCTGGAAAAAGAGCCCCGCCAATAATATCTTGAGCAGACAGTTGATAACCTGAATCCAGTCTATTTTCAATCAGATCTTATAAGAAGATATAACAATATGTATAAAATGAGATGAATAGAATGCCATATCATTCATGAAATAACTTGATCCAGTTGAAAAGGCGGCCAAGTTAAATACCTTTGGTTGCACTTCTGAGAGCTCGACCTACTCGTAGAGGAGTCTTGAGAAGTCCTTCCCGCATCAAGTCTTCACCGAGCCCTTCCAACAGAACCCTTACTGCGTCCATCATATTTTGTAAACCAACATCATCATCCGGATCAGAAGAAGTATTGCCATCTTCGCATTCGGAACTTAACCAACCCATCTGATTTTTCTCTTGCCTCGTAACCAACTCCTCGCATAAATCTTCCTCGCCAAGAGAACCCATCAAACGCCGGATCGAAAAAACAGGCGAAGAAGATCAGGAAAACATGATCCGCGAGCAGATGCTATGCGAAGAATGTGTCGAGGAGGAGGAGTTAAATCCATGATTTCGAGCGGGTTTCTGAAGCCACATATGTAGCAGGTGGACACAAGAATTCGAAAAAAAATAAAACAGAAAACACACGCTATCTGTGGGACCGAGTTGCTTGATTGCTGCTACGAAGAATGCTACGGCAGATTGTAGCTCCAAAGGCCCCATCACAGTGTCGTAATCCCTAATACGGAGAATTCTGGCGGCGCCGCCCTGATCGAACCCGCCTTAGTATTGTGCGCCTTGGCGGCACCGCTAGACTTGGTGGCGCCTTCTGGAATATGCTCTTGGAATACACATATCTTGTATAGTATAGGGAACCGCAATCTCGTAAGGGTTCGTGTGACCGGCGGCACCCAGGAGCGGGTCTTCTGAAATTGCAGAATGTTGTGATCAATCTCAATTCCCCTACAACATCGAACCCATGGGAAAGCACCCTAAGGGTCAATTTTGCCATTATTTTTGTTCGTTGTTATATGATGATCTGCTTACTTATTATCTTCAAAAATCAGGTAGCCGCCATACTTTACATGGAGATTGGCCTAGTTTGCTGGCATACCAATTTTTATGCTGGCAAAACGGCTTGTTGGCATGTATTTTTCTAAAACAAAGTGTTTGGTTTTAGCAAATGGGGTAGAAAGATTACCTATGTGGTTGGGTTGAGAGTTGGCCACTAATGACCATGTGGCCAATTATTAGTGACAAGAAAGTCAAAATGTGGTCTAAACTATGGGTAGATTGATATAGTGGTGATTTAGTTATATGTAGTTCTCTACACATACAAGTCCATATAGAAATCCAACTATGTGTAGTGTGAATTCTCCCTATCATTATATGTGCTCTTGTTATACTATTGTGGTATGACATAAAGGTAATATCACATGTATGACGTAAAAAGTGCTATCTATATACAATCACATCTTTATATTATAAATAAATTATAAAGTTTTAGCGTATATCATGAAGCAAACCCTAATTTGGGCGGTTGAGATCATCTGATTGCATCCGAAGGCCGAGATGTATCGCACGACTTCCCACCACCATGATTGGCCATGCTCTAATCTCTGAAGAGGAATGGGGAAAGGAAAAGGGAGGAGAAAATGGCAAAGTGAAAGGTAAAAAAAAACACGGGTAAAAAAAAAAGAGAAGAAAAAGGGAAAAGGGAATGGAAAAGAGCACGAAAAAAAAGAAAGGAAAAGAAAAGGAGAAAAGAAAGGAAAAAAAGGACACTATGAAAAGGAGAAGAGGGAAAGGGTGAGGACAGGAGTAAAAAGAAGGGAAAAAGGGGATGAGGAAAAGGGTCGGGAGAAGGGAAGGGAAGGGAAGGAAAAAGGGAAAGGGAAAAGAAAGGGGGAGGATGAGGGAGTGAAAAGGGACACTGGGAAAGGAGAAGAGGAAAAAGATCGAGAAAGGAGAAAAAAAAGAAGGGAAAAGGGATGCGAAAAAAGCGAGGGGAGAAGGGAAAGCGAAGGGGAAAAGGAAAAGGTAGGGGGAATCGAGAAAGGGAAGGAAAAAAGGCATAAAGAAAACTAGAAGATGGAATGGGGGAAAAGAGAAGGAAAAAAAAAAAGAGGGAAAGTGTGAGGAACGGGAAAAGGGAAGGTATGGAAAAAAGGAAAGGGAAAAGAACAAAGGAGGGGGAAAGGGAAGGAAAAAAGGAACAAAAATAAAGGGAAGGAAAAAAGGGCACTGGAAAAAAGGAGAAGGAAAAAAAGGTGGGGAAAAGATGTATACGTCCGGAGCGCCGTATATGTTCAGGCGTCACAGTGGTATCAGAGCCATGATTCTGGTTGACCGGAATCATAGCACTGACCAAATCTCTAACCCGTTAGTTCGGTAGTTAAGTGGGAGTTAAGCTAGTTGGACTGCCTAACTTTTCGGTGATTTAGTCTTGTGCTAGGTTGATGTAAGAAAATGTTGAGTTTTAGGAAGTTTAGGGCGATTTTGGAGGGAAAAAGTTGTGACTGGAGGACCCAAGTTTAGATGGGCCATAACTTTTTGTAGGTAGCTCAGATGAAGACGAAAATGGTTCCAATGGATCGGGCACCTCCCAAATACCCTAGGGGGCACGTTTCCCGAGGTCGAAATGGCAACCCGAAGGCGAAAAGTCAAAAGGGGTGCTGCTAGCGGATGAGGTGTTTCTTTTCGAAAGTTATTAGCATATAACGCTAACAGCGCCCCATATACGGTCCGCCGTATAAAAATACGCGTTTAAAAAAAAAAAAAAAAAGTTTTCCTTTTCCGCCTGCGTTTTGAACACGTGACCCCCCACTTCCAACCCAACACTCTTTCCATTTTGCCAACTCTCTTTATGTAGCATATATATGTTTTATCTCTTATCTATACACATCTAATATTCTGTTTTGTCTGGTTAAACATACTTTTCAGCAAAAGGTATATCATGGGATTGAACCCCTGACCTTCTGCACCCAAGCCAACACCTTTACCAACGAGCCAACTTCTTTCTTGAACAAATATGACCCTTTTTCTAGTATTTGTAGCGCATCTATTCCATATTTAAATTAGAGGCGTGCCTTTGGTAAAACCACGTTGTGGAGGCAACAACTCCACCGGAGCAAGCTCTCTCGCCATCGCCGCCGGAGCAAGCTCTCTCACCATAGCCGCCGGAGCAAGCTCTCTCGCCATAGCCGCCGGAGTAAGCAGTCTTGCCATAGCCACAGGAGTCGACCTCTCTCTGCCATAGTCGACCGGATAACTGTTAACCATATATAAAGCTAGTATCCCCTAGGAATAAACCGACCAAATGAAACGACGTAATCTCGCAAGTCCGGCCAACTTGTTATGATAACATCAACTCACTTGGTGGGACTAATTCCAGAATTTAATTAACGACAGGGTAACTCTCTAGAATAGCAGCATGTGTTATATCTTGGATATTCTTTAGGCGACGATAATAATGTCCAGTTATCGGCGTTCCTCGACCTATAACTTTAATTATTTTTTCCTTTGGTAGATGCCGTGATAACACAATTTCTTCGGGCCTTGCCATGATTCAATCCATACTATATTCATATGCCTTATATTAGACCTTACTCGACGTCTAAACCTTGACTCGTCTTATTTCCCAGAGAAAGGATCTCTTTTCGCCCAACCAACTAGGGACTGCCATGCAGCACCCCTCTAGACCATGGGTAGCTTTAATCCTACCACCCTTCACTACTTCTCCTCAATGGTCGTGTTCTTTTTATGGACCATTTTCCCAGACTACGATACAAACCCTGTAATACGTAGTGAACGCTTGTGTTAGAACCCCCACAACAATGTCACCACTTATTCCAATCAATCCCGGGTACAAACTTTAGTATTCTTTTGTGCCAAGCTTCACTGCATATACAGCTGTGATTAATTATCTACGCCGCACGTCTGTCAGAGTGACAGCGGTCTACCCTCTTTTGGAGTTGTTCTTCCGTACATTCCAATGGCCTCCAACCATTATTGGCTAGTCACCTCATTTTAGGGTATCTAGATATGGTCCGAGCAAAGTATTTCCAACCATTATTTTAATGCCTAGATGTCTTTAAGTCCGCAAATGAATCTACATATCCCAGGGGATTATGTGAATAAAGTCTCTGGGGGTCCGTCATATGTCCTCATAGACGCTGCCAATATGGCATGACGTATAAATGCTATCTACCTATCTATCTAATTATTAAAAATGTCCTTGGTGAATTCAATTCATCATGTTGTCCTAAGACATGCAAGTCTTCTTCCCTAAGCCATGCACCAAATCTTAAAAGAGTTTTCCAGCTCTTGCTGCCTTTCAAGCCACAGGTATACCTTTGCATGTTAGCAAAGACTACCCTTCTCTTCTTCAATATGTTTTCTACGTCTATGGTATGCCTGCCACAGCGTACACATTTCACCCTTTGGCTGTGACCTTTATTCAGTAGAGTCACTAATCCATTCACTCCTTTACGTATTCATTAATCGTCTTGTGGCTTTTAAGCCGCTATTATATGTTCCCTATATTGTTAACTATCATTGGGGGTTATGATTCAACGTTGTCCTACATCCTAGAACTGCTAGTCATTACATTCCTCCGTCATAATGTTATGCTGCTGTTCTGGCATTCCAAATGACTTGACATTCTCATTTAAGCCATAGTCATGGCCTAAGAGCGGGTGAGCCTTTGTATAAATCATGAATTACCTGGAGTCATCAAGGTGCCTGCCTGGTATTTTGTGAGCCTTTCTACAATTACCTACGTTGAGATAACGGACTTGTATTCATGTTCGGGTCCTATATATCCTAACTTACACCTCCATGTATCCCATGGCGTTCATCTCTGTGTGACCCAGGTATGGATCATGTGGGAAAGCTAGTCTTAGGTGTCTATGCAAGACACATTCGAACATTTAGCAGGTAACTGCTATTCGCTACTTATCCTGAAATTGTACTGTTGTACTACTCAACCCCACTACCTTAAGCTTTACTCTATTGGCCGTTGACATTTATTTCAAGTGCCAACTACCACATCATACCCTAGCATGCAACGGATTGACGGTCCTTTGCACATTTCAAACGTATCTCCAGATCCTTCATCAGTAACTTTAGGATACCCTCATCTTTCTCTCCTTGCGTCGCCACCTAAATTACCTCCCTAAGATGTTTATCGTATCTGTACATGGTATGTGCATAATAAATATATCTCCACATCCCACAATGCTAGAGCTCTGATCTAACTTAGCTAAAGTGTAAGCTTGGTAGTTCATTGAAACAAAACCCATTGCCTATGTACCTTTATGGTGTGGCTCCGCCACCTACTTCCCAAATGGACAGGGGCCAACTTTATGTTGGACTTGTATATGCTGCCTACATTTTTGATAGAATCCCCAGCTACTTCAACCATCCCTTTAGTGCCTTATGGTATTCCAGTCGTGTACATACACTATGATACCACCCATGGGATTATGCCATAATTCCGAAGCTTTACTACCCCAGATGAGGAGCTTTTCTAAAGGCTTCTTTCCCTAAGGATCCTTTGTGTTCCATACCACCCATGCTTAGTTACAATTAACCTATTTTTTTTTCTTAAGTTATCATATGGATTTGAGCTTTTGATCAGCTTCAAATGCTGCCGTCTTTGGCTCCCTCATAATGAAGTGGAGGTACTGAAACCTCCTGGTCTTTTAATAGGAAACCCAATATTTCAACCTTCGTTAGTAACCGCCATATGATTATCCAATTTCCTTACCCTCTTAAGGCTTTCAAAGTCATAATCTCTAACGGGTCTATGCCTCAAGGCAATGGATCCTCCAGCTTCTACTTCAGTACCTAGAATTGTTCCCCCCGTGTAGGGTAACTCTTCGACTATATGGACTACTGGTCTATATAATCTTAACCCTTCTGATCAATACACCTCGTCTTGATTTTATCGGGACTTGGAATTCCTATGTATTGCCCTCGACTCGGTTATCCCTAAAGGTATAATCGTCAAAGTCATCGTACTCCTTCTTTTCTTCGATCAGGGGGATGCAATATTTTATATATCTTTTTATCCCCAAAACCGAATAAATGCTCTCAGCTTATAACGCTGAAGTAATTCATTGGTATCTAGAACCTTTGAGTAGTTAAGCTCTCATTATCGGTTATTCCAACACCGTTCCAACCATCCTCGGGATATTTTTGAATGTAACATCACCGTATATGCTGGACTTACTCTAGCTATTCTCACTGATTTAAACTCTTCTCATCTCCCTTAGTACGACGTATCTAAGATAGTCAACTCCAACCATTGGCATAACTTGAATGCTTATCTCTAGTAAAGCATACCTAACCCAATATCTTCGTATATAAGCATATCATTACGCTCATTTAAACCTTGTCAAGTAATATTTCCCTCGCCTTGTACGAATATTCTACTATCTTTTAATATGATATACATCTGAATATCACAATTAACATCCTCGATATGATCACCACTATAGTATTTGATACTACTAAATCCTTCCTACATCCAAGACCGCTACATTGTTATTATATGATATAGTAACATGTGTGCACCAACCCTAAGTCTAGACTCCTATGTAACTTGTTGACATAGGCATCTAGCTATATTCAGACTTGCGGCCAACTTAATTCCCCAACTTGGTTATCTAGTACCGTACACATGTTGTGGTTTCGACACCACTAACCTTACTTTGCCTTTGTCCTCAAGCTCCAGTCATAACTTCCACATGGGCAAATGCCAACCTAAGTTCCTTGTGGACATGTTTCATCTCTAGTATAAGAACTCTTATCTTCATTACTTCCGTATTCATATGGAATGTGAACTAAAAGTTCTAGTATATATCCTATCCTCTTTTAGTTATGTTTTACTATTAAATGGTCCTAGTACACATATACCAACGCGGACAGAACACATCCTCCTTGGTGAGATGTTCATTGGGCGCCTATCTTGTTCATACTCCAGACTTTGGTACATTCAACGTGTCTTTCCAAACTCTCCATATTTGAAACGTTGTTTACAACAACTTTCAAGCACCTCTTGTCTCCCACTTGTCGAGTGGGTACATTACTTGCCTTCCTAATGTATCATTAGTTGAAGGTCAACTTTCCTTCATAGTCTAGCTTCACCAAAGATCCAACATACCTTGCAGCTTTTCGATGGTTGCGCCTGTTCCTACCAATTGTCGTCTTCTCTTGACCTTATGTGGAAACTACGTTCCACACTATTCTCCAGTCTGTTATACGGCATCTCGATGCTCCCAGCATACATAACATGTGTCCATTTCCTTAATTTATACCATGCATAATGGTCATGCATTTGACCAACGTCATTAAACGTATCCAAGTGAGTACCATGCATAATGGTCATGCATTTGACCAACGTCATTAAACGTATCCAAGTGACTATGTCGTCATCTTAATCATGCACCCACTAACATTATTCTCTACCTTTCCGCGAATCATCCCTCTATTCAAGTGGCAATAGCTATAAAATGTTGGCCCGACATTCTATGCCTGCACTATAATGGTCGAAACCTACACTTCTAAAGTGGTTTCCCTCTCAGGAGCTGGGTACTCATAATCCAATTTCCACCTTAGTATAGTACCTCTCTAACGTGGACCATGGTAGATAATCATAAACCACTTCGTAATTCTTAGGTCCAGTATTTCGATCAGATACCAAACATCATCATACCAACTTTTCTCGAGTATCTATCCAAAATAGGGATACCTTGACACTCCTTATTCCCAACATTCAGCACTTCTACTTCAAGTAAGAGCCCAGAACCTACTCAGTCATCACCATATAACAGGCTCAGGACAGACCAGGCATGGTTTCGATGCTTCCGCCGTGGACACCATAGTCACAACTGGCCTTCTGTGATACCGGACGATTGCATAGCCATAGCACTGCCGGATAGCGCCCGGGGCGGTACCAATTACGTCGAATGTATATGCCAGCTGTACCTGTGCCCTGTAATTATAAGAGTGTCTGTATGTGTGATAAATTTACGAAAATAGCAATAAAATAAAAAAAAAAGTAATTCAAATGTAAGAATACCAGGACGTCTGGTAAATGTATAAACATAACCAATGAATTAATATGTGTCCTAATGAGACTGTAATCTATGCGAAAGATAGGGAATGTGAGTGTGGAAACGTTAAAAATAATCGGAAGGAGCAAGCTATTTAAAACACATAATCAAATATAATAGAGGGAGATAAGTATGTATGTCTTACACAAACTTCTGAGGGAATAACGAGACTTAGATTAGGTTATAACAAGGTTATGAATAATAAATCATGAAGAACGTCTGTCTGTACTTAATATTAAAGTATATAGGTAAAACTGTCCGATACAATACAATATATAATTGTATTAAAGGGTAACTATAACTGTGAAGGGCCTGTTAAACACTGAGGATAGGAACATACGAGTTCTTAAAACTGTAACAAAATAGGAAGACAAAATTTTGCTACAAAATTAAATTAGGGCTGGCTGTAATAAAATAAATTACAAAGTCAAACGGGAATATAATACACATATACACAGAAGTTAATATCATTAAAATGACTTTCTACTAAACAGTGCGAGGTTAATAACTATGTATTATAATATAACAACAAATAGAAGTTCTTTATATCTATACCTGTCTTTAATATATAATCAGTTACCTGTATGTATAGAAAGAATGATTTCTAAAATAGATAGACTGTGAACTCTTCACCACGAATGAAACAGTGAGACTTCCACAAACCTTATTTGTTCACTTTTGCCGGATCCTAAGCGATGATCATGTCTGATCTATACCTCTACCTCTTATATTCCAGAGTTATAAATTGCACATTACAAGTCATTTCAAACTTAATCACTTTGAACATGACAACGTCTGTGTCACTTATAATCTTACGCTATCTCTTTAAGGAGGGGAGACTTCCTTCCAATGTATGGTGTGTTGCCCTGCAACAAGAGTAGTCTTGATGCTGAGAACAGCATCATTTTTAAGGTGGGGAGAATGTGACGTTCCACATATTTATACGCATATTTAAGTATAAATACATGACACGTCACTATGAATAATTAATGGCACATTAATTATTCATAAGCTAAGGTTAGCTATGTTAATAATTAAATTATAAAGGTGGAATCCTAACCCAAAACAGGGCTTATCCTAATATTAAAAAGGGCTAAAATACCAAATTAGTTAATTAATGACATGCCACCTGGCCCAAATCGATTGGGCAAGGCAGGGTTTCCATTTTGGACACCCAAATTAGAGCTTTGGGGCCCCAATTCGAATTAGGAGCAATTGGAGATGGAGGAGGAGGAGCAGCAGCCAGGCACCCTTCACCAAATCGAGATGGAGCCATCCCAAGCCCGATTCGATGGTTAGTCCGTAGCTTAGCTGTGTTATCTGTACGGTAGCGCCCCTGTTGGGCACTTGTTGTGTGTATTTCTTCTGTTTCTCTGTGTTCTCTATGCTTTACCTGTAGGAACTAACCCTTGATTGCAAAGGTGAGTTCTCCTTATCTCTGATTTTGTACTTGCTCTTAAATGATGGATTGATAGTTCTTTGCATAGTCGGAGTGTTTTACTTCATAGATGAGACAACATCAAGAATATCAATTTTGGCCTTAACACGTTCTTGGTAGTTTGGGTTGAGCCGGTACTGTCGTTGCTAGATGGGGCGGGAATCTGATTTTGTGGGAATGGTGAGTTCTCCCAATTCTCAATTCTTTCTTAATGCCTCGCACATCCTTATAACTTCAGGCAAAGATGTGTTTGAATTTCTTGAAACGTTTCATAGCCTGCTCACGGAAGGAAGGAGAGAGACCGGCCGCCAGTCGAATAGGTTGATTAGTGCCGAAATCAACTATCTCGATCTCCGAGGTTTGGATATGCGGAATGACTTCAGCATCTTTGACCTGATGAGCTAGAGCTTGGAGCAGAACGGGAGGGACTTCACTAGCCATTGTAAAAAATAAAGGAGTGAGGGGTGGATCCACTTGAGGTTGGACTGGGGTTGTCGGCGTGTCTAAATCCACCTTCTCATCATCTTCAAAAGATGGTATCGTAGTAATCTGATTACACGGTGCTAAATAGGGATCCAGGAGAGCAGCAATAGCTTGATCTTGATCCAGAGTCATGTCACCCCAAGGGTCCGCATACTCGGGATAGGCAGAAAGTGGGAGTTGAGGTGCGGGAGTTTGAATTGATATGTGTTTTGAACATCCTCCGAGTCGCTATCAGAGAGCGAGGGTTACTCACATTCAACAGTAATGAGTTGGCCAGTTTCTAGATCCATGGTGGTGGTGAGATGACCATCTATAATAACAAGTTGATTAGTGGCCTAGTAATAAATACTTTTTGCTTGGCGAAGGAAGGGGCGGCTCACTAGCATTTCATAATCACCAAGGTCTTCACCTGCACGCCAGACGTCAAATTCAAGATGAAACTTGAGATCACCTATATTGATAGTGAGCTTGGGTGTGAAGCTCTTTGGTCGGATGATGTGACCATTGGCAAGTTTGATATCATAAGGCGTACGATATAATTATTTGATGCCTAATTGTTGTTGGAGTTTGTCCGTAATGAGATTGACCGTGCTGCCTCCATTAATTTGGACATGATTGATTTACGGAGCACCAATTGTGGCATGGACCATGGGTGTTCGCCACAGCTCCAGGACTATGGGCAGAGGCAAGTGTTCTTAAAGAGCAGGGCAAAGTTTGATAATAATAGACAAACTTAATAGAATTTTGATTTTTGCCAATTCTTCTTGTAATTCAAGCAGAATGCTGTTGGAAATGCTGGGAGTGTCCACGAAGGGTTGTCCTTGGGATAAAGAAGCAGCAATATCTTTGAAGAGTTCAACTTCTACAATAATATTAGGATAGGTATGCTTGTGTGGAGGAGGCGTGTATAGGAAAGGGTCAGTTTCTTTGGCTTGAGAACGAGTGGAGGCATGGACATTTGCCAAGGTACGACCTTTTGCTGCTTGCATAAGGTGGAGAATGCTTTGGCAGAGTTTAGGCATGATATTAGGCATCAGGTGATCGAGATCAGGTGCAAAATAAACAGACTTAGTGTGAGAATCTACCGGAAGAGTGTCGACGACATAGGTAGACCTGGTGTCCTGAGGTGTGAGAAGATAGGGACGAGTGCCTTGAGTCTGGCGGGAAACCAAACCCACCCAGTTGGAGTGTTGAATCAGAGGCTTCAATGCTTGGTAAATTTCTTTCTGAGCTTGTTAATCCAAGGTGGCTTGCGAGGAAGCAGGACCTCGTTGTGGTTGAGGTGCGTTTTGGGGTTTCTTGAGCACAGGGCAGGGGTCTTGTTTACCATTGGCAATACAGAGTTGATATGCAGTAAGGCGGACTGAAGCCATTTGATTCATGCCCAGAAGTTGGACTTGAACCCATTCATGACAATGATAGCATTCGACTTTAGCGGGGTCAAATGGTTGATGGAAATATTGGCCACGCCGGGGCGGTTGTTCTGGTGTAGCTTGTACCTGGAAAACCATTTTCTATCAGAAGGGTGTGGGGTTGGTACATGTACATTCCTCTGTGGTATGATTGCACATATTGCATCGTTTGCAGTGAGGAGGTCCATTGGTAGAATTGTAGTCGTTCGCAAGATGGCACTGATATTTGCAGAGGTGACACCAGATTTGACTGCACTGGCTAGGTTGTGGAGTTACTGAGTTGTGTGGTACAATCATGGAAGGCATGAAAGGTAAGTCCATGAGGGGAACACCTCTAGAAGAAACATTGACAGATTGATTTACGAGCTCAATGGCTGGAGTAAGAGATTTTGGGCTCAAGTATTCCATCACGAGACGAATTGCTGGAGGAAGGTCTTGGAGAAATCAGACAAGAATTTGACTTTGCATGGGATATTCCTTGAGTTTTCCGACGAGAATCAGTAGACTATCCGCAAAGTCTCTGGCAGATTCCATGGCCTGTTGTTGCAGTTTATTCAATTGTTTCAGCAATTGTTGATCATCATCTAGAGAGCCATAGTGAGAAACGCCATTTTCATGTCCTCCCAATTTTGCTTCAGCTTTTGTTGGCCATAAGCCATTGGTGGGATGAGAATGATCTGCGACTGAGAATGACTGTTGAGAATTGTAAAGGCTTCAAACTCCCCTATATGAGCTGTGCACTTTGATGACAATGGGTTTTCCCTTAGTGTTGCCAAAGATTGGATACTAGAGCTTCAAATTTAAACCAGATGAAAAAACAGACAGGACGGCCGATGGTGTACATACGCAAGATGTGGCATAGAGACCTAAGGTGGCCAGGGATCATGAGAGGTAGAAGGGCCTCCCATGACAGCAGGAGGAGGTATCGTAGAAAATCCTGGAGGGACCATTGTCCTAGTTGACTTATTGTCGAGGTTGGCTGGGCAGCCATCTTGATCAAGGGTAAGATCTCCTGTTGTAAACATTCACAGGAGATTGCAGAGTTGGTGAGGAGGTGAATTCATTGACATATGTGGGACCAAAGGAAACTTGAGAATAGGCCATCCCATGTTGGAGGGAATTTGGCTGAGAAGAAATAAGAGTGGGCATTGGTAGAATATGGACATAAGTGTTTTTTAGAGTCTGAAAGTAGGGTGGAGTGTGAAGCATCGGAGTCGGATGAGGCGACTGAGGTTGAGAGCAACGATGACAACAATTGGGCAACCCGGGACGTGAAGAGGCCCGCAGGGTCGGTGGAGCTGAATGGGTGCGGGCGCATGGATGACCTCCTTCAATATCATATTCCTCATAGTAAGAATCACGGGCCGCATCTCGCCGTTGCTAACGGGCAAGACGGGCAGTAGTTTGGCCGAGGAACTCATCTTGAGTGAAAGCCTGAAAAGACATTGTAGAGAAGAAAAAAGATTAGAACCCGACAATCGGCGTCAGTGCTTAGGGTCCAGATTCGAGAGAGTTTGGGGACAGTTCTCTATGAGAACCCTTGTGTCCTGCAAACTACTCCTCAAGAAAGAACGATTGTCACGCAGGTTTTGCAATACAAAAGGAAATGAAGCAAAACAAGACAACTAACGGATGCGACAATAAGTATCTTTTGAATCAAAGAGAATACATGAAAAGCTCCGTAAGGAGATGAGACAACGAAAATGCCTGAACTTGTCTAAAGATCTAAGTCTAATTCTCTGGTATATACAGTACAATGGTCTCAGCCCAAAATAGTAAAGGATCTGCCATTTGAGGATTTTCTCATCACAAATTCAGAATATCTAACTCCCATTTTCAATTCTAAAGTGCTTATATTTTCGACACTCCAAATTGCTTTGGAAGTCATTGATAAAGATGTACATTTCTCCAACTTGGCTTATACTGTGGCCATGGGCCCACAACATCTCAAGACATGCTGGAAGGAGAGGCGAGCAAAGTGGTTCTCCAAATAGAATGTACAAGAATATAGGTGAAATGGAAGAGGACCACCATCAGCTATGCAGTACCTCGATGCGTGCTTCCTTAACAAGCTTTGAGATGCTGGTGCCCTTGAACATATTAAGATATCATACTACAAGCTCCAGATCAAACACAAGCTTACATGGGGTCCATAGCTGTTGAAGGTGTTCCTGGCAAAACCTTCAACCTCAGTGGTTTAGAACCTCCAGGTTGCTTAAGGCAACCACTCTGAGTGTAAAAGTTCCAAGGAAAATGCTCCAACAATTATCTGCCACACCTAAAGGGTAAAAAGTCTGTCTCAGAAAAAGGCTTGCTGTTTGTGATTCTTGCATCCATGGCTGCCCAAAACCTATATTTATCACACAGAAGTCTGAGGGGATATGACAAGGCTAGATGGATCAATAAGACATTCCTGACCCAGTCAATTTTTTGTCAATATCCCTGGGAGAGAGCTCGATTTTTGAACTTGATGCTGGGACTTTTTTTTTTGAGATCTGACACTTTTGCCCATTCTAAAAACGTCTGCACTTAATGGACCCTGATGGTTTTTGCAAATGGAGATCAAGTTTTTTGGTTTTTTGAATTTTCATGGACTGACTGTTATAAATCATGAACAGAGATCAGAACAAATCTATTCCTAGACAGGATATGTGCAAATGTTATCCTCTAGGCAGGAGTCATGCATGAAATAAGGTCCTAAGATCCTGAAGATCTTTGTGCATTGCTATTTGGCTGAATGTAGATCTCTGCTTCAGTAAATTGAAATAAGAATTCGGCTTCTTGTGCTGATAGCTCAGGCAATCAATGGGACTAGATAACACTTGTGTTGTGCATGCCTAAATACCATGCTAATGATGCCATAACTCTTGGGATGAAATGCAGAAGGTAAACAATAGTAGCATAGTAATTTTTAACAATAGGTTGATGTAAAACAATGAGAATTCAACAACAAGGCTCGGATTTTCAATTAAATCAGGTACACATAGGCAAATAACAAGAATCCCAAGCTCTGAGTCTTGGGTACAGGATCAAATAGGTAGACAGTCAAGTACTTCAGATGAATTCGTCAATAATTCAAGCTGAAAATCAAGTATGGAAGGCAGAATCAAGCTTCAATCAACAAGCCGGTCCTTCTTCAAGGTAAATAATCGCTTCTTCACCTCAAAATCCTCGAATTTTTATTTTGCACAAAAACCCCTTTTTGTAATTCCCCTGTTCTGTTGCATTCTTGGCCAATTCTATTTAATTCTCTGTCCTTTTGCTCCTCTGATGCATTCTTGGCATTATACAAGTTATTCGGCAGGTTTAGATCAAGATTGTACAGTTCTTTTGGCCGAATCGACCGGATCTTGGCATTTACAGGTTTAGGGTTCTTGAAAATTCTCGGCGATATATCCCACAGGCCAAATCGGATTTGGCAGACCAAGTTATATAAGGAATAACAAATTCCTTATTTATAATTACTAACGTGTAATATCCACGTGGGATTCGGTACCTCCACCGCCCCACACGCCCGGATGTTCCACGTGGCATGGGGAGATTGGCTGGAGAGAAAATAGGCTTTTGGGAGGGGGGGTAGATAGGGATTTTTTTTTTATTCCCATAGGCTATGGCACGATTCCCAAGGAACCAAATTTAATGGCCAAAACAAATGATTTTTTCGATTTTCTTTTTTTCCAATGGGAATCTTTTCTCATGCTCTAGAAGATTCTGGAATCTTTTTTGCAAAAGGACATTTTCAAATTTTGGCTTAAAAATAGCATGTAAGGAGGTGATGTGGCATGTGAGAATGATGACATGGCAAGGTAGGGGTGATGACGTGTCAATCAACTTGGCTTAGAATATTTTTTCTAGTCAAAACTTTGAGTGAGGTGGACATGATGTGTGTGACATGTGGATGGTGATGTGGAGGTGTTGATGATGATGTGGCATGGTGATGTGTCAACTCATGGCTTCAAACATGCAACTTGAAGGTTTTTTTGCAAAAAATTTGGAGTATCAACATGGTGACAAGTGTGACATGACATGGCAAGAAGGGTGACATGTATGATGACTTGGCATCTCAAAGGTGTTCTCATGGGTCAACTTTGGCATAAATGCATGACATTGGCATTTTCTAGGCAAATTTGATTTTTGAATGTTTCCCTTAGGAATTTTATCATTCTCTCTTCTCTTTGACTTTTAGGGAGAGGATGTTGATCTTTGACCACATGTATGACCAAGTCGATTTGAATTTAGAGATTTGAATAATATAGAAAGGTATGGTAAATGTATGGCATGTGAATGACTTATGAAGGTGTATGGTGTAATCATGGAACTCAAGATCTCACAGGCATTTCATCATGGTAGAAGGTAGAGGGGATGTAAGATGAAAATCAAAGGGTGCAATCATGCTAAGAACTCAAATGATCACATACCAAGAAATCTTCAAGGGGTCTTCAGTCTTCTGCTTGATTCTCCTTTTGCCTTGTTTGTGTGACCTGAGTCAATTGTCCTCATCTTGCTCTTCAAGTCTTCAAGGTGTGCAATAAAGAATTCTTCTTGTGCCTCAAAATTCAGATCAAAGTGTGAGAATTAGTCTTCAAAATATGTTTTGCTCTTCCATGCTGCCATAGCATGGCAGCAACAGCCTTGGTTTGGAAAATTTTTTACTAACCAAAGGAAAATCTCTTATGATTTTCTGGGGAACCTGATAGCAGGTAGATGTTGCCTACAATTTCCTCTAAATTTTAAAACAACCAGCAAATTTCTTACAAATTAAAATCTTACCTACAATTTCCTATAAGTTGCAAGTCAAGAGGCAAGTTTCCAATACATAACAAGATATTAAATTAGCCATTACAAGTGGGTATCTTGAACAACAAAACAATGGCAGCTCCAATTGATACCTGAACAACAAAACAGTGGCACCTTATAAAATATTACAAGGCTTCTGTAACAAACAATAAATATATACGATAGAAAAGAAACAAGATTACATGAAACTTAATAATCCGGATCAAGTTCAATCTTCATGTCTCTGCTCAACATACTGATTCATTTTAGTCACTTCAACCTTCCGTTGATCCAACGATTTGTAAAATATTAGATGTGATGTCTTTTGCAGAGCCATTAAGTAACCTAAAGGAGAAAAAGCCATCTGCATTAAGATTTAGAAGCATTTTGTACTAAGATCCACACAATATCCTAAGAAACAATATCCTAACAAACAACTTAGTGATTTGTGTTCTATGAATAATAAAAAGGCCATCCCCACAATGCAAAAAAAAAGACCCCATTTTCCCTGTTTTTATGTTAAAAACAGTATAACAAAAATGTACACTAATCTGGTTCAAGCTCTTCATTTCAATATCTAGCATTATAACAGGGGGGTTTTTTGTGATTTTATACGCTTTTTGGCATGGTTTTCATATGATTTCATGGGCGTATTGCACGAGGCATACTAATCAGTATATCTAGAGTGCATGCATATTTCAATGGCATATTATCTATGGTTTTACAATGGTTTTGCATTGCATATTTATTCCTTCACAAATAACTTATCTCTTTTACTCCAAAAAATACGTGCAAGTATCGAGACCCTTTACTTTAGGGTTTGTGGAAGTGGAAGAAAGGATTTTAGGGTTAGAGAACAGAGCAACGATGATTTTTTATGGGGACAGGAAACCATGCAGTTTATGTATCGCGATCCTTCCACCGGACTAGGGGTTTAAGCTCTGAAGCGTACTATTCAGCATTACTAATTCTCGTCATGCTACAACATACATAATGGGTGCCCGTATGCCATTGAAGGCTTTCATTGCCATAGCTTTTGAAAAGCCGTGAAGTTGGTTGATAGACACCTTGGGTTTTCTGAGTTCTTTAATAATCCGCTATTCTGAAGCTTAATTGGCAAGTCAGCAGTTTCCTTGGAAGCAAATACAACTGTTTACTCAGTAGAGGTATTGTTTACAAAGCTTGAAAGTCCGATTCTTGCTTGGTTGTGCTCGGATTTGTGCATGATGGCTCCAGTGCCTCTGACAGAAGGCTCCATCAAGGAAATGGGTGGAAAAAGGCAGATAGTTTGGTGGCACTTCTCTCTAAAGCTGTTATTTATGATCCTCCTTGTAATTGCATTTGTGACTATTTTGACGGTGCTAATGTTTTTAGTTGGAGACTTTGATCAAAAGACAGCTACTGTGGAGGTGAAACAAAGGTATGTTAAGTTTTTAAATGTGTTTATGTCATTAAAATAGGTTATGGGCTGGCTTAGTGTATTGATTCAAGTGCATTCCTTTTCTCTTTTCAATACCAGGGATAGAAATAGTGATTGTAGTGATGAAAAGATACTAGACTGGCTGAAATGATCAGAACCAGTTAAGTCACTGCTAGATAAAACAGACATGAAACTTCGAATTGGATTTCTTGGCTTACAATCAGACTTTAAAGAGTGGGAAAAGTTCAGTGGAGTGAGGCCTATAGTTTTAAAATTAGAACCTGTACATGATAGTCTCACATGGGCTGACTTCTTTCCAGAGTGGATTGATGAAGAGGAGCAATGGAAAAAACGAAATTGTCCTGAGCTTCCTCAGCCACCTCTACCAGAAGGCATGAAACTTGATATGGTAATTGCAGGCATGCCATGTACTGGATCTAGCTGGGAGAGGGACATAAAGCATCTTCAGCTGCTTTTGTCTGCTGCAAAGGTTGTTGTGCAAACTGTTTGGTACTTTGGACATGAACATGAACGTCACCATGTCATATCCAGTATACCAGATTGAACATTGGCTATGTATCCAGTATTTCAGTTCCAGATTGAACATTTGACATTGCACACCACGTTTTTTTAGTGGCCCGATTGTTGTTGCTCCTGCACCGTCAATATGTTCGATTTCATTTGCTATTTTTAATTATTAAATTTAAACATATGAGTAAAATGTTTTAAACATGAGTACAACATCATTTCGAATGTTTTCTACAATGTTTAGCTGTGTTTACTTGTCTTTAAAATATTAACAACGTATTGTATGTTTGTTTGTTAGGGTCCGAACACAACATAACATCAACTCATCCAAGTGTGATGTAACGTTGTTTGTTTTTGGCCCCCAAGGGGCAAAAATGTTTTTAACCTATAACACAAACCATTACATTACATAGGTTAGGAATTAAATTCCCCCTTAAACCCCCTTTTGTTTGGGTGCATATTCACACGGGGGTGACTCTGGGCAACGAGAGCTGTTGGATAGGCATATTCGCCCCTTATTCCTTAATCTACACCGTACACAAGGTTCCTAGTTTGTGGGGTTTGGATGTATAGGATTTGTTATACTGTATAACCAGATTTGCAAAATACTATAAGATTTCAGGCACTATACTACATGGTGTTGATTTTGTACGTGCAAAACAAACAACATTACATCACACTTGGATGAGTTGAAAAATATAGTGTAATATCATATTATATAGAGAATACACACCAGCAAAAATCGTGTTGTTCTTGTACTAACAACACCAAAGAAAGCAAAAACAGAAAGAAAGCAAAAACAAAATAAGAACGAAAAATCTTACAATGTAACAAAGACAAAAAACTCTAGCATAACAAATCTTACCTTGATGGGTATGCTGGGCTTCTTTGCTGGAGCTGCATGAGCTAGAAAAAGAAGGAAAAATATGAAGCGGAAGCTTATATTTGGTATTAGAATCCTTTCCACCAAATCATCCATATCCAGTCTGATGGTATTGTGGTGCTGCAAATGAAGCCATAAAAATGCAATGGGCAAAGCCTTGGAGAGATCCGCGAGTTCCAACCCAATGGCAGCCAAATCTACTTTCTCCGGCCTCATGCCTTGGGAGGATCGGCGCAGCCAAATCTTCTTGGAAAGATCCACGCAGCCAAATCTGCTCCTCACTGGCTTATCCTCTGGTAAACGCTACCTCTCTTCTGGTAAACGATGCCACCTAAAACCCATATAACCCTAAACCTAAACAAGAAAGGAAAATTCAAAATGGGTATTCGAGGAATATCCGGCAAGCAAAATGACAAGTTGAAAATTCTCCCCCTCTTTTTTTCCAGACCAGACTTTTCCCTAAAAAGTGACATTCGTTTATGGGGACAGAACCAGTTAACTTTTTGTTAACATGCCTTTTTTCAAATTTGCATGGTAGGTTGCTATGGTTCTGGGGAATTTCCCGAACCAAGTCCACAGCACTACCTTCGTACACATCTGCCATTGGAAAAATGTAGATTAGTAACTTCAATTTGCACATGTGTACATTGCCTGCGAAATGAGATGGGCAGATAGGCATCGAGGCACGTGAGGATAGATTGTGTCTATTTTGCCAACATGGTGTCATTGAAGACGAGAGCTAGACTCTGCAGCGATGCTCGACATTCAATCACATCCGCGCCAGCTATGATGGGTTGATCCTGCCTAACCAGCAGCTTCATGCACTTCTGGACACAACTTCAATGGGTTTACTAAGATCTTATCTCTAGGACATCATGGATGCATGCACTCAGTTATATCCTCAGATGCTGCACTGGCATGCATCATAATGTACCATTGTACAGTCTCTCAGCATACCTATTACTGCCAAAGTTTTTCCCTCGAAAAACCTACAGGGCAAGGGTTTTTTTAATCCTAGCAATAATGCACTTCTTGCATTCCCTGTTTAGGTCCCGTAGGGCAATTGGTCCTTATAGACAATAAGAAATCAATTCAACTTAAATCAATTCAATTAACAATGTTATATTCATAATTCATTTTAAAAGCTTTTTCTTTAAGAAATAAGCTTGAAGCAAATGGCATTAGAAATATCTATTATATTTGTCATGCCAATCATAATGCACCATCAAAAATAGAATTAGCTACTCTATTATTGGTTATCTATGATTGGAGGAAATTAAGGGATAAAATGGTGCTAATCTTAGTCTAGCGTATTTATAGGAGCCAGAACCACGCACTGTGGATAGTAGGATGATGTCCTAATATCATATCACGACAACCACAACAACCAAATCACCTACTAACTCACATAACGCAGAAAAACCTTTGATCTCAACCATTGGTTGCAGAGAAATTCTTAATCTCATCCGTTCAATTAGCATATCTCAATAATATTCAATGAATCGACCCCTCCAAGGGTTTGCCCTTCGGGCAATCCAAAAACACATCATGCCTATTACTATCCAGGATTAAAAGACCCCCGCCCCGAAGGCTTTTCGAGGAAAAAACCTTAGCAGTATTAAGCTTGTCGATAAATTGTACAGATGTACATGTCAGTGTAGCGAGGGACACAATTGAGCTCGCATGTCTAACACCTCGTGGCTATATGATCTAGTGTCATTATTGAAGGTGTATGCAATATCACATATAGTGGCTGGTTAGGTGTAACCAACCCGATATATCATGCCCGGATTGGTGCAAAGGAAACTAGGATATCATGTTCTTGTATTGGATCACTCACCCAAGCATAAACATTGCCTTCAACGTTGGCAACACCATATGGCTTCCTTTTTAAGGCAATTGACTTCATTTCCATTTAGTGCAAATGAATTAAGCAAAAAACAAGTAAAGCACGATGTGTTAAGATAAAATTTAAACATCCATAGCGGCAAGATGCTTGACCGATGACCAGTCTTATCCGATGGAATTCTACCAACGTATAGTCTGATGACCCATTCATCAACAATAAGAGGTCAGTCTTATCCGAGGGAATAATCTCCAACATAGAGCAAGATCTGCTCAATGAGAAATCTCCTTTGCCTGACAAAATTAATGGCCACGATGACCATTCGTCAACAATAAGGTTCTCCCTTTATCCAGTAAGGCTTTCAAACTTAAAATTTAAACAAACGAAAAATTTCAAGCATACCTTTTTGTAAGAAATACTTCATATCATACCAATATATCTTTGTCATTTTGGTTTCTCGCTTAACGCAATCCTCAATACTCATATGGGCTAAATTTTTTTATCAAAAGGTCCAGCACACTTTTAACTCACAAATATCTTCAACAACTCCCAGTTGGTAGCATTGACATACCTTGTTTTCTTGCTCTTCTCGGGTCCATATGCCTGCCTCAATTCTAACGAGATGTGCTATTTAGCAAATGGATGAAATCGTTCTATGCTTCTTTATGGTAAAGATGTTAAAAGGTGTCATCATGGACCCTGGCAAGTTTGGGGTTGATTTTTGTAGTGTGATGTCTTATCAGCTCTAACGCACTAGAATTCCAAATCTTACTGTGTAAGAATACTGTTTCAGGCGATTGTGATCCTCATTGTTATGCACATGTCCGCACCAATGTTCCTGCACATTCTATCTGAAGAACCAAAGTGAACACCCTTGGCGGGCTCCAACACTAGTGTTGATAACTCGCTTGATGATGGCATTCAAGCTGAGTTTATTTCATAGAGTCTGTATATTGTATTTGAGGGACTCACACTATAAGAAGACGACAGTTCGCCATCAGAGAAATTGTCAGAATGGATTTGTCCATTGTAGCCCTAATGATTATACTAACTAATAGTCTGACGATAAATCTAACGATTATGTGTCAGAGAACTCGTCACAATTTTTGTCAAAATATACGTCAGACTATTCGCCATAGTAATTGCCATGACAATATATGTCTCATCATAGAAAATCATCACATCATATTCGACTCACATTTTTAGTCACAAAACAAACCATTTACTATTGTAGTAATGGATGAGATGTTGCCCTAAACCTAATGCTTTGTGATAGCGGCAAGAAGAGAACAGATGAAGATCAATCTGTAGAGGTGTGGCAAGGATGCAATTTGACCCCTCTGGAAAGAATGCCATAGAAATCAATCATGAAGCAAGTGCCATGTGAGTTCTTCAAGCAATTCCTAAAAGCTTTTTGCATTTGATTAAGTTTATTCCGAAACCTGAAAAATGCAGGCATTTAGTCATATGAAGTTATGAATAGTCTTTAAGATGGGGAAAGCAACAAGTGGCAAGTTCATAGGCAATGAAGTCACGAACATTTCTTCTCGCCATCACCGGTAAGTACATAGGATATTTGTTTTCACTTCTTTTGGTGGATAAATAAATCTGCATATTGCATTATTGTATAGAAACTGTTATTGCCATAATTCATGCCTAGTATATCTTTGGGGCTTTTATCTTTTTATATTGGGTCGCTAAACTTGGCGCCTACGAAATTCGCGTGATGGTAAACCGGAAGAAGAAAGGCAAATCGGGAGAAGAGTCGGATGATGAATCGGAGCTGCTAATTCTTGTCAAACAGCTCGCCGAAGATTTGAGGCAAGCAAGGACAGAGATTAAAGCACTGAAAGAAGCAATTGGGGTTCTTCAAAATGGGGTCTCAGACTTGACAAAAGGGCAAAGGAGAACTTAAAACCATGGTTACAGACCTAGAAGACTCAGACAATTCAGAAAATTCAGAGGATAACTTGGCCCAGCCCGAGGAGATTGTCGCACAGATATCTTCAAAGATTGAGGCACAAGTATCCTCTTTATTCAACCAGGGACAAGAGAGGCTGAAAGAACAAGAAGATCGTGCTGACAGAGCCAAGAACATACTAATTGCTGGACTTACAGAGAAGGAAGAAGAAGACACACCGACGATTGTTGAGAGCTTCTTTAATGATATCATGCATTTGGCATCGCCTGAAGTGAAATATTGCAGAAGGATTGGTAAGAAAATGGATGGGAAACACATGTTGATCCTTTTGAAATTTCACAGTATAGAAGCAAGAAACAGAGTAATGAAGCATCGCAACCATTTGAAAGGCCACCAAATCTGGTTAAATGATGACTTGACAATCCAGCAGCAGAGAGAAAGGAAAGTTGCACTTCAAGAGTTACGTAAATTGAAAGAAGAAGGCAAAAATGCATACCTTATTGGAAACAGAGTAATTGTGCGTAACAATCAATAGGAATTGAAGACCCTCAACCTGTTGGCCTGGAACATACATGGTTTCTCTGAAACGAAGGTAATTGAGTAACATAAATTGTTTTCGTGAATATGAAATTCTTCTATTGACAGAGACTTGGGAGCATGAAACCAGCAGACTCACTGACATCCCTGGCTTTACCTTATTGGAATCACTATGGAATGATCTAAATGGTAGCAGAAGAGGTTGGGGAGGTATTGCCTGCTTTGCCAAACATGAAATCTGCAAGGTAATTAAAGTTGTTAAAAAATGTGAGCATAAGCAATTCCTATGGATCTGCTTGCATGACCGCATATATATTGCAGTGGTGTACTATGCGCCTCTTGAACCTTATCCAGCACGCATTTATGATAATCCAGATCTAAATCCTCAAGACCCATTCTATGCATTGTCAGCTGACATTTGTTACTTTAGGACCAAAGGCCCAGTGTATATTATAGGTGACATGAATGGGAGATTGGGAGACAAACAAGCTGCTATTCTTGCAGGAGAGGATAATCCTCTATGGCTGCAGGAGCGTACAGATATTGCTTATGGACGGATATCCCGAGATGTACATGGTATTAACCGCATGGGTGAGCATATACTAAACTTATGTGAAGCATTTGATATGATCATATACAATGGCACAGAACCATTTCCATCTTCCAGCAGCTTCACATGCTTTCAACCGAATGGTATGAGTGTTGTGGACTTTCTACTTGGCAGCCCAGACAATGTGCATTTGGTGACAAAATTCCAAGTCTGTGATCAGCATATGGACTCTGATCATGCGCAGCTCGCGCTCCAGCTGAAGCTGCCAACTCCACGTGCCTGCATAAGAGGTAAAACTCCTCCTAAACTCCGCTTGTCATATAAGCTTGCAGATGATTATGAAAAAAGCTTGACTGCTACTATTGAGAAAGCTGAGTGGCCAGATAACCTTGATGATAAAACTGAACTCTTGAAGGAACTAATCCTTAATGCTGCGAAAGACACATTTGGCTCCACGCAATGCTCAAACAGGAACTATAAATCAAAGAAGTGGTATGATGCAGAATGTATAGCAGCTAAGCATGCTTTTCGTAGTGCTACTGACAAAGCTGCATCAAGGAGAGCTTATAGGAACTTAACCAAAAAAAAGAAAAGGAAGTGGCTCAGGGAGCACCATAAAAAAGTGATAGAGCAGATTGAGACGGATCCAAAAATGTTCTGGAAAAAGTTAAAGTCCCAAACAGGTATTGGGGATTTTACCCAAACAGACTTGGTGCAATGGGTAAGCGAGCTCTATACAATTGCAGATTGCAAGCCTATGACACATGTGGGTAAATGCAGTGTTCCTATTTTTCACCTCTCGGACGTCAAGGATGCTTTGAAAAGGATGGAGAATAATAAAGCAGCGGATACAAACGGGCTTAGCATTGAGTTGCTTAAATGGGGAGGCAATGCATTGTGTGAAAAGCTTGTAGATTTTTGCAATTCCACACTGTTGACTGGCTATTTTCCGACAGATTGGAGACTAAGTAGAGTAGTGCCAGTGCATAAAGCAGGAGACAAAGATAACGTAAAGAACTACCGCACCATCCTTATCAGTAATGTGTTTGCAAAAGTGTTTGCATCTATGATTGAGAAAGCAATTGCAGAATGGGCGGACGAAAATGAAATAAGGGCCTACGGACAAGCTGGGTTTAGGTCTGATCACTCAACTATAGACCATTTGGTCGCATTGCGTGTAATCAGTGAAGGAGCAAAAGGGGTGAGAAATAAAAGATTCCTTGCATTTATAGACTTAGCCAAAGCTTTTGACCGAGTAGACAGAGGGGACCTTGCTACTCGTTTGGAGATGCTTGATGTGCCTTTGGAGCTTAGAGAAGCGGTGGCTTGCCTCTATGAAAAGGTCCTGATAGACCTCTCTTTTCCATTCAAACATGATATGCACATTGCCAGCACAATAGGTGTGAAACAGGGATGCCCCTGTTCTCCCACTCTTTTTGGTTTATATATTGACGAATTAGAAGGACGGCTAGAGAGGATGGGCGGCATGGGCGCTAGTCTTGGTAAATACATCATTCAGATATTGCTTTTTGCAGATGATATCGTGCTTATATCAAAGACAGCAGCTGGACTCCAGCAACACTTAAATGTGCTGCAGAATTTTTGCGAGCATAAGGGGATGACAATTAATGCTAGTAAATCCAAAATCATGATTCTGGGTACACGAGGTGCAGAAGTCTTCTCTGTCGGGCAGACACCACTTGAACAGGTATCTAATTATAAGTATCTAGGGATTGAAATATCTGATAATTACAATTGGAATATGGCTGCTGAAAAGCGTGCATCAGGGGGGCTTAGAGCTCTTTATAGCATGATACATATGTGCCGGGTTAACAATCTCTGGCATTGGGAGCTCAGAAGGTTACTATATGGCATTCAAGTTAAGACAATTGTGCTTTATGGATGCCAGGTTTGGGCACCTGGGCTGGCGAAAAAAAGCTGGGAAAAAATTGAAAAGGTTCAGAAACGCTTCTTAATGACGGAGCTTGCTGCCAAGATCCAGACTCCATACCATGTAATGCTTGCAGAGGCTGGAATGCTTCCTCTCGAGGTTGAAGCCCTTTGTCGAACAATTTGTTATGTGAACAGACTAAAAACACTTCCCAGTGACAGGTTGCCATGCCAAGCTATGATGCATTCTGAATCCAAAGGCTGGTATCACTTGGTATGCAAGTGGGCGGCGCACTGGGAAATGGGAGGGTCTTTTTGGCCAACCTCTGACAAACTGAAAGATATTAGAGAGTATGTTATGCCCAAGGCCTTGGAGAAGATGTGGACCATTGATGAAACGGAAGTCAAAAAACACTTCTATAAGACTGAAGGCAATCCGATGGACACATACAAGGAACAGTCTTACCTATTGGCAGATATTAGCAGGAATAACCGGATGGTGATTTCTCAATTAAGAACAGCTTCACATCATCTCCATGTTGAGACTGGTAGATGGTATGATGTACCTCGATATGAGCGCTATTGCCCAAGCTGCCTTGATCCAAAGGTTGAAACCGAATCCCATACATTTTTAGAGTGCCCTGCCTATGAATGTATCCGGAATAAGTATGCTCTAGAGTGTTCTACTTTGGTAGAACTTTTATCTCTCCCACCAAATCTTCTGAGTTCTTATTTGAAGGAAGTTTTGAAAGAGAGGAGTGAAATATTGGAATTATTTGTGAATATGAGTACTTTTGATGAGAATGGTGCCTTTGATTAGCACCTCAAAAGTATTGACGATGTAATTTTCGCCATATGGGCCTGGGGGTCTAAAATGGCGTGATAATACATTATGATTATGATTATAGCATCAACTTCCTTGCTATGAAAATTTTCTTACATATTGCACTTCTAGCTCATTCGCAGGGGAGAATACAAACCTTTTAAGGTTTTCTTTTGTTAGGATTTAGATTTCCTTTCAGCTATGTTGGTCATCAGGGGGGATGTTAGACACTTACTATATCACCTTGTTGTGATTACTCACTATTGTGCTGACATGACATCTTACTATAAATGTCATAGTCACCTTAGCGTAGTTTACTGCTTCTTTGAGCATTTTTAGATCTTGAGATCGCTCAAGCTTCATTCATCTGTTGTCTCCGTGAACGATAAAAATGCATTCAATTCACTTCTATTTCCTTTAATACATTGGATCTCAAGGGCATTTGAGAAATTAACAGGAAACTTAAGGGCATTTGAGGAATTAACATAAACATTAAGGGCATTTGAACAATTTGAAAAAATACAGAATATTTTGTATGTTGACCAAGGCATTTCAAGAAATTATCAAAACTCAAGGGTATATTGTGAAATTCGTGAAGATAAGGGTATTCTAGTTTTTCCATAGTTTTTTAAATAAAAGGTTATTTACATTATCCTTCCTGTATCCTTCCTTTGTAACACACTAGTTCCTTAGCAATGTGGTCTCGAGTTCAAGATCGCCCAGAATCGCACTCAGTACGAGAAAAAAGAAATATCTATCTATCGATTACGAGAAATTTTGGAATGGCTTTTCCGGCTGAAATTTTGGAATGGCTTTTCCGGCTGTATTTCCCGGGAAGACGTGTGACTTTTTGGAATGGCTTTTCCGGCTGTATTTCCCGGGAAGACGTGGAGAGCATTTGCCCCGGCATGCAATGTATGCCCTTCCGGCTTTACATGGCGGAGCTTCTCTATGTTGCTTCCGGCTATGGCAATTTGTTTGCACTGGCGCTCTCTCATAATATTTCCTTCCGGAGGGCTATGGTGATGGTTTGAGCAGCCATATTTCTATCATTTCTACTCGATCCTCTGATCTGAGAATACCTGTGTGTATTGAAAAGGCAAAGCTTTGGAGAAGGAACAAGGCATTTAGCTTCGGGGACAATCATAATCTGGTGATTTAGAGGTGATACACTAGAGCAAAGCACACACTAGAGCATGTATACGGTGTTTTCAAGCTAGTAGATCGAAAAACTAACCTCAGATCCTTTATTCTTCTTCTGCTTTGCATATTGTATGTTCTTGAGAGCTGGTCGACTTAGAGTATAACAGATAAGATCTTCCCGCACTATATTTATCTTACAATTTTTACACCCCCTGACTCTAACCCTTGGCGATCAGTACCAGCGTCTTCTGGCCTTCTTCAACTATATGGTGATGAATTTTCCTAGTCAGATATAGCAGATACAGGCTATGGCAATCAAGCTCCATTCAAGTAAATCATCTTCAGCATCTAAGCTTTTTCGCATAAACGCAGAGGTCTCTCTATTATTTGAGATTCTTCCTTTCTGCTCCAATTCAAGGCTGCCTACTACAGCTGAAGGATGATCTACAAATCCTCAAGACGAAACTGTGCTCGATTTTAACCAGCAAGTAGGTTTCTAATTTTCTTATTATTGTGGTCTATGTTATTGAAACAACCATTTAACCATGCAGGAGAGGTCATCTGGCTGGTAATACAATCCAGCATCTACCATCTTTCTCTTTGGAGGCATAATATCGTATGGACTGTTGTTGTTCTGTGCATATAAAGGATTTGGCGATCTTCTTAGCAAGGGAATGAAAAAGGCAAACGCAATAGTTTGCATATCTGAAAGAATATAGAAAGTGCATAACGCCGAGTTTCTGTATAGGGGAATGTCACTTTAGGTGACATTCCCACGTGGAAACGTTGCCGACGCGCGTTAGCGCGGAGGCAACGTTGACACGTGGGAATGTCACCTAAAGTGACATTTCCCAAACGTGAAGTTGGGTTAGACTTCATTCTGTTATTTTTTTTTTGGTCATTTTTTTTCCTCTGTTGCGTCTGTGTTCTTGGTTGCGTCTGTTTTGGTTGGCGATCTTCCTGTTTGCGGTGGCGCCATCGCCGTTGTTGCTTCCGGTGGCGCCATCCAAGTCTTAGGATCATTGTGACGAAGTTTCAAAGCATTTGGACGAGTTTTTGCTTCCTGTTTTTTGCTTCATTTGGGACGATCTTTGTTTTGCGGTGGCGATGGATGCGTTGTTGCTTCGGTGGCGTCATCAAGTGTTAGGATCATTGTGGACGAAGTTTGAAAGCATTTGGACGAAGTTTTTGCTTCTTTTTTTGCTTCATTTGGGACGATCTTTCGTTTTGCGGTGGCGATGGCGCCGTTGTTGCTTCCGGTGGCGTCATCCAAGTGTTAGGATCATTGTGACGAAGTTTGAAAGCATTTGGACGAGTTTTTGAAGAATCTTGCTCTTTTCTCAAGAATCTTGCTCTTTTTTTCCTCACGCCATAGCCGATGTCCGGTCGGGATGCCTATTTTGCAAGAAAATCTTGCATGCGGGGTTCTCTACTCGAAGTTTTACGGTTCCTAATTTGTTTTGTGTTCGATAGTTGCTATAGGACCTATAGAAATGATAAAGGGTTTTGGCACGAAAAATTGTGGAAGTTCTAACGGTTTTGGACTGCTACTACTCCTTGAAGTTCTTGTGTTTTAATGTTTTTGATTGTAATGTTTTTTTGAGGAATTGATACTTTTAGTATCAGACTTTGACTTGTAATCTGGACACTCAGATTGAATCAGATATCAAGATATTTTGAGTCCTAAATTTGTTGTACAGTATAACTGAATTGCAAGTAAATTTGTTTTATAACTGAATTGCAAGAAGACATAGAATTGCAACTAACTTGAAGACATTTCTGAAAAAGAAAAACATGGTAGAATGTGGGATAAAAGTGACAGAATGAAGCCTAACCCAACTTTACGGAGCCCATTACTTATAAGCACCTTCTACATGAGCCCATTATATTATAAGCACCTTCTACATGCCGCAGACTTGGGTTCAATTGTCAAGGGTGCATAGGGAGGCGGAATTATATAAACTTCCCAACCAACAAAGAGGTCAACCCTACAATGCGTCATCATCTTGTCACGGTAAATACAAAGGTTGATAGAGTAGTATAGCAAATATATATAAGTCTATGTTCATAATTTGCCCTATAAATGGCAAATTTAAGCAAGTTCACTCTACACTACATCTTGAGCAAAACAAAGTTCAAAATAAGTGAAAGGATGATCAATGTCGACCATAGAGGAATCCATATTTCCTGATTAAATCCTCTGCTTTATTTAGTGCCAATCTCTATTTTACATATGATTAAATTTCTTGAATACTTAATGCTCTTAGTGGCCAAGTCAGAATGGGCTCGTTACAGCTAATTTTCTAAGCAAACACAATTAGCTCCCTTATGAGCAGGAGTAAAAGACTTTCTTTATGCACATTATCAAAACATAGTTTTTTGCATATCCACATAGCTGAAACTGTCCTGGAGGACATAGAATGAGAAATAGTAATTCCTATCCCTAATTTGTCAGTTCTTCCCTCTCTTCTGTCTGGTTTTGTACAAAACTGTGATACTAATTGAGACCCTGTGAGTTTAACTCTGTTACCAGCTGAATATGCAGCAATCATAGAGTACAGTGAAACATAAGACATGCCAAGAGATCACTTAGAAGCTTCACTCAATTCAGTTTTTAGGGGAATCATTCTCTGTATCAAACCATTCACCTTCTATTTCTGTGTTTTCTAATGAGTCCTCTTTATCAAAGTGATCAAAGAATGCAGGTCCACTCCAGCGCCAATTTTCATTCCATTGTCCACGCTTTGCAGTTGCCCGCCATTCCTGGTCTGCAATCATTTCAGGTGTTAAGCCCCATTGCATTAATTCTTCCTTGTTATGGTGAACAGCCAAGCTATATTCTCCACCAGTGCCTATTTGCATAACTCTGATTTCACAATTTTGCGGGTTATTTAAGAGCTCGAATTGCTGTGTTGTCCACTTAAACCAACGCATCAGAAAGACACGCATGGTTAATCCATGGGAAACTATTACCAGATTCAAATCTGGAGTTTTAGTACCAATATCCCTGTTTAGGCGATTCATGTCAATATCACGCCAAAGGGACTCCAGAAAGCCTGCAAGGAGCAAGAAATCCTGTAAGAGAAATATGCACTTAAAAGGAAATAACCAGCCAACATCCAAAGTTGTAACATTCTAATAGCTGCATAATTTGCATGGGAAGTTTCAAGTAAACTGATAAAAATGTATCTCATCTGGCAAAGCAAGAATGACCTAGGCATACAAGAAATTTTCCAGATTCTGCAGCCTGAATGCAAAGTATAAAAAGAGCTTCAAATGACTTCTCCAAATTAGGTTTGTTTGATCTCCCTAATATAAGTGCAACTATGTAAAATCTGCATCCACCATTGCTTGTGCAGATCCTGGAACAATACAGATTTCTTACCAGGAAATCTTTCAAACTTAAAGGCATTCGGCAAAACAACTTACTTGTGACACGATCAAAGACGTCTGCAGTCGACTCCCCATCAGGAAATCTGTAGAAAAACCGACCAAACCGATCCCTAGTGTCTTTCACGGCCTTCATCATATCCACATCCTGAAAATTGCCAAAGTCCTGTTCCCTGATCCGAGGCTCTTCTCTAACACCAACTATTCGCTTTCTTTCGAAGGCCCTACCAATGCCCTTAAGAGTGCAGAGAGTTCTCGTATAGGGCGAAACATAGAAATAGACCTTCCAATCATCTCCAGCAATTTTTTCGATCAACTTACGAATGCGAGCCCCGCAAGATTCTGCTTGCCGGAAGCCCTCATCTGTGAGGCAGATCTTGGAATCGGCTATGACACTGTATTTGGAATAATCAATGTTACCTTCGCTTTCGCCATGCCGGACTAGAATTATTCTTGTGGGTCGCTTAGCCTTCATTTCATCTGCCATCACAAAACATATACAAGATCAAGAAGAGTCTTTCATTTTCGTTCATGGGTCGAGATCCGGCGATTGCTTACCCTCGCAGTCCATATTCGCGCCTTCGGTCTGACGTGGCATCCAGCTCAGCAGCCCGTTCTGCTGCTTTTTGCTTTATATAATAAACCGAATCTCTCCACTATACCACTTGCTCTTTAAAAAACCAAGTTGCTGAGCCCAACAGTACTATGTTTGTTTGCTCTGTCTTTTTTCGTCTTATAAGACAATTGGTCTCGATGAACGATAAAAACTTCTCTATTCTATTCTAATTTAAGACAGAATATAGGCATTCATTTTAAGAGAAACATTTGTAGGCATTCATTTTAAGAGGAATATTTGTATAGAAAGTGCAAATATATGTTGGTAATGAAAGTGTATGTTAGAGTTCCACCTTTGAAGAATAGAGTTGGCTATGCCATTTATTTTGTTGTCCATGATTTCTATTGATATTAGACCAACATAAAATCAATGCTCATCAACCACCACTAGAATGGAATAGGCATTGATATCTTTAGCTATCTTTATGGGTTTTATTCCAGGTTTTATTCAGAGCCATTGATCTGTGGGATATTCCTGGTATTGTGCCAGATCAATGGCCATTAAGATTTTGACCCATGGTGTCGATCGATCACATGGTTGAAGCACAAGAAAAAAGCAAAATAAAAAAGCCAATGGTCAGCATGAAGCCTGCACTGCTGAACCACACTGCCCAAGTCAACCCTCCACTGCAGCAACCGGCAAATGAAACAAAGCAAGCAGGAAGCCCACCGGGGCAAAGCTTGGCATCGACCATCGCGGACTGCCCCAATGAAACACATTGGAATCAATCCTCTTCTAGTCCTGGGCAGGAGTCCGGAATGAATTCTCCGCTAGTGCCAAAGAAACAAAGAACAAAGCGAGAAAGAAAGAAAGCAGGAAAACCATGTTCGAAAGAAAGGAACCAAGAAAATCATGTGCCCTGGGCCGGGGGATTTCAACCTCCAGGTCGCAATGGCCTCACTAGAACACGAGATTTTCATGGAAAAAACAAACCCCCACCTGCCGATTCTTCCAACAAACCTTCGGGAAAAAATTCGAAATGGAGATGGAGATCAACTCCGTCGCCCGGATCCCTTGACAGAGCACACATAGTTCACAGAATACACAGATAAAGGCCATGACCAGAAGACCTCCCTGGAAGCTCGCTGGGATCGCTTGGCACCCCGCCGAAAAAAGAAAGCAGCGTGCAATCTTATCCGTGGCCTAAAAATCTGGCTGTAGAAAAATCTTAAAATAGCTTTTCTTTCAACCATTACAAAAAAGGCCATGCAAAAACCCCAAAAAGGAAACAAGACCTTTGAATGACATTAAGCTCCTCAAATATGACTAAACATATGGTTTTTCATACTATACAATACCAGAATCATAGTTTCCACCATTGCGAGAATACCCTCCCCCAATACCAAACGAATTGGGCAAACTTAATTGATGAAAGGAATTTTTTATTCCTGAAAAATTGATAGTAAATAGTGGTAAAGCATTAGAATCAAAGCATTGCTTTGTTTTAGCCCGATCATCAAGTTCCAACACCATAATTGATTTGCAAAAAGGCTGATAATGATCCCAGTAGTAAGCAACAGTTAAATTTGGCTTTCAGTTCATCTTAAGAAGGAAAATTATGTTCGAGATGATAGCAGATTATATTCTATTGTTTGATGATATACTTTCAAGTGCATCTTTCATTGGCATTGATTTAGGCTCTTCAAAAGTGCTGTATTAATCTGGTTAACTATCATTACAAGCCCAAGTGCATAATTTCATTGTATCGAAGGTATGTATGCATTTTAGAGACCAGTCTACAGATCACAATTTGAGGTTATGATAAGAAACTTCCTATCGAATCTAATGGTACATGAATGATCCTTGCATTCCTCCCCATTTCATAATTTCAGTCTGACTTTCTTTTTTACTTTCTGCACTTCACATCTATTTTGGTTTTCCTCATCCATAAGTAATAGCAGGATTCGTCTGTTGCTACTCTGTGCCATTTATTAAAGGGTTCTCACAGTTTTTGCAAATTCTTTGTTAGGGATACTTTTGCGAGAACAATGACATTGGGTAGCTGTTATTTGCATTCGGTTCCAAAAAGGTTACATCGAGGAAACAAGATCCCTCTTTGATGTATTGTATTTCTTAGTTGGTGCTGTCTAAACCTTTGCCAAGAAATCAAATTTGAAATTTGACTTACAGATGTGCATGTTGAATTGAATCTATTTTGATATTGTAAGAGCAATAAAAAGAGTTTTCTGTTAACTTTGTTAATATCATCATTGTATGCATTTTATTTTAAGGCTTTAGCCTCCTGAAAAAACGAAGTTGACATGATCTTATAAGATAGAAAAAGATACATGAATATTGTCTTGATCTTAGGGTCTTGCATTGGTTGGCAGATAGATCCAAAGTTACACATTTCATAATTATCTTGGGATACAGTATTACTTTTTCTTAGATTCTAAATATCAATATATTTGTTGAGGTAGATATAATTCGTTGGTCCTCGTCTTGCACCCCTGTTGTGCTTGATATGAGGGCGACGATCTCGTTTGTGATCTTCTCTACGTCCGTTTGCTTCACCCACAGGATGATGTGTGAGTGCAGCAAGTGCATGTTATGTATCTCATATCTGACCACGTAGTGTTCCACTTGCCCCAGCAGCTTGCCTCCTCCGAGTACGTGCTTCGCGAGGAATGACTCGAGGCGTTGTGGAACAGGGTGGCGCATTCGACCGGGCAATCTGTCCACGTAAGGTCTTGGCTTACTTGCCTGACGATGTCTTCGATGTGGACGATCTCTTGCCACCTTGTGTCGCTTACCTCGTATGTGGTGAGGGTGAGGAAGAACGTCGGGACGCCCCACTTTTTGACCATCGCACGCAGGTCTTTGAGGTGCTTTCTATGGTATTTGGGGGTGTTTGGGATGTACTTGGAAATTTTGTACTTGATGATGTGGCACATGCAGTCTTGCTCTGTGGAGTTGGGGTATGTTGCTTTGTAGTGCTGGATATCGCACCCTTGTCATTATGGACTTCGACATGATGAGCGACTGGTGTATCTGGTACATCATTAGCAGGTACAGCTTGAACAGCATGAAGGGGGAGAAGAGGCAGGAGATCCGCGACTTTATGTAGGCGTTGAAGTCGGTGGAGCGTCGATGTATTCCGATGCCCTCGGGGAACAGGAAGGGGAACATGCACGCCTCCAGCATTACTGGCGTCTGTGCAGTGCTATGGTTGATAACGGCCCCTTCTGCCGTCGTCATTGTCGGCGGGTTCTGGTTGTCGGTTTCGTGCCTCGGGGTGAGGGGCGGAAGGTGGTATATGTCGTCGTGCTGGTAGGCGGTGGGTGCGTCTTGGGTGTTGGCCGTCTCACAGATGGATATTGTGCTTGTGGCTGAGTTTTGGCTTGTGGCGTACGCGCTGTCTTCGCGGGATCTTGCCAGGATGTCAGAGATGGCGGCGGCGGAGATGACGCAGAGGCCTGTTGTTGGGTTCGGTTGCTCGTACAATGTTTTGTACCTGCCGACAATCGGGTTGTGGTGGATGAGATGGGAGAGGAGTGCCTCTATCTTTGCTTTTGTCGCTTGGTCTAGTTCAAGTGATTGAGCGCCATCCAAGAGACTAGGGTGTTGTCCAGAAGGCTTCTCTCCAACACAGAAAATATGACGACCCTACCTTACATGGCAAGAGAGGTTTTCAAATAAAAATGTTACAGTAAAAAAGCTGATGTCTTTAGTTATGCCAAAACCTGTTTCTATATTCTAACAGGAAAACCTCCCTCAACAACTAACCTTTGTGCTTGTCTATCTAATATTTCTAGCTCTCTATGCAGTACCTTACACACATGCTCTGACGAAAATGCTGAGAATTGGCCGTCGTTTGCACAAATCTGCAGAGTCCTAAAGTTTAAAGAAGGCAGATGTAATTGCTGTCACTCCTCAAGTAGATGAAGCCTACAGCCAGTTCTTCCTTATAAGTCACTTGATTTATCTATGGACCCATTATCTAAATTCTCAAATTTCCTTCACTGGTCTTCATGATGAAATAAGAAAACTCATGTTCAACTGCAATCAGCAGTGTTTATATTGGAATGTCTTGGTCCTGCATGCCAAACACAACAATTTAGCAACATTTAAGAACAAAATACCAGTGGCCCAGGGCCAAAGAGCGAAGTCCCATTAAGTGATGTTACTGCACTTCTGGTATGAATTTTAAGCAGACTCGTGCTCCACAATTGGAGATGGGAATATGAAGGACGGGAATATGGAGTCCAATGTGAGTAACCTACTATGTTTGCCATCAACACATTCATTTCAAAAGGCATACAAACTAATACAAGGAGGTACGCTTAATTCGATCCCTTGAATTTCAATAGCTGGTAAAAAGACATGAGCAGTCGGAGTCAGAGATTAGAGAGGCTGAGTCTGGAAGTCTTATTCCTTTTTACAGATAGACATGTGATCTTTTTGCATATCTTATGTCTGTACCTTGCATGATATTATTATTAAGGTAAAAATTACTATTAAGTATAATTTCTTTCTTTATAAACATTTTTACTTTCACAATGATCAAACTAAGCATTTGCTTACTAATATGCAGGTTAATTTGTGCTCTACGCATTTCAGTTCGAAAATTTGGTAGCAATTAGGTAAATTTCTAAAATTCTTATATTAATAAGATTTATGTTATGTTATAGTGCAATATAAAGAATTGACACAATGTGCTGACAATAGTAAGTAACTATATATTGGGACCACAATGTCTGCAATAATGGCATAAAGAGATCAGGCTGTGAAGAAGTGCCTTTTGATAGGCTGTGAATCATCCAATTAAAGCGGATCACGAACTGAGATCAAATGTTGTAACATCTTCTATATTAATAGAAAACCACCTTGCCTTCCAAAAAAAAAAGACAGTTCTAGTGTGCAAAAATTTCATTGGCATGTGGCAAGAAAACTAGCAGACCAAGCGATATAAATTCTTGATATTGCAAAATATTACATTCAATCAGTTGGCCCCATAACTTAGTTTTCTTCATTTTCTATATGTAAAAATCTATTTGTACATTTGAGACAACCAACCTGATTAAATGTATTTGCCGAGGCTGGTGCTATCATAGTGCCTGCACAAGTCCAGCCCAGGCAGCTGCAATCAATCAATGGCCCTTTTTCCATCGCATAGCCTGCTGACTACTGATGTTGTTGCAACAACCAATATATTATTAACAACAAAGAACGCGTTAGGTCCTACACTTCAACGTATTCCAAAAATTACTGCTTTGGCAAGACTACAACATATGCCATCTGTACTACAATGAATAGACTAAAGTGCAAAGTCTTTCTCCAATGACAAGGATCAATTTAGAACAGTTCAAGATATATTCCATAACACAAAACTCTAAGTTGCAGACTAGCTGTCCCTACAACATGTATTGAACTCGACGGACAGGAAGACACATATTGAGCTCCCTATAAAATAAAGCCCTTGATGGATCAGACTTTACATGTTTCCTTAATTAAACAAAATTTCCTTCCAAAAATGAAGATATGAATATCGGGACTTAGTGTGCCCACATCAATAAGAATTTTACTATTAGGCTCTCTTCGAACGTATGTTAGAATATGATCTACAAGGGCATAATCCACAGAGGCTAATTGTCATGTTTTAGATCTCTCATATCGTGTCCAAGGCATCACAGAGTCCAGTAAAAATGTGGTAAGGAGAAATAGGTTCAGCCATTTGACATTCCAAGCTTTGGAATCCGTTCAAAGATTGAGCTTGCCAAAACTCGATCATCTTTATTCCTTCAGGTTACAGGCAGACGATGTTGTCTTTTCTAAACAGAAGAGGTAGAAGGACAAATAGATGTTTGCGGCGGATGTCGAAATTGCCATCCTTGGGAAGTGCAAGTTACTGACTTGCAGCAAATAAAATATGCTGTTGATTCAGTTTTTGGAGAAAAATCTACACATAGGAAGAGGTCGAGAAGAAAGGATAACATTTCATGTGTTGAGAAGGCTTTTATCTAAAGGCCGGGAAGGCTCACATTCCTGAATAGGCTGAGAAGGCTCACATTTCTGAACAGGCTGGGAAGGCTCACAAATTTGAACAGGCTTAGTAAACAGGCCAAGAATGTGTTGAATGTATTTATGAGTAACAGTCCGAGCAACTCCAATTTTTAGAAGGGCTGCATGCAAATGAATTGAGAGATGTTGAATATGACAGAAACTTCCGTAGACATCATAGATAAAGAAATGTTCATCATCTAGTTGGGTTCTTTTTACCCTGGATCTAGTAAGGATGAAGCAATCATGACAAAAGAAAGCACTGAGCCCAAACTTGAAGGAAGCTCGCGATCTGGGCTCCAAAATCTTCTGAGGTCTAGGGTTTGTTGGGCGTCAAAATCTTCTGAAGTCAAACCAAGGAGCTGCGCGGTTGATGCAGAATAGCTGCGCAGTTGTTCCTTATATAGGGACGATGGAAGAAGGATGGTAAAGGTTATACCAATAAAAGATAACCCAAATGAAGTAAAAAGGTGAAGATATCGATTTTAAGGATAAAGGTATCCTATGGGCCTTTTTTCCTCCCTATTTTGCTATATATATTCATGGAATAAGCCTTATGTTCCTTAATCTTGTCTGTTCAAGTGGTCTTTAGCAGTTTGTTTTTCGTGTGCATTGCCCTTTACATGGCTCCTCCGAAGAGCAACTTTAGTGCGTCAGAATCGAAAAAAAGGAAGGCTACTAAACAGGTTTTTGTTTGGTCTGTGAAACATGTTTAGGCTTGGGAGCTTTTACTGGAGGAGATAAAACAATCATCTCCTGCGCCGGTTTCATCAAGCTCAAAAAGGTTTACTTTAGGCAGTGCTCATATGCGGCATTTGAATTTGTGCGGGATGGAACCGTAGGCATACATAAAAGGTTGGGAAACCAAGAAGGAGATGGATGACTTTACTGATCTGGCAAAGAAGAAAAGAGCAAGTCTTACAAAGGAGAACAGCGATGGCCCCGCAGATGGTATGCGAAATGGTGGTTTCTTTTTCCTTCCCTTTTTTGGTTTTGGTTGTATTAATGCGACTTTCTCTGTCATTTGACATTTGTAGGTTTCTTGAAGTTCTTTTTAAGGTCGCAAAATGTTGAGTGCGATTACGATGCTTTGGGGAAGGATGAGGCTACCGAGTTGTTGGGTGGTGTTACCAAAGGCGTTAATGGTTACCAATATGCAATGCTGTACTTTAGTTACAATGTGACTATTTTTGAATTGATGGAGATGCCAAACAATCAAGCACAGAAGTTGATGTCAAGATTAATGCAAATGTATGGGCATGACCATAAGGCAAAAAATCCAATGACAATAGAGCAAGTTACGCATAAAATTAATCCCGTAATTGCGGTCGAGCTTTTCGGGAACAAGGATTTTTTCCCGAGCCCAATAGATGGCAACACTTGATGTAATTGAAGTATAGTTTTCTGAACAATAATGTTGACTTCGGTATGCATCAATAAATTGTATCGATATTCTTTCCATTTATGATGGTTCTTTTAGCAGTTTGGCTGCTTTTTACATTCACATTGTTCGTAAAGGTATATGTTGTTTGTGATTATGTGAACGCATTTCATAGATAATGATACGATTAATTTTTCGTTTTGTGTAGCACCAGCTTCTTTATTATTTATACATGCTCAATTTTGCTTTTGCAGACAATGAATGCATGATATTGAAACCTATTTATATCTATTGCATTACATGTGTGGGGAGGGAGATGAAATATATAGGGCAATCATCGAATCCTTGGAAACATATGAAACAACATATGAAGAAGCCAAATAAGAAAATGGCTAAAGATGTTGAGAAGTATGGACGCATTTTGAACATGTTCCAATTTGAGATATTAGGGCATGCCGCCAATCGACACGAGGCGAACATATTAGAAAAGCAATTTATTCGGGAGTATAACACTGTTTTGAATGGCTATAACAATTTGCGTGGCAATCCTTCAAGTTCAAAAAAATTTTGGTATTTGAGGCGAAATGGGAAATTTTGAAATAAAACAACGTCAATAACAGAACCATCCGCTAAAGCTCATGCATGTGCCAATATTGAAGAATGTTTATAAAACCTTAGCTAATTCTAAAAGTTAATTTTTATTTTATAATATTTAGTTTGAAGCACACAAACCTTTTGGATTGCCCAAATCCCAAATCCTTGTTGATGGTGGAGGGTTATGACATTTAAGAATATTCTCGTCATTTTATATGTGATTTAAGGTGAATTGCGATTGTGGGAGAACAACATGATTGTCAAATAATGTACTTGGCTTGTTCAATAGTTCTTTTCTTTTTCCTTTTTTTAAAAAAAGTAAGTGTCATATGTGACAGTCGCTGTGATAGTTCAATAGAAAGATAAAATCTGCTTAATTGTGTTTTGTGCTTTAGCTGAAAGTCTAGCCTAGAGTTGTAGGGTTTGATCACATTGCTTCGATTCAAATCAATATATATCTCCATATTTTCAACTCTCCTACAAATTTATATGCATGATTCTTATTATGACCTCATTGAGGTCTTTAAACAGTGATGGATGAATTAGTTGTCATATGCCTACCTGGTTAGAATCATGCAAATTCGTGCTTTAAGCACCATGTCTCTTCTTATGACAAGGTCGCAATTTCAAGATTTAGTAGTTTTAATTTATACATCGCAATTTGGAAGTTTAATTCCATGTATGAATGGATTAGGAAATGTTTATGACCACATATGAAAATAATAAAGATAAAAATTTTAACATCCACGAGAAGCATAATAATATAATATGTTGCATTATATTTGGTAGTGCTATTGTGTTTGTTAATGGCATGCAAACTAAATTAGAAGAATTTTGTATTATGATGATGAATATAATAGAATTATAGAATATAATTTTCTATTATGGTGAAGGAAAAGGGGTTATATTCTATTATGGTGAAGGAAGGAAGGAAGGAAAGAAGATATTTTTATCGTCCACGGAGACCAATCGGTCTATGGGACCCAATACAAAAGCGCAGCAAGCGAATTACTACCCGGATTAAAAAACCCCTGCCCCGAAGGGTTTTCGAGGGAAAAACCGTGGCAACAATCAGCCTGCTGACAAACTGTTCCAATATACGAAATGCAAAAACACACAAATATATACACTCATGTACCGTACCCATAGTGGCTGATCAGCGAGCAGCCAGGCGGGGGCAAAGGTGGGCTCGCAGATTCAGTACCTCCTGAATGTACGACCCCAGAGCCCGTACTGATGGTGTGTTCATCAGCAAATGTAGGGGCAAGTTTGGCCGTACTAAGGGAACGTATCTGGCCCGGATCTTACTGAATGCTGGGCAACTCTCGAAAGTGTGAGACTCATCCTCAATGGCACCCATTTGACAGCACTGACAGAGCCTGTCCTGGCGGGGCTCCCCAATCCACCTGCCCGTCTCGATGTGGAGATGGTGGGCACCTGTGCGAATGGAGGCAATGAGTCTGCCCTTTTTCAGGGGCAGCTGGGAATGTAGGTAGAGCTGCGGGCCCCGGGCCAACGCGGGGTTGATGTGCTCCTTGTAATGGGCCATTTTGACCTGCTCTAGAGCGCCGGGGTCCCAGAGCTTGCCAAGGAAGCAAGCGTCCAGGTATTCCCGCAGGCTGTCACGATCGGCCTCTGTGTCCACCTGCACGCATCTGTGCTCCTGCACGTTCCATCTGACGAACCACTGAGTTCTCTTACCCCTCCAACAGGCCCTGAGCCGCTGCGGGCCCATTGCCACAGCGTAGGCCAGGTATGGGAGCCGAGTATCACCCATAAGGAAAAGGGGCGAAAATATCTTGTAGGGTGCTAAAAACTTGATCATTGTCTGGAAGGGCAGGAAGAACATCTCTTGGCAAATGCTTCAGGCTATATACTACGTGGTCTATCCAGCATGAGTTGGATAGTAGGATGATAAGATGGTGCCTAAAATTCAAAAGAACAAAGCCTGGCACCGCTATCAATGTGGTTTTGATGCTACATTTTGAGTATTCATGATTTTATTAATTTTGACTTCATGGATTCTCCACCTGCTGAGACACTATACTTATATGTGCTTTGCAGCAGCTCATGCATTAGGAGCTCTGAATGACCGTTGGAAATTGACTAAATTAAGTAGAAGAATGGCAGAGTTTCCTTTAGACCTTATGCAGTAGAAAAGGGCAGTTGCATCATTATGATCTGAATATATTATAACCATATGTGCAATGCTATCAGTTGGCAATGCCATATTTTATCGTCATAAAGACAAGCAGGTTCATGCTGATGCTACAAGGATGAATTGTCATACAGGTGGGGTCAGCGATCATATAGCATTGTTAAGATTTTTCGACTTGTAGAAGGAAGTTAGTCAGAAAAGAGACTAAGAGGCAAGGTGGAGTTGGTCGGACACGGACCATGATGGGTTTTATACTTCATGCTCTTTGAAAGTGTTAACGGACGTGGATTATGTTGCAAATGTACTGTCTCACTCCTTGTTCTTCTAAAGAATGTGATAACAGCATAACTTGTGCAATTGTGTGTATCCTTCATAGAAGTTATACTGACATCATTTTAACCTCTAGAAGCGTAGAAACCATTGAACGGGTGGAAGAAGTTATTGACCATTGTATCAACGGTGCAGTTAACGTGTACCATTTTGGCAATGGTAATCTTCTTGCATAGGCCATTATGCCTGACAAGGGCTTGGCTCTCCTCATGATGGCCTGTGCAGGAACATTTTCAATCACCATGTTAGGGGAGAGGACATTTCGGAACACATGGCACGATCTATTTGGTTGACAACGAAAAGGTTCAATTTGCCTGCTCTTGATGCAGAAACAATGTTCTTTGCGTCAACAGGAAGGTCATGTTGTTTTTCTTTTTTTTTTCTTTTGTTTTGTTTTGTGTGTGTGTGTTGGGGGGACATTATGAAATGTAATCTGGCTCAGGTATTCCGGCCTAACTTGACGATCTCGCAATTTCTTACAGTAAAAAACTATATTCAGTTTAGTTCCCTTCAACATTTCAAAACTTGTACATAGACAAGTGATCATGCTATTTACTGAGTTGTGGTGACTAGATGGGTTACATAAGGATATAATAGGTTAAAGTTTTCAAGTTCTTATTTTGATTGTTACATTGTGTTGATCCACGGGGCCAATGAAGATGATGGGTTCCATTATGGATGTAGTAGGTTGAAGTTTGCAAGTTTTTATTTTGATTGATACATTACGTTCAACTATAGGGTCCATAAAGATAAGAATGTATATTACAAGGGGCTATTCAATGACTCTGTATTGTTTTTTCCAAAGTTGTTGTGGATGTGAGGGTTGAGTATCATACCTATCGTTGATTTATTTTCTTTTCTTTCGGGTTTCTTTTGATAACTGAACATTGACAAAAATTGTTGAAATACTTATTTTGACAACATACGTAAGTTCTATACCTTTTAATGGCAAGTTTATATAGGAATATTGATTTTAAAGAGGTGACTTGTCCCAATGTTTTTATCGGCAACTTTAGAATAGGCCCATATTCATTTTTTCCAACAAAGTTCCTCACATGTTGTAGCAAGTGGGGTCATGGCAAATACAAGAAAGATACGGGGCTCTTTGTGAACTCATGCAACTTTTAGAACCTATCTAATATATCTTTGACATCTTGTTGTTGTTCATTGCCCATAGTATAACTTAGACTAAGCAAAAGACTCTCTTAACCAAACCCCTAATAAGAGCTACAATTTCTTTATTCATATAGGTTCATTAGCTCATTCACATGGTTTGTCCATGTAATTAGATGTATTATAAGAAGAGATGTTTGGAAGGTGAGCATCAAAGTCCAATTTGTGTCTGGTTTTTACATGTAGATGCATTTAATTACATATAGAGAATAAATGACATGTCTAGGAAGGATGAACTTCAAACAAAGTGTTGAACTAGCATTGCGAACCATACCAAATGCAAGGCCAACTTGGGTGGTATCAGATGAAGATTTTAGGGACTGTGATTGAAAACAATAAGAAAGTCCAATTAATGTTCACTTCATTATAACGTTGAAGAAATAGTATTCATATCCTAGACTAGATATCTGAAAATTATATGAAGGTGTTAGCATTATGATGGGGCCTGTAGAACAATTATGCCACATTAGCTTAAAGGGTAGAACCTTAGCACATCAAAGGATGCCATGGGATCGTTTAACATGGTGTGAGGTCCCCAAGTCCAGAAGCCCACTAGAGGATTGAATAGAAACGAGAGTGTAGTGGTATAATTGTAGCTTGCTTTTATTTGTAATTTACAGGCTTTAGATATACATGTAGTAGTTTTGTTGAGTTATTTGGCTACATGTGTTCTTGTTCTAGTCCATCTTGTGGAGCATATTCTTGCAATGCGACTCGCATGAAACCAACAACATCATAGATAGGCTTTTCATTCATCTCAGCAGTTTTTTCTACAATGGTATAGGGTGGGTAGCTGCACATCGTAGGCTACCCAAAAAATGAAAAACATAGGGAATATCCAGTAATAACACCTGGACCCCAAATAAAATTGTGTGCTACAGATGTTGGCTAGTGTACCTGCCGAGAACTTATCGTCGGGATTAAAAAACCCCGCCCTTTCAGGTTTTCGAGGAAAAACCCTAGCGATAAAATCTCGGCAAGGGGCTTGGACAACGCAGGGCTGCTAAACGTTCCCACAAAAAAACCCACGCTCCGCAAAGAATACCGACCCTAGACCTACACATCACCAACAGAAAAACCAATAGCGAAAAAACCTCGAAAAGCGAGGGGCTTGTCACGCGTGCCACGCGACAAAAAACAACATTTACACCTCGAAAAAATGAGGGGCTGGTCACGCGTGCCACGTGACAATTATAACAAATATGAACATATAAATAACAATTTTAAGGGGGGGAAGGGTGGGAGCCATGGATACTGCTGAGAGATGAGAAAGCACCGATGAAACGTCGATGAAGAACTCTGCAATAAATAGTGATCCCCCAACCTGATGAACGGCCTAAAAATGCATGCGATGCATGCATGCGACGCATGCAATGCATGCATGCTCGTCTTGTGCAAGAATGTCGATCCGCTACGCGAATCGATGACATTTTCTTTACACTTTGTCAAGTAACAATTTCAATTAGTTACAACTTTGTTGATAATTTGCACTAGAGGATTAGAGTTGCATGTTAAGCCATTACAAATCTTCTCCGTCGTTTTATTCTTCCAATACTATTTTACAAGGCAAATGACACATACGATTATGAACATTCATCTCAGCCTATTAATGGCAAAGATCTACAATGACAAATATGAAATTTGGAATATGTTGTCACATAACCATTACATGCAACGATATTTACTCCATATATCATGTCCCAATGAAGCATGTTATTACAACTTTCATCAAGAAAATAATGCCTCAGTCATAACCTTGTTGTCAGCCGTGTTGTGGATATCCGAAAGTGCCAGCCACAAGTTGATGCAAAGACTACATTTCGTTTCGATCCAGGAGATGCCTCGCCGAATATATTGTTAAATATATTTGCTGAAAATTCATGAAGGAAACATACCAAATAAGTTTTTCCTTGATAGATCTCAGTTCCAACTTTCATGAGTTTGCAAGCCCTTTTTTCTAAAGGCTTCACACGAGGTCCACAAGTACATGCCCTCCCAAACCCATTGCATGTAAATCATTGTCCACATATGTTCATGTGATTGCAGACGCCAATGAAGAGGATAGAAAATATGGTGCATGCCCTACATCTACACTTTATAAATAGAAATTTTTAAATTGCTTACGTATGTTTCTCATTTATAATTCATAAGGTGAAGGCCTACCTGCTTGAAGCTCCCTTTGCGAAAGAGCATTGGCAGTTGAAGCCTGTAGACTTGGGTCTACAGACTTCTACATTATTGGATGTTGATCGAGCCGTAAAAGTCTGCATAGTTGAAGGAAGACAACACCTAATACATACCTGAAAAGTACAGATAAATGCTTCTCCCGTAATCTTTGCCATTAGAATGGTCAAGCAAGTGGCAGCCCACTTACATGTTTGTCTGCAGGTAGTCTGAGAAATCGATTAAGAGGTACGGCTTGCTATCTTGACTGGACAAAAAAAATCAGAGTATCATGTCAACATAATGATATCGCTAAAAACTAACAACCACATAAAAACTAGAACCAAAAGCCATGAGCAATCCACAACTTTGTTCATTCTCTGAGAAAGCAATGCAAGCTCCAATCAACCATTCAAAAAAACCAATAAAAGATTGCCAGAGTAGCCGCTTCAGGGCTGTCAGCACATCAACTGCTCCTTTCAAGGACAACCTATTCGGGCACATGCATAGGATGGAACTTTCGTCCTCGTTTAAGAAGTTGCAGAATCTAGGCTTTATTAAGTAACAAGAGAAACGCACCTCACCCCTCCTTTTATTTGATATGACAATTGGGATTTGATATGAACTAGAATGCAAATATGATCCCATTAGAATGCTCTAGAAGTACACATTCATCTTATTTAATCTTTCAAACAATCTAATTGCTTCCATTAATGCACCACATTTTCCACACATATGCACACAGGTTATCCAGAAAAGCACCAATAGCTGTGGCCTTTAATAATTGTGTAAGTATGGATTTTCTTATTGATTGGAAGACATACCGCATTGGCGCATCTTTGCACGAGATTAATACAACTCGAAGAATCAAGATACCACATTATGCTCTGGCATTTCCTCGAACAGTCTGTAGGCATAATCTAAATAACCAGAATGCAAATATGATCCCATTAGAATGCTCTAGGAGAACACATTCCACCGGATTCCCCGCTTCTAGAAAAAAAAAGTGGGCAGCTCAGGTTAGGCAACCCTGCTAAAAGACCTGAAGGATGTAAAAGGATTTGCCTGTGACATAGCGCCCACCAGTGACAAACAACCAACTGAAATAGCAGTAAAGTACTTTAAGAAACAAGAATTATTGGATGCTGATCAAGCCGTAAAAGACAACATGTAGAGGACAAACAAGACAGGCCGTCACATGGCATCGGATATTTGCGGTGGAAGGAACGCCAAACTCCGACGAGCCAAAACTCTAGCAAACAATTACTTGGCTTTTCTAATTTCCCTAGCCCTAGGATCCGAAATTACAGAATCGGACGGCTCAAAATGAATACAGCTGACGTGGCATAGCTAAAAATGCAGGAAAGTGGGCAGCTCGGGTTAGGCAACCCTGCTAAAAAATTAAATTGCCCAATAAAAAAAAAAAGAGGCCGATGGCCTGCATGCGTAGCCGCATACAGAGGAAGGGGACAACCCTGCTCTGACCAGTGGTTGGATCCCCCTCCCCTCCCAAGGAGCTCCCGCCTCAGCAAAAAAGGTTTTGGACATGGCTACTCGGTTGCCCTGGCATCCTACGCTTGACCCCTACCAGATCTAACCCTGCAACATCACCAAGAAGAGGGAAAAAGAAGGAGGTCGATGGATCCTAGGGAGCCTGCTTCCAGCAAAGTAGTCAAGTATGTGCCCAAAGAAATGGAGTTCCCCTATGTAATGCGCTGAACAAGTTAGGAATGCTTAATGCGAAATGTCCTATGCATGGAGTAGGGTAGGATTTGTTAATGTACGTGCTCTAGAGGCCAAGAAATGGTAGCTGTGTAGCTCAGAATCTACAATTAGAATAGCGTATTAAACTGTAGTTAATTGATCTGCTGCAGGGTTGATTGAAGTCGTAAAGGACCTAGATCTTCTGGAAGAATACTTGGGTTAATTCATAAGGCAGAGAATATGAACCGTTGTCAGATTTTCACTGTAAACCTTGTGAGTTTGCATGAGGTTCTAAGTCGTGAAATATAAGAAAGAATGAATATGAATACTGATCCTAAATGCAATCGATGATGTATAAAAAAAAAAAAAAAAAAACTCAAAAAAAAAACTGTTTTTTAAGTGCAGCATGAGAACCAAGCACATGACTCTCGTCCCATGTGTCTCATATAATTATAACAAATATGTACATCATTCAAATGCGGGGCGTTCTTTTCACATCAGTATAGTAGCATTGGGCAAACCTCTCTTCTTTTCTTTACCATACTGCACTTCTATCGGATCCTGGCCAATCCCATCCCCTCCTTGCAATGGGTGAGTTCAAACCCTTCCTCACCAAAGATTTGTCATATGGTGGGTTCGTCACTCTTTGGAATGTACATCTCATTAAGCCATGCAGCAGATTCAGTTTTTTCCCTCATTCGTAGAATCGAGAGAAGGTTTTTCATATCATTTAAGGATGATCAATTTGGATTGTGCATGGCCTTTTAGCATGATTATTTTGGCATTTCTTTTGTCATCAATTCAGTTTTTTCCCGATCATAGTTTTTCTTGTCATTCATTATTTAGACAATAGATTAGGCTTTTTCCTAGAACATAGCTTAGAATCTAGTAGCTATTTCATATCATTTAAAGATGATCAATTTGAATTTTGCATGTCTTTTTGCAAAATTATTTTGGCATTTTTTCTAGATTATTGTCATAGATTCAGCTTTTTTCTAGATCATAGTTTTTCTTGTCATTTATTATTCATAGACGTAGATTCAGCCATTCGTAATAACCGTTTGTTTGAAATTACTGGGATTATAGGCCATTTTTATACAGAGTTAAACTTCCTCCGCCATTGAGGAGCGGCGCTGCTGCCTTCCATGTTTCTCTGTTTTCCTTTGCCCACCTGAATTCCCTGATTATGCCATGTTTCTCTCTTTCCCTGTTTTCCTTACCCCACACGAATCCCCTGTTCCCTGTTTATGCTTTTGTCCAAAATCCCGGATTTAGGAGACCAATGAGCATAGCTGAAGATGCGTCTGAGAAACTCAAGAACAGAAACTCAAGAACAAAGACTCAAGATGCGTCTGCAAAAAGCATGAACCGAAACTCAAGAACAGAGACTCAGAAGAAATTTCCAGAGCACGGTTTTGTGACTTGTGCAAGCGGCAGATTCCTTGAACTAGATAGAAGAATTGCAAGATCAGTTCCGCTATAAAATCAGTTGAAATATAAATGCTTCGAGTGGATCCATCCTCTCCGGTGTTGTCTGAGAATGAAATAACAAGAAAATAGAAATGGTTCCAATAAGCAGCTGCAGATGCCGACGCCCATCTCTAAGCTCGCAGATGCCGACGCCCATCTTTGATCTCGCGGACGCCGATCTCGCCGACGCTATAGCCATTCTGGAATGTTGTAGACAGAGTGCGAATTTTTGGAGGGTTTTTTTGGGAAGGGTTTAGAGGGTTTGTTAGATTGTCACTTCTTTTTCTAATTTTGTCATTGGTTTTGAGGTATAGAAAATGCACTTCAAGACTACATATTATAACAAATATAACTGCATTAAAGTAGGTAGAAGTGGAAAAAGAGAGCATTGTAAAGCAAATTGTTTGAAGTGAACATTGGAAGCCAAAACACTATAAGCCACTAAAATGTTATGAAAATATAGGCACAAGAAGTCTTCATCCTTCTTGCAATGGTGAAAATTTCGGTTGTGAAATAATAGTCAAGCGAGTTGATGTTAAAAACACAAAAACTTTTAGAAATCTGAGCCTTCCTGACTCTAACATTCCTAATTCTCGAGATACCTCATTCTCTTGACTCTAGCATTCCTAATTCTCGAGATACCTCATTCTCTGTGCATTGCACAGGGAATGACCCAACTGAAATATCTCTCACATCTAAGATTGTCTAACATGGAGGACGGAGTTTTTCGTGTGAGCCAACTAACCAAAATATATTCAAGGATGGATCTGTAAAGCCATTCAATCACAAAGACTTGAATAACAATAAACAGTTTTCCTGTACATTTGATAGAGATCAGAAAAAGTTTTGTGAAGGCATCACTTTAACCCAAGACTGAAGAAACGTTGACAACATTGTAGGCAAGAGCTGGATGTAGTACTTAACATCTTGTGTTACCGTGTTCAAGCTCACAAACCGTGATATTCAGAGGAAATTCAAGAGTGTTTTGCAATAGTTGACTGTAAAAAAAGTCATCAATTTGCCTCGATGTTGCATTTCTTACGAGAACGGTCAGCAAACAGGAAAACAAAGCTTGGTTAGTTTCAATATAATACTCTATATTTACAGAGCTACACAAAGTTAAAAGTATTGTTTATTAATTTTCATGTTTCGATGCCGTCAACATCACCTGCTCAACATGAATCCACGCGAAAGACCAAATAACATTCTATTAGAGTTAGAAACTGACCTAACCCTAACCTATGACCTAACCCTAACCTATGACTATATAGCTAGGCTTGTTCTCCTTTTTCATTACTTCAATAGAGCGTCTTCTTCTCTTCTTCTTGTTTCACTTTCACATGGTATCAGAGCAAGCTTGAGAGAGAGGAGAGAGGAGAGAGAATGGACGTTTTTTTCAAGAGTGAAATTTTTTGCCAGGATTCCATCATCAAGATCGGATTCATAGGAGTTGCTACCACAAAAAATTTCACTGTCATCAGAGGATTATCACTCTAGTTCTTGAAAAAAAAATTCTGGAGAAGTCAGATTTGCCTTGCAACAAGGTAAATTATTGATTGCATGGTGTTGAATTCATCTAATAGGCATTAGATCTACTCAACCAAGGTCGGATTCATGTTGAATCAAGAGTAAGGAGGTCAAATTTGATAAATCTCAGCTAGATTTTATCAAATTTCTCTTGGATTGGGGCTGGATTTGCTTCAATTAGCCTAGATTTCTAGTATTTTACCTTGAGGAGAGGTAAATTTGATAGATCTGCAAGATCTTTTCCTTTTCTAACAAGATCTCTGTCATATTACAACAGAATGTTGGACCCATGGAAAATTAGACCCTAATCCACAGTTGGATGGGTCAAATTTTCAAGGATGGCAGGAGTTTTTTAAACTCTTTCTTGGCTTAATGAAACTAAAGGTCTGTTCTTAAGCCCGGCTGGTCTCCCAATGCCAGATGCTAAGTCCGCAAGTATTGATGAATCTGCTTTGGATCATCCGTTAATTCTCTGTATTCGATATAAGGTGTCAACTAGTCTGCTTTCACAACATTTGGAGAAGCGTGGAAATATCTTGAAGATACATATGCTTTAAAAGGGCTTGAAAGAGTCAAGCACTTCAAGAAACAAATGGACCAACCGACCATTGAAGCCCGTGACCGAGCCTGCAGATTATCTTCAACAGTTAAGAGCCCTTAAACGGCAAGTAGTTGCGTTAGGAGGAAAAATGGAGGAAGACGATATGATTCTTTATACATTTATCCGCCATGGAGACCTCCTATTCTCAACAAGTGGTTAGTATTCAAACTCAAAAAGGAGTGGCCTGGACCTTCCATGATCTTCAACTGTGCTCCTTGATTTGAACTTCAACAATCAAGAAATTCTAAGCAAGTACAAATTAATTATGCTAAAGCCAATCAAGATAAAGGGAAAGTCAGAATGAGACACCAAATCCAAATTTTATCATACACCGAGAGAAGAGCTCAGGTTACTTGGTCGGCATTGTGGATTACAAGGGCACTATAGAATCCAATGCAAAGCCTATAAACGGTTGAAAGATAAGCTGCGCCTTCTAGCGCAGGATTGAACCTTCTAGCGGGAGTGAACCGCCCACGTTCGAGGCATCTCGGGAGTTGCTTTATCGGGGAGCATTTGGTGGCTAATACCTTAATGTGGCTTCAGATCAGCATCTATCTCCTAGTTTGAAATATCTTCTCATGGACTGGGGCTTCTCAACATCTTGTCACATCTCCAAAGACTTCTTGTCAATGCTCGAGATGATACCTCCTTGCGTGTGACAGTTGGAAATGGAGCAAATGTGTCAATCGCGAAGCTAAAGGCATTATTCATCTTGAACAAGCACATGGAACTTTTGCCCAATTACGAAGTATTTCATGTTCCGGATGTGGCGACAAACTTACTATCGGTCTCTACTTTTGATAAGCAAGGTAAGCATGTTATATTTGGTAATGGGCAAATGTATCTTACCGATATTAGTCCATGGACGCTAATAAAGCCCCGAGCAACTTGGAGTAAGAATTACAGGCCACATGAATGCGGGTGGTCTATACACGGTTGATGGCGCACCACAAGTCCACTCTTACACCTATTTGGCAGCCGACTCCAACTTGGAAACCTTATGGCATGCACGCTTTGGACATGTTGGAGGCAGGGGCCATTGGTGAATTATCACGCTTTGGGAATGGTGCATGGCTTACCCAAATTGAAGAGTACATCCTTAGCGTGTCATGCATGTCATTTAGGTAAGCAACCTCAAGCAACCATATCCTCAGGAAGCTGAATTTCGAGCTACCACGGTTCTAGAATTACTCCACATGGATCTTTGTTACATGCCCACACTTTACGTGGGAGGAGCTCACTGGTTCTTCACTATTGTGGATGACTATAGCAGTTCACTTGGGTTCTTTTGTGTCAAAACAAAGGATCAAGCATTTCTCAAGTTCAAAGAATTTCATGTCTATGTTGAGGCGGAATTTCACACATGCCTTAAAATTTTGTCCAGATGAGATATGGAACCGAATTTGTCAATAAGCAGTTCAATGACTATTTACTTAGTCATAAGATCAAAAGAGAGCTAACAGTCCCTATGCTCATGCCCAAAATGGGTGGCGAGAAAGAAAGAATCGCGCATTACAAAACCTTGTTAGATCCATGCTCATTCATAAAGAATTACCAAAGATATTTTTGGGAGAGGCCGTGGTTTCTGCAGCGGCTTATTTGGCCAACAGGGCTCCTACACTAGCCAACCCTCATGGAACTCCTTATGAACTCGCCTATGGGAGGAAACCAAATGTAGATAATCTACGGGTTTTTGGCAGCTTGGCATATGCTGCCATTCCACAAGAAAAGCTTCAAAAGCTTGGAAAGTTAGCAAACAGGGCTGCTAAATGCATTTTCACAGGGTATCCTATAAGTCAAAAAGGATGGAAGTTGTATAATCCAAAAACAAAGCAACAGGGTATTTTTTAGTGGCCCCGGCGGGCCAGTTGGCCACACATTCATATTTTTTCAGAAATGGTTGGCTACACCAGAGTAGGATACGTTCATGTCCTGACCAAAGGGTAGTGGCCAGTCCAAAACACGAATTTGTAGAGCTTATTTGTTTAGTAGCCAATTCGATATTTACTAAATCCGGCTAGGTGTAGGGTGTGGCCAATTCGATTTTTTGTGCGTGGGAAAAAACTTGTTGAGGTAGCCAATTAGAACATTAGGTAAATTTTAATGGGCAAGGGGGTGGCCATATTACATCTTGGCCACATGTCCATCTAAGAATCGCCACTTGTAGTCCTCTAGGATTAGGGTTGCATATATATTTTTATATTTTTAAATTTGACCGAGGTAGCATAAAAAACCGCCCTTTCACACAGGTTTAGTTTATTCTACTTGTGGAGCCTGTGTTTTTCTTGTTCTTCTCGTATGCAATTGTTTCGTTATTCATGTGAATATGAATATTCAATGAATATGAATGGGATGATAATTTGAATATTATATTTTATTGTCATTTGCAGAGCAGTCCGGATTTGTGTTCACGATCTGGTTGAGATAAGAGACATTGGTTGGACATATTCATCTTGTTAGATATGTTTACATGCAATCTAACTAGGTGATGTTAAATAGGTTAAATTGGTTGGATATACTCATTTAGCTAAATATGTTTAGATGCAATCTAACTAGGTGTTATTAAATAGGTTATGCGATCTAAATAGGTTAAATAGGTGACACTTAATTGGGTGATGTTAAATAGGCATTGGGGAAGATGCCTAGGTGGTTGCGACTAGACGTCGTATTTTAACTACCAAAGCATGTTCCTATCTTTACTAGCACAAATTTGCTCGTAGCCAATTTGTTAATGTAGAAAAATAAAAATTTCATGGTTGCGCCAGTTTAGTTACGCCATCTTAGCAAGAAGGTGCAAAATATCGCCAGGCCAAACTACGCCAAGTTATTTATCCTACATGGGCAGTAGCCAGTTGTTTCTGGCCCTATAAAAATATAGGGCGCTTAAAAAATACCCTGCAAAGCAAGTCTTCATTTCTAGAAGTGTTGACTTTGTCGAAAGTGCCTCCTATTATGATGAGGAACCAATTGAGGGAGCTGCCTTCAATCTGAAAATGCTTCAACACCTCTTTCAACACAGGAATCATTTGGACACAGATCCAGCATCAACCATCACAAGTGCTCATGAAGAAACATTATACGTCTGATTCTGTTTTAGCCGATGGAGAAGCGTAAATTCTGATCACCTCGTGATCATTCTAATGTGGAGAATGCCTCATTAGATGATGCTTACAGATTATGGGAGATATATGACCTTCATGAACCTGAAATTGCGCATGAAGTTGATGCTAACACCACATTAGAAAGCATACGCTCCCATGCGGTCGTAAGATCGCAAGGCCGCGATCCAAACAAGCACATGTTTCGCAAGAACCAGCCCATTGCAACTATGCTCTCATGACTCAAATTATGGATACCACGAGATCCCCGCCACATACCCAGAGGCAAAGAACAAGCCCAGTGTGGCAAAAAGCCATGAAAGGCTAATATGACATGCTCATTAAACAAGGTATGCGTGGCGGCTTGTTCCCAAAAGCAAGACATCAACATGTCATTGGGAATAAATGGGTCTTTAGGACCAAATATAACTCGATGGAAACATAGCCAAGCATAAGGCCGGACTTGTGGCTAAGGGATATGCCCAAGAATTTGGCATTGACTATACCGATGTCTTTGCTCCCGTGGCAAGAATGCCAACAATCGTGGTCGTATTGCATTAGGCGCTACTTAGAGAGGATGGCCCATTTATCAGCTAGATTTTAAAAGTGCTTTCCTCAATGGTGACCTGCGAGGAAACCATTTTTATGGAGCAACCACATGGCTTTATCAAACCATGTGAGCAAACACTTGTTTGTAAACTCCGTAAGAGTTTGTATGGGCTAAGGCAAGCACCACGGTCTTTGGCATAAGAAAATCAATGGATTTTTACTGAAATTAGGCTTCAAAAGATCTAGGGCAGATCCTAGTCTCTATTATAAGCAAGCTCATGATAAGATATGCATTCTTGTTCTATATGTGGATGATTCCATCATAACAGGGATGCAGCTCATCTTATTTTCGATTTGAAAGTGCAACTCAACAAGTCGTTTGAAATCACGGACCTAGGACTTTTTGCACTCTTGCCTAGGAGTTGGATACATCTATCATGCTCAGTCAAACCAAATACATTAAGGAAGTCTTGAACAGATTTCATATGGAAGATTCCAAGCCGGTTCTGCTCCATATGAACGGGCATCGGACTTACCTTAGATCTTGATGGAGAACCGTGTGACACCACTTTATTTCGCCAATTGGTTGGTTCTCTCATTTACTCCACTATTACAAGGCCTGATATTGTATTTGCGGCCAAGGCGGGTTAGCAAATACATGCAACATCCTAAGAGGACTCATTGGATGGCAGCCAAGAGGATTCTAGCATACTTGAAAGGTACAATGTTTGAGGGGATTTCTTATTTTGAAATCAATCTCCGAGCATCTTTTCTTTTTACACGTCTGCAGACTTTGCATCTCATGATTATGAGACTAGAAAGTCTACTGAGGGGGTTTCTTTTTCATTTTTGGACAGAGTCCAATAATGTGGTCATCGAAAAAAGCAAACCCTTTGTCGACCTCAAAGACCACGGAAGCGAGCAATTGAAAGCCATGTGCTTTGGATTTCAAGAAATTTTATGGATGCTCAATCTCTTTCAAGACTTGGGAGTGTCAATAAAGGCAGCCACACTATTAATGGATAACTCTGGTGCTATAGCATTGACAAAAGACCAGAAGTATCATCCCTTGACAAAGCATTTGGATACTCAGCTATGTTTCATGAGAGAGCAGCTTGACACTACCATGATCAATCTGCAATTTTGTGCTACACGAAAACAATTGGCTGATGGGATGACTAAGCCTTTGGTTGGAGTCAAACTCAAGCAGATGAAGCAGGCTCTAAGACTGCAGCTAGGCACTTAAGTGTGCTTTATTTGTTCTCTCTTTACAATTTTTGTTCTGTGTGTTAGGGTTCAGTTTCAAGAGGGGTATTTGAGTTAGAAACTGACCTAACCCTAACCTATGACTATATAGCTAGGCTTGTTCTCCTTTTTCATTACTTCAATAGAGCGTCTTCTTCTCTTCTTCTTGTTTCACTTTCACACATTCTCATTATGGTAGTCAACATGAGTCCGTATCACAGCCTAAACAACATTTTCATTATCCTAGATCACCGTATAATTGTCCCATTTATCAAACCAATACGAGAAAGCAATTCAGTGATTTCCATCCAAGACCAATTTACTATGTGCACGGACATCAATTCATCTATGGCCAATTGTCATGAATAAGTCATATACCATTGTTCTCATTTCACTGTTAACGAACCTATTTTGGAGGCTCAACTGCAGTACCAGCTGGTTGTTTGAAGTTTTGAATCCTCGATCACTTCGATCCTGCTTATAGAAACGCAGCCAGTATAGTATACGCCGCTGTCCTGCTTATAGAAAAAACTTCGTTTGCACCAGAGATTATGAACATTATGCCTTGTGAAGGACCAAAAAGGACTGAAAGGCACGAAAAGTTCTTGTAATGGAAGCAACATTTGTGAAGAGCAGCATTTTCAGTTATTCCTGTTTGTGAAGCTTCAGAGATGCAGCCTCAGTATCTTACCACAAGCAGCTCCAGACGGGGAAGATATCAAGCCACCCCTTGAAGTTCATCTTTTTGAAGTTCATTCTCTGAAGCCATAATATTATTCTAGTCATGCAACATGTATTAGTTAGCAGCTTGCCTGATTCAATTTACAGGACCACTTTGTCATCAATATATGTTATAGCTCTTGCTTTTTACCAATCAGCCAATGTCTGGATGAAGTTGAGTATTGTATCGCCTGGGTGTATATACATACTGTTTTATAAGTGTCTTTCAAACAAACATACACATTGAACAGAACAATTTCCAATTCTTGATCGCATATTTGCAAACAATTGTACTGATGAGATATGACATGCATCAAACAATGATGGCGGAATTGAGTACAGTATGTAGGCAACAACAGTGGCATACAACTATGTGTAACAGACTCTATGTTAACAATCATGCAGAGATTGAGCTACAGTTCACAAGACAAACAGGCGTATACGGTCATAATCAACAAACATTATCTATTAAATCTCCCCATCCAAATTGATAAATCATGCAGTTATAGTGCTCTTCATAACTTTATAACCCAAACTGGATGAAAGAAAAAAGTAGTAACCTTTATTCTGCAAACCGGCATGGTTACTGTTGGGAGCACGCTAATAAAGGTCACCATGTTTGGTATAATGCCTACAACCTGCATTTTTTCAGAGAGTTAAAAGACTTTTCTGATATGACCTTATACATAAGCTCCAACCATTTCAAGCAACTGCACACTTCGTAAAAGTTAACAAATGCATTACTTACAGTTACATCTCATTTAATTTCACTATCCACAATACCAGCTGGAGCTACCTCCCGCTGTCCAATGCTCCGCAATTTTGCACATGCATCCAAAATACCAAGGTTTGTTACTTTGTCAGGACTTCATCCTGGGAGCTGCATTTGCACAAACAGAGCTACTGTAAATTCTCCCGTTCTCCACCCAGGGCGGATTCCCCACTCTGTTGCTCGTCCACTACAACCAAAAAGAAGATGAAGAAAACCAAAAAAGCTTCCACTCTGATAGGCTATAGCTTTGAAAAAGAGTACTGAAATTGCAGCAACAGTAAAAAAATGCAAAAATGCTGGGAATGTCTTGGTAACCAGAACTACAATGCGGTGACATTTTAATGAGACCACAAATGCTCAATGAGAACTACAAATGAGAACTGTAAGTAAATGAGAACTACAAATGCTTCAAATTCTTAATGAGAGTACTTATCTTTCTGGAGGAGGTGCGCCAGCACACTGGGTCTGTAACCTGGTGTCTGAAAGTAAGCGAGGGCCAACTAAAAATTTCCCAAATAAAATTTCCAAGTCAACTCAAAGTCATATGGAAATAGAGTCTTGTTATTAAAAATATGAGCAATGGAAGACCCTCATCGTTGCAAGTATGAGAGTACTGAAATTGCAGCAGCAGTAAAAGAATGTTGGATATGTCTTGGTAACCAGAACTATAATGCTTCAAATTCTTAATGAGACCACAAATGTTTAATGAGAACTACGAATGGGAACTGCAAATAAATGAGAAATACAATGCTTCAAATGAGAACTACAATGCCTCAAATGCTTAATGAGAACTTACCTTTCTGGAGGAGGTGCGCCGCCGCACTGGGTCTATAGGCCGGTTGTCTGAATGTAAGCCAGGGCCAAGGCCAAAGTCTGATGATGCTAGAAATTACAAACTAAGTCGAGAACTTGCAGCATGAAAAACTAAGTCGAGGGCTTGATTACACAAGAATAAACAAACTATTCTGACCTTTCTGGAGGAGGTGCGCCGCCGCACTGGGTCTGTAGCCTGGTGTCTGAAGATAAGCCTGGTGTCTGAATGAAGCTGGAGTAATAACTCAAGTAAGAACGCCACTATGAAGTGGAATACAAATCGTAGAAAACAATTAGCAGCATTGTGAAGTCATCCGTCCTAATTCTTTGAAGAGCGGTGTCGCCCCTTCCCTAAAATGTATCTTGTTTTTCAAATGAGAACTACAAATGCCTTTGAGAACTTACCTTTCTGGAGGAGGTGCGCCGCCGCACTGGGTCTGTAACAAGCCGGGCACTGGATCCTCCAGACGCAGATGCTTTTTCAGATGCAATGACTGTTCGGGATGGACTACTAGCGTAGCGGACTAATAGCATTGAAACTGTTCCAAAAAGTATTGTTCTTTGTCACTATTCGTTGTTATTAATAGCATAGAAGCATTGTTCATTTCAAAAGCATTGGTTTAGAGGATCCCTAAAACATTAAATGCTAAAACGTCCCTAAAACATTTACACATTTTAAAAGTTTTCTAGGGCTTACACATTCACACATTAATAGGGGCTACACATTTACTAAAAAATTCCTAAAACATTTACACAGTCTAAAGGGGCAAAAAATATTACATTTGTAATTAGCATACGAAATTGTAGGCGTGCAGTTTGTTAATTATGAATATTCGCATTGAAGGAATTATAATTGATTATGATTGTTTAAGGTCTTCGAATTAGCTCTGAGGGAGGGTTGTAGGTGTAGGACAAACTTATTTGTTGTTGCAATGGCTGCAAACGATTGTGAGATTCTTTATTCCACTACAAATGACATGATAATCACATCACCTGGTAAAAGATTGAGAATGGTATGCTCGTTTGTGAATGGAGAATGTCAACTGTTTAGGAAATGGTTGTGTGATAATTTTCAATTTCGTAATGAAAAATTGTGTGTTGTGCAATCCACGAGTGGCAGAGGCAGGATGATCCTTCTTGACGAAGTTGTGAATCAAGAGGGGTAGAGTATGTATGCGACCCTAGCCTGTAATGGGAGCTTTGTCACAGTCGAAGGCACTCCTCTTCTTCTTGAGGTCAGCACTTCTCATGCACCAATAATTGTTCATAGTTCGACCAAGCATATTCCTGAGAGAAATTTAAACATTGTTTCCACATTTTAAACAATTGTTGATAGTTGTGGATCTAGCAAATTGAAGAGATTGTGTTCATTTGTTACTGCACCAACACCAGTAAGATGTCTATCCTCTAATTACAATGAATAGAATAGAATAGAATAGTTTTTTTAACGTCCACGAAGACCAATAGGTCATGGGACCCATACAATGGGCTAGTACAATCATTACTACTAGGATTAAAAAACCCCTGCCTCGAAAGGTTTTCAAGGGAAAAACCTTTGCAGTAATGATGATACTAGACAAGCTTAGATAATGACTACTGAGGGCTCAGTAATTGCAGACGTTTATCTAGAACCTCAAGTATGTATAATGCCAAGTCATGCACAGATGGTGCGCTGAGAAGTTGTGGAAGCATGGCAATGTAGTATTCGAGCTGCCTCCAGATGAGTTGAATTCTATGGTAGGCATGGAAAGAATATTCCATATCTCTGGACCAAGCCCAAGAAGACAAGTCATTCATTCAATGGCATAGTTAAACATTCCAAGTGTTATGGTCGTTTAAGATGCATGAATCCAACATGTGACTATTTTCTTTCCAGAAGTCTACCAAATGATATCCAGTGGAAAGGAACTATGAAGCAGCAACCTGCACTTGGTCATATATCCCGTTCACATGGAGTTCCAGCGTATGAATACTATGAGGAGCAGCCAACATGCCTGGCACTATGCAATTGCGTGATATATTATGTTATACCTAACGAAGCCACATATACAAGATTATCCCTTCATTCTGGTATACATAATCATCCTATCAGAACTCCTCCAACTCGTGAAAAATTAAATTTGCTACACCAAATGGTCAATAATAGAGTTGTTGCTTCTATAGAAAGCAAAAAAGGGGCAAAACAGATACAGATGGAGGTAGCCAAGGAGCTCACGATCATGATGTAAACATCGGATGTACGTATTTGTGAAAGTCCTAAACCATGATACTAGGTTTTTCTTGGACATAATTCAACCTGTATTGACAGAGGATGTTCTAGATAGGGTCCTCGCCTGAGGAAGAGCGACAGTTTTTTGTATGAACTTTTCCATATCAATTTCTAATAGTTATTAGTGTGGTTTCTAACCTACAGTGCATATATCAATGAGTGTATGTAGTACATATATTATTGAGACTATTTTGATTTTGCTATATGTTGACTCATACTGAGTTTATTATGGTATATGTTATAACTTTCATACTACACATGTTCACTAGATGAACGCAAATTACAATATGTTAGAAATAAAAAAGTGAATTTTGCTACATAAAAAAAATGGCGAACGGTGCAATATGCCACAACAAAATATTCTAAGGAATATTCTCATGTGAAACCCTCTAAACCATCTCCAAAAAAACCCTCCAAATAAAATCCCCCTGTAGACATATTTTCTTTCGATGCAACGTGGCAAATTTCCAATGGACGTAATTTCTCCAAACGGTTATTACGTCCGGTAATCTTCGTTAGGAGGCCATTACGCGTGTAAAGGGCCTGGCGGTGCCGCCTCGTCTGGAGGAGCCGCCGGGCCCTTTACACGGCGTAATGTCCTCCTAGTGAAGATTACCTAGTACATAATTATTCTTTTGCAGTTCACAGATAAAGAGTTTAATTCTAAGGTTTTACCAAGCTGGACAGTGGAGCTCTTGGATCTCAGCCCTTCGCATTTCTCCTCTTAGCTTTTAGCTTGATCTATTAAGTATTTTGGGACTTGATCATGCAGGATCAAATTGGCATCAACGGAGTCATCCATGAATTCCATTGCTTTTCCAATAGTTTTCTTGAGCGATTCAAGCCATATGAATTCATTTTGACTCACAAATACATAGACTCATCACTACAACATGCAGGGCCTTCGAAATCGGCCTTGCTTAATTTTTTGAGGGGATTTTCCACAGATTTGGCGGGAATCGATTTTGTTTGGTTTTTAGAGGGAGGTTCCAGATCTGCATCAGAGACGACCAACTGGCGGATTTACGCTGCTGCTATTGTAGTGGCAAATTCTGTTCCTATAGGTTCATCATGGCTGATGCAATGGTGGCATCCTCATTTTAGGAGGTGCTTACCTTTTTAAAAGGGGATGTTATTTTCAGCTTTAATCTTCTTTCCTTTAACATTTATCTCATATTTCACCTAAAACCTCTACATTAGCTAAAATTGATTGTGGGCCTGGGTAAAAGCATGCTGTGGTGTATCAAAAACGCGCATTTTGACGCCACATTTTGGCACCTTCTTTGTGGTAAAATCGGGTGGTGCATACCGAAGCGGAGATTGCGGGAGTGCGAATTAATGAGCGTCGGTTATTTTGAATTTTATGCCACGTCATTGTCCCTCATTTCGAATTAAGGAATAATCGCCTCTTCTTCTATTTTTTTGCCGCTTCTTGCCGATTGAACCCTAATGAGTCAGAAGTGAACGCCACTGGTTACACGATGAAATCTCTCCTCAAACAAGAGATTGTGACAGAGTTTTAAATAAATCTGGCTACATGTATTTTCCCCCAAATGTTTGTTCAAACTGAAAAATTAAGGCATATGTTTTCTTGTACAGGTTGAAGAATCTGAGCAATGAACAATACACAGAGTTCATGCAAATTTACAAAAGAGTTACAGGAAAGCCACATACATGGGGTGGAATGGCTCCTGGAACCTGGGCAGTGGCTTATTATCTGCATATAAAGGGGGAGGCTGTTAATTGGAAGAGCTTCTCAGATTATTATAAAACTCCTGATGAGAAAGCAGAGGCCAGTTCTTCTAGACCCAAGAGAAAGCATAGGCAAGTCCAACCTGACCAGGAAGAAAATAGTAAAAGTGATAGATCGGGAAAAAACCAAATCAGGTTCCTCTAGACCACACATTCAATTTGAACTCACAATCAAAATAGAAAAGCAGAGCAATGTTCTGAGACCAAAACATGCCATTGCAGGTATGTTCAATTATTAGTTGTGTTACAACAAAAAAAAATCTCAAGCTTGACCTAGATTGTTTCTATCAACACAGAAAAGGTAACCTCAAATCCACTTCAAGGATCAGGTATGTCTACTACCATTTTGCATCATGTTGACTGTATTGTCATGTTGTGTCTCTATGATGCCATCTGTGGGGCATTTCGTGCAATGGATGCCAGAATGATAGATGAAGTATGTGTGGTCTGGTGAGTGGTGAGTTGTTGGCATGAGTGCTAATAGTGTTGCTATCCACCATGTCCCACACCACACCGTACCATCTCCCACCACTACACTCTACCATCTCCCACCACCACACTCCACCATGTCCCACACCACACCCCTCCACTACACTCCACCACCACCACACTCCTCCACCACCACACCACACCACCACACTCCACCATGTCCCATACCACACTCCACCACCACCATACCAGACCACCACACTCCACCACCACCAAACCCCACCACCACTCCACCACCACCAAACCCCACCACCACACCCCACCACCACCACACCACCACCACCACACCCCACCACCATGCTCCAGCATGTCCCACACCACACTCCACCACCACAACACACCACATACTCCACCACCACCACACACCCCACCACCACCACCACCACCACACCACACCCCACCACCACCACCACTACACTCTACCACCCTGCACAATGTCCCACCACTCCTTGCTACCACCACAGCGTGTTGTGTGGTGTGTACTGTGTAGCATATGTTGTGTGGTGTGTGGTAGTGGTGGTGTGTAGAGAGTACCTTGTGTTGTGTGGTGTGTGATTGTGGTCTTCCATCGGTACGTGGCTTATTATGTTAGGAGGCTGACATATATTTAGTGTTTTGTTTTGCAGACTATGGCAGACTTGTGAAGGAATGGTTGGCTGCACCATCAGCTAAGTTTGATAGATGCAAGCAACGATTGCAAGCAAACGAGGATAGGAAAAATGATATCAAAAGAAAGATTAAGTTGATGGAGCTGATTTGCACAGATGGCAATTAATCATGACAGCAAATCCGAAAGCAGCAGAGGGTGTTCGGGTTGTAAGCGAACTAAAGGATGAAGAGCTAAATGGTACAGTGTTGCCTGGGCTGAATCAATTAAATAAGGAACTGGCAGAAACTGAAATTGAGCTAAAGGTATGTGAAGACTTACTGCTGGAGCTGCAACCTCGAATGCAAAGACTTGAGATTTTTTCTGAGCGTAGTGGTCATGACACTCCTTTAGATCATGCACTTCCAATGCTTCCTGAGGCAGAAGAAGAGGGTGATGAAGGTTGTCCATTTTGTGGACGGTGTCTGAAATGGGAGGGTAAAATGTTGCCAGTTGTGATAGCAGAATGCAGTCACCAGTATCACATTCCATGTCTATCACACCATTTGAGGTAAATATTATCATCTCTAACCCTCGTCTAAAGACTCTATTGATTTTGAATTTGTTTTACAGACACTCTAGAACCTGCTGCAGCCCCAGTTGTGCCCACATTATGTCTGAGACATGGCTTTTAGCTTTTGGTGTCCGAGTGGTACCACAAGAACCAATAGACACAAGTAAGTGCCTTAACTAATGTTTACTGATGTTGTCACAAGTCTACTGACTCAGTGTTTGCAGGATTGCAGAAATTTGAGACCAAGGATATTCAGCAGTTATCCACGCCTCGATTAGTTATGAGACTGCAAGATACTTCCCGTGTGCACCTAGAATTCACCCCATTTGATACTTCTAAGTCAATCCCAGCTGCCGACAGCGTGGAGAATCCAAAACGAAATTTGGATAGTGAACTGAATGCAGTCGTATCAAGTAAGTACTGATGCCACATACATGATTTATCTTTTTGTATTTTTCTTTAGTCTTCCTCATTTCAATTATGTTACAGAGATAAATGCTACTGCAACTGGAAGCCATCACGAAGAAGATTCCTAGTGCATCTGTTTTAGGGGGAAAAATTAATTCCTTTGAGATTCATTCTGCACGGGATCCTTCACCAGAAAAAAAGTTTTGCTGTTGAACATGAGCCAAATGCCAAGTGATGAAGTGGACAAGGAAACCCCGGATCCTGGACAAGATGCAGACTGCTCATCGAGTCCAATACAACCTCAACCAAGAAAAACCAAGAGGTTAACTGAAATTCTCCTTGTTCTGGATCTTAATGGGGTTTTAGGCAAGTTTTATGACTTGAAAGAGACGATCCCTGCAGCGGCCGAGCCAGAAGTGACCCTCCAGAAATTGAACCTTTAAAAGGCAGCAGTTTCCAGGCCTGGATTACAGGAGTTCTTAGAATGGTGTTTTTCAAAATTTGAGATTGCATTGTGGTCCAGCATGGCTAAGAGTAATGTTGACTTATTGATGAGAAAGTTGCTGCAGGAATATAAGGGCAGATTTCTTTTTATTTGGAATCAAGATGACTGCACCAACACAAAATTAAAAGTGGTTAATAAGCCAATTTTCCTTAAGGATCTGTCCAAAGTGTACCAGAAATATTGGAAATACCAAGTGAAAAATACATTGTTGATAGATGACATCAGATATAAGGGTTCTGCCAACCAGCCGAACCCAATGATATGTCCAAATAGTTTTGCTCCCGACAGGTTGGATTCCAATCTTCTTTTGGAGCAACTCAAACCATGGCTGGAAGAACTTCTGGCTGCAGAAAGTGTGCCAGCTTATGTGAAGGAACATCAAATGTGGAACATGTGGGATTCTGAAGAGTCGCGCAACTGCATGAAAATGCTCGACAAGTATTTTCATAAATGAATCTTGTAAAACTCTTTGAAAGTCAATATAAGTAAAAAAAATTCTATTATATGTGTTGTACTTTTTCAATTTAAAATATTTGAATGGATTGTGAGCAAATGTTCTCGTGTGTGTTTAGAATTAGAGATGATAGAGCTTCGGCAGTCCCTGTCTATCTAAAGCCACATACACATTTGGAAGTGGTGCTGAGTGGAACTGAAACTGTCGTGATTAGCTCCACCGACATCAAAATTTTGGAAGCTGATACGCAGTGGTTCAATGGTCAATTGATCCTCCTCTTTACAAGGTGATACTTTCATCCGATTTGTGATCTTCAGGATTGTGCCATCATATGCATATGTTTGCAGATACATGGAATGCTACTTGATGCTCCAAGGAATGAGCCATCCCTTTCATTTATTTGACCCTCTTTTTCACTCGACATTGTCCAAGGACACAAATAGTTACAAAACAATAAGGAAACATGTGAATCTGGATAAGTGCCAGTACATGTTTGTGCCTACTTGTGATGGACATCACTGGACCTATTTTCTGATTGTAAGCGCGCGTGTATCGCACAGACATATAAACCAGGGATATATCACTTTGATAGCTTGGGCTTGCATGGCAGAAGCAGACATATTGAGAGGTTAGTGCTTGCTCATTGCATTTTGCTGTTGTAGCACAATGACAACAAACTTTGAATGCAGGTTCCTGGAATTGCTTGGACACAATAATTTCAGCTTTACAACCTCAGATGTTGTGAAAATTTCCAGAACGCCTCTTCAAATCGATGGTCATTCATGTGGCCCTGCCTTATGTTCGTTTATGCACAAATTTGTGAGGGGGTACTTGAAAGGAGTGAATATATTGTTGCCTGATCTAGTAAGTCAACTCAAATCAGTGCAGACAAACCAAACTCATTTATTGACAAAGTGTGGTTAGCTGTAGGTTGTGGACATTTCGGACCGGGGATCTAGTTGATGTTAGAGTGTTCATGCTTGAAATTTTAAGATTAGAAGCAACAAAACACAGGCGAGAGGAACATATGTATTGGGAAGTATGTAGGTGCATGAGTCACCTCGTACTTTAAAATCATCAGATATCTTTCTTATGTACATAATTGTTCTTTGTAACCTCGATTCATTTGAATGAAAATTTATATTCAATTCATCTCACAAACAAAGGAATCAAGTGTTCAGAAGAATTCAAATCTTTAAAAGAAATCAAGACAAACTCATTTTCACAGCTGGAGCACAAAACTTCAGATGAGTTCTGAAAATTACAGAATGGTTTTACATTTCATCATCATCAGAAAGAACTTCGGGTAAATTCTGTAAAATTTTCTCCTCATCTAAAGGATCCAGCCTATATACAGTCCTGTTTTGACGTTTAGTTGGTGGCATGTGAAGTCCGATTGCACGCGACCGTGTTGTGAATACTATGCCTAAGGCGCGTCTTTCTTTGCAAAGATCGTAGCTGACGGTTGATCTTGCGCCCTTCTTGTAATACATACATTCTATGACACTATCACCGGCGAGGGACCATGTTCCATTGAGTTGGAAGTCTTTCTCCACTATCCATTTTGATTTTGTGCACATCAGAATCCAAAATTCAGGACCCTCCTCATTCCCTTTCGGAGCAACGACAGTAAAATTATCACCAACTCTAAGTGCCTCTGCTAACATCGTGGGATTGGAGGAGAACAAGGACATGCTGGATTTAAGGTCCTCAATGTCAGCATGCACATTGGAGGATGGTACAATAACTTGAAGTTTCCAATCATCAACATAGTGCTTGTTCACACAACTGTCCCACATACCATCCAAGCAATAGCTGTAGAAGCATGAAAGTTTCCTCGTGTGCAACTGCAATAGAGATTCAGGATTGAATGCATGTACACAATGGATCTGCCTAGTGTCCAAAATCCTTTCTGCACCCCATGCTTTCTTTCTATCTATATCCTCCACCTTGACTTCCTAAAAGAACCTTTTTATATTCTTCCTCTTACTGGTTTCAGATGTGTTCATCCACTCGGGTGTTCCACAAGTAAACATCTCTTCGGCAACTTCTACCATTGCATGAGCATTACCCAATTTTATGCTGCTGTATTTTAATTGCAGTTGTCTTAACCATCTCTTCAACTCAGTAGCTTTGCCATCGTGTTCACCTTTCCCGTGGTTAGAACCAAAAAATTTCCACATCATATAGACATCAGTGTCGTTTGTGTACCTAGCCACAAAGTAAAATGGTCTAGAAGCCTTGAATTGAGATGCTGCACCATCTGAAAACACATAATGTCTCTTTGGCACCCTTCCTTTCTGCTCCAGATATTTGTGGTGCTTCATGAAGCAGTGTTGCACGAACAAAGTATCGTGTTCCCTATCATCTGATACACAGTAATGTGTTTCCTTGATAATCTCATCTGCCACTGAGTCATGCTGATATGTTATTTGAACCAAAATGGTAATCTGGTTATTGACCCAGGGCATCGACTGCACCTTCTCTTGTTCCTTGAATGTATAGTTCTCTGCAAATTCCACTACCGAAAGACATGCATCTGCTGGGAGATTCTCCAGAAGCTCCTTAAATTGTTTTGCCTGCCATTGGTACCTAAAATTATGCAGTGGAAAGATTTTTAGATGCTCTTTTAGTTAATCCAGAAGCCCATTGGGTTCTGTCTCATTGTATGATGAGTCGGTCTCCTACCAAAACTCGAGACGTTGTCTTTTTCATAGTCAATGTACTCCCATTTCACTTTCCTGTTACTGCCACTTTCTTCCATGGGACAGGTCTGGAACTTCTTGATTCCACACAGCTCACAATCTCCAAGGATGCACGCCTTCTTGATCTAATTCACTCTTTGGACACAATATAGATCTCCACAAGCTTCTTGTACTTACAATTTTATGTTGGTGTGCCCTGCATTGACCAAGTTCATGTGATCTACAAACATCGCAGGTGCAAGTGCAATTCTTCGGATGTTTGGTTCTCATCCCATTGAGTCCATCCACTAGCATTTGCATCCTCACGTGCTGAATGCAACAGCAACTATTGAACTCCTTCAATTTCACAACAAACCAAGGTTTTAGCTTCTCAAACGCTCGAAGACGAATCTTAATTTCTGGATGTTGGTCGTTGAACCTCTTGAACAATAGCATCTGCATGAAATGAACACTAAACTGTTAGGATGTGTATACCACACCAAACCATGCACCATACCATGCCCCACACTCATCATATTCACCAGAACGAGCACCTTAGTTTTGTGTACATTACCACACACCACACCACACCCCACCACACACCACACCATTCACCACACACCATACACCAAATGTGTGGTGGTAGCAAGGAGTTGTAGGACATTGTGCAGGGTGGTGGAGTGTGGTGGTGGAGGTGGTGTGTTTGACCTGAAACCAAATGCTATTAGCAATGATGATAACTTGTTCTAATGTTGCAAGGACATATTTAATTGATGATGGAAAGACTCAATTGAAGGCATACAATTGAGTGGTGGTGGTGGTGGTGGAGTGTGGTGGAGTGGTGGTGGTGGGGTGTGGTGGTGGGGGGGTGGTGGTGGTGGTGGTGGTGGTGTGTGGTGGTATGATGTGGTGTGGTGGTGGTGGTGGTGTGGTGGTGGTGGTGTGTGGTGGTGGTGGTGGTGGTGGGGGTGTGGTGGTGGTGGTGGTGGGGTGTGTGGTGGTGGTGGAGTATGTGGTGTGTTGTGGTGGTGGTGGAGTGTGGTGTGGGACATGGTGGAGCGTGGTGGTGGTGGGGTGTGGTGGTGGTGGTGGTGGTGTGGTGGTGGTGGGGTGTGGTGGTGAGGTTTGGTGGGTGGTGGAGTGTGGTGGTCTGGTGTGGTGGTGGTGGAGTGTAGTGTGGGACATGGTGGAGTGTGGTGGGGGGTGTGGTGGTGGGTGGTGTGGTGTGGTGTGGTGTTGTGGATTGTGGTGTGATGTGGTGTGGTGGAGTGTGGTAGTGGTGGTGGAGTGTGGTGGAGGGGTGTGGTGTGGGATATGGTGGAGTGTGGTGGAGTGTGGTGGTAATGGACAATGTGGTGCATGTGGTGGTAATGTGGTGGTCGCAAAGATGTGGTGGTGTTCCATACATATCATACATTAACATGCACATATCCACATGACATCATAGACATAACGCACCCCACACCACACCACACCACACCATCACGGCACCACACCACACATCACATCACATCATTTTTATCCTATTTCGTTTGACATAAAAAATCTGCCTAGCCTGCTCTCATAACATTTCTGAAATTCGTACACCCTGATAATAATTACATTCCTCTTCTAATCGTTAGAAAAGGATCTGGGTCCTAAATCCTGTTCCTGCGTCTGATTTTTGGCATTTCATTCTCAAACGAACAAGTTCATTCCGGCAATGGTAGGGATGTTCAGAGCTCAATACGGGTACGACCTACCCATGGTGAGCAAGGAGGCCCTTCAGCATATATTAACGAGGGCTCGTGACCAATCTCTGAAGGTGGATATGCCTAAATCCACCTTCTTTGCTGAATTCGAAGCCACCCTAAAACCATACAGCAGACTGGATGCTGGGCCTTCAATGGCTATTTTTGGGGTGGGATTGACAGGAGCGGAGCTCAGAGACAAGGTCCATGACCTTATGTTACATGCTGCTGCAAAGATAGCCAGTGCATTTGTTATTAGTCACTTGCTCGCTCTGAGTCAGCAACAACGGGAATTACTGGCACGATTGCGGGAGTACCACCAGGGGATGCAGGAAGCACTGGCAAACCTGATCCTGTTAAATTATGGGATGACTGCAGAAAACTTAGATGCTTTAGTGCAGAAAACAGTAATTTTGGATGCACCAGAAGTCAAGCCAGTCATACCAGCATTTCCTGCTGCTTAGGAAATGCATGTAAATTTAGTTCTCGGGTACAGAGCTTTTAGTGGAAAGCCAAATTTTGTAAGATATGCTCCTTTTTTTAATATATTATACTTTCCAACAAAGTTGTACTTGAATTTGACAAAAATTTGTCTTTATTCAACAAAAATTTGTACTTCTTAGGATCAGTTAGTTATATGTCATTCTCAAATATTTTTAGACTGTACACACACCCAGTAAAGGAACACTCAATTCTGTCATGTTCTAAATATTCCAAACATTAAATATTATTTAGCTGCATTTCAGAGTCAACCACACACAATTCACATGCTGCATACAGTACATCACAATCACTGTACAACACAATAACCACCACATGCACCACCACACTAAGCACCATAACTAAGAAAACATGAATAACAGAAATAAACTAACATGTGATTCTTCCACATAGTGGGCAGCATGTTCTTCTCTTACATTTCTCTCCAATCTTCTAGTTCTAACATCCTTTGTGTTAGGAGACACTCTGGTGTTCTCAATCCAAAAATTTTGAATCTTTTCTATCTGTTCATCTGAAATTGCATCGAATCTTTTAGCCCTCTTGTAAGAAACCCATTTCCCACCATTGTAATCGATCTCTTCCCTCTTTTTCTTTTTTGCAGGTTTCTTGGGTAAACACCTAATACCTTTCCAAGATCTCGCTGGCTGATTTTGTCACTTGTTTCAGAATCTGCACGGCGTGGTACAGACATTGCAAGGCAGCTATTCTTGGCTACTAGGCAGTCATTGCTTGTAGAGAGTTTCACAGTCTGCATGGAGTCTCAGAGGCTCCTTATAATGATGCTCTTGGCTTCCAAATCTTTTAATTCTTCACCTATGAATTTTTCCAATGTTTTATCCCTCAAAAACTCAAGTAAAATTTATTTCTTCATGCTATCCTCAATTCATTTGGTCTGTTTATGGAAAGACGTTAGCAAATTAAGGACAATACGGCGTTTACTGCTTGCACTTCTTGATGAACCGGATCCTTCTGCCAATTCTGCAAGCTCCAATTTTTCTTCTCTTCTTCTTTTCCTCTGGCGTCTTTTCTTCAACATTTCTTCTTCCTTGGTTCTTCTTCATTTTCTTCTGTCTGAAATGCCGGTTTGTGGACAGATTACCTCATTGACATCCATATGTAGCAAAATAACAGGAGGTTTCCTCTTGTATTTTTGTACTTGTTTCCCTAAGGTTTTTATATGATTGATGATGGTATTCCATGAGACGTACTAATTGGTACATCTAGAGTGCGCATACTATCATCATAGTTTTAGTGCCCTTTTTTCAATGGTTACACCTCATAATTTCACTATCCATCCTAAATTGAACATGCAACCATCGAACATGGTATTTTAGGGTTTCAATTGTCCATGATTTTGCTTCTATGTTTTCTTTGGAGGTAGGGCAGGAGCCGCAAGGGCAGACCTCAGGTCGCCTGTAGGTTCTGGGCATGGGTCTTGACTGGTTTTGCAAGCTTGGTAGAGAAACTAGTTTTGGAACAGAGAATATCTAGCAAACTGTGTGTGTTCCGGGACAAGCTTATGGAAAAAGGAATGCCTATTTTTCCCTTCATGATTTAGGGCAAAGTAGAGATGGTTTATCTCTAACGTGTTAAATCCTGTCGCATGTCTACATAGCTGCAAAACCCTATTATTATTCAACATTCAAAAGCAGTTAAGTCTAGGATTTCGTCGATTCTTACGGTTCTTGCTAATTTCCTCGTCCTCCCCAGTAGCAGACATAAGGTAAATCCAGAATATCTTAGATTCTTACAGTTCTTGCTAATTTCCTCATCGTCCACAGTAGTCAGATCTTGAAAATGAACAGATGGAGCTACGTCCATGGCTGAGCTAAAGAAGGATGCAGAAACCCTATTGTAGAATGGGTTTCAAATGCTTGTTCCTTAATATTTGGTTCAGATAGACAAAAGCTTAAAAATGGAAAAGCAGCATACAGATAGCTTCTCAGCATGATTTGCCTCTGACACAACATGATGATCTGCAATTCGCTCCTGTCAATAGTTATAAAGGTGAACAATGGTATGTTGTTGATTTAGATCATATCGCGATAATGCTTGTTAATAAAGTCCATATGGCAAAGTTGTGACAAATGTTTGGGCCATTTACATTTCCTGCTTTACAGAATGCATGATTTAGTTTGGGAGAAACAGTATATAGGGCCCTTGAATGTGAAACCTTCCTCTCAAGTATGCTTCCCTGTATATTTGACTTGTCATCAGAGCATAAAGCTTTGAATGCAACAAACTCCATTGAGGTTGCCATCCACATTTGGCAAAATTAGCTGCAACATGCTAAACATCCATTTGTGAATGATGGGTTGCCTCAGACTTCATTGGAGATTCATAAATGCAGGATGTAGGATAGCATTCACAATATTATAACCACGTATTGAGGATGTGCTTCATGTTGCTTAGTCCATTCCTCGTTGAAGGGTTTGCTTAACCTTGACTATACAATGCTCAAGATATGGGTTTGTCCTGATGACCATTCAAGCAGGAAAACAGGTTTGTTGAAGCAGGAAGAAAGGTTTCTCATATTCAACATTCAACCAGGTTTGTCCTGTTGAAGGGTTTTCTTTTATCTTGCAATGCAATTTTGCCACAGCTTTATCAATGGATCATAAAGGTGGTTCCAATTACTGCATCACATATAATGGTTTGAATATTTCATCGTGTCCTTTTTGTTATCTATCTTCCTATGTTGATTGTGTCTCTCTATATTTGACTTATCATCAGAGCATAAAGCTTTGAATGCAACAAACTCCATTGAGGTTGCCATCCACATTTGGCAGAATTAGCTACAACATGCTAGGTATCCATTTCTTAATGATGGGTTGCCTCAGACTTCATTGGGAGATTCATAAATGCAGGATGTAGGATGTGCTTCATGCTGCTTAGTCCATTCCTCGTTCAAGGGTTTGCTTAACCTTGACCATACAATGCTCAAGATATGGGTTTGTCCTGATGACCATTCAAGCAGGAAGACAGAGCAGGAAGAAAGGTTTGTCATGTTCACCATTCAACCAGGTTTGTCCTCTTGAAGGGTTTTCCTTTTTCTTGCAATGCAATTTTGCGACAGCTTTATCAATGGATCATAAAGGTGGTTCCAATTACTGCATCACATATAATGGTTTGAATATTTCATTGTGTCCTTTTTGTTATCTATCTTCCTATGTTGATTGTGCATAATCCTCCTTATACTTAGCCAATGGAACTTGTTAGCATATTGTCATATGGTGATGGACAAATCACTATCTTGCTTGCAGTACCATTTTGAAAGAGTTATTATGTACTGCAATTTGAAGTGCCTATTGTCATAAATCGTGATATTCAACCATTAGATATTCAGCTATATATGTTATATATTTTTTACATGTAATATATACACATGTTTTCGACTATATCTATTAACCCCCACAAATTTTTTTTTAGTTAAATATACCAACCAACACATCATTACCATTAACATTAATTAACATAAACCATTGCATTCAACACATTTAAAATGTTTTGGGTTAACACATAAACCATTACATCCAACACTCTAAAATTAAATCCCCCTTGAAACCCCCTTTGGCTAGGGCACTTGGCAGCAATGTGCCCTTTCCCTTTGCAATTATAGCAGGTTATTCCCCGCTGCCTCATAACAGTTATAACATACTGTTTTATCTTTCTGAGATTTCTTTTTCCTACCAGCATAAAGAATTTCAGCATTTTCTTCCTCCCTCATCAATTTATTCTGTTCTATCTCAGTCCTTAACATATTTTCAGCTTCTTCTCTGTTTTTAGCAACATTTTTTATTAGAAGAGAAAGCTGTGAATTTGAGCTTACAGCTCGAACAATGGCCAACACTATAAACCTTTCAGATAAAGTGACTCCTGCACCATCTAGATCAGCTACCAAATTGTCAAACTTATTAAAGAAATCAGAGACTTCTTCATCTTCATTATACTTCAAATTTCTGAGCTCTTTTTCTAATACATCTATTTAGGAGGAGCTTTTATTTTCATATTGTTTGAGCAAATAACTCCACATCTGCCTAGGGGACATACCTCGAAGTTTGAGTTGAATGGTAGGTCCGACTTTGCTTGTGATTATGCCTCTTGCCTCTTTGATTTTTGTTGACAAAGCACTAGATGCTGATGCACTCCTTTCTCCAGCTGCAGCCTCACCTGCAACAGCCCTGCTACCTGAAGTTCCTGAGGTAGAACCACCTCCCCTAACAGCTGAATTTACAGCTCCAACATTACTAGAGGCTCCATCATCACTAGTAGCAACCACCTCTACTTGATTGGGATTAACAATTTCCCACAACTCCTCAACATCTAAGATATGTTGGATCTGATCTTTCCATACTTGAAAGCCAGATCCTCCATTATACACTTGAACTGCACTTAAAAGACCAGCTCCAAATCTTGTTGCCATTTCTTATGGCTCTGATACCAAATGAGAATTTCAAACAAACTCCCTTTACAAGCTATGAATAATCAAACTAACCAAGTATCTTAAATGGCACAAAGCTATTCAACCATTGAAATTTAGCGTCAATATCATATCTTCATAATCATATGAACTTTAAACAATATTGACTACTTTAGATCATGAAAATGAGTTCATAACTTCGAACTGAATTATCCCCGAACCTAATTCATCAGAGTAAAGAATTTACTGTACATCTTTTCTTTTTGTAGGGCCGGATCCGGCCGCTATGGCATGGTTCCGGCCTCTGAGGCAGCCGTGGAGATCTGCCCTTGCACTTAGGAGATGCTAATTTTGAATTTGCTTTACCTCCATCTGTTTCAATGTTCATGCACGAAATATCTAATGGTTTCGACCATTGCTTAAACAATAAAATATTAACACTTATTTTTCAATGGTATAAAATATGGCCCAACCATATTCATAAAGTTCACATACTATACGTATATGCAAGTGAGATATTCTTCAACCTGTGTAACCTGTAAGATCATGATCTTCTTCAACCTGTGTAACCTGTATAACCTGTATGCTGACAAGTGAACCTCTGTTACCAAATCCTACACAGAGATCAAGAAGCAGTTGTAGGAGTTGCTCGACTTAGGGATTCATTCGGCTAGGATGGAAGTCGAAAGATATTCAACCATCGACAGCTCAACAAGTAGACGACGTAATGGATCAGCTCCAATGAGCAAGATTCTTCTCCAAAATCGACTTAATATTGGGCTATCATCAAATGAAAATCAAGAAGAAAGATATTTATAAGACCACTTCATAACACGGTTGTCATGAACCTACGCGAAAACACGAAAAATATGTAGAAAATACGCAAGAAATACGAAGGAAATATGCCAAGATCGACGAAGAATCTAATATATGAACAAGAAATAGATCCTCCTAACGACAACCCCGCATGTGAAGAAGACATGAGGAAATATCTTCAATAAATATTGATAGCACACTTGGCAAAGGTATGTGATTTGCAATTGAAAGGTTGCAAGTTCAAATCGTGTCTTGTGTAACTACTCTTTTGCATCCGTGTGACGACCACCTTTTTGTACATATCAGTATACAAACTTGGCTTATCTAGGCAACGTCAGCGGAATTCTGCAATTTTATCAGGAGCATTAGTCACATTCTCGGCAGGCTCTCAGGTTCTATCACTTGGTGAGTAACCTTCCCAATCGACGAAATAAAAAAGTGACGCCGTAGAAACTTGGATTCTAAAATTTCTCGAACTTCAAATTCCGCATGATCATCCATCTCGACTAGTGTGGAGGTGGAGGTACTCGATCTGGAAATGGATTCTTCATTTAGGCTTCCAACAAAGACACATGGAATACTGGGTGAAGATCAACTGACGACGAAAGCTCCAGACAGAAAGCAGCATCACCAACACGTTCAATAATCAGATAGGGACCCTAGCATCGCTAGTCGAGCTTGTTACAAGGATGTCGGTAAATCCCGACGCGAGAGCCAAACAAGATCACCAACTATAAAAAGAGAGCATCTTGTCGTGCTGATCTGCATGATAATGATAACGTGCTTGGGCTTAGATGAGATGGTGTTGAAGATCGTCCTGAAGCATGCAGAGCTTCTCGAGCCTGTCCTCGGCACTGGAATTGACTGAGTCATATCCAGAAGCAATGAAAGACCACCGGGGATGCATGCCAAAACTAATAAAGAATGGTGTCTAACTTGTGAAAGCATGGACAGAATTATTGTAAGCAAATTCCGCCAGAGGTAATAATTGATGAATCAAGTGTTTAACCAGTGCGCTCTATCTGCCCATTGGTCTCTGGGTGATGTCCGGAAGAGAGCGAACGTTCCACATGCAAGAGTTACAAAGGACACTTCTAAAAGACAACAACAAACTGGGAGCTGCGGTCACTGACAATGGTATATGGTAAGCCATGGAGTTGAACCACCTCTCGAAGCAAGAGAACCACCGTGGCTTCACTGTTAGATCGAAGTGCTACAAGGAATAAAATGCGTCATCTTGAAAAAACGGTCAACAACAACAAGGATGACGTCATGGCCCTGGGAGGATGGAAGCTCAACAATGAAATCCACTGAAATGCTCTTCCAAAGACCGGCTGGAATTGGTAAAGGCTAAAGCAGGCCATGTGGATGGTGCTTAGGAGCTTTTGCATGACAGCAAATATCACATGAGCGTACAAAAGTCTCAACAGTGTGGCGGAGACCTGGACACCAATAATCTCGAGCAATGAGTTCCAGAGTCTTGGCAATCCCAAAATGGCCGGCAAGAGGAGAATCACAACAGGACTGTAGAACTTGAAGTCGAGGAGTACCATCCAAAATATACAGAAGTCCATCATGAAATATAAGGCCATCTCGAACCTCAAAATGATCATAGTCCAATTGCATTTGCCGGGAAGATGATGTTGAGCCAAGATGTGAGATTACATCCTGTGCCAACAGATCGGAAAGAAGAGATGCTCGAATATACTCTAACAAGGATGTATGATGAGGCCTCTGAACAACCATCTCTGGAACTTTTGAGAATGATAGGTGATCGGGTGCAGCTCATGATCATTTCTTTCTTGCGACATGATGTTGCTAAGAGCAAAATCTGATGCATCAGCTTCAAGAATATAGGGACATGAAGAATCGGGGTATGCAAGAACAGGTGTTGCTCTAAAAGCATGCTTCAAAGTGATGAACATTGATTCTGCTTCAATTGTCCACGCAAAAGAAACATCCTTCCTAGTGAGATGTGTCAAAGGCAAGACAATCTTCGAATAGTCCTTAATGAAGCGGTGATAAAAATTGGCAAACCACAAGAAGACCGTACTCTTTAACTGAAGAAGGTGTTTTCCAATCAAGAACTGTGCTGACCTTCTCTAGATCCATGGAAACACCTTGAGATATGATGTGATAGCCAAGAAACTCGACATTATTCTGCTTGAACTGACACTTCTCCAGCTTGGCATAAAGTCTGAAGGATCTTTTGAACATATTCTTCATGCTCCTCCAAAGTCTTCGAATAAATAACAAAGAGATAAAAAAACTCCAAAAAAACATCGTTAGCTATGTGCTGAAAGACCATTGAAGCATTGGTAAGACCGAAAGATATGACGGTATACTCAAAATGATTATACTCAGTTTGGAAGGTCATCTTCCACTCATCACCTTCCCTGATCCAGATAAGATTATAGGCACCTTGAAAAAGTATCGTGCACCTTGTAGCCGCTCAAGTAACTCTAAAATCAGAGGGAGAGGATATCAATTACGCATAGTGATCTTGTTGAGGCCGCGATAATCCCTAACCAATCGCAAAAAATTATCCTTCTTGGAAACAAAGAAGATGACAGCTCCTGCAGGTGATTTAGAATGTCAGATAAATCCAATCGCAGGATTCTCCTCGATATAGGTCCACAAAGCCTCCAATTCTATTGACGACAAGCCATAGATAGGGCCATATGGCGTGGTTGTCCCTGGCTGAAGATCAATGGGGCAGTTATAGGGACGATGCTCTGGAACCTTACTAGCTTTGACCTTATCAAAGATGTCGCCAAAATCCTTATACTTATCAAGAAGGACAGGGGTAGACATCAGTGAAGTAGAGCTAGTCGAAGGATGAACTTGAATTGCAAATGCTGAACTGGGATCTTGCCCACCAGATCGGATAAATTTATGAAGAGAGATATTCATACGGGGGGTGACGTAGGGCAGCAAGAGCTGTTGGATAGGCATATTGACCCTTTATTCCTTAATCTACACCGTACATAAAGTTCCTCGTTTGTGGGTTATGCATGTGGATTGGAGCTTGCAGCAGGGAGGGAGCCAAGGAACAAGACGTAGGCAAAGAACAGGAAGGGGCCAAAGAATAGGAATTTGAATTTTAGTTTTTGAAATTAGAATTTCCCTCACAAATTGGGACTCCATTCTTAAATAATGGCAGTTGAGCGGTGCCATAATTATACTTTCATACTACAAAAGTGGCGGATGCAACGCCACATTTTGGGGGGACAGGGGGGACAGCCGAATTGGAATGCCACAACGTGCTTTTACCCGCCTAGGCCATGTTGGGCTTCAAATCGACCAGAGGATATTCATGCCCCCTTTTAGGGGGTGCTCATGTTTTACCAAAGGCTTTTTAACTTTTAGACCTTAATATATATTCAGAGCTCATCATATTCAATCTTATCCCCTCATTTGCCTATGTCCCTACATTAGCTAATCTTGTTTGTGGCCCTTGCTGTTTGGTTCCATCCCTTTGACTTTTCATTTTTTGGTTTTTAGAGGTTTAGTCATGATTATGCACGTTTATAATAGCATTCTATGTAATATAACATCACTTGTTCTTGCTTGTTTCTTATGGTGTTGGAAAATGTTCTTTCATATGGTGTCGGCAGCATTATCATTTTAGCGCATTGGATATGGCTATAACATTGATTTCCATTGTTTTCAGGGCATATAGGGTGGTTGTCTTTGGGGATGTGTTTGGATTTTCCTATGTCCCTTGCATTCATATCTTGCGCTCATTACGGGGAACGTGCATTGCATTGATTTCTTATCTGGGGCACTTATTTTAATAAATGACATCCATTTTGCTTGCCTTGCATATAACGTCGTTGTGCATCTTATATTTTGCGGTTCCCTTTTTCTTTCCTATAGGTGTTAATATTTTAGACCCTTGGAACTTATTAGTCTTAATATTAGACTATGGCATTTTTCTTTGCTCTCTTCCCTTCCTATGAATGCACAACCATTTTTCCCTTGTCCTTTCTGATTCAGATGTACAATATTGATGTTAGATCACTCGTGCTCATAATTAGACCTATAGAGATGGCACATAGTTTATGGGAAAATAAAAAACATGAAAGACTACATGCCCTAGCTAGGGCTGCAAACTAGTTTGACTAGCTAGGGCTGCAAACTAGTTTGACTAGCATGATAGATATCCATTTCCAAAGTAAGATTATGATCTCAAAATTCAATTGGAGGCTTCTCGTGGGTAAAGATGATTCTCCTGGGTTACGACTTATTGCAATTGCACAGGATTTTACCCATTATTGGGAGACTCCATGTGTCAAAACAAACAACAAACATATGGAAGTAGCTTTTTTATTAAGCATTCCAAAATGGTAAGTACAATAATAGAGTAGTATAAATGACAAAATGGCCAAACATCTAAAGCCAAAACATTGCAAAAACCCCAGAATTAGACAATCACTAAGGGTTTCCAGATAAGAATAAAGCCACGCAAAACTCAAAGTCCGAAATCTTATCAACTGGACTACAAACCCCGCCCTTTAGGGTTTTCGAGGAAAACCATGAAGATAAAAAATGGACTGAGAGTGATATAACTGAAGAAGATAGGATCCGCAACAATCAGCAAAATGATGAACCAACTCCCAATGCCAACAGACTCAACGCGTCAAGCATCAACACCACCCGCTTCAAGAAGTGCCAACTCCAACAAAAATGCCAAGAACTGAAAGGACTTGTAAGCAGGTTCTATACTCAAAAGAAAAGCTCCTGCCTAACGAAAAAAAAAAGAGATAAGCTTTACGCTAAGTTAAGGTGCACAAGATAAAAACGCGATCCAGAGACGAATGTGAAGAAAAAATACGAAAAGAAAAAAACTCAAAAAATGGATAGGGAAGAATATCTGCTCAATCTGAAAAAAACTTATGTCAGCTAGAGCAGGGGAGAACACCCATCCAACAAATCCAGAATAATAAGGCGGGGAAGGGCCTCCGCCTAGCCAACAAAATGCTGCAAACTAGCACAGGAAATATCATCCACCCATGAAAAAAAGAAATTAGAGAGTGAGAGACAAAAAGACACGAGTAAAAAAATCAACAAGTCTAGAAATAAAAATGTGGAGATATAAGAAAGGGTAGGGTGGGAGGGAAAACTAGAAACAAAAGAAGAAAGAAAGGAATGCTCAAATAGAAGGCCGATAATAAAGAACTAGAAGACGAAGATAGTATATGGAGAACTAGTCAAAAGCACGTTTGATTACTTTGCATAGCAAACTGTAAGATATGGTATGGATGGGTAAAGACAAGAGCTATCACAAGAATGCATGGAAGGACAAGAGTTATTACAAGTATGGTCATATATTAGATTGTAGGTAGAAGTTTTTAATGTTTAAGTGATTCAACGTGTTTATGTTGTTAACTTTTACGTCTACATTAGATCAAACATGAAGCATTAAAAGGGTAAAAAGATATCACAAGAATGCATGGAATGCTTAATTGGGCATTTGGGAATTCAATTAGAAGGTATTCAAAGCAAATTATTTTCCTGGAAATCGTGAATTTGTAGATTATTAAGTATGTCAATTTAGAAACTTTGCACTATTGTGCAAGGAAGGCCAAACAAATTTAAAAGGTTGAAACAACTCTAGAGTCACAACAGTGTTCATCAATCTCCAATGAGCTACATTGCTCCTAAATTATACTCCAATGACTACATTGCTCCTAAATTATACTCCAATATGCCGAAGCACATCTTATTACAGAATCAAGGGAATGCCAGCCTTTGTATTTTTAGCAATATATCCAGGCCTATATTTATTTGCCCTCGTTACAGAGCAGCAGTAGGAGCCCCTCAAGCAAGAGGCCAGGTTCACTTTGTGCACCTCCTGTTCCAGAAATTAAGTTAGCACCTAGATTGAAGAGACGTGAAGCCCTTTGTCTTTGTGGTTTATAGGTAGAATTTTGAGACGAGGGTGTTTGGAAACATTGGCCATCTTTCTCTTGGAGGGCATCTGGAAACAAAACCTCCTGAACCATATTCTGATGCCTATGAAACTTATCAGAAGATGCTGGAAATGGGATGTTCTCCTAATAAAGTTACAATGAAAATCCTTTTCGTGACTCTGCAGCAACTGCAACCATAGGTATAATCAGCAACTTGATGGATAAATTTGCTTAAAAGCTGCTAAAGCATTTGTTGCATCCCGAGAAGCTTTACTGCGGCCTAGCTTTTGCATCAGCAGAGCCCTTGAACAAGCACTTCAAGGAAGACTAATTCTCTCGTCAACATCAAGCCTTCCTGGATTTAGTCCCATATCCTGCATCGTGAATTGGTCTGGGATAGCTGAAATCTTCATTAAAAGACCAACAAGTTCTACTTTGTCAATAAATTCTTCTTGAGCTGCAGTTGCATGCTCTGGTTTTCGAAAATTACAAAATTAAATCCCTTCCAATTGCTAGTTCTGGGGTTCAGTGTACACTTAAATCTTCAAAGGCTTGACTGTTTCACAACCTCTTGCTAATGGTTGCAAATCTATGATCTCTGAAATAGTTTGCAAAAGATGTTCTCGTCAAAACACAGTTGAAGATCTGCCAAATTACAGTGAAGATGAACTATGCACCAGGAGGCCGAATTGTGGAGCAGAATTGGAAGAAGATGGATAGCATGCTAGTCTAGCAAGTCGAAGAGCCAAACGAACTTTTTACAACGACACAGAATGTAACTTAAAACAAGGGATTCTAATTTTCCTCAATGGTGACAAGCACGGACTTCAAAGGGCAAGCAAAATTTCGCAGGCCAAGATACCGAAACAAAACAGGTTTTCCAAACCGCCAAGTCTTTATGAGGCTGATTTATAGTGGCCACAAACAAAAAACTGAAATCGGCCGATCTGGGGCAACCACAAAAATATGGAGCCAGAAAAGCATGCAAGCCGATTTGGGGTAGCCAAAAAATCCAACACAATCAAATCCTAGCAGAAGGCAAACTGCTAGACCGAAAACCTGGCCCAAACAACGGATTCAGGCAGGCGGGATAACTTCCCACGCTACAAACATTGACCAGATCGTTGAAATCCTATCTCCACGATAAAATCTTTTGGACTTTGAAAAAATTACGAATGGCCAAAATGCCGCACCAATTCGATTTATGTTCTCTAGAGATGAACTCGATTACGAATTTTGCCAGAGGACGGTCTTAACTTCCCAAGACGGCATATGAACACTCTGGAATTTCCCTAAATTTTTATGACCGTAGATGAAATCCAACGGTTCAAATAGCTTCCACTTGTACAAAAATCCCACTTGGCGGCAACATGGACACTCTAAAATTGCTTCAAAGTGTCAACTTGTGTTTGTGCAAACGTGCGAAAAAGGAAAAAAAAATCTGATAAAAATAGGCCAATGACATGCTGTCTTCCCAAGAATGATGGTTCTATGGTGGCATAGAACCATTGCATTCTTGGGAGACGCCATGTATCAAAATAAACAACAAACATATAGCCAAAAGAAGAGGAACACTCCACCTCATAAGCCTAGACTCCGAGAGACCAAGAGATGCTCTTCGATGCTTGGAAGAATGTAGCGAATGTGAGACGACTCTAAATGCCATCGCGCATGGTATCGTATATTGTCAACAGAAATCAAGGCTGCGGAAGCCGCATTTGCACCCCCCGCATGAGTATCAAACCGTCGAGGATCAAGTCCCAGCATGTTCAGACACTCATACCACCACTTTTTGGTTAAAGAGTAAGGAAGAGGATGAAGAGAATCAAGAGAAGAACGAAAGAGAGGGCCACCAGATTGGGGATCGGATGTCCGAAAAGCACAAGAGTAAAGAAGGCGTTGAAGCAGATGGGCTGGGCAGAATGGAGTAAGCGTGCATGCAATCAAGACCTCCTTACCTACGCCTTGCTGGTCGCATTTGGACTTGCAAATAAATAAAGAAGCATGTATCGAAAAGAAAGACAAGTCATGCCAATTCAAATGCAAGGCCTCAGAGATTTGTAAAAAAAAAACCCACAAAACATAATGAGATTAAATACACCTTCATAAGGCTCAGCCAATCAGCAGAAGGGAAAGCTAGAAGAACTATCAAGCTCCGCACATAGTTCGATGTCAAAGGAAGATGGCTAGGTAACACGCGGAGTGGCTTAACAGACCAAAGTAGGAAATGATGATGAACAAGGAGAAGGCAAACCTACAAGGTTATGGAAAAACGAAATAGAGGCAGAAGCAACAGAAATTGATGAAACAGACTGATGAGAGCTCACCAAAGTGGCCAAGAATGAGGCCACATGGCCAGGTTTAGCAGGAAGGAAAGGAACACCAAAGTTGGAACACCAATGGCGAAAAAGTCCCTAAGCAGAAGCATAGCGGTTCAAAGTTGAGGATGTGCGTGACTGAAAAATAGATGAGAATAAAGGAGCAACGTGGCCACCAGTAAATCTGCAAAATATCACAAGATATCTGGGAAATATACCGAGCAGAATGAATTAGAAAGATAAAAAACTTAGAGCCTGATAGGGCAGACGAAAATACTAAATATTGAATCAAGTGAAAAATTACAAGGAAGTGCAAAAAGAGCAACATGTTTGTGAACCCCCACGATTGAAGAAGAAGAAGAAGAAGAAGTTGCAGTAGATGATAACACCGGAGAGTTATCGGGAAAAAACCTAGAATTCATTACAAAAGGTTGTCAATGTGAGGGGCTAAAACAAACCAAAGGCCACCAAGGAGCAGAAGGCCATGAGAAAACAACAAGCGTAAGACGTGCTCTGCAAGAACGGGCATGGCTAAGAACATCAGAAATCACATAAGGAGGAGGGAAGCAATAATTATTGAACAAATGCCAATTGTAAGAAAAAACAATACGGAAGGGGAAAAAGTCCTTGGTATTGAATACTGGGAGCTTTGCATTAGTTGGAGAGGCAAACTGGTCAACATGATGTGGGCCCCAAAGAAGATCAAGTTGATGGAAAGCAGTCATAGATGAAGAGATTTCATCAAAATCTCTAATCTTAGAAAGATAATCAGCCCATTCGTTTTCAGATCTTGGAACCCATATTGGCTCAAGCATGATGCGATGCTGGAAGCAAAAGATAAAGAGTTCCAAAGCAAGCAAGCGAAAGAGAGGAGCTTTTGAACCCCATTTGTGAAGAATGAATGAGACGTTTTAGTTATCGCCACGTGCCAGCACAGTAGTGTTATAGATGCCAGAGACGCACACTTCAGGACCTGAAATAAAGCAAACAACTCCCTCCATGTAGAAGATTGGGAAGAAACTATCTTGGTGAACTATCCTACAAAGGAAACATCTTTGGAACCAGGAACTCTTAGCCATACCCCCCCAACCTTTATCACTAGCATCAAACCCAATAGTACGTTTTATAGGAATAGGCGACCAAAGAGGGGAACGGTCAAAACATGAAATGACGAGTTTCCAGAAGCTTAATTCATGACGGGAAAAGACAGAAAGCTCAAAAGGGACATCCCAAAGATCAGCAGAACGTAAATCTAGATGAAGCGTAAAGGAAAGGCCGACACAAAGAAGACCAACCTCACCAAATATAAGGATTGAATAAAGCCAAGGAAGCGCGCAAGAAGCCAGCCAGTAACCAATGGAGCATCTGACAAGAACCATGCCAGATATAACAATCTGTCTCTCTTGGCCATAGAGATGCGAAATAAATTCTCCTGGGTGTCAATAACAAAGCCAAGAAATAAGGTCGTATGAGCAATGCGAAGGCGACATTTCTTCCAAGCAATCAAGAAATCTGCATGATGAAGACGAGAAATAATGCGGATTTATAGAATCTCAGGTGAAGCTTGGCACATGAATAAAAGGTCGTCTACATAGGGAAGACAACGAATGCCTTGGGCATGTCAAAATCTAACTAATTGCCTGATGACTTTAGTGAAGACAAAAGGAGCAATGGCCAAGCCAAATGGGAGCATATTGAAATTATAGAAAAGACCTTCGAATTCAAAGCCCAGAAAAGTTCGATGTTGAGGCCAAATTGGAATGTGATGATATCCAGACTTCAAGTCCAAAGCGAAAAGAAAGTCGTTCGGTTGGCATATGTGGGACAAAAGTCCAAGGTTCTCATAATGAAATGCAGGAATAATGAGCAACCACTTTGCTTTATAGTGCATCCATTGCTCCAACGATGTTGGAAAATGGCAGGAATCTTGGTAATTGTAGTATGGTATGACTCAGGCTACCCGCTGTCATGGGAGGCATTTCAGTTAAAGTTTTTGTTGGGGCTATGGGATATAGATCTTTAGCAAAAAGTTGTTGACTATCTACAACCTATTCTACCACAGATATTTTAGTATGGTTTATCATGAGAAGGTTAAGGAGTGCAAACTTGTGAACTCTATGTATAAGTTATTATTTGATACTGATATTCTTCCTCCTTAATAAGTGCCCCTTCAACTCCTTCCTCTTCAATGGTAGCAGATGTGGTCTTGGGCATGGGATAAGCTACTTCATCATGAAGTGGCAGTTCTTTGGTGGCAAATTCTTCATGTATTCGAGTTAAAGTGCTTGCCCACAAGTTTAACCCTAGAATATAAGATCAATGTCCAGTATGCAAGCGTGAGTCTGAGACCATTGAGCATTGTTTTTTTTTATGCGTGACCACCTCATACAGGTATGGGATTGCTTGTTCTCTCTTTTTCAAATTTTACTAATAAGTCAACAAGTGCTCTTGGCAATTTACCCAAGTATTGGGACGGAGTTACAAAGCTAGGTTTTTCATTTTGCAGCAGGATGGTTGCTTTGGACTATCTGAAAAAGATGAAGACTGGTAATTTTCAAAGGTTTGGATGTGGCAGATAATCGCGTTCTTTAAGAAGGTCAAGGTCACATTGCTAAGTCGTACCATTGTTCCTCACTTGCCCCCTGTAAGAGGCGATTGATCTTTGAGGAGTATTTGAAAGTGTTCTTATGCTTAGGTAGGTTGCTTCACTCGGCGAGTCTCTGCTTATTCCTATCTTTACACTTACACTTATATTTGATACTTTGATTAAATAAAGTTTGACGTTCTTCAACAGAAATAAAAATAAAAAAATTAACTTATTTATTTTTTATGTGAGCTAGGATCTTCAGTGGATTTGCTAGAATCTTTTCTCCAAGACATCATGGATGCACGGACTCAGTTATGTCCTTAAACATGACACTGCGATTAAAATGTATCATAATATATCATTGTTACAGTCTCTCAGCATACCTATTACTGCCAAGGTTCTTCCATCAAAAACCCTTTGGAGCGAGGGTTTTTTAATTCTAGTAGTAATATGCTTGCTGTATCCTTTGGTTGGCTCCCAATAGGGCAATTGGTCTCCACGGATGATAAATCATCTATTTTTTTTGATAACCGAAAGGCCCTCAACAAAGGTCTTATCCATTTTTGCTCTTTCGCTTTTTTCGCTTGTCAAACCTTTTCGGCATATTTTCCTTTGCGCCAATTCTCCCCATTGTATCTCCACTGATTTTTCAAGTTCCCAAATCAATGGGACCTCTTCTCGGATATTACGAATGCATGATCGTTCAACAATTTGGCCCGTGAAGTTTTCAAATGGAGAGCATAAGGTTATTCTTAGAAGGTCAAAATTCTATTTCTCGTGTAAGCAAATCTAGAAGGGCAAAAGTATGCTGGTGGGTTACAAATAAACGCGACGCAGCACCCAGCACCCAGCACTTTCCAGCACCCAGCACTTTCCAGCACTTTGCACCCAGCACTTTCCAGCAGTTTTCAGCACTTTCCAGCAGGGGTGCTAAAAGCATGCGTCCGGACGCGTGCTTTTGCACCCCACCAGCATACTTTTGCCCAGAACCTGATAGTCTAGGGTAAATCTAACTGCCTTGAAATATTTTCTACGCCATAGTCACACCATAAGCACTGTTATGTTCATAAACACTAGAGGAGATGCTCTTATGCAGCAGGTCACGGTTCAAATACGACCAACTGGTCCTTAAACCTGCCATATGTACTGGACAATCACATGCAAAACAACTCCTAGCATATCATGCCTAGATAGTGGATTGACTTCCATGTGATATGTAAAATAAAGTGAAGCAGAATTGGCTTCAATGTGATATGTAAAATAAAGCGAAGTAGAATGTACTCATGATATGATGATGAATAGAATGACGTCCTTCAATATAAAAAAATAATTTTGAGTATACCACAATATTCCACCTCTAGACATGAAACAAAGGGCAAACCAAAGATTTCAAACCCACATGAAACAGAATGAAACAAATTCAAATAGTAGAACCAAAATTTTAAATGGTATAGTGGTGCCGCCTAGAGGTCAACTAACATTTTAAAACAAAAAAGAATTTCCAACTACGTCATGATAGTCTATACCCCAGCAAACTACTGATTCTCACTACTCCAAGCAAGCAAACTACTGATTCTCACTGTAAAGTCTCAGGCATTATAGATAGATAGATAGATCCAAATGGCGGACGAAGAATGTTTTGACGTTCTAACAAAAGAGGGCATCCGCACAGGCATCAGCAAGCCTAGGTTTGTACCATCATCGGATAACTAATTTAATCTTAAGCTCTAGATTATATAACTCATCTTTGCAAATGCGCCTCAATTTGCAGATCATTGGTGCATAAAGATGGGGATTATCATAAGGCGGTTCATGTCCGGATCTTTGCGTAAAAAAGCAGTGGCGAACTTGCGTAAACGAGCCGATTGCAAAGACATGTGGCGGGATTATGGGACATTTCTAGTGCAGGTCACATTTTGCAGGAGACACATCCCCGATCACCGCAAGGTAGCAATATCACAATCCTTGATGTTTGTCCCGATCCGAAATAAGGCATTGGCGTCAACCAATGAGGAATTAACATCTTAAGCGGGGAGGGAATTGGAGGAAGAGCTTGGATTGGTATTTCCATCCGATGCATTTGAGATGCTTTTGTGTTTCTTCAGAATGGTATGCCCAAACATGGAATAGAGTTTGTAGCTGAGACCTCGAAAGTCATGCATTGATTTTTTCTATACAGCATTATTAATGATGGAACATTTATCAACAATGAATATGATGACGTATACTTGGTCACTATTCTCGATCCTATCCCATTGGAGGCTTTCATGCTTCAGGTAATTTTCAAAGATAGCACACTAGTGCTTCTGTATGGGTGATGTGTTGCTTTTGCAATTCACAATTTCAGTATTTGGTTTTCTCATCTTTGTATCTTTGGTCCACGTGTATGTTATGGATTCCATATATGATAGACTTGTCAGCAAACAGGTTGGATATGGGATTGATCCTCATTCTTATTGTTAGAGTTTATCCGCTATTGAAAAAGGGTCATCACATATTGTAGTTAATAATTTTGTTTCGACAGGCATGCATCCTTGTTTTCCTATCCCATATTATCATTCTAATGATCTTTCCTATCATCCTATAGAGATGTTCATTGAGTGGTAGAGAGGTCAATTGCCAAAGTGGTATCTTCTCGGTAGCATTTTGAGATGGTCTAGTGCTTGGTGATCCGTGTCCTTGTCATCATCCGTGCAGGATTTTGCTTCCATTAAGTTTCGTAATCCCAAATGAACTTCGTGAAGTCCACCCAATTAGTGTAAGTTGTGCGGTCAAGTACATGGTTAGAGGGAAACCTGGCGATCTACATCGGCCATTGTGAATGAATCGAATCAACCGAATTTGAAAGCAAAAACTTCCAGAATAACAAAAGATCAAGTATTAATAACCTCTACTCAGGTTGGCGGAAATCTTGAGTAACAAACACTTTTACTTGACAGTTTGCATGAAATATACTTCTATAGGCGATCTGAACAAAAACCACCAACTGTAGCGAGAAGCAAAAACTCACATTGAATTCTCTAAGTTTAGTCTAGAACTCGCCCAAAAGATGCATTTTTGTTTAAGATCTCTTCTCTTTGGTCAGACCTTTCATTGTGAAGTTTGAGCCTCCGGCTCTCCATTTTTGGTGACAAAGACACCTAGACGACCAATCCAAAGAGGTTCTCAAGTGCCTACTTTAGTATGAATGCTTGTCTTCTATGTCCATTGAGAATGCTACCATTATTAGAGATGGATATATGCATGGGCATGGTCCCTTGATATTTTTATTATATGCCGATTAAGTAATATTGCTTATGTGTCCAGATGTTTGTAATTTTTATGCAGGATTCGGAAGTGTCAATGGTGAAATACATGCATTGGAAGGAATATGAAGAAGTTTTAAGGGCAAAGGATTCTGGTTATGTTCCATATGATGTCGATGGTACATATGGGTATCTTTTTTCAACTATAAAGAAAAGGTAATCTCAACTTCAGTCGTCTAGTGTCTCCCTAGTGCAGTGCCTATGAAAGTCTCTAGAAAGATAAAGCGAGAAGCAAAGAAAATGCATAAACAGTTATTTAAGAGAGAAAACAAGACCGGCACCACCTCCTTTTTGCACCTGCAGCTAGAAAAGAACGAAGATTTCATAAGCTTCTACGAGAATTGGAACACAAGAAGTCAAGGATTATCTACAATAGTAAATGCATTTTGGAAAACATGCATAATAGTGCAAGTTAAAATTGTCCTCAAGGACAAGAGAATTTATTATATGATATTAGGCTTTTGAGCTCATTGCTAAGCACATAAATCAGAGATTTGAAGGTCTGAACTGTTGGCTAAGTCTGCCAGAGGTCAATACCTACTATCATGGCTTGTTTAGGACCGAAATACCTTTATCCATCTGAAAGACTCAAAGATTTTCAATGAATTGAAAATAGAGAGAAGATACAAATGATTAGCCTTACTTCGACTCACAACTGGATAAACTAACTATCAGCGTGACTATGGCTTATAAAGTCTTGCCATGTCAGCAACAAACAGACATGCTCTATGCCACATCAGCAGGCATGACTATGAATCATCATGATATGCCATGTCAGCATCAAGCATGCGTGCCTAGTCATCATCACACAGAATACAGTATTCTAACATCCCCCCTGATGACTAGCACACCTAAGAGCTATGCAAACAAAAATTCATCCCCCCTGAGATGATAGCCGAGGTCGAATATGTAATATTTCCTTCATCTTCTGAAAATGCTTTCCTGCTAAAGGCTTAGTGAAGCCATCAGCTGCTTGATCATGAGTAGAGCAATATAGAAGGGAGAGAGAACCATTATCAAGTCATTTCACGCATTACAAAGCGAGTTTGATATCCATATGTTTAATTTGAAGATGGCCTTTGTAATCTTTAACATGATAAAGAGCACCACTATTATCACAATGAGCAGATGCGGGTTTAATAGATATACATAAAATCTTCATATAGATGAACAAGCCACGGCATTTCTTGTGCAAATCATACAAAGAGCCTTGAGTTACGCTTGATAGTACTAATGCTAGTAGTGGCTTGTTTCTTTGAAGACCAAGTTATTGGATTCCCTCCAAAGAATGATACATAATAGCGATTGAGACATCTTCGATGATCAAGATCTGTGGAGGCCATATCGAATCGAAAAGAAAACTAACTTAGGATCACTGTGCCTAAGATACAAAACTCCTTACGTTTTAGTGCCTTGTAAATATCGAGTGGGTCTTAGCCGCTTTCCAATGAGGTCGCTTGGGATGTTGCATGAACCGAGTAAGAACTCCAAGCTGCATAGACAATATCGGTCGAGAATGAGTCGGGATACAATAAAGCTCCAACAAGTCGTCTATAGGGGTAGGATCAAACATCTTCATGATCGATTCAAGAGTAAGCTTTTGACCAATGTCACATGGTAAAAGTGAAGGCTTGCAATCTGTCATATGAAATCTATCCAAAAGTTCCAAAATATATTTCATGTTGAGTGATATGAAGACCAAGAGAAGTCCGCCAAACCTCAAGGCCAAGACAAGAATGCATAAGACCCAAATCGGTGACTTCAAATTGTTGAGTGAGAATCTCTTTGGTTTGAGAAATTAAGTGTCAAAGATCCCCTGTTATGATTGTGTCATCAACATACAAATGTAATAGTAAAACAGAGACACCTTCAAAGTTGTAGTAGAGATTAGGATGCGCTTTCGAGATCTCTCGGTAACCCATAGAGAGAAGAAAGGAATTAATCTTCATATGCCAACAAGCGAGGTGCCCGCTTCAAGCCATATAAACTCTTCTTCAATTTACAAACAAAATCGGGATGAACCTTATCCTTGAATCCGTGGGCTGCTGATATAGAGTTCTTCTTGTAAGTCCCCATTTAAGAATGCGATTTAAAATCAAGTTGATAAAGAGGCCAGTCTTTATGAGCTGCAAGAGCCAAGATTGCCCTTAATGTATCCAATCGAACGACTGGTGCAAAAACCTCATTAAAATCAAACCCTTCTTGTTGAGTATAACCCTTGGCTACCAACCGTGCCTTGTGCTTTGAGAGTGTGCCATCTGAATGATACTTGGTCCGAAAAACCCACTTAGCACCAATAATATTGTGATTGAGTGGCTTAGGTACTAATTCCCATGTTTGTTGCTTTTGTAACATGTCAATCTCATCCTGCATAGCTTGTACCCAGTGAGAAGATTTGGCAGCTTCTGTGTAAGTTGTAGGATCAGTGTCATGAAGAACTTGGGCCATTAAAGCATAATTACAAGAATAGTGAATTGGAGGAAGATTGGCAATACGTTGAGATCTTCGAAGTGATGAATTTTGTGTGTCAAGTATATCAGTTGAGGATGAAGAAACATCAGGAACTGGAGACTGATAATCAAGAGGTAAAAAATCACTGTAGGGATCAGATGACTGAGATACAGATTTGCCAGAATCAGAGCCTTGAGATGGTGAAAAATCAGAAAGAGGAATAATAATATTGGAAGAAACTGGTGTGGATTCAGAAAGACTCCCTGATATTTGAGCATTAGAAGTTTGAGAAACAGAACCAACTTCAAATTGATTACATATAACCGTGTCATAATCAACCTCATGAGATTGATAGAAATCAGTGGAATAAACAGCATCTTCCACAAAGTTAAGACTTCTTGAAGCAAATACACGCTTTGTAACTGGATCATAACATCTCCAAGCTTTCATGTTGTCTTGATAGCCAATAAAAATAACTTTTGTGGCTTCGGCCGCAAGTTTACCATTCTTTTGAAGAATTTCTCTTGGAACGAGAGTAAAAAAGCCAAATGACCCAAAGACCTTGAAATGGGAAACATCCGGCTTTACACCATACAAAGCCTCAAAAGGAGTCTTGATCCCTAATGATTTTGTAGGAGCCCTATTTGAAACATAGGCTGAAGATTAAAACAACTTACGCCCAAACTGTGGAGGTAACTGTTTGTGCTTCAACATACTTCGAGCTAGATCCATGAGTGTTCTATTCTTGCGTTCTGCAACACCATTCTGAGGATGAGCATAGGGAACAATAAGCTCCCTATGAATACCTTTGGATTTGAGATAATCCTCAAACTCTTGAGAAAGATACTCTCGTGCATTATCTGTCCTGATCTTCTTAATTGTTGTGGACAACTCATTCTCCACCAAATGACTGAAAGTTAAGAATTGAGAGAAAGCTTGAGATTTAAACTTAATAGGATACACCCATGTGTACCTACTAAAGTCATCAACAAATACCATGAAATACCTGCTTCCACCATATGATTCAATAGGAAGATAACACATATCAGAATGTGAAGATATGACTGGATATGAATAGGATGAAGACTGCAAGGATAGAATGAGATAGACGATCTAGCTAGTCTAGTGAGTGAACTCTGAATGAAAAACAATGAAGCGTGACTATGGCTTTATAGGAGAGCCATGTCAGCAACACCTAGGTGGCATGCCTAGTCATCTATGAATAGACACGTGACATGTGTCTTGCTAACAGAATGTATAAGTTCCAAAGGTTTTTGAGCACGAAATTCTGCTTGAGAAGAATAAGGAGCTTGGACTTGCTTGCCAAGTCTGCAAGCATGACAATCAAGATCTTGAGCTTTAAATGTAGGTAAACCTTTAACCATTTGATATTTAGATGCTGTTACCAAAGCAGAATGAGCAACATGTCCATACCGTGCATGCCAAAGAGAATCTGAAGATTGAGAAACTGCTGCAGAGAGTGAAGACTGAGTATCAGGTAGTTTTGATGAAGAGGTAGTTTTGATGAAGAGGAAGACGCTTTGGGAAGAACATATAACCCTTCATTATTGAGATAACCTTTGGCAATAGGCCCAAGACTTGAAAGATCTACAAAATCTAGTGGATTTTTGTGGAGAATATGAACGAATCCACCTGTGAATAAAACTGAATAGCCCTTCTTCCTATCAAATTCACTGATACTTAAGAGATTTACAAACAAACCAGGAACTAGAACAACATCTTCAAGTTTGAGTGTAAGGCAATTTTCGGTTTGGAACCGAGCAATTGCCTTTTCCTTTGATTTCGCTAGATTACCATCGACCATTCGAACTATGGTAGTATCATGAGGAATTATGGTGTCAAACATTTGAGACTTCCCCGCAAAATGTTTTTGTGGCAGCAGAATCAAGTAACCAAACATCTTCATCAAAATGCTCACCGCAACATTGAGAAAACCAAGCTCAAAATCTCCAAAAAAATATGAGATATATTGGCACTTGTTTCTTGCTTGGAAGAAATTGCCACGCATTCAATCTTTAACCGGGTTTGACAAAGATGATCCTTTGAATATCGAGCAAATTCCCTTTGTAACTTCCTACAATCACGTTTAAGATGTCCTTTCTTTCCACAAAACCAACAAGCAAAAGGTTCTCGAGATGAATCAAAAGAGGATTTAGGCACCAATTCTTTAGAGGAATTAATGGAAGAGGGAGAAGGAATAGCATTAGGAGAGGACTTAGCTGAATAATGTGCATGCTCATATTGATCTCTCCGTCTTCTAGTTGATTACGCATCCAAAGAATTTCGTTGAAGTTGAGTAAAAGTAACCTTGATCTTGACTTTCATGTGATAATGATCAACAATGTGCTGATACTCTTTAGACAATCCTTTGAGAACATACATAATGAAAGTAATCTCAGTCATACTCCCTCCTGCTCCAAAAAACTTCTCTCTTAAGGTCTTGCATTGTTGCAAATAATCTGCCATATTCTTGCATTCTTCTAGCCGAAGATTATCCAGCTTACTCTGGAACATAATCCTCTGTCCTTCACCTTGTTGTACACAGATATTTTGAAGAAATTCAAAAGCTTCTTTAAAACTTTTAAATCCTCTAATATCCCTTTGGAAATCAGTACAGATACAAGTCTTGAGAGATTTAAAGCATACATATCTTTCTTTTGGTCTTCTGGAGTGGTAGGATTCCATGTGGAAAGAAACACATCTCCCAAATCTCTGAGATTCAAATTTGTTTCGAAAGCATCCCTCCAAGTAAAATAATTCTCTGATCCAATCTTTGGATGAATAAAATACTTCAGATCAAGATGAGCAGCCATTTCTTGTTGAAACAGAATGTAGATCACAAAGATCGAGAAAACTTGATGAAAGAGACCAATTCTTCAAAGAAAGTATCAGCCAGAGAAATAAAAGGATTCACCGGAATGAATAAGATTTCAAGTATCTTTGCTAAAACCGCCCGAAGCAGTAGAAAACTGCAGAGAAAGACTAATTTTCAATCAAGAATTCCACGATCTACAGGCGTAACCACCTCTACACACACGAAGCTTGCAAGAACCGCAAGAAAACCTCCTTGATTCAGCCGATCTTGATAAGAGTAGACTCTCTGGAAAGTCTGCTCAAATCCGCTCCAGTTTACGGACTCAAGTCCGCAAAAGATTCCAAATCTCGAACAAATTTGACGTTCTTCAATTGCACTGTCTCTCTTTTCCAAATCCGGCTCTGATACCATGAAAGACTCAAAGATTTTCAATGAATTGAAAATAGAGAGAAGATACAAATGACTAGCCTTACTTCGACTCACAACTGGATAAACTAACTATCAGCGTGACTATGGCTTATAAAGTCTTGCCATGTCAGCAACAAACAGACATGCTCTATGCCACATCAGCAGGCATGACTATGAATCATCATGATATGCCATGTCAGCATCAAGCATGCGTGCCTAGTCATCATCACACAGAATACAGTAGAATACAGTATTCTAACACCATCTATACTCTTTGGAGCTGGATTCATTGATGCAGATGGTGATGTGCCAAGAGAAATAATGTGTTGATGCTGAGTTAATAACTGGAACCATAGGTAATAAAAAATTATGCTAAGAATAATTTTTCGTTTTTTGAAAATTACTTTTTGGCCAATGTAGGTATTATTCGAATCCAAAATCAAACATGCTTGCTTTACAGAACAAGCTTGCCCGTTATGCCCCAGTCATTCTAAGTGGGAAGGTAAATTCAAGAGGTTATTCACAGGATGGTTAATAACTAATCTTTTGGGGATGATACATCATGTATTCAACTGCAGATTGATGTTTTAGGTAAAGGGGATGCTTCGGCGCTGCCATATATAATGAAAGCTGCGCAAATGATGGACCAGATTTTTCTTCAGCAGGTCAGGCTCTCATAGCAGCTTTCTTGAGAGGCTGTGGCTTTTCTTTACTGGAACTTATGTTATGTTGTGATTCTGAGGCAAGCTATTTTGTCCTCATAAACTTAAACACAAGACACATGAAATTTGATATAGCAAGCAACTATAGATCAGTTGCAGATACAACTTTAGGGTAGAATGCATTATACAGCCCCCCTCCCCTGTGTCGCTGATATCTGGCCCTCCAGGCTTGGATTGGAGGGCTGGGATTGTGCCACGTCAGAGGGGGGGCTGTATAATGCATTCGTCCCCAACTTTAGAGAGGTCAAATACTTAGAAGGAATATCATCTTGAATAGAGGAGTGTGCTGCCTAGGAGAAGAATTTGGGAGAGATTATAAGAGTAGTTTGACAGGGTATGTTTAAGTTTACAGAATGTGTGCTTCTTTCTTTGTGTAATGCCCCCGGGGGATATGTTTTGTGCATGGATGGTCAAGAGAAAACCCCAACACACCAAAACAACACTTTTCTTGTAATAAGCCCCTTTCTATAAGGTCTCATATTGTCGTAAATTTTGCACCAAGCCATACTTATAGAAGCATTCCTGTCAGTGGAAACACTCCTTCCTCCCGCATAAATACTCGTTTCAAATATAATAGTTTAGCAATATATCTAACAGTGTAGAAATTCAAACTTTGCTTTCACATATCAGAAAAGCCCTTCCCATACATGTACGAAATTTCTGCCTTCTGCCAAGTCTTCCCCTCATGACTCTGTATCGCATAAAATACACAAAAACCATATTCGTGTCTCCGTATATGTGTTTTTCATTAAAAAGAAACACCCTAAAGGTCATTGAGTTGTATGGCTAGTATAATATGAACCCCCCTTTCTTACTGCTTTAATCTGCATTTTAGTGATCTTGATTTCATCTTTTGCATTACAGAAGCTGGCAACCAACAGAGATTTGATGCTTTGGCTGGAGAATCACAAGGATCGCTCAGAACTAGACAATCTTAAGTTTTCATATTACTCCATCAATGGAAGTCCATGGTACCTGATCTGAACTCTAACATCACTTCTGTCAAAACTTCTACTTCTATCTCTCCAACATTATCTAACTTTATGGTCTATGAGTTCTGTTTTCATCAATTCTACCACATTAAAGCTAACCTAACCATCAACAATTGCAGGAGCATCTCATTTTTTTTTTTTTTAAATAAGCTGGAGTTAACAGCCCATCTAAAACCATTGCATGTTGAATTATAGAAATACGCCAATCCCCAAACATTGATTACTGTTCTGATGTGATAAGAGAAATGTAATAAATAGTGAGAAAGGACTGGGATATGCATGCTCCTTTACTTGATGGACCACCTAGTGAATGTGATCTCTCATTACGCATACTTGGATATGCGGGACCCCATCTTTAGCATGAAAGGCACAGCATATGCAAGGCTTATCAAAAGTTATGCTTCGCTGTCAATGGTAGAAAGCAAATGCTTCCAAGCTGATTTTCAAGCGTTTGAGCAAAGCTTCGCCTCTTCAATTCTTTGGTCAGGCCAGCCACAGTATGAGGTTTTGTGTGGGGGATAGGCATGACAGCCAAGCAATGGAAAGAAAGAAAGAAAGAAAGATTATATTGACATCTATGAGAGACCATTTGGGTCTATGAGACGAAATATACACCAATCATGTCCAGCTAGGGGCGCATCTGCAGCCACCTAGAGATATTGGACGTAAATGGAGAGGCTTCGCAGAGCTTGCAGGCAACTAGATGCAACATTCCAGTTTGTGTCTTTTTACACAAATTGCACGAGCTTGGGACCTTGTGGCAAGGTCAACAACTGTAAACGGCCTTAAACTCTTTACCTGTGCAGACTTGCGAGTCTCTTTGTAATAAAGGCAGATCCACCTTGTTTGGGTTAATGATAAATCTTCTAAATTGTTTAGTTGAAACTGAAGACACTTTCTCTTGACATACTTCAAAAGTACCTATCAATTCCCTTTATAAAAGTGTGCTTTATAAGATTTCTCCTCGTTTATTAGCTGAATGCTAGAATGGGCCAGGTTTTACATTTTTTTTATTGTTATATTAACCAAAATGAAGCAATGATATTCATGCGAAGTCAGATATTAGTTCATGCAGGTATCATGCTTGAAGTTCATCTGACTGTTTAACATCACTATTTTTTTAGGTCGGTACTTGATGAGAATGAGGCATATTTAACCACTGCTGATTCGGCAATTAAGAAATCAAAGGTATCTGTTCAGATTCCTACTTTGGATGCAGAATATAGAGCAGCGTTTCCAGTTGAGAAGCATCCTGGTGCAAATTTTTACCCTGCTGATATGGACAAGGAGGTAAAGTTTATAATTTGTGCCCTTACATCTTCAGAAATATTGTGAATAGGTCAGCTATTGATAATAAGAACTTTTCTAAATAGGGTCAACAGGAAGTTAACAGGAAGTTTTGGAAATGGCTAAACTTTAGAGTTCGTATTTATTTAATTGGATTCACACACAAGATTTTCTAGTTCCTCCTAAACTAAGTTGCTAGTTGTAAGTTCTTAATTCAGCTTGTTAGTCCCCAGTTAAAAACATTGTTGGAGGTCTTTGATGTTATGATCTCCTAAAAATTTAAACTTTTATGATGCATCCTATCCTTTGATAATAGTACTTCTGTTAAATTGGTCAAATGCAGGAATTTTTGCTTTGGAAAAGCACCATGACTGTGCAACAAGAGAAGGAAGCTACTGACTTCTTTACAGTCATCCGCAGATGCAGTGATGGTGATTACAAATATTCGGAAAACATCCATGGATTGCAAATTGTGAAGTTTGCACAGGAGTACCAAGAATATTTAATTAAGGCTTCTGAGCTATTAAACAAAGCAGCAGAATTGGCATCCACTCCAAGGTGCAATTCGACTTTGTAATGTATGTTTATCTCTTTATTCAAAGCACGAGCACTTGCTTATGCATGTCCATTAAGCGCTAGTTCTTGCAAGAGATGTCATGGTACCTGCCTTATTAACATTGATCATCTAATGTGCCACAATAAACCCACTACAATAAACCCACTATTACCACAATGATAGACTAACAAGCATTAGAACTTGCCTTCTCGGAAGAGCAATATAGTCTCTTGACACAGGCTGCATTAATATTGTATTGCGATCACGAAGTTACAAAGTAAATATTTTTTTTAAATGCTGGTTCAAAAGAATGCCCTTCCGCCTTTCTAAGGTCTTGCTTTCCAAAGTACAAGTCTGCATCTTGTTGCATTCTTTGTGCTTTGCTACCACAACGGGGCAATGCATATGGATGGAAATTACTTCTTTCTTGATCAGTAGGGACAAAAGCAACAAGCAGAACTCCTAACAATTGAGCTCAAGCTCTACAGGAGTCACTATGAAGTAAGAGTATCCCCTTTCATCTTTAAACGTTGAATGCTCAAGAGACGATGTATCTGCGAGTTGATAGACCCAGCGAGTACTTTTGTCTATTCCATCTGCAAGCTGATATGCAGTGGAATAGTACTGAGGTGCGAGGGTAGATTTCAAGCTGCTTCCTAACAAAACAGACCTGAGTTGATAGTTGATTGCCACTTGTGATCTTTTCTTAACTTATGCCACTTTGGGTTGTCCAGGTATAAAGTTGAAGATCCTGATATCATGCAGCAGCCAAATCTTTCTCTTGTTCCTGTGCATAAAGCCTTGAGTTCAGGTTCTGTAGTACCGGGGCTAACAGTGGCTTGCTTTTGGATGCCCATGTAATTAGAATAATGACACGTACCTTTTCTGTTGTGAAGGTCATGTCCTGCCAAGTCTGCATCAGTGTAAGCGTTAATAATTGCTGCTCATCTGGATCTTTTATAGTGCTCTAAGATAGGCAGGAATTCTTTTGGCTGCTATCCAGTGTATTTCAGTAGGATGTCTCATGGACCTACTAACTTAGCCTACTGCAAAAGTAAATGAGTGGTCCAACTATTGCCTGTACAACAAAGTCAGGTTAGTGCCCCCGCTCAAATGGTGTCGGTATGGGTTTGCAGTCCTGTAATATGAAGAAGTTCTTTGATCTATTTTATTTCATGTGAGTTAAATAAAGTCATATTTCATGTGAATTGAATAAATGCAGTATGCTGCCAAATCTCAACCTCCAAACTGTAGTGTAACAAACCAAGGTCATTTGATCTGAAATTGTTGCTTGACCTGATTTTGTGATGTGAGCGCAGTTGCATCACCTGTGATGATCACGTGGTCAACACACATGGTTATACTGCTTCATGTGTGAAATACAAGTTGCGAATGCAGAAATTTTTGAGCTAGCAATAGGCATTAATCAGCAGCTTGCTGATGATCATATCATCAACATACATGGTTACAATGTATATACTACACCTTCATGTGTGAAATACAAGCTGCGAATGTAGAAATTTTTTTGGGCTAGCAATAGGCATTAATCAGCAGCGTAGTGCCTGCTTCAGGCATATGAGCTCTTCTTTTGCAAAAGATTTCCTTGCCCTGGTTTAGTGAAGCATTCAGGATGTTCCATGTAGACTGTTGCATGCTCGCTTAAGAAAAGCAGTCTTAAAATCAAGCTGCCAGACAGGTCATCCCTTAGTAACTGCAAGAGAAAGCAATGCTTTAACTGTGGATATGCTTGCTACTAGTGGTTACATGTCTGTGTGGTCAAGTCCAATTGTAGCCTTTGGCGCTTTATATTTTGCAAGAATTCCATCTAAATGAAACTTGGTTCTAAGCCTATGTGTTACATATAACATGATAATCAGGTACCCTAGACACACGTGTCCATGTACCTGTCTTTTGCATATTCTTCTTCTTGGGGGACACCTCAAATCTGAAGCAAAATTACAAGTGCAATTGACTGGAGGTTTCTGGGCTAACCTTTCTGAGCGTCTCAAGTCAAGGACAGATGTAGTTATCTGAGTTTGATCATCCTCTAGAAAATATCTGCTATACATTTGGTTTTCCTTACCTGTTTCTCACTCAATAAGCTGAACACTTCGACAGAGTAACTTATTTAGTTTTAGGATCGTGAAGGTTCCAACCCTTTTTGGTTTTTTGGATAGCCAATGAAAACACGCTTGGTGGCTCGATCTGTTAGTTTGCCTTGCTTTACAAAGAGCAAGCTGGGGAAAGAATGGGACATGAAAACGATCCTACACAAAGGCTGATCACTGTCTTTCTCATTGGAGGTGATAATGATAATAAACGGAAGGCATGTTCTCTTCCCGAACCGATCTCAAAAGGAGTAACCATGAAAGTGTCTAGGAGAAGAAAGAGGACAGTGAAGGAAAAACATAAGCAGTCCTTCAAAAGAGAAAACAAGTCTGGCATCACTTCATACTTTGGGCCCGTGGCCAAGAAGACAAAAGTTTCTTAACTTCATTTGTTTTAGTTTTCTTTTTCCTTTTTTAAACAATATTTCTAGGTGGCTGCAAATGCGTCCCTAGCTGGACATGATTGATGTATATATAGTCTCATAGACCCAAGCGGTCTTTCGTAGCCGTTAATATAATCTTTCTTTCTTTACTTCTCAATTGGAACTCTTGCATATGCAAGGGGACCAAAATGCTGAACCTTGGTGGGCAGCTTCTCCTCAAAATGCATGTAATAAATGTTTATAAGTCAACATATATAGATGTTGACGTATACTACTAGGTCCAGTCATCATGGCAGAGGTTAGAGTGACGTTTCCGTTTAATAAAGACTAACATGAAGCAGACATTCCAAAGAGTGGACAAGACAGGTAAATATCACGGCATATTTTGCTTCAGCAGTTGGGAAAAGATGAAAATCTCTTGATTTTTATCCTAATCTTTTAGCTTATTTTCACATCTAATACGCACATCTACCCTAGCTGTACATTAACTGATGTTAATGCAATTTCTTGCTATTCTGTTTGTTTGTGTGGTTTTTCCACAGTTTCAGACTAAGTAGGCCTGGTATTGCATACAGCTTGAAAAGATATCTGAAAGCAAGGGCAGATGCATTCATTTCCAATGACTATTATGAATCAGATATTGCATGGATTGAACTGGTAATAACAGCTTTTATGGGTTATTTGTCTATTTTGGGAATGCGTATTAACTTATAAGGACTATTTCCTTTCTTGCTTTTATGAACAGGATTCTGCATTGGATGTGACTATAGGACCCTATGAAACATATGAAGATGCTTTGTTCGGTTATAAAGTACATTTTTCACAGTTTTACACCTTTTGTTTGATTTGAATTTTGGCAGGCTGCTGTAGCTAGTTGTGCCTTATGTATGCTATAAATTAGGCAACTGTAAAAAAGGAATGATACCTACTGAGGATCTTTCCATCATATCTTGAAAGCCTTTGGCTTTACAATTTGCCAATGCTGCCCAGATGAGTCATGTTGTGTATGAAGCAACTTTGGAAAGACCATGCCAGAAAATAGTCTAGCCTTTAGCTATCTGCGAAGTCGGGTTATGTTGCAATGGAGCTGTCAGAAGGAAATAATGAACTGCTTTTTGTGTTTGTTAAGCTTATCGTAAAAGATTCTACGACTTCTATAGAAGTTCAAATGAGGCCTCAGTACTAATGCAAGATAAGATTTCAATAGAAAGGACTGTTCCTTGTGAATATGCTTTGCTGGAGAGCTCCTCAAGACGGACTGCAGCTTTGTTGCTTGTTTAATTCTTTTTGAAGCATCCAGAATGATGCCTATCCTTGCGCTGGGCATGAGATGTTTCTAATTTGCTGTCATCAAACCATGGACAATGAGATCATGAATTTGACTATTGCTGCTGTTCAGCGGGCTTGAGCACAACTCTCGCCATTTGTTGGATGAAGAGGCCACATGATTGCTTCAAATCAGATTTGTTGTGGGAGGTTGGCTATATAGACAAAGCAATGGAACCTACCTTGGTTCTCATGAAACACTCGGAATTTTTCATTTCCTCGAAGTTGGGCTTCTCAACCGATCTTTCTTAGGTCTGGTTGATCTCAAGTTGATAGGATGAGACGGCAATTTCTCCCATAGCAGGCGAGTGGATGTTTAGATATCCTAATGAAACAACATGATCTCGGGAAAGCTGCACTTTTATAGGAAGTTTCCTTGGTATCTGCCATGACTGTGCTATATATATTTACTGGGGATCATGGCAAGAAACTGTTTCATCTTATTAGGAAATGGAAAGAGGATGTCCAGCCAACAGATATGGCATAATATCTACCAGGGGATGCTTAAAGATCATAGTAGCTACAATGTACTTTATATCATCTAAGAATCGTCTGCCATTATGGAAGAGCAATTTGAATTATAACATCTAGGGAAGCAAAAGAAAAGACTGTTAAGCTTCCTGGAATGTCGTTAATCAGTAGTCTGCTTTCTTCTCTACATTATCCCGGAGGTGTGTTCTTTCCTAAACTGTTCTTTTTTGTGTCTTCCCTGCCTTCATCCCTTTAGTCTAGGATGAAATGTATTCTAAGCTGATGTTAACACCTTCTGAACCAGGTAGGAAAGAAAGAAAGATTTATTAAGGGAGAAGACCCTGAGGGTGTATGAGAAGGAAAGATGTTACGACTGTTTACACTTCAGCTTACAGCTGTCAGCTTTTGCAAGGCAGTTGGTTTCGGAAAGGCTTCATCTATTCAGATTGTAATGCCTCTGGCTTGCATCGCTGACAGAGTCTATTCTTGATCCATGCATTTGGCATGTTCTATTTCGATCCTAGCTGTGATGAGCATGTTGCACACAGATTATGCAAAGTTGGACATCTAAATAACTTTGTACATTTATGCATATGATTAGTTTAATTGAATTCTGTGACATATTGGTTAAAACATGAGCTCATTAACATGATAGTATCCATATATTATCACATGTTTACTACCTTTTCAGGCAACATTTGAGGCTTTTATTGGAATTCGTGATGAAGTAGCCACTGCACAGTTGAAAATATTTATGGAGCACCTGCAGGTAATAAGGTTTCTGGTTTCACCACCATAGCAGGTGGTTTAAGGTCATTGAAAATGCTTACAATCTTCTTTTACTTCAGCAGTGCTGATCATGCCTTCTGTGTTATAACTGTTCTTGGTGTTCCTTGGCACCAAATAATTCTTTTCATTCTAGTTAGCCTGAGGCCTAACATAGCATTTGACCACTTCCTTCAATTGACAAAATTAATAGATTAAAGCAAATATACAATGGCAGATAACTCTCTTTCTCATTGGAGGTGGTAATAATAATAGTAAATGGAAGTCAGGCCCTCTATCTGGGCCATCTAATCCTATTCCAAGAGGGGTAACCATGGAAGTTTTGAGAAGAATAAAACAGGCAGCAAAGGAAAGACATAAGCAGTTCTAGAAAAGAAAAAGCAAAACCGACATCACCTCATACTTTGAGCCAGTCGCCAGGAAAACGAAAGTTTTCCAATTTTAATGTTCCCAGTTTTCCGTTTTTTCATTTTTATGCACATAACTATGAGGCTGCATAGACCCTTTGCTGACATCTATTATGTATGCAAGATGTTTTTTTGTGTTTATTTAAAATACTGTTTTCTAGCCGGCTGTGTCAATTCTTCAGTTTGTTTATTTCAGGAACTTGAAAATCACTTACCTCTGGGACCTGAGCACAAGTCAACAAATGTTACAGCAAGTCCAATTCGTGTTGTTCAGCTCATCTATAATGCTGGAGTGAGTACATTATGTTTTGAGTTGTAGTTTTTTATGGCCCCTATTAGACAAGTTTTTAGTGGCATTTTATCCATATCAGAGCACACAGCAATAACTCATAAGGTGGTTTTGGGCTGAATTGGCATATACATTAGAGTCTGTGTAGCCTTTATCTGAAGCATGAAGCTAAGGCTGTTTGGATTGATAAATCTCATGGCTTCTAAGCCTTTTGAGAGATATAATTGGGTAACAAAGTCAAGATGCTTACCCCTATGGATATAAACAAATCTGTTGTTGAACATTCTCTAGTACATCTTGTGAAACAGCTGATAAACAATTTTCATGCAGGATGTTAAGGGCCCACAAACAATGGCATTCAATCTTCCAAATGATGAAAGAGTGATTAAAGAACATGGATGCGCAATGGTCATGATAAAAAATGTGTCTCAAGCCAAGTAGTATTGCTTTTCAAGCTAAGTGCCACAAATTCGTTATTTTCACTTGTTCTTAGACTCTGCTTTCTGTGGTATAGGTTTGAACATATATTATTACCCATTTCAAAGCTGTGTATTACAGCTTCTCAATTGGAGGAGGTGGAATTTGAACCATTCTTTGCTCATACAATTTGTCATGAGTGTTGCCATGGACTGGGTCCACATACCATAACTTCATCAAATGGGCAGTCAACTGTGCGTAAGGTAGCTTTTCCTTATTCATATGATGCTACACTTGTTGCATTTCGTGATATCCTTAGGGACTTTATGGATGAAACCACAAGCTTAAAAAATATCAATTAAGTGTAACTGACAGTGTATTTATATTACTGGCATTTATTCCTTTACAAACTGCGAATGTCACGTTTGGGATCAAGACACTTGGGTCCTCCACATTATCTTCCTGCTCCAGCTCTTTCTTAGCAGTAAAGTAAGAAAGTTATTTCTACTTGCCTAAGAGCTTTAGGACTTGTGCTCTGATCTTCTTTGAGGATGGCCCTTCGTTTTTGAGAGAGCTGTTGATGAATAGGGCCACAGGTTTCTGGTCATAATACCTCATAAGCTGTTGCTGGATGTCTAAATAGGCAGTGATATCTTTCTCTTATGATGTAATAAACAGGGCAGCTGAAAATAAAATGCTCCCTGGACTGAACTAAACCCAAGTCTCACAGAGGACACTTCCTGTCCTCATGGTGAGAAGACACCCTGAGCCCATTGAAAACCTCGCCTTGTTTGAGAGGTCTATATATTTAAGTACCTAGGTCTTATAACAAAACCATCAGCCGAGATGTTCAGAAAATTATCCAAATAAAATCTCTTTTAAGGACAGGATTCAGCCAAATTATGTCGGATAAGTTGGTTAGCCTGCTTGCTGATCAACTTCAAATCAGATGCTGCTAAGTTGTATTGAAAAGGTGGGATATTATTCACTCAGAAGCCCGGAGAGCTGAACACTTCAGTTGTCCTTGAAAACCAGCAATCTTACCTTGATCAGCCATGGTTACATATGCCAACCAAGGGAGTCTTGTCTGTCTCTCTTGCATGTTGTCAAATTGCCGCAGTCTATAGACACTGCTTGAAAGGCCATTTCGAGCCTACTGGTTTAGCCTTAAGTTCGGAAAGTAAAATGTCATGCTGCACCAAAGGTTTGCTTCTAGGCAACTAATCATTTTTAGGTGATAATTAAGTGGATTCATAGGGTCCCCAGCTTTCTGGATGGATCATATGACATTGTTCAACCATATTTTAGTAAAGCCTGTACAAATAGCTTCATGAAATAGGTCTCTTCTTAGCTAATTTGCTGCTTTTAACATCTAGGAGAGATGTAGCATAGGCTGTCCAAACTTGAGGATCTTTGAGGGGACAAGAGGTATTACTGGTAAGCTTTTCTTCCCAAAAAACGTAGCAAAACTTAGCAGACTCATTGCTATATGGCACTATTCAACATATCCTAAAGTTCTTTCTTAAAATCCCTCTTGTATTCAGCTCTTATTGCATCCACATAAACATCCATCGCCCTTTTCCCAGGCTTAATTAGACAGTCCATAGCCCAGTTTGAGATTGGCACATGGATAGCTGATTAGAGCTTTCCTTTGTCTGCTCGAGCTATATCAGCTTGCCTCGGACCTTTTGGATTCATGTTATCTCTTGAAAGATTATATCAACAGACCGCTTTGGTCCATGAGACCAATTATTACAACAAATCATGTGCAGCTAGGGGCACATTGCAGCTGCCTAGATATGTGCATAGAAATGAAGAAGAAAAAACTGAAACATTGAAATTAGGAAAGTTTTACCATTTTTCTAGCTATTGGCTACTGGCTCAAAGTACGAGTTGAGGTCCGTCTTGTTTCCACTCTTAATGGCTTTTTTTGTCCTTTTTCTGCTGCCCGCTTTGTTCTTCTTCAGACTTTCATGGTTACCCATTAGATGGTCCAGGTAGATGGCATGACGTTCTTTTGTTATTGCTATCTTGAGAAAGAGAGCAATTTGCCTTTTTGTAGAGTAAATTCCCTGTCCAATCCTCTCTCCAGCATCTTCCTTCAACATATTTCTTCTATGATCAGTCATCTGGTGGGTCTGAGGAACAATTCCTTTACCAGATGACCAGATGACTGACCAGATGACTGATGACCCAATTCCTTCAAACAACATAACCTGCAAATCCTCTTTGTGTGTAGGTCTTGCTGCATGGCCCGTCTCATCTCAAGCTGATGGGATGAGAACCTGAGCTGCACAAGAGCATGTCTTACTTTATGTGCTAGGTGAATGTCCAATTACTCTGGTGCTGAATGAAACCATCGTCATTGATCTCAAGGAAATGACTTTCAGCACTATTGGCTGCAGCCATGTTGTAATGGAAAGGGGGCAGGTTTCCAAAGCCAAATCCCAAAGAGGTGGGCTGCCTTTGCAAAACAACATTTTCTGACTCCTTTTCCTGCCAATCTTTTTGAAGCCTTGAAAGCAATCCATGGCAGTCTGCTTTAACCTTTCTGCGAGATCCTAAGCTGCTTCAATTTGTGCACAAAAGATAGTAAAAGAAGTGCCCAAATTGGATATGGCACAAATGCTTTGTTCATAAGCATTCTAGATAGAAAACATATTTAAAGCCTCTATTTGAGCCCAATCTTTGGTTGTCGCATCGCTGCATCAAGGCTCCGTATAAAGCAGCTGGTTCAACCAAGGTAACTAAAAAGATGAAACTTTGCCTGGACATCTTGAAAATCCACTTGGAAACATTTTCTTTCAAGTATTGCAAGCGAGAGCCTTGTATATGCTGGATCTTTCATATTAAAGATAGGACACTTGAATTGCTATTTAAAATCAAAGGCCACCTCCTCTGGCCAATCCATAAAGGAGGAGGAGATGCAATGCATGCAGGCTCGTGATGTGTTGAACACCATCACCTTTGTTTTATCCAGGTTCAATAGTAAGCCTCTTTGCACGCAGCTTGATGAACCTTTCTGCTCTATCTGAATAAAGTCCTTCACCTCACCAGTGTAAGGCCAAATAGTATAGGGAAAGGAATGGTACTATGCACTTCTTCCAACCACTTCCCATCAATTTTCACGCGGCTTACAACATTCTCATGTAGAGTCAATACTCCCTAAATACTCCCTAAATAGCTCACGAGAAAGACCTAAAGAGTCTTTTCCGAGGAACTCTATTTCAAACAGTCTATTCCTTGAAAAACCACGAAACAACGTACAGACTAGCATAGAAACTGTGCCCAGACTGGGCATAAGATGAGAACCTATATGTTGAGAACCTGCAAATGATACATTGTAGCAATGAGAGAATAGCCCAAAAGTACTCTATTGTTAATGCATTCGACACCATCTCTTGTTTGCTTTGCCATTTGCTCTACCCCGCTTCTATCCTTTTCCCTTTTCCCTACACACTTCCCTTTTTCTTTTTTTCTCGTTTTTTTTTTTCCTTTCCCCTTTTATTCTTTTTTCACACCCCTTTTCCCCGCTACTCTTCCCTTTCCCCTTTTTCCTTTTCTTGATGGACTTTTTCTTTTTTCTTTTCCTTCTTTCCCACCCTTTCCCTTTTCCCTTTTTTCCCGTGCCTTTTTTCTCTTCCTTCTCCATTCCCCTTCCTTTCCTTTTCACTTTCCCTTTTCTATGTCATTTTCCCCACATTTTTCCTCTTCCCGTGCCCCTAATCCTCTTCTCCCCACCCTTTCCCTCTTCCCCGTTTTTTTGTTCCTTTCTGTTTTCTCATCCTCTTTCTCTGCTTTCTTTTTCCCCGTCCCCTTTTTTCTATGCCCTCCCCTTCCTTTCCCTCTTCCCCCTTTCCTCGTTTTCCCAGTCCCTTAACCCTCCCCTTTTTTCATTTTCCTTTCCCTTTTCCCATGCCCTTTTTCCGTTCCTTTCTCCCCACCCTTTTCACCCTTTTCTTGTTCTGTTTTCCCTTCTCTTCTCCTCCTTTCCCCACCCTTTCCCCCTTCCCTTTTTTTTGTCATTTTTCAATTCTCTTTCTCTTTTCCATGCCATTTCCCCCTTTTCTCATCCTTTCCCTCTTTCTTTTTTTCGCAAGCACTTTTCCCCTTCCATTTTCCTCTTTCCCTTTCTCCCTTTTCCCTGTGCCTTTTTGCCCTTCACATTCCCTGTTTCCTCCTCTCTTTTCCCTTCCCCCTTTCTTTTTCCCTTTCTTCTTAAGAGATCAAAGCATGACCAATAACGTTGTTAGGAAGTCGTGCGATAAATCTCGGCCTTTAGATGCATTCAGATGATCTCAGCTATTCAAATTAGGGCTTGATCTAGTCCAATATATTATAATATAAGATGCATCACCGTTTCACTAGTCTTAGACAGACCACGAAGGAATTGTCCCCCGAATAATCAGATCCTGTTCAGCACTGGCCCAGGAATAGAGTAGCTAATTCTAACTCGGTGACAACCTGGAACTAAATGTCTTTAGACATACTCTAGTATGGCCATACATCACCATTATATGTGTAACTTATGTTTTAAATTGTACACCTTGGATTGTTTTCAGATGTACCCTTACATCGTTATGTTTCAGGAAGGTCACTGACGTTACATAAAATTTACTGATTTCTTAACAGGAATTACAGGAAGTCCATTCTGCTCTGGAGGAAGCAAAGGCAGACATAGTTGGTTTGTGGGCACTACATTACCTTGTAGACAAGGTGTCCCATTTACTTTTCCTTTAGATCTAAGTCATACTAGCACAATTAAATATTTTACTATCTGATATAAATGATGTTTGAAAGATTAAATGGTATAACCCTGTGAAACAGAATCTTTTGCTATGTTGCATATGACCCCAAGTCACATAAAGAGGAAAGACACATATCTTCTTAAAAGCATTGCCTCAGAACTTATTTCCTTGGTTTTTTATATCGTTTGATGCTTAATTAGTGGAGGAATGCGAGAAAAAGCATTGGTATAGGAAGAACAAGGCAGAAAACTGTTAACTGCACAGACAATGCAAGGGTACATAAGAGAGTTTGCGCTCAGGGTGAGCCAAGAAACTGATCTCTCCCTTGATCTTTGTGTTTGCGTATGTCTTCCAAAATGTTTGGCCAATTAGGATTGTTTCAGTTCAGAATCATATATCATTTTTCTGATTTCAGTGCTGCTCACCTGCAAATGCCTCTGCAGTTTTTATAAATGTTTGTTCCATGTTTGTTCCTGCTTCAATTTTTGACTAGATCATTTGAATATCCAGGACAGCTACAAACCTGAGGCCAGCTATCTCTGGAGGTAGAATCATCAACTTAAAAAGGATGGGCTCTATGGTCTTTGTATGTTCTTTGTAGAGGACACGTTTTTTGATCTAGAAGGGTTCAGTTAAGATGCCGACTATGGAAGATTATGATAGGATATAATCAGATCAAGCATGTTATCCTCTGGCCCCGTTAAACCAAGGTCATGGATTTGAACCTCTTTGTAGGCCTTAAGACCTAAAAATAAAAAAGAGGCTCATTGCCTAGGGTACCCAGGTAGTTAGCCCATTCGGATTGGATAACCAACACCTGAAGGCACGAAAGCCCATCAACTACCATGGGGATGGATGAAGTGGGCATGTTAAGTCTCACCAAGTGTGAATATCCTTCAAACATAAAAAATAAGAAAGGAAGCATGTTATACTCCTTCATGACATAGATCCACTGCTTATGATTTACCGTCTTCTTATGAGTCTGTCTAAGTATCTATATGATCTATGACCTTGACCATAGTTAAAGCATAGATATAAGTGTAATCAACTGGAAGCAAAGAATGGCTTTTAACAGATCGTCCATGGACTGATTTAGCATGCAGTCAAATGCTGCTTTTGATCAATTAACCAGATACATGAACCTGGCAGGTTTTCATGCCAATGAAACAAACTATATTCTCGCTGCAGCGAGAGACATGGAACTTGTTGTGGAACATGTTGGCTGCTCTTAAGAGAACTGTCTGCAGCTTCTAGCTGCCAATCATTTCTTGCTCGCACACCACCGACCTGGAATTGGTGCTATTGGATGGTCTCTTAGTTGTTTATTGGTAAACTGGGTAGACTGCATTCCACATTGTTCTTCTGCCGTGTAGTAATGATTTCAAGCATGGTTGAAGATTTGATTGTTCAGTATGATAAGCAAGAGTGAAGCGTGACATGCTAATCCTTAAGGGCTGCTCTGATGATCTCCATTCTGAAAAACAGATCTAAAGAACAGCTGCCGAAGTGACTAGCTGCCAAGGCAATTACCAGTGTTGCCTTCACCTATCTTAGTTTATCATCTGAGTAAAAATTTGTATTAGCGTTTTTTTCCATGTGATTGCTCACTTCATGTTTAGTTTATCACCTGAGAGAAAATTTGTATTAGTGTTTTTTTCCATGTGATCGCTCACTTCATGTTTAGTATAGCTTCCTAATAAATAAAATTTTATTGCTAGGGTGTCCTGCCGAGGAATATCGAGAGATCGATGTACATATCTTTCCTTGCAGGATGCTTTCGATCAGTACGATTTGGCTTAAAAGAAGCCCACGGGTAACTCATACATGCTCTCAATACTTTAGACATTAGGTGAGTTTAAATAGGGCTGCAAACTATGATCCCCTTGAGCATAAACTAGAAAACATCGTCATACAAGAATTAGAGCACACACTGGCAAAGATCAGAATCCATGATTCATTTAATCCTCAACAGATTTGTGCGTGCATCTGCATCTATCTCATTGTTTTTAATACAAGTGCAGAAAGGGTCAAGCGTTGCAGTTTAATTGGATACAAAAGCACGGAGGATTCATTTGCTGTAGTGATGGTACCTTCTCAGTAGACTTCAACAAGGTATGGAAAAATATAAAAATCTTATATGACCAACTATACTCAAAGTCCATGAGTTTGAAAAAACAGATAAGAGCTGCAGTGGAGGGTTTAAGTAGTGAGATACTTAAAATACAGGCTGAAGGTAATAAAGTTGCAGCAAAGAATCTGTTAGATACGTATGCTACCATCACTCCCGAACTAGGTCGTGTATTGTCACGTTTGGAAGAAGCAAAGGTAACATTTTGCTACATTTGCTGGGATGTGTGCCTTCGCTGACGCAATTATTGCTTTTTTTGCAGGTGCCAGTAGACATTGCCCCATCTTTTCCATGCATTTTCGAAGTTTTATGAGCGGGCCATTTTCCTTGCAAGGTTTCGTCCAATTGGTAATTTTATATCTATCCAAAGTGGTGGGATTGCTTCCATAAAAGTACACAATAAACCTCTTGACAAGGATCAAATAAAAAAAATGTAAACGATACGCCACATTATATGAATACGCCTTGGTCTGCATATTGCAAGACATCTTTTATTTTAAATTTGGCACATGGCAACTCACTCACTATTCACTATCCAATTCATTACAACTTGAACTTGTAGGAAACATTCTCTACAAATACTACCGATCAAAGTCAGAAATTACAAGCTCTATGAAATGAAAGAATATGAAACGAGTTCTTTGTATCCACTTTTACACAGAGGGGTCTCCTTTTGGGGTGGTGTGCAACAAATCATTATCATCATAAAGAAGAGACTGAAAATGTCAATTGAAACTGGTAATTAAATTCTCTTGGAATATGTAATTGCTATTTAAATGGGGCCATATGGTTGCATCATTTCAAGCTATGATTCAATCTGAAAATAATATGGATGACGTTCAAAATTGTTCTAGCCTTAATTTTGTCAAAAATCAACAAACTCACGTCCACCCTTGTCATCATGATTAAAATTTTCTCTTGAGGAAATTAGGTTACTTTATATTGCATATCATCATAAAAGTTGAGTATCACAGTGCTTTAAGTGTAAAAAACCTTATTGAAGTTCCAAAACATGCTACATCTATAGATATTCAACATATATCGTAGTTCAGGTTATCTCATATAGAGATGAGTTGTTTTTTTTTTTTTTTTTTTTTGAGAGAGGTTTTTTCCATTAATTAATGAAAAAAGATACAATAGTGTTCATTGTCAATGCCTAGACACGACAATAGAACTGGAAGTAGCAGTGAGTAGAACATAAATAGAACAAAATATAAATAGAGCTTAGTTTTAAAAACAAGTGTAGCTGCTGAATTGTATGAAAGTATTGCTGCCAAGACCTCCAGAGTAAGATCTTTGCAAAAAACCTGCTGATAACCAAGAGCCAGTAGATGACAACAATGAAGCAGACTACTTTGTATGGAAAATAAGGAGCCAATTCGGATAGATAGGCAAAGGGTCATCAAGGAAGAGGTGGAGAAAGAGAAGCTAAAGCTTAGGAAGGAAGGAAATTAAAATTGATAAGAGTCAATGTATTGAAAATGAGCTGGATAATGTGGCTGAAGAATCAAGATGTGATTATTCCCCCAGTTCAGCTCCTGGATTAGTGTATCAGAGTTTGTAGTTGCCATGAGTAGGATAAGTGAGCCATAGGCATCAGCCATTCCCCTGTGATAGTAATAGCAACCCCTGTAAAAGTCGAACTGCTGATCAGTCATGTTGCTGCTAAATCTTTCCATAAACCACCATAATTGATGCATCAGATAAGTGCCCCTGCAAAATTCCATAGTCCAGTCTATCTCCCTTTCAGAAATGTCTAAAATATCCACATTTGTCCTGCCTCTGACTAATCCTGTCCAAAGACTCTCTGAATACTCAATATCCTGATCAATCAACTGCTCAACATAAATCTGATACTCGTCTAGAAGATCAGCTCTGAGATTGTTCATGTAATCTGATAGATAAGATGTCCCTTTCAGTAAATTCATCATGACAATGTAATCTAAATAAATTATAAGGAGCATTATAAACCCCTAAATTATTCCATCTCTCATCAAAATGATTCCCTTTAATATTTTTGTTACAAGTGGCAGACAGTTCCAGATCATAAATGATATGCAATTTAATCCATGTACAGGAAGCTGAATGCTGGCCATACAAACATCTATTTCTATGTTTCCATATATTCCACAATGCAATAAAGGATAAGGAGTTAATAAATGCATCATCATTTAAAAGGAAATTCAACAAAGAGGTAGGCTTAGAGATATTAAAATAGCATTCAAACCAATTCCAAAAGGAGTGTAGTTTGGGACAGATAAAAATATGATTCATGTCCTCAATGTTATTACAAAGTAGGGGGCAATGAGAATCAATAGGAACTGCATTTCTGGATTGGTGTTTAATGAGATTAAATTGGGAACACTACCATTAGCAAGGAGCCAGATGAAGTATTCAACTTTAGGAGTTAAGTAAGAGTTCCAAACATTATTGAATAGTTTTAACTCGATATCACTTGAGATATTCCAGAAAGTTTCGGCCTTAGAAGCAGTGCATGATTTATTCAAGAATTTGTAAATAGAAGAAACTTTGTATGCCCCTTTGTTATTAAGATCCAATCATGCATAGAAATTGGATTGGCCTCTAAATTTAGACCATTGATCTTTTATTATTTGCTTGAAGGCGGTCCAAGTGATCCATCTGTTGTTAACCCTGAGGAGAGATGAGTTGTTGCATGAGGTTTACATTGGAATTATACCAAATGGATATGCATCAAACCTTTCAAGTTTTAAGGGAAAAAATCAAGTTATGTATTTGGAAGCAGTGATCTAAGATATTAGAATGTATGCCAAGGCTTGGCTTGGTCAAAGGAATTAGATGGCACATAAGTGGAGGGAAAATGATACTCTATTGGATGAAAAAAAGGATTAATAACATCCCACTTATACTGGGCTCTTAACATTTTCTGACTGACTAGGCAGTTGACCCTTTAGCTGAAAGTCCTCAGTTGTATGATTATGTTATATAAATATTGTCATCAAGATATGCAACATGCAAGCAACTTCTATGCATGCTTACCAAGTGTCCTCATGCACTTAAGTGGCAGCCCTGCATGCTGCCAAGTGATGGGCGCTAGATTCTAAAGGGGCTGGAAATGGAGCTAGGAGCACAAATGATCTAGAATGCTAGTCAATCTGTGGGTTATCTTCCTCAAGCCAAAAGAAGACTCAAGACTACATGCACGCAAGGGGACTAGTCCACTCAATGACTACCTTAGAAATCTTGTTATCCATTGATCACCTCAAAAACTGCAGGAGCTCAAGCTTAATTTGGATTGTGTTAAAGTAATTGCATACTCCATTTTTTTCCTAGCAACTAAATTGTCTTAAAGAAACAATTGTCTCAACTCCTAATATCATGAGAGCTTTATTTGTCTCATTGGATGGAATAAATCTATTAGACATTGAAAATCTATAAGAATTTTAATCAATGATTGAGAGATATTGTTTGGACAGCAGAGCCCTAACAACTTTTTACCAACTAGACAGCAACCATTTAGCTGAAAATCCTCAGTTGTATCATCATGTCATATTAAATATTTTCATCATGATATACAACATGCAAGTTTAACGTCTATATATGCTTGCTAAGTGTCCTCATGCAAATAAGTTAGGTGCTCCCATAAAAGCTATTCGAGCCCTAGATCTTTGCCAAGTGGTGAATAGGGACTTACTCTAAGTGTTGACAATGGACATTTGAAGCTCATGCAATAGGGAACTATATATAGTGTTACAACCCATTGAACGGGCCAAGTTTGGCTACCATGAACCCCCTGGATTCCCCACTCCACGAGTCCCTTGGACTCCCCACACCAAACTTGTGTTGATCCCCTGGATCAATACTGCAACATCGTGCAGTTCTCTAATCGTTCCCAGAACGATTCTTCATGGCCTCCTCTTCTTGAGATCCATGATCTCTTATATAGGGTACCCACTCTTGTGGCATACCGCCACATGTCTGCATGCATGCATATGGACTCTTGGAGTCTCCTTATGCCACTTGTCCCTTAAACCTCTAATCCTTAGGTTTAATGGTCCTATGACCTAGGGACCAACATATGCATATAACATATGACTTAGGGCCTAACCTATGTTCGTAACGTACCTCCCCCCTTCAAATCCTTGGTCCCCAAGGATCATGGGAGTATGTGTATCTTGAAACCCATTCCCTGGGTCACCCGGTGACCATGGCTTCACCATCTAGTCCATTTGAAACCCTTTCCCTAAATCACCTCGTGATCATGGTTTTGTCTTCTCGTCCCTTCAGAAACCCGTTCCCTAGGTTCACCCCGTGATCATGGTTTCATCCTCTAGTCCCTTCCGAAACCCGTTCCCTGGATCACCCTGTGATCATGGTTTCATAGCTCATTCTTTAGCGGACGTCCTACTTGTCATCCCTGATGCAAGTCTCTAATTCTTTAGTTTTAGGTAGCCGACCTCATATTGACTCCACTAATCCTTCCGTATTATCAAGGGATTTTGAGTCGATGAGGATTTGGTTGCATGTACACTTCACTTTCCCATGTGGCCTTGGGAAGTGACTGATCTCGCCACAAGATCTAGTACTCTGCAACACTCTTATTGCGCAGCCTCCGAATGCGAGTGTCTAGAATCGCCTCAGGAGTTACCTCAGAGCTAAGGGCTAGGAGTACTGTCACAATCTTTGGACAATATTGCTTTCTTGAGTTGACTTATGCGGAATAGGGCGCACTCCTAATCCATTCATAAGTTCTAACTCAACTCATATGCTGTCTTCATTGACCCTTCCTATCTATAACTAATGGTCTCAAGGTTCTTACCTTGCCACTAGTATTATAATACCTATTTGGAACCTTGCGTCTATTCTTCTGCCAAGAACCCCAGGTTCTTTATGACGCATGTACCAACTTTTTGGACTAGAACAGAGGCCCACTTTATCCCTTAGTTGACACTTAGTGCAACTAAGTACCTGATGCTAGTCATGTGAATTCACTAATCTATGTGAATTCAATATTCTTGATCCCAGATCTAAGAATACTATGCTACAAAAGACCCTGCTTCTTATAAGCAATAAAGTGGTAATGACCATAGACTCCCCCAGAAATCTAATTAGAAACAAGATTCTAATAATTGTACCACTCACACTCTGATCATTTATCAGAGATTTTTTGCAACATTAACCCCAGGTTAATCCTTGCATTTCTAGAGACCTTGCTCTATAAATGCCCAGTACACCAATTATGGCTAATCATGAATTCTAATTGGATTCTCTATCACAACTCCCATAGTTGATTCTCTTCCGCCAAGCATCTCAGGAATCCTTATATTCATGTATACTACTTTGATAACAAGTAGTGATGGTTCAGACTCTGCTCTTTTAGGTCTCCATGGCATGCCTGGCCCTGCCAGCATAACGCCATTCCTCTAGGAAAACATTCTTCCTAAGTCTGACAACCTTCGTATCTTTATTAGGTGAACCCTTTCCTCAACAATTTTGGGTTCCACATTCACATTCCAGTTTGTGACCCCTTTTTCTTAGGGTAGAATAAGCTAGGAAGTCCTTTTCTTAGGGGCCAGATGAAGTATTCAACTTTAGGAGTTAAGTAAGAGTTCCAAACATTATTGAATAGTTTTAACTCGATATCACTTGAGATATTCCAGAAAGTTTCGGCCTTAGAAGCAGTGCATGATTTATTCAAGGATTTGTAAATAGAAGAAACTTTGTATGCCCCTTTGTTATTAAGATCCAATCATGCATAGAAATTGGATTGGCCTCTAAATTTAGACCATTGATCTTTTATTATTTGCTTGAAGGCAGTCCAAGTGATCCATCTGTTGTTAACTCTGAGGAGAGATGAGTTGTTGCATGAGGTTTACATTGGGATTATACCAAATGGATGAAATGGATATGCATCAAACCTTTCAAGTTTTAAGGGAAAAAATCAAGTTATGTATTTGGAAGCAGTGATCTAAGATATTAGAATGTATGCCAAGGCTTGGCTTGGTCAAAGGAATTAGATGGCACATAAGTGGAGGGAAAATGATACTCTATTGGATGAAAAAAAAGATTAATAACATCCCACTTATACTGGGCTCTTAACATTTTCTGACTTACTAGGCAGTTGACCCTTTAGCTGAAAGTCCTCAGTTGTATGATTATGTTATATAAATATTGTCATCAAGATATGCAACATGCAAGCGACTTCTATGCATGCTTGCCAAGTGTCCTCATGCACTTAAGTGGCAGCCCTGCATGCTGCCAAGTGATGGGCGCTAGATTCTAAAGGGGCTGGAAATGGAACTAGGAGCACAAATGATCTAGAATGCTAGTCAATCTGTGGGTTATCTTCCTCAAGCCAAAAGAAGACTCAAGACTACATGCACGCAAGGGGACTAGTCCACTCAATGACTACCTTAGAAATCTTGTTATCCATTGATCACCTCAAAAACTGCAGGAGCTCAAGCTTAATTTGGATTGTGTTAAAGTAATTGCATACTCCATTTTTTTCCTAGCAACTAAATTGTCTTAAAGAAACAATTGTCTCAACTCCTAATATCATGAGAGCTTTATTTGTCTCATTGGATGGAATAAATCTATTAGACATTGAAAATCTATAAGAATTTTAATCAATGATTGAGAGATATTGTTTGGACAGCAGAGCCCTAACAACTTTTTACCAACTAGACAGCAACCATTTAGCTGAAAATCCTCAGTTGTATCATCATGTCATATTAAATATTTTCATCATGATATACAACATGCAAGCGACGTCTATATATGCTTGCTAAGTGTCCTCATGCAAATAAGTTAGGTGCTCCCATAAAAGCTATTCGAGCCCTAGATGCTGCCAAGTGGTGAATAGGGACTTACTCTAAGTGTTGACAATGGACATTTGAAGCTCATGCAATAGGGAACTATATATAGTGTTACAACCCATTGAACGGGCCAAGTTTGGCTACCATGAACCCCCTGGATTCCCCACTCCACGAGTCCCTTGGACTCCCCACACCAAACTTGTGTTGATCCTCTGGATCAATACTGCAACATCGTGCAGTTCTCTAATCGTTCCCAGAACGATTCTTCATGGCCTCCTCTTCTTGAGATCCATGATCTCTTATATAGGGTACCTACTCTTGTGGCATACCGCCACATGTCTGCATGCATGCATATGGACTCTTGGAGTCTCCTTATGCCACTTGTCCCTTAAACCTCTAATCCTTAGGTTTAATGGTCCTATGACCTAGGGACCAACATATGCATATAACATATGACTTAGGGCCTAACCTATGTTCGTAACATACCTCCCCCCTTCAAATCCTTGGTCCCCAAGGATCATGGGAGTATGTGTATCTTGAAACCCATTCCCTGGGTCACCCGGTGACCATGGCTTCACCATCTAGTCCATTTGAAACCCTTTCCCTAAATCACCTCGTGATCATGGTTTTGTCTTCTCGTCCCTTCAGAAACCCGTTCCCTAGGTTCACCCCGTGATCATGGTTTCATCCTCTAGTCCCTTCCGAAACCCGTTCCCTGGATCACCCTGTGATCATGGTTTCATAGCTCATTCTTTAGCGGACGTCCTACTTGTCATCCCTGATGCAAGTCTCTAATTCTTTAGTTTTAGGTAACTGACCTCATATTGACTCCACTAATCCTTCCGTATTATCAAGGGATTTTGAGTCAGATGAGGATTTGGCTGCATGTACACTTCACTTTCCCATGTGGCCTTGGGAAGTGACTGATCTCGCCACAAGATCTAGTACTCTGCAATACTCTTATTGCGCAGCCTCCGAATGCGAGTGTCTAGAATCGCCTCAGGAGTTACCTCAGAGCTAAGGGCTAGGAGTACTGTCACAATCTTTGGACAATATTGCTTTCTTGAGTTGACTTATGCGGAATAGGGCGCACTCCTAATCCATTCATAAGTTCTAACTCAACTCATATGCTGTCTTCATTGACCCTTCCTATCTATAACTAATGGTCTCAAGGTTCTTACCTTGCCACTAGTATTATAATACCTATTTGGAACCTTGCGTCTATTCTTCTGCCAAGAACCCCAGGTTCTTTATGACGCATGTACCAACTTTTTGGACTAGAACAGAGGCCCACTTTATCCCTTAGTTGACACTTAGTGCAACTAAGTACCTGATGCTAGTCATGTGAATTCACTAATCTATGTGAATTCAATATTCTTGATCCCAGATCTAAGAATACTATGCTACAAAAGACCCTGCTTCTTATAAGCAATACAGTGGTAATGACCATAGACTCCCCGTAAATCTAATTAGAAACAAGATTCTAATAATTGTACCACTCACACTCTGATCATTTATCAGAGATTTTTTGCAACATTAACCCCAGGTTAATCCTTGCATTTCTAGAGACCTTGCTCTATAAATGCCCAGTACACCAATTATGGCTAATCATGAATTCTAATTGGATTCTCTATCACAACTCCCATAGTTGATTCTCTTACGCCAAGCATCTCGGGAATCCTTATATTCATGTATACTACTTTGATAACAAGTAGTGATGGTTCGAGACTCTGCTCTTTTAGGTCTCCATGGCATGCACGGCCCCGCCAAAGATAACGCCATTCCTCTAGGAAAACATTCTTCCTAAGTCTGACAACCTTCGTATCTTTATTAGGTGAACCCTTTCCTCAACAATTTTGGGTTCCACATTCACATTCCAGTTTGTGACCCCTTTTTCTTAGGGTAGAATAAGCTAGGAAGTCCTTTTCTTAGGGGCCAGATGAAGTATTCAACTTTAGGAGTTAAGTAAGAGTTCCAAACATTATTGAATAGTTTTAACTCGATATCACTTGAGATATTCCAGAAAGTTTTGGCCTTAGAAGCAGTGCATGATTTATTCAAGGATTTGTAAATAGAAGAAACTTTGTATGCCCCTTTGTTATTAAGATCCAATCATGCATAGAAATTGGATTGGCCTCTAAATTTAGACCATTGATCTTTTATTATTTGCTTGAAGGCAGTCCAAGTGATCCATCTGTTGTTAACTCTGAGGAGAGATGAGTTGTTGCATGAGGTTTACATTGGGATTATACCAAATGGATATGCATCAAACCTTTCAAGTTTTAAGGGAAAAAATCAAGTTATGTATTTGGAAGCAGTGATCTAAGATATTAGAATGTATGCCAAGGCTTGGCTTAGTCAAAGGAATTAGATGGCACATAAGTGGAGGGAAAATGATACTCTATTGGATGAAAAAAAAGATTAATAACATCCCACTTATCTTTGGGCTCTTAACATTTTTTTCGAATCGACTAGGCGGTTGACCCTTTAGCTGAAAGTCCTCAGTTGTATGATTATGTTATATAAATATTGTCATCAAGATATGCAACATGCAAGCGACTTCTATGCATGCTTGCCAAGTGTCCTCATGCACTTAAGTGGCAGCCCTGCATGCTGCCAAGTGATGGGCGCTAGATTCTAAAGGGGCTGGAAATGGAGCTAGGAGCACAAATGATCTAGAATGCTAGTCAATCTGTGGGTTATCTTCCTCAAGCCAAAAGAAGACTCAAGACTACATGCACGCAAGGGGACTAGTCCACTCAATGACTACCTTAGAAATCTTGTTATCCATTGATCACCTCAAAACTGCGGGGAGCTCAAGCTTAATTTGGATTGTGTTAAAGTAATTGCATACTCCATTTTTTTCCTAGCAACTAAATTGTCTTAAAGAAACAATTGTCTCAACTCCTAATATCATGAGAGCTTTATTTGTCTCATTGGATGGAATAAATCTATTAGACATTGAAAATCTATAAGAATTTTAATCAATGATTGAGAGATATTGTTTGGACAGCAGAGCCCTAACAACTTTTTACCACTAGACAACAACCATTTAGCTGAAAATCCTCAGTTGTATCATCATGTCATATTAAGTATTTCCATCATGATATACAACATGCAAGCGACGTCTATATATGCTTGCTAAGTGTCCTCGTGCAAATAAGTTAGGTGCTCCCATAAAAGCTATTCGAGCCCTAGATGCTGCCAAGTGGTGAATAGGGACTTACTCTAAGTGTTGACAATGGACATTTGAAGCTCATGCAATAGGGAACTATATATAGAGATGTTCCACGATAGGAAAGTGCGTTTTGGTTCAACTCTAATTGTGAATATTATACCTCAGCTTAATGTTTAATTTTTATCTTGAAGAAATGCTGGTACCAAAAGAAGATACATTTCAATTAAGCAGGACTATCCAACCCATATAAGGAATGTTACCTTATCATGTAATAAGATAAAATTATGCACTAATCTCATAAGCCTATCATATTTTTGTCAAAATTGTCAATCAATGCTAACATCTTGTTTAGGGTGGATTTGGGGTTTCAAAATGACTCGCAAATTCGGTTAAATAATGCCTTGTGAGGCCTACCCTCTTCTGGAGTTGTTCTACCATAACGGTCTAATGGCATCCAACCGTTGTTGGCTAGTCATCTCCTTCTAGGGTATCTAGATATGGTTGGGGCAAAGTGCTTCGAACCATTACTTTAATGCCTAAACGTCATTAAGTTTCACAAATAGACTTACATATTCTAAGGGATTATGTAGATATCCCAAAGGACAGTACCACTCAAAGACCTCTCAAGAGAGGCCTCTTCTATTAAAAAGGTTCTTGGCGAATTCAATCCACCGTGTGTTCTAGGAAATGAAAGTCTTCTTCCCTACGCCATGCACCAAACCTTTAAAGAGCTTTTCAGCTCTTGCTACCTTTCAAGCCAAAAATCTACCTTTGCATAATAGGAAAGACCACCCTTCAAGCATTTAGCATCATCAAGGGAACGAGCTTCAAGTGGCTGCAGCTTTAGGAAGTATTGTGCTCTCTATCTCTACTTTGATCTGATATGAACTTTTCATGTGATAGAATTCTTCTTGGCTATCGACACCTGTTTTGAGGGATGAATGAGGGGTCCCAAACAGGCGGAAAGATCCAAGGTTTGTTCCTTTAGTATCTGTTATTGCTTAGAAGAGGTGCAAGTTCATGCCAGAGTACTCATCCTTGAGGAAAAAGGGATGGGCCTCCTATAGTATGAGGAATGACAGAGAAGTAGTAGAGCTACTTTGCTTGAGTACTAAGTTTACGCATCTCATCCACCCTTCTTCTTGGGGAGTGGTACAAATACTTCCAATCTAGCCTATTATGAGGCGTGTAATAAGGTCTTGCACCATTTCTTTATCAATAAAATACAAAAATCTTGCCTCCGAAAAAAAGGGAAAAAAAAAAAAACCACCCTTCAAGTCGTGCCATTCATCCAAAGATCGTGGAGGTAATAACCTGCCTATCCAAATCGCTAAATATCATCAATAAGGGTCCTTCATTCCTTTTCTTCTTCAATATGTTTTCTACATCCATGGCCGATTTTCGTTATCCCGACCCTTACGCGTGACACAACATATACAATTCACCCTTGGGTTGCAACCTTCATTCAGTAGAGTCACCAATCCATTTGCTCCTTTAGGTTCTTTAGCCGTCTTGTGGCTTCTAGGCCGCTATTATATCCCATATGATATAACAGTTTATGTCCAAGGTTACTTTCAACCCCATGTTGTTAACCCATATATTGTTAGGGGTTATGAGTCAATGTTGTCGTATGCCCTAGAAATGTTAGTCATTATGTACCTTATCCTGTTGTTATGGCATTACCAATGACTTGGCATCCTCATCTAAACCATAGTCATGGCCTAAATTAGCGAGGGAGCCTTCCTATGAATCATATGTTACAACTCAGGGTGCCTGCCTTGAATTTTGTGAGTCTTCCTAAAATACCTATGTTTGATATAACCCGGGCTTGTATCGATGTTCGAGCCCTGTATGTTCTAACTTACACCTCCATGTAACCCATGGCATTCACCTCTGCCTGATCCTGGTATGGAGTCTTTGGTGTCTATGCAAGATACATTCGAACTTCTAGTAGGTAACTGCTATTTTACCCATCTTGGAATTGTACTATTGTATTGTTCAACTACATCATCTTAAGCTTTATTCTATTGCCTTTACAAGTTTTTACACATATATCATCATTATATATGTATATTCAAAAAACTTGATTATTATTCACTCTAAAAGTAGTTTTGGCCTGAGTGGCCAATAACAATTTCCCGGACCCCACATAAGGTGATCCTTGTATACTAAAAGGCTTAGAGTCCTCTAACTCATAAGTTAATATATGGGATCCCCATGAGCAGACGAGCAGTTTGAAGCCGCTTTATCCCTAAAATGACATCATAACATTTTAAAATGATCAAATCAACATCAATTTTAAACTATACTACTCTAGGTGAACTTCTATCTTGAAGTATCAAGTCCACTTGTGTTTATTGATCCCCACGCTGAACTTGAGGTCCCGCCTCTCCTTCAACCACATATGGAGTCACCCTCTTCAGCTCAAGGCCTAGCTCCCTTGCAAAGTCTGCATACAGAATATTGTCAGTGCCCACAGAATCAATAAGAATGACTAGATTCTTTTCTTTGATTCTACCTAGAACACGAATAACTTTACCAAAGAAAACTTTAGGAGAAATATTTACCATGCTTTCTTCCCTTGCGATAGCCGACAACATCTTCATGCCCTCACCATCCGATGGTGTTTTGGCAGTTGCAGCTACCATTTTCTTTGGCTTTTGCGGTTTAGGATATTCTCTGTGTGATGACCCATGCCCTGGCAGTTATAACACGTTATGGCTGCCTTTTTCTGATTGGAATCTTTAGACTGCCCCGCAACCTTTTTGTTTGACTGATTTCGTTTTCTCTTCTTAGCAAATGATGCTCCATCTGCAGAATTTTCAGTTCGTTTTGACTTCCAATCAAAAAATTTCTTCTTCTTTGGAGTTTCCTCATGACCAACTAACTTTCTTACAAGTTCCACTGCTTCCTCAAAGCCTTTGGGTTCCGCTTGTAAGAGGTGTATCTTAATACTGATTTCCTTCAGACTGTTCACAAAGTGGTCCACCCTCATCTGAGGGTTAAGATCAGGAAGTCTCGCAAACAACCCGCAGAGCTTACTAACATACTCCTGTAAGGTCCCGATTTGCACCGACTCCCTGAGTGATATAAGTGCATGATGACTATCAAAATGAGGTGCATACTTATCTTTAAATTGTTTACAAAAATCCGTCCAAGACCGAAAGGTCTTTCTGCTGTCAGTGTGAATAGCCCACCATAAAGCAGCAATACCTTTTAGTTTAAGAAAAGCGTGCAACACCTTTGTCGTATCATCTTTCTTAGTAGCCGCATAATACAACTTCATGCGACCTAACCAGAGCATAGCATCCTCTAGCGTACCAGTTCCATCGAATTCTGGCATCTTCATCTTCTCAAGAGCCTTGATCTCCTCCTCAGTTGCCAAGCATTAGTACCGCTTTGATTTCCTAGAGAATATATATCGAATTGGTTTGTTCTTGGGGCAGTCTGGCGGCCAGTAAATTTTTGTAGTTCGAAATTTTACAAGTCTGGTGGCAGGTAAATTTTTGAATTTCGAAGCCATTCAAAAGTTTGGCATATGTGTTCCAGAGTTTATGCATTATGTGTGCTATTATCTGTTAGAGTAGGTGTGAGCTAGTTTTTAGTTTATACATTGACGAATCCTTGTGTATTTGCACAGAAGTACTACAGATTGTGATGATGATTAGTGCATCCGTAAAGGTAACATAGAGAGGGAAAATAGACACGGAGCTGGAAGTCTTGAATGAGCAACAAATATAATGCCATCATACAGAACAGGTCAATAAACTGTCAATTCAATACTGATATTGTTCTAAAAAATTTTCCAATTTGGGATGAAGTTTTGCAATGATATATTTTTGGTACTTTCATATTGCAATCCAGGTGTTCTTTGGTGCAATACCCTCTATCTCATATACTGCTATTACTCATAGGGCATATAAGATTGGTGAATTGATTTCTTACATCAATAACGTGTCTCGAAGGTTTGCATTCATATTCCATCATTTAGTTTCAGGCATAAAGATTTGGCATTATGCATGTCCCAATATTTGGGACAAATATGCATATCCAGTATGAGAATCACATGATCGAATCAAACTAGTTGTTTGTTATACAAATGGCAAAGATATAACATCAATGTAGTGTTAAATATTGGCTATAAAGTGTCTGGGAATGTGTGAAAAATAAACAGTTCTCTACTTGATTGATAGGCCTTCAGCTGCTGTTTATTCATGTGAGGCCATGCTCCACTTATAATGGTCAAAGCTTGGCATATAATCCAAGCTGAAGTTTCAGAAAGTATATTCAAGCAGTTGTTCCCTGCTTGTTACATCACTGCCTCTTTAGATATCCAATAACTCCGCAGCAACTTATGAGATATTACGACCAGAAAGGTGCGGTTCGTCCATGAACTCTCTCAAAAGGAAAGAGAATTCTTAGAGAAAATGGGAGCAGGAGTCTTAAAGGTCTTAAGCAAGTAGAAATATCTTCATTCTTCACTGTTGAAGGAAGACCATGGAACATAGTGTGGATGAGGACCCTTAAGAGAAAAGAAAGTGCCCTAATTTCAAAGGGGTGAACGTAGCAGTCTCTAAAAAGCAGTCATTTCAGAAGAGCAGATGTGGTAGCAAGGGATCAAAAGGCGATACTAGAACATATCTCAAAGTGACTAAATACCATTATGTTTATGTCTTTTTGTCTGTTTTAATTATTTTAATACTAAGTAAAATGACCTCCAAACAGGTCTAAGATGTTATATTCATCTGATCTCATAGACCTTGCGGGTCTTTGGTAGACATCAATAAAAAATTTCTTTCGTTGAATGATTATCCTTATTGAAACTAATTGGTAATCTTCTTGGCAGATATATAAGAATGATCTGTAGTCTCCAGATGTATGACCTTTTCCAAACACAGTTGGAACACCAAATGAGAGTGTGAAAGATGTTTTTGTATGAGTCGCACAACTAATGTTCTGCCATCAACCATATAACAGCTGCCTTTAAAGCACATACATCAAGAGCACTAGCAAAGCTAATATCAATTGCCAGGCCTAGTTATTAAACTACATCATCTATAAGTCTATATCTTCTTAAACATGCATGAGGAAACAAACTATGGCTCGGTAAAAAGCCTTTTGAAAGATAACAGTAAGGACATAGAAATACAACTAACTTTCCACTTTGAGATGAAAGAACTATGAAACGTGTGATTACAAACAATAGCCAAAATTCCACTTACATGCTGATCAAGCCTCTCTGCAAATCTAAATCCCATCTTGTTAACAATGACCTGAACTGATCACTGGCTGTCATACATTTTGTAGATGTAAGAAAGCAAATAATGTTTGAGTAGCTAGATTAAAATGCATATGTCTTAGATCCTGAGCTTAATTACTTCTTGGTCGTCTCTGGTTGTTATCATGATGTTCTTTGAGATGGGTAGATAGAAAAGATGGCCCACAATGCTTAATGTTTCTCTATATCTTCTTCAAGATATATATGCAATTGAAAGTTCCAATTAAGCTACAGAACTCAGGAGCAATTGATTTAGCCAAGGATGAGAAGTGGCGTACTGATACAAGTACTTGGATATCTGAGTTGGCTTTATTCACGGCAAATCAATCAAGGAAATATATGATTATTTGTGATAGATTTATTAAGCCTCTAATAGAATTTAGTTAGAAGTTTAGCTTGACTTAAATGGGTGCTTGCTTCGATGATTCTCTGTAAGTTATGATCCTTTGGGGTCTTTTGTTTTCTACATTAGAGTTTATCCAACAGATATATGGGAATATAAGAAAAAAGACATTAACTTTAACTCACTGGATGTAGTTTAACTCACTGGATTTAGGCCTAGCCACAAATATGTCAAAATTGTATCTTTTTATAGAATAAAATTGGTGACTATGGATCGAAAATAGGGGGATTCCTCCTCGAAAAGTCTGCCGATTCTTTAAAATATCTGACCATCTAAAAATGTTTTTGGCGATGTTCCGAAAACAAAAAAAATCTAGTAAAATACACAAAAATTTGCACTTTCAAATATTTTTTCCGGTTGCCTGAAATATAAGGCGACATCACTATTTTTTGAGCCCCGTTGGTGCGCACTTCCAAACACAATTTACTAAATAGACATGGTTATTGACATCTCTATCATTGTGATGGAGTAATCTTGCAAATATGCAGAATAATCAAACGTGATTTATGCTAGTTTTTTTTTGGGAAAATTCCAGATATACCCCGCAAGTTTGCAAATATTCCAAAAATACCCCTAGAAATAGGGTATTTGAATCAAATGGCAATAACTTTCTTGTGATCAACGAACTAAAAATGCGGCCTTCATAAAACTTATAGATGAGAGTAAGGACTATCCAATAGCAGTAAAATCGTCTAAAATGGAGTTGGAATCTTCAAATGTTTTAAGTTAGTGCTATAAAAAACAACATAAATGAGCATAACTTGTGAATTTCAACTCCAATTTAGATGAATTTGATTTTCTTGGAAAGATCTTAGATGTTCTTGAAGGTAATTTTTGAATTTGAGGAACAAAAGAAACTCTATTACTATTTTTCCAAAAGTGCTCTTCATTTGAAGATTTGAAGGGTATTTTTTTAGAATTTTCACAAACTTGAGGGGTATATTTGAAATTTTCCCTTTTTGTAATGGCAACAGCCTGACCCCTTATCTCGAAGGCTAGCCTATCGACGTGTCAAAAAATCTGAGTTGGTTATGGGTAAGCCATTTGATCATGATCTACAGTACCAGACGGTGTTCAAAATTCGATGGCCGTTCTGGACCGTCGCCTAGGTTACAGCAGAAGATGCTCCACAAAGGTTGCTCCACAAAGGTAAATCAGGGTTTTCTTAGCTCCTATTTATCGTAGCTCTATTTCAGCCTTAATTAAGATCATATTCAAGATCGTAGTTCCCGGCATCACAGGATAATTTGAGTGGCTTAAGCCATTCGATCATGATCTAGAATAAATTCTTTTCAAAATTCAATGGCCGTTCTGGACCGTCGCCTAGGTTAGATCAGAAGATGCTCCACAAAGGTATGGATCGTCGTCTATGATTAGGTCAGAAGATGCTCCAAAAGGTAAATCAGGGTTTTTCTAGCTCCTATTTATCGTAGCCTTACCCAACCTTAATTAAGATCATATTCAAGATTATAGTTCCCGGCATTACAGAATAATGACGTCCTGGCATTTGAGACGTGGTTTACCTTGCCATGCCATTTGCATTTCGGTCTCTCACTTTGGTATGGACCAACATGTCTATTTGCCAGTGTTTGCTCTGTAATCTGTGCCAGTTGATGTTTAGATGTGGTAGCGTCAGTTCTAGCTGCAAAGGCATGTGCAGTGCATTCTTTAGTAAAAACCTCTGGCTGCAAAGGCATGTGCAATGCATTCTTTAGTTAAAACCTCTGCAGACATGATTAAAAGTTTTATCTGATGAACAGGGCTTGAGTGATAATTTCTCTCGTTCTAGCCTTTATATGGCAATTATACAGTCTATGGCTTTTAATTCGTCAACACAAAAATATGCCAGTCTGTATGTCTTCTAAGTTGCCTGCTGCCTTCAATGCGTCAAATAAGAAGGAACGATTTGAACTCAATGCACCAGCATATGGCTATGACTCTTTTACATTAATTATTGGAATTCGAAGGACCAAAACGTTCCCCTTCGCTATGATGTAGGACAACACTGGTAGTCAATCCACATTTTGATCTACATACCTTGCTGCTGATGTGTTGCAGAACCAATATTTTCTATATGAAAATGCAACATTCTGTATCTGTAATGTGGCTACTCATCGCTCCTTCAGCCTGCCATTTCCTTCCTAGGTTTACCTTATCAGCTCATAATGCTGAAAGCTGATAAAGAGCGTATATGTGCTGGCACAAGATCAATTCTTGGTTTGTTTTTGAGGTTATGACGCTGCATATTGCTTTGTAAGCCTCTTACCTTTTCTTGGATTATAGGGTCTGTGCTTATACTCAGTATAATAGGGTACCTCTGCATAGGCATCCTCTAAACTAGTGGCTAGACAGAGTATTATAGTTTGCCAGCTACCCAATTCCAGGTAATTGCATCAGAATATATTTGTCATATTAGGGCTGTACATATACTCAGTATAAATAGCTCTGCATGGGGATCCTCTAAACTATTGACTAAGCTTCCCAAGGAGTATGGATGCAATATAATTGGCAATTCCTTTTTGGAACAGTTAGCTATCCATTTGGCATTACTTAATTTGTTTGTTTGAAATTATTTAGTTGCTCGTGTCCTTTCAAGAAAATCTTGTCGCTTCCAACTTCAAAAAGTGCATGAGTCCTGTAGCGGACCCTCAGCCTGTCGTAACCTGCTGCAGTCTTGTCCGCTAACTTTCTTCGTATTTTGTTTGGTGGGTAATGCCTAACTATCTAGTTCTTTTTCATTGCAACTTTTATTTTTAGGATACTTGTTTGAGGATTCCTCATTATGCTTATGGACGATATCGCGTTACACATATGTAGGTTTTTGCAGGCAGCTCAATTGGGTGGAAGGACTATCTCTTAAGGGTCTTTAGTCTGGTTCAAATGGAAATTTTGCTGGAGTTCTACCGTAAGTGCTTTCTTGTTTATTTACAGGTTATAAATTTTCGTAGAACACTCTATTTCACTTTGTATCAAAGGCATGACTGTATGAAGAATCATAATATTTTAGGCAACTTGTGAAACAAGGCAAACAATTGTTAGGAACATCCACATCTGCACGAATTTTTGGTGCTTATGATAAGCAGGTTTGCTAATGCACCATATTTTGCTCGAATTGTCTAAACATGAATGCAAGAGAAGGGGGCACAGAGGAGGAGGACCCTAAGGGAAGTTATTTATGCCCTTTAGAACTTGGTAGGAAGTGAAGAATCATAGATGGCACAGGGGAATGATATTTCATTAGGGGTTCAGAGGGGCCTTACATCCTATTCCTGGAGGCAATTGAGCTTGACTAACTAATTGGGTGTGTACGAACCTGTCAAAAGCTACTCAACTACTGCCTCGGACCTCTTGTGTTTTCTCTTATTACATAGTTTAGCACATAGGTTGTTCTTACTTGGTAAAACTGGCCATTGAAACCAATACATGATTTAAATTGAAATTCTAGCAAGGAAAGAAACCACATCTACTACCAGCTTCTACAAATTTCTTCTTTTAACCATGATTTATGATGAAAACAACAAAAATTGAGGGCCCCGTACAACTGCTTAGTACAACTGCATACAGTCCCAGATATCGTGATATGCTTGCACACACTGTTTACTACGACCAATGGTACAGATTTATGTAGATGAGATTGAGATGCTGGTTTCTAGTGTGCTATTGGTTTAGTGGCCGTCTCTTCAGCGCAAGGAATATCCAGCAATAAGATTGCATACTCTCTATGTCCCAACTGTGGCAAATAAGAACCTCCTTCCTTTCTAGAATTCTTAGTCAAGTATTCTGTTTGATCACTCAAACCTGGGCATTGCAGTTTGATATTTACATTTTGGGGTGTCAAAATCATTTCATGAAATCATTACAATAATCTTGTTGGAGATTTTAATGTTCATATAGGTTGATCTAGAACTTGCAAGTTCTATTGTAAACAAGTTAAACTCTCTCTCTTTTTGAAAAGAAATTTATCGACTTTTTAGAATGAGGAAAAAATATGTCTTCCTAGGACCTGGGTTCAATTCTCCAATCTCTTTTTATTGTGCCTTACTGCAGCTTTTGAACCTAACAAGTCAAGAAGAACGTATATAATGAATCTTTGTCACTTCTTCATAGTAAATTTTATGTTTATGGAATCAGAGCTGTTCTATGCCAAGCATAATCATTTCATGACTTCAGAGCTTTTTATATTTGCTGATGGTACTCAATTTTAGATCGTAGCTTGAATTCACTTCTGCAAAATCGTAAATGTAGTCATATTCATTAGATATGGTTTTGTTATGCTTTTGGAATGGAATTGAATCAAATAATATGATAATGCAAGGCGCTGAGGTCATAAAAGTGTGAAAGCAATGCAGAGTATTAGCTTTATAGAGCATTGTTTTAAAAGATGTCCCAAGACAACTCAAATTCACATGAATAGTGTATGGAAAGGGCATAAGGATTTATGAGACAAATAGGAATGGAATGAAATTTGAATTGAAGGGAAATTCGGTGTAAACAAATCTAATGAGAAAATAAATATAGCAGAGAGTATTGGTGACAAAAGTTAAATATTCAAAATCAACGAAAGCTCAAGGATTTGAACCCATGATGTGTAACTATCAAGCCTCATATGTGACCACTAGGTTACCACGTGTCACAATTCATGATGATTTTGAATACAATCCAACGGTTGCCTACAAACCACGAGTTTTAAGTGTTCATTTATTCCAAACCAGTAACTCGATAGAAGGTGCTCTATAGAAGGTGCTCCAGTGATATGTAAGATATGCATCTTTGCCAGAATGTAGACAAAAAGGCCTATTCGTGAAGAACTCACTTTATGAGGCCAGATTAAATAAACTGGTTGGCTTTTGTTAATAGAGCAATATCCTTAGCATTTTACTAACAGCGCATCATCCTTAGCATTCGAAAGCCACAACTTCTTCCTTCTTCAGTGAGATCGCCGTCAATGCCAATATGTGGCCATCAGCAAGCGAAGATTGGCACTCAAAAAACTCTCTAGGAGGACGAAAAATTGCATTTTAGGTCATCAATCAGTATTTCATGGCATTCCTCATGTGGAATTGATTGCAATACATATACGTATGTATACATAGAGAGGATTTCCATCAATGTAGGAAGACCAAATATTTGTAGGTTTTAAGTTCACTTCCTCTGTTGCAGAGCTTTCGTTAAAGAAATTTTAAGAAATTTGTTACAAGGAGAATAATTATGCCTTCAAGGCTTGAAAGACATAATCCAAGAAGAATGCATGCAAATATTACCTCATTTGGCCTGACACTCTCTCTTTCCATCTTAAAACATTCCATGGGAAACATGCCATTTTCAGTATTGGCATGCCTTAGAATCACCACACTCTATGAAACAACGTGGCGCTACTGCAGCTAATAAAAAATGTCTTCGCATTGCCTCATAGACATTTTATACATGTGAATGGCAGCATTTTCAATACAATACGTGACATAAATCTATTGTCCATGACAAGGCCCCTATTTGAGACATGCTCTCAAACTACTAAAAAATGTAGCTTCATCTAGTTCTACATCACAACTTTGCGTTTTGAGCTTGGTTGGCAATATATTCTATGTTTAGTTTCTACTCTTACATTTCTTCATTGTAATCATGTTATCATTGGAATCTCTTATCCTCCATATTAAATCATGTTTATGAATTTGTACCTCGTTTTGGAAAGGTTGCTTGCGTTTCTGTTTTGCCGCCCGATTTTCTTTCTTAGAGGTTGCCATCGACACTCCTTTAATATCATGAAGTTTCCTTTAAGGGGCTATCCGTCATCAATCCATTATGACTCCTCATCAGGAAGGGATGAAGAAATTTCTGCTTTAGTTTCTATCTTGAAGATACACATTTTTGCTCATCATACTGCATGCGCTGCTGTAAGGTTGTGGGTATCTGAAAAGGCAATGATGTAAATGGCTATCAACTTGCTAACTTGTTGGAACATGCAGCATTGCATTGCTTAAGTGAAGCATCTGATATGAAAATGTTCATTTCTTTGCAGGAGTTTGTTAAAGGATGGGGCATGATGTGAAAATTTGAAAAGAATATTGGGCTTCTTTAGGAAGCCTAGGCAACCTCTGTGGCATATTTGTGGCAATGGTTGTGGTTCAAAATGAGGCATGCAGTTCCAATCATGGAAGCCATCATTGCAACTCAAAGTGCCCACTTGTGCCCTCACAACAAGGAAGACAAGGGAGGTCTTGTGACTACCTTGCAGAGCTTAAGGCTGCAGATGAGGTTGCCCACAAACATGCCCATGAGCTCCAGCTTCAAGTTCTTTGTTTCTGGGTCGCATATGGATCAACAATGATGGGTAGCATTGCAATTTTGTTTTGCTTCATCATGTTGAGAGCCTATGTTCACATCAGTCCCACTCCAGTTCGCTTGGAAATTGACAATTTGGCACTTACCCGTTTTGATTCATCAAAAATTGATTGGACTGAAATTCAGTCCCAACAGGTCTTGGGCAATGGCCTTTACTATTCAAATGTCACTCTTAACTTCTCTGTAACTTTAAAATATTTTAATCCAAATGATAATGTTGATTTCTGGAATGAGTACACCAAGGTGAAGTTACTATACAATGGATATATGATTGGAGCCATACAGCGGGATCCATTTTTGCAGGCCCGCCAAAGCAGTTTATCGGCAAAATTTGACATGATCTGTGACAGTTTACTGCTGCAGAAGAATGTATGGATCACCTTGTTGGCTGAACTAAGAGAGTCAAGGATGAAAACAGTTATGGAGATTGTGCTGAAGACCAGAATTGCTAGAGGTAGATGCATATGGTCACCTATTTTCAGAGTGAAGTACATGTGTGAGCTTCATATCATTGGAGGATCCCTTAAAACTAAGGTTTGCAAGGTCAGATACGGCTAAGGTTTTTACTAATATTTTGGCTGAAAGAAGATAGAAGATGAAAGGGTGGACCAAGAATACTATACATGGTCTTGTATACTTGCAGAATATTGAATGTTTTATTTCTATAGACGGGTTTATGTGGCAGATTTCCAGAACTGAAAGGTACTTGATCAGTATTTGTGAACCCTGAACTACATTAGCATGAAGAATCTAGAGGAAGCATTACACATCACAATCTTGGCATGGCTGCTTTGCACATCTTCTATCATTGTTGTATATCATTTGTTTGGCCCTTACCAAATAGTTCTCGTAAATGCAAAAGTTATGAGAACATCATTTGTAATATGAAGGGCAGTTTGTAAATTTACCCTACTATTTATGTCTATTTGTCTGCATGCCTTTCTATTGTATATTTTTTAAAAATTGTCCTCTTAAACAGCTTGAATTAGAACCAAGATTTTGCTAATCTTAACTACCAAGTTGTTTTATATTTTTGTGTTTTTATCTGCTAAACTAGTAGATTCTTCCGACGGTTAAAGACTCATGAGCATTTTTTGTTATGTGTTGTAGATGCTATTGAGCAAATTACATATTATTGACATTATTGGGTAAAGACTAATGGATCCTTGAGTATGTCTCGCAAAGTTATGCATTGTAGGCATCATTGAGAAAAGGATGACTTTGAGCATTGAATAAAGTTATGTATCTGATAAGTTAAACATCACAAACCTGTCTCACGACGGTCTAAACCCAGCTCACGTTTCCTATTGGTGGGTGAACAATCCAACACTTGGTGAATTCTGCAGAAACGTGGAGCAGACAGATGGTAGAGGTGAGTCCAGTGAAGAAAGAGATTAGAATGGCTTATTCTTTTTATCCCGCATTTGACTACTTGGCTCAGCTTCAGCGGTACCGATAGCCGGTAGTTGAAGTTAGTTAAAACATCTATGGGTAGAGTAATTTATTGTAAACATGAAAGGAACAAAGTTACTGTAGAAACCATTGAGAGTAGAAACCATTGAGAGAAGACTGACAACTAGCTCTGAGCATTTATCAAATTTAGTAAATGTATAAGTTGTAGTTATGTATTGTAGAGCACAAGCAAAATTATATAAGTTATATATGTAGAGCATCCACCAAAATTATTATGTACTATAGACACGATTGAGATTGAGCATTTGTCAAAATGTTGCCCAAAGAACCTAACTCAGAAGAGAGATAGCCACATATAGCTAGACTTGAGTAACATCCTTAGTTTTAAGAATTATTCACAATAAGAAGAATTGAAACCTGAGATTCACCTTCTCTCAGAAGATTCACATTTGATTGACATATAACCCATGAGAGTTTGAAAGAGGGATTATTTTTGTACATATGCAAGACGATCTATGCAGGATGATCACAGATTTGTATTTTAGTCCTTGCAATGTGTTCCTACATATGCCATAACAAATATGGATAATGATGATCTTTGCCATCATTAGGAACAGGGTGCCTCAGATCTAAGGAACTATATATACCTTTACTGGGACACTTAGAGAAAGCTTTATCTACTATATAAAAAATGGTCCAAATTGAAAGCAACAAACAGTCCTATAACCTTGCCAATTTTGAAGCTTGACCCCTGGCATATATCAGTCGAGAAACACTTTGAAACAAACATGATGGCAAGGAGGAGCTCGAGCCCGCACCCTTCGACAACTGAGAGATTTAACCTGGAGTGGAAAGTCCGAAAAAGAAGAATGACCCGTTAGAAAAGGGTGCATGCCAAAGCGCAGTAATATACAGAATATAATAAAGCTCAGAGGCTCCAGAGCCATGCCGAGAAAGAAACAACAATCGACCAATCGGGAACCGTCCGCAAAAAACACTATCGCTAGAAAAACATCTGATTAGTGCTGCTCGGAGGCTACATAGCCACGTCGAGAAAAAAAGAATAATAAATAGATACTGCTCCGGAGGCTACAATGCCATGTCGAGAATAAAATCAGAACATATATGAAAATTGGAGGCCATTAGACCACACCATAGAATGAACCATAACCAAGCACTAGATATATATCAGGGTGGGAGGGATGAGGGAAGCCAGAAGGAACAGAACAGACAGGTAGGCAGGCAACTGAAAATGAAGAGCATATATAGGAAGGCTGTCCTAAAATAGCAACATCCCTTGCCAAAGAACGACGGTTCTATTGTGAATGCTTCACAATAGAACCGTGATATTCTATGGCAAGGTCCCGGACACAACATATATCAGTCGATAGAAGAGAAAGCTAATTCAAATCAACCACTAGATGAACTGGACAAACGACCTGATGGAGTATGGGAAAAAGGTAAAAGGAAGTAACAAAATAGATAGGCCGATAAGGACAGGGCGGATGAATTGAGCCATAGGAAAGAAGCAAACTAAAACAATTGGAGCAAATAAGGCAGAAAAGGAACTAACATCATAGATAGGAGTAAAAAGAATATAGGAACATAGCATGAGTGCACATGAAACTAACAAGGTAACATATCACAAAGCAATAAAAAACCACACAAACTATGAAAACGCGACAACACACAAAAAATTGGACCATAGTCGCTAAAGGGACTAATGGACCAAACGGTAGTAAAATAATGAACAAACATATCAAAGGAACTGATGAAATATGAAGAACAAAAAGGAAGAAACGAAACAAATATGGCCAATAAAGCAAAACAAAGCTATGATAGAATAGAATAGAATAAAATAGAATATAATATATTTTCATCGTCCACGGAGACAAACTGGCCTATGGGACCCAAACAAATAAAGAGCAGCAAGTATTAAAGCATTGGAGTATGGACTAAACTACCGTGACATGGATAATGCAATATTAAATTCAAATAAAATGAAGCAAAAAGATAGGAGTAATGTAACTAAAGGGGCAAAGGAACGAATGGAACAAAGAGAATGAAAAAAGATAAAAAGAACAAAACTGGTAACATGACAAAATCTGGAAAAGGACGCAAAATGAAATGTGATCATGTCAATGAATGGTTTCAATGAAGCACCAGAAAAAGATCCAACTATGTGTAATCAGCCTAATGAAGCAAAATCAAAGAAGGATAGCAACTTGCAAACAACGTCCAAGCAACTCCAATGCAGAAAACAAAAATTGATGACGTACTTGTAAACAACTAAAAATCTTCGAACGCATCCACAAGGAAATGGTGGATGAATTGGGCAACGGAACTCATAAAGTTTGGGAAGAAAGTAAAAGGAGGTACTGAAAATAAATAATTCAAAGAGAAAAGCGACAAGAAATAGATGGCAAATCAAGTTGGGACGGACACAACAGGAACAACTGAGACTATAAGGTTCATAGAACTACTAGATTCCATGGTGCAAATGGGAAAACGTTAACAAAGGATTGACTCTTGAAATGTATGGATTGAATAAAGCACGTAAGGTAAGAAAAATAAAAGAAGTAGTTGGACACGAACAATAGATTGGGGTAATGGAAGGAATGGGTAAAGTGATAAAATGGATTAACTAAGGGAACTCCACCCATGAATAAACGAGAATAAAACGCATGAAAAACATACAGTCAACAACGAAGTGAGGCGGGGTGAATCGCAATAGAATCAAAATGCGGTCAAATGGATAAAGAGAAGTAGAGCGCTAAGTGAATAACAAAGGAAGGATTATTACCCTAGACAATAAAAGAGAGCAAGACTCCAAAGATAAAGCAAAGGCGCACAAGTTTTAGGAATGAACGTAAAACATGTTAGCTGGCTACAAGACCAAAAAGCCACATCGATAAGAAAGAGGAGAACCGAGAAAAAAAATGCAAATACAATCATCAACCACATATCAAAGGAGACAAGCAGAGACATTAAATAAGTGAATTCCTAAAACATGCTCCAAACTGATAATGAGGTAAGCCGAATGCAATAAAGCAATCATAGTCTCAAATGAAATCACTGAAGCAACAAAGTCAGTCGAACAAACAGCACTTTTGGGGCAACAAAGGAATGACTGAGAAATGAAAGGTCAAATGGAAGAAAAATTGTCACAATAAAAAATAAAAGCCAAAAAACCACCTTGACAAGAAAGAGGAAAACCGAGGCAAAAATTGCAACTACAATCACTACCCACATGTCCAAAATTCCAAAAGAACAGAGAAATTGAATAAATGAACTTCCAAAAACACCTTGCCAAAATGATAATGAGGTAAACAGAATACAAAAAAGCATAAGGACCATAGTATCAAATGAAATCACTAAAGCAACAAAGCCTGGCGAACAAACAAAACGATTGGAGCAAAGGGGTAGCTGAGAAATGAAAGGTCAAAGGGAATAAAAAACGTGATAACAAAAAATAAGGGCCGACAAATACGAACACAATGTCAAATCCCTAGTCCATGAGGGGAGCCAAAAAACGTCATTGCAGAACAAAAGAGCAACCTGAACAAACATGCCAAAATGCAGCAAATGTTGTATCCAACCATGGGAACTAAAGTAACCAACTAAGTTGATAGAAAAATGAAGCGACCCGAACAATAACATCAAAAAATGCTAATAGATCAACCTAGAATGAAAAGGGCAAATGACACAATAGGACTAAATGGACTAAATAGAGCAAGATGATGCCAAAGAATACACTGAGCACCGAAACAATGGCCTCAAAAAGAGAAATATGATGAAAATGGAGCAAATGGGCAATTTCACCAAAAACTAAATAGATCCATGTGACACAATATGTTGTCGGCCGAGGACTAGCAACAAAGCAACTTTAAGAATGGACTCGAGACAGGTTCAATGTGATACAATCATAAAGATAAAGTGTATTAAGAGTGCAAAGATGACCGAACATATGAGGAGGCATCCAACCCTAAGGACAATGGAGAAAATAGAATAAACAAGATATATGAACTAATGATATAAATGGATCAAATCGAAGATGATGGTAAAGTTTGTAGATGGGAGGCCATCAGGGCCTGGGGTCTTGCCATTCTCCATCTCCTGCAGAACCTTCAACATTTCCCCCCAAGTAAAAGGCCTAGAAAGAGTGTCATTCATATGCTCAGTAACTTTCTGCTGGATATGCACAAATTCTTCAATATTTTCTCTTCTTATATTTTCCTCAGTTCCCATGATCCTGGAGAAATGAGTTTTGGCAGCACATTTGAGCTGTGTGTCATTATCAATACTGTTACCTTCCCAAAGAATGTTATAGATATGGTTTCTTTTCAGTCTGCCCTTAGCCTTGATGAAGAAATACTTTGAATTGCTTCTTTCATCTTCCTTTAATTCCTTCACCTTTGCTTTGATCTTCCAACCCCTGGCAATTCTTATTTCTTCTCTTTCGATTTGGATCTTGATTTCATCTTTTTGTTGTCCATTAGCCAAATCTAGCTGGGATCTGAGGTCTTGCAGATGGGCAGTATTACTTCTATGGACCTCTTTTCCCCAAATTTTGAGCCAATTCTTGATTCTCTTGGATACCTTAACCCACCAATCCATCCAACCCCTGTTACCAATAGGCTTAACTTCCTGAGCTATAATTTGCTAAAGGTTGTGCAAAAAATCATCCTGATCCAAAAGATTAGTGTTTAATTTGAAGTAAGAATTCCTCTTCCTCTGAGGACTGTTACCACAAATGCTTATAAGCTGGGGGAAATGGTCAGAAAGAGTGTAGTTGGTAAGGTTAGTGACCCTAGTGTTGTTGTTCCAAAGGGATTCACTAAGATAGAATCTGTCATGGAGGCAGCAAACAGGCTGAGCTCTATGATCACTCCAACTATAGGAATGAGGATTAACTCTGGACAAAGAGAGGTGGTGAGAATATAGGAGAGAGTTCCAACTTGAGAATTCATTGTCAGTCAAAGGTCTGAAGTTGGTGTTCCTCATATAGCTATGAGTAACCATATTGAAGTCACCAGCTAAAATGCAATCATCATAAGGAATTCTCTCTAGACTTCTATTTATAACATCCCAAAGGCCAATTCTATCAGGGGGCTGGTGATAGGCATAAACATTAATAAAGGCAATTCTTCTATCTCCAACTTTTCCATGGATAATCTGCCATCTCCTACTATTGTCATTAACCATCTGAATATCATCCATGTTGAGTCTGTTATTCCAAGCTATGGTTATGCCTGCAGAAGTGTTGTTAGCTTTGAGAGACCAATGCTGAAAGTAAACAGGCATAACATCTCTAATTACATGGTTAATATTATCATCATGAATTTTATGCTCTTGGAAAAAAATAAAATCCAAATTCATAGAGCTTAGACAAACCTTTAATCTACCTGTCTTGATATTCGAATTGATGCCTTGGATATTCCAAGTGATGCCTTTAAGACTTAAATCCATTAGAGAGGGTCTTTCTTGGGGATCTTCTTAGGGGTCCCAAGGTGTAATCTTTAGGGCTTTTCTTTCCTCTTTTTCTTCTGCTATTGACTGTTGACCAAGTCACATCTTCCAAATTGGAAGTCTTACTAATGATCTGTAGATCAAAGTCGTCCTCTGAGTCTTCCTTCCTGATTTCCTCACAAGAACCAAAGTTGTCATTTAAAATACCAAGATCCAAAGTCGAGATGCTCATATTTATAGGGTCAACTCTGATTACCACCTTGGAGGGAAATTGAAATATAATGCCTCTATCAGGAAAAAACATACCATGGTGATCTTTACAAGCATTATATTCCACCTTGGTTTGGTGGGTTTCTTCTCGAGTAACCTCTTTGCTGATGATGCAATCGGCCTTGTTGATGTGATTATTCTCCATGGTCTTGGATTTAGGTCTCCAGACCTGCCTGCCTTGATTTGTTTCCACCTCTTTCTGCACCTTAGTCTCCTTGTTCTCTTTAGGAGGAGAGAACTTAGCTAGAGGCATCTTAGAGTAGGAAATGTTAAGATTAAATATGCCTCTGTTAGGGATTTTACATGGAATGCAATCCTCCCAGTTAGAATAGATCTTTTTCTGAATACAAATAGAGGGGAAACTGGTTTGAGGGATTGAGATCTGAATGATCTCCCCTAAGCTACTAGCAATGGTTTTAAGATGAGAGGCAGTCCAGCAACCCATAGGCAAATTTGTGTAAGAGATCCAAGTGGTAGTAGCAATTGTAGAGAAATCCCCTGGAATATAGAAAGGATCCCATTTCATAATGTAGACTGGATATCCTGAGATTATAGAGATCTTTCTGATGAGAATTTGAGGGCCACTCTTCTCTTCTTTACAAATAATTTGAAAAGTCTTATTATCCAGTTTGAGGATAGAGAGAATAGGAACTAGAAGGGTTTTGGTGATCCAGTATTTCACAGTGCTTAAGGACGGGCAATTTTGGGGGAAGTGGGCAAGAATACCATGATTGGTATATCTGACCTTGGCCGAGTTATCAGTAATGTCACACAGGTCAAGAATGCCCTCATCTTTATCGGTAACTTTTTCTAAATTCCCTGGATCAGTGGCAACATTAACAGAATTCAAAGAATTGAGTAAAGCGTTCTTGTAGGAGTTACCATTGATTTTGTCATACTTCCCCATAATTGGGACCGAGGACTTCAGAGAATGCTTGGAGACTTTCGTTTTGTTTTTGTCCAGATTTTGCTCCTTTATGCTGGTACAGTTATGGCAGTCGCAGTTGGCACAGTCCGTCGGGTGAAAGTATCCATTACTGTCAACAATTTTGCACTTGGTGGGGGTGTGGAGCGGGAGTTGGTAGGTTTTGTAATCCATCTCCACCTCTTTCAATGTTTCGGCGGCAAAAGAAGGAAATCTACTCTTGAAGCCTTTTCGGAAACTCTCTATAACATGATCATCAGCTTCCTCCCAGACTTTCACTAAACGAAAAGATGCTTTTGATTTCCATCCAAGATCCTCAAGTTCTTCTACTAGAGTCTTTGCTGCCTGTAACATTTCCGTCATCGATCTTCTGAATATCTGATTTTTTAGGCTGCAACAGTCCTCTTTCGAATGCCCTGTCTTCACCCTTATCAGCTGGTACAGAAGTATGTCCATTTCCTGGATTTTTTGAAGCATCTGCCAAGCCAAGTCCCGGTCATTGGCTTTGCCTTCTTTGTACTGATTTTCTAGCCTTTGCATTTCGAGTTTGCACACCATAATCTGCCCTTCTTTCTGTATTCCCATGCAATCTGATGCGGCTTCTTGTTGTTCTCTAATGATGTCAAAGGCAGCCTTAAGTTCTTTCATCTTAATCCAAGCTTGATCCTTCCTATCATCCAGAACAAATATTTGTCCCAGCTTTGAATGATCAGAATGGGGTCTGTGTCCTTATACTCATATGGTATTCTTGATGAGGATGAAGAACCTCCCGTGGCCGGTTTGTTTGCCAACTTCTTGGTCCTCATAGTGCAACAGGGAGAAGAGTAGCGGTCGAGGAAGGGAAAAGAGGCAAGAACAAACTAAAAAGAAGGAAAAGGAAGGGGAAAAGGATCTTGAAGGGGAAAAAAAGATGGAGGGGAGCGAAAGATCCGAAAAAGGGAATATAGGAAAGAAAGAATGATTGGAATGGAACGGAAAGCTGCTGAGACAATGAAGAGGGGCAGCTCGTACCCTGAGTCTCCTGCTGGGATCTAATCAGGGGTGAGGGGTCCCATCAGTCGTCAGAAGACAGCAGAATCGAAAAAACCAGAAAAACCAGAAAATCAGAGAAAAGAAAAGAAAATAAAATGGGGGAACCAAGAGTCGACAGGGTTAGTTAGCCACCCCAAACCTCCAGACCACAATACCAAGATCTCCAAAAAGTTCTGCTGGCTCAGATTTCATTCAAAAGCATCTGCAATTTGTAACTTATGTACAAAGGGGGATGAGACAATTGAACATTGCTTCTTCCTATTCAACATATTTAAGTCTGCGTCTCGTGCCTTCAAGTCCTTTTTCATTGCAATTTGAGCAGCCAATAGGTTTTATTGCAGTCTATCAAGGTGTCTAGAAAATTTCGTAAGAAATCTTTCATTTGGCTTTTGCATGGATCATTTAGTCCATTTGAAAAAAAGGAATCTTTTCATATTCAATGGCTATGTTCATTCTGATGCACAGGTTCTTCTCGATGTCCAACAAGAAGTTGCTAAAGGATTTGAGTGCTCATCAACTGATGACGAAGTAAAGAGCTAATAATTTAATCCAGACGTCTTTGTCTATTGAGATCTCGAGAGGCATTTTGCACATCATCATTAAGGCCATCCCAAAGGTGGAAAAACTTCACAGGGATACCATCAATTCTAACTCTCTTTAAGAGGAAGGTAGCACCTGCCAAGTCATTTACAATAATCTTTGCTTCTACTTAATTAGATACAAGATAGGATGGACCTTAGCAAGGAATGCCTCCTGAATCATGGTAGAAGGAAAGGCCACGAGAAGAAAAAGGCAAAGAAGTGATCGTGCATAAAGAACTCAAGTTGCCCAGGTTTAGAAATGGGAGGACCATCTTGAACCTGGAGAGACACCATTGCAGAAGCTTGACTCTGTATTTTTGTAACTCTAAAAAGAAACTTGTACAGCGACCCCCTCTTTGAATAATTGCAAGCTCGCTTTGAATCGAGCTTATTGAACTTGCTCGACTTCCACTTGGGTGTCTGATGGTATGACAGACATGCAAACCACTAACTATTGGTAAAGAGCAATCTAAATTCTTCGATTAGCAGCAACTTGCTTATGACCCTTGTTTTTAGCAAAGGACTTCACAATAGCTAGGGCATCGGCATACATTCCTTTCTAACTTGCGAAAAAGGATGTCCAGACTTGTATGTATTCAATCTTAAACTCCCCATCCTTCAAAAATGAAATGTTTCATATGAAATAAGTCTGGTCACGCTACATGCCACATCCTGTGAGCAAGGGATAATTGTAGATTGTGATCTTATCTTAAATAGAACTATCCAACACGTTTTTAAGAGAGAAATTAGGCAAATATATAGCTGCCAATGCATTATAATTTTCCCTATCATAACATGCATATACTCTACCAGCTCCAAGCCAACCATTGCATCAAGTGTAACTGGAGTCGCCATCCACCTCATAAAACCACAATCATGCACAAGCATTGCCGTTGTTCACTGTGACGTTCCAGCACAGTATACGGTCCCAGGACATATACTGTACTGCCTCGTCACGCGTACACGCCATCCCGACTGACGTGTATGCCGACGTGTAGCCAGGCGGGTAGCCCCTAGGGGGCAACTTGCAAGGTGTGTGCACTTATTTATGTGCACGTTTACCCATGTGCACATTTATCTAGGTGCACATTTTCCCATGTGGACACTTTATGCCACCTAGTCATTAAAGGCAAGTGGGACACACCCATTTATCCCACATGCTTAGAGGGATAATGGGAAACCCTAGCCCTAACCCTTTGTCTATATAGGTTAAGGAAACTCTAACTTGCCATTTTCGTCCATAGGGTTTTAGGGCTCTGTTTTGCTTGCTCCAGGAGTCAAAACCGCCTCCCAGACTCTGTCTGAGTGATTTGACTCATTAGTTTCCCTTTCTAGCTCCATCTTCTAGCAGTTCAGCAGGATGGTCGAGTTCAGAGCAGGAGGAGCGAGCCAAGGATCAGGTATTTCGTCAATTTAATAGCCTAAACCGTCTTCCAGTCATCGAATCAGTAGGTTTAGCCTATTAAATTGCCCATAGCAGCCATCTAGATCTCTGGATACCAAGCTCTAACTAAAGAACCTAACTAGTTCTTGTTCTTTAGTTCTTCTGTGATATGTATGATGATGTATCTCTGTGGGGGGTAGAGACCCTAAAGCCTGGTAGTTGATGCTCCTAGCTAGCCTCTTTATCACACAGTAAATTCGGCCTGTGTACAAGAACCACACCTGGTTGTGGGTGAAGGGGCCAGACTGGCTTATAAGGAGGTTCGTGTTCTGACTCTTGAACGATCCCTCTGGTGTGTAAGGCCTACCGGGGATCATTGTGGACTAGGTTTAATGGCTTGCCACTGCGTGTGGGTAAGGCATGGGCTCGACACCCGTGGAGTGATGCGTCACTCTCCATTGGGTTCAAGTCGAATAAGGGCAGTGGCCCTCTAGTCACCTTGAGTCAGCATGTAGATCTCTGGAGGGAGTGATCCCTACCTGCCCCATCGGAACTGGGGAGATGCAACCCAGGAATAGCCCCTTTGGCTATGCATCCGGCGGGCTACAGTCAGGTCCCAACACTTTTCAACCTACTCTGCAAAGTGTGCACAGGAGGGGCGGATGGAGTGGATTACCCTAAGCCATGTTCATATGCCAGCCAAATCCATTGCCATGAATTCTGTCTGCAATGAACTCTGGAGACCCAAGCCGTCAGTCATTCCCTCGAGTCTGAGCCTTGGGTAGGATTTCCCCATGTGATGTGCTGATCTTTGTCTATGCAGATATGTGATGAGCCATCCTTCGAGATGGCTAGGTGATGTTGATGTTGTATACTAACATGTATGTTTACGCTTCCGCAGCTAGGTAGGCCCTGAGGAAGACAGGGTAAATGACCCCTTCATTCTTCCCACTGGAACTCATCAAGGTTGCAGTGATACGTGGAGGGCCCTGTATCAGTATGGAGCTGGTATGGGGGATGAACTCCTGTTTGTATACGGTGCGGGCACCGTATATGAGTAGGGGACGTCACAGTGGTCTTGGAGACCAAGAGCAAAGCACTGGCCATGCTCCCAGTAGTACTAACTTGATAGGATCCTCAAACCTCGAAAAGTGGGAAAACTTTTTTCTCATTTTTGTAGTATATGCTAAGCTAGTAACAGTTAGGCGAATTGGAACATAAAAAGACTAAAAACAGTGAGCAAACCTTCTAAGGCAAGGGGGTCTCACATGTCGCGCCAGGACTAAAAACAAAACTTCAGTTTTTGAGCTGGGCGCAACGTGTGAGACATTAGGCCATAAACACCTTAATACTTGATGAATTTTAAAAAGGTAACATGCTAGATCGAGCTTTAGGTAAGAGTTAGTTAGATTTGTATATTAGACCCAAGAAGTGTACGAGCAGATGGAGCGAGAGATACAAGAAGAGGAGAGGGCAGAACGAGAGCAGGAGACCAAGATTCAAGAAGCAGCAGAGCAGAAGCTGGTCCAACGTTTTGAAGACTCAACAGCCTACACGGTACACTCAAAAAGAGTAATCTCAATGAAGAAAGATATGCACTTGGCCAGTCATATCAAAGGAGAGCCTTATTAATTTTGTAAATGATAAAATTTTGTTTGACACAAAGTTTTTTTGAGTAGATTATGTGTATAAATGTACTTAATTAAGTTGAGTTAGTAAGTTCCAGCTTTTGTTTTAGTTAAATCGGACATTCCTAGAGCAAATAGTGAGATGTCTCACACGTCGCACCAGGACTAAAAACTAAACTCCAGTTTTTGAGCCGGGCGCAACGTGTGAGACCTTCATACATAAACTAGTCCTAAACTAGACCAAAACACCTCCAAATCGACCAACTAAGGGGTCAATTCTGCCTAACTCGATGAGTCTAGCATGATTAGACCCTCATATCACCCAAATTGGACAAGTTTAACCCAATTAGAGTCTATGTCTCCAAATCGCCTGAAATTTGTTGCAATAGGACCGTTAAAACCCTAGAATCCATTTATGACCTCAAACTAGGCTAGAAATGTCAAACCCTAGCTCAAAATGACCAAAATTGCTCAAACCCTTGAATTGTTTTTCCAAACTGTGGTTTGTTTGTAAATAGAAGCATACCCCATTAGTACCTCGCAAGTATTTCTCTCGACTCAAAGCTGATGCCTTACTCCTAGATAGAAGTGCCCAAGAACACCCCTTTGTTATAGTCATCTAGACCTCAGCATAGCAACCCAAGTCCAACTGTTGGTACATCACCTCTGCTCATGCCAAAGGCATAAACCTTGACCTAATTTTGTGTCCTTCTAATAGAGTTTGACTTATACAGCCGCCACATTGACACTCCCTATTGCCAGGATACCTAGAAAGGAGCTAGAGTCTAGAGCTGCCCAAGTCACTCCATGTATAGAGATTGGACTCCCCCAAACCAACTTTGCTAGGACCTTAGAGTATGCCTCAAACATCATGAAGGCTTTGCAAAACAACCCTCATGTCATACCATACCACACGTCCTAATGTCCATAGACTTGGAGATTATAGATATGTCTCCAGTAATGTTGCTCGAGCCATCTTGCTTGCTTATAGAGCCCAAAATGTTGTAGGAGAGCCCTTCAAGTAGACCCTTAGACTCTAGAATATACGAGCGTTGCTTTCGAAGTACAGGGCCAGAGCCACAGAAGAGCTAGAGGCGCAACTTCTTGAAGACATCAAGGTCCCAGCCGATGTACAGACAGATAAGGAGAGGAGACCGAAAAGGCAGACCCAAGAGAGGGAAGCACAACGACAAACACCTCAACCGACAAACGAGTAGAACAGGACACCACCGGCCCATCATCAATCTTCATCAAATGGGAAGAATATTTGATAACCAATGGCATCAAGAATCTTCTAGATGTCAACCTCCCGGCTACCACGTCCACGAGTTCACATCAGAAAGAGGATCTCGACGCCTTCACCAACTCGACGCACGCGAGTTTCAAATGGAAGAATACAAGGCAGCAAAATACAGGTGCAGGAAGACGTTAGACATCGATGCCGCGTTAGCATCATGAGCTAGGGCCAGAGGGCATAATCTTCCATCGAGGAGAGAACTCATAGCGACATAGGAGCGTATAGAAACCGCAGGGAAGACCACCACGACCTTGCAGCCCAGCAGCTCAAGCGAATGTCATGCAATGTCAACAAAAGGAGCAACCAAGCTAGGCAACCACAAAGCACTTAAGGCTGACAAGGACGAGCTTCCAGCTCCCTTACACCAGTAGGGGAACTTTCATCGGTTCCAAAAAGTAGGAGACCATGAGGGGGAGGAGACGCATATCAGGGAACATCTCCGACTTGAGCATTAGGGGCAAGATCAAGGAGGAGAATATTCTGCTCGAACAAGAATTCCGGACCCAGAAACACCTAGAAACCAAAGGAAGGACGACTTTACTACGTCAGCCAAGGAGTGCGAGACTCGAATGGATAGGACCCAAGGGACAGAGGAGACGACCTAGCCAGCAGGTACAAATCACGCAAAGGCGACCAGAAGGAGCTATGGTAGGTGCAATGGAGATGACCACACTTCCAAGGACAGGAGAGGCACCTCGGAATGAAGCAAAGCCCAAGCAACAGGAGTCGCACTCAGAAATTCAAGCTGCGGAGGAATGACAATGCCTGCCTACCGACCACGATCTCAGAGCTTCGAAGACATTCAAGAATGCCCGATTGCAACAACCAGGTGATCCTACTCAAGTGATCAATGACACCGCACATTGGCAACCTTGCAACGACACACCGCATGTAGGGACGTTGAGCGGTCACCGCATTCCTTACGACGGACATACACATTAAGGAGGAGCATCTTTTTCAAGGGATCACATCGACAAACACTCTTCGCAACTTGGGGTGACGAGCTCGGATCAGACATGAAGGTCAACAATAGTAGCAGCATCTCAAGGAATCCTGGAGTCAACCACAATGAAGAAGATGCAGCAAAACCGAAGAATCAAACGCGATAGGAGGAGGGGAAACCCTAAAGGAGTATAAACATTTAAGTAGATCTTCGTAGTTGTTTTGGAAAAATGGATGAATTAAAATCCCAATGTAAATGCGTATATGTCTATTGTATATCTCGGGTCTTCACACATATAGTGGAGAAACATGAGTTTAGAGTCATGTTTACGGATTTAGCGCTTAGATCAAGAAGCTCCTTCACTTCGACTACCAAACGAGGAAGCAAGGAAGCACAACTATAGCCCAAGATCAAAATGGAAGAGCAAGTACGAGGGAGAAACGATCAGAGGCCAAGCAAACCTTCGACTCCAAACACTTCCGGAAGTGCCCTCAAGTAGAAGATCGCTCGTCCACCCAATGTCAGAACAAGAGACAACACCGGTCATGTCAAGATCATCAGCGCTGCACCAGGACATCGTCAGGGTGCAACACTACCTCTTGTAGCAGCGGCAACACTTGACAAACTTATGACACGAGTGGCCTCAACAATAGAAGGAGGAACGACCCGACATCAACGAACCAACTAAGAAGGCAACATCTCGACGACCATAATTCCACCTTGTGGTAATATAGGGTGATGCGCTATGACATGCGTATAAGATGGAGACGCACTTACGAAAGGCACCGCGACAAGGAGATATGCCTCCAACAACTAGATGATGGCTTCGTCAGGTAGAAGCATTCGACACCTTAACGACAAGGATAGCAACTGAAGCACCTTCGGCAAAAAGAGAGTTCAAGATAATAGCCAGGCTATTCAACGACAAGAGTATACCTAAGGCAGGTACTTCTTCAACTCAAGGGTCAAGCTGCGCAGATATAAGGATCCATCATCCCGACAATATAGCCAGCAGGGAGGAGATCCATGATGCCTTACTTGACAGAGAGACCAACATGCATAGAGGGACAAAGGTCAGGAACTGAAAGCTGGAGAAGTGCTAGCAACCGACTTCTTCCACGAGCTCCCTAGAGGCAACAGGAGGATCAAGACTGACGAGCACAATCAAAGTCACTGGAAGGTACCTCAAGACAAGAAGATGGCATAGCACTGTGGAACGTGACAACGTCCAAGCCATGTGATCGAGGGGATCAACAAGTAAGATTGGAAGCTCGATGAAGAAGCAACTAGGCGAGCCGAGCCGATGACTTGCATGCGGACTTGCATGCAACTTGGTAAACCCAAGGATCGACGATTCAAAGAACAACTGCAGAAGAGAACAACTCCAGAGGAGTATACCCAAAGGAATCGCGCACAGCCCCAAGAGACGCCTCCAAATAGCTTCAAGTATCATGAAGGGGGGAACAATTACCGCCCAAGAACAGGATCAGGAGGCAGACCGAAATGTCGAAGCATCAACGACCAGCACACCTTTAATTAGAATGTGATGCAAAGCGTGTTGTGCCATAGCCGACAAACACCGGAGGGCCCAAGTATACCAACAAGTTACCCCGGAGTACGAGCTGACGTACAAATAGGAGGATATAAATCGTCAACACCATTTCACCGGGAGGAACACCGATGACATTGCCAAGGAATAGGCGTGCAACTCGAAGGGAGGCACAAGGGGGACCTAATAGCTCTAGTAGTAATTATAATTATGTAAGCTATATGCTTTGCATATATAGTTCCCTTAATTTTCCTCCCCTCCCATAGCGTAACAGATCAAAGAAGGAGATGTTAGGCAATTTGCAGGGGTGAAGCAATCAATGTCCTCAACACTCTTCGGGCAACACGATAACGACAAGAGGACTCGACGTATGAGACGTCGATGGAGTCGAAGAAACAATATCGGATACAGAGTCGTCCTTTAGCTGCCAAGACAAAGAGTTCAAGATGAAAGATCTTCTTCAACGGTGCCACCTTCAGGCTTTTGAAAAGCGGCATGGAAGATTTCAAGTGATCAACTACACCATCAAGCCACCAGCAATGAGAGGTTTCTAATGAACAAAGTCAACCTCTACATCAAAGAGGAGCCACCGTCAAGGAGACTGAAGTATCGAGCGACTCGGAAGAATGTTACCTTGCTACTTCAAGCAGGCAACGAGTGGATGAGCTTCTAGCAAGCTCAAGGATCTAAGGCCATGGGGCCTAGTAGGTTAAATGTATGGACGGTAACATCCATATTGGGATTAGAAGGCATTTTCAAATATTCTCGTTGAAAGGATTGCCCCAAGATTGGGCTAAGCGTCAAAGATTGGGAAGGAAATGCATAGGAGTGACTAAAATTATACACGATTGTTAGCAGACATCCAACATATTGAAACCACTTGGTGAGATTGATCACCTCGCTAAGAAGGAATCATTACTAGGATAATTGTTGACCATGTATAAATCTAGTACCTCCAAAAGAATAATCCAACCGAAAGAAAAGAAGTAATCTAACAAGTCCAGCCAACTTGTTACGATAGCATCAATTCGATCGGTAGGAATATTCCAAGAGTTTAAATAACTAAGAAAGGGGGAATCTCTAGAATATAAAAGAATAATACATGTAAGGTACATCTAGAATAAGAATTATAGTAATCAAATAGTCTTTTGAGACAAAAGGAATTGTCATGATGACAAAACCTTGTGGTTTAGAATCGTTCTAACTAAGTAGGTAACCCATAACTATATTGAAATAAATGATAACATAATATGTGCATCCATCTTAGATGGTTATATATGTCAGCTAAGGCTAGTAAATTAATGCGCTAAGTAAGAAGCGTATAACCTCTTAAGGGGAGAGAATAGATATGACGTTGTGTACAACGTCATTGAAGGGGTGCAGGACCATTTTCTTTTTGAAGAAAGTGGGAGGGCTCAATCTTATGATTGAACGTACTTGCATCGAATTGACCGACCCGTAGAATAGAGTTCACTCCGGCAATGGCCGAAGCGAATATGTAGCATAATAACAGGGGGTTTTCTTTGTGTTTTTGTACGCTTTTCACTAAGGTTTTCCTATGATTTCGTGATGTATTCAAATGGATGTACTAATGCGTACATCTAGAGTGCACCATTTCTGAGCCATTGATTTTAGCCTTTTTTTTCAATGGTGAACAACCAATGGCTCACAACAAAAGCCCTTTTTTTGTGCGTGTGGTGCATAATGGGCACATGAAGGGCCATTGATTTTAGCCCAACAACCAATGGCTCACAACAAAAGCCCTTTTTTTGTGCGTGTGGTTTATAATGGGCACATGAAGGACCATTGATTTTAGCCCAACAACCAATGGCTCACAACAAAAGCCCTTTTTTTGTGTGTGTGGTGCATAATGGGCACATGAAGTGCTTGAAGGGCGCATGTAGTGCGTTTCCCCTCGGCAACACATTTCTTATCATAACTTTTGATCGAGAGCTCGTTTGAGATGATTTTTATTGCGTTGGAAAGCTCTCCGAGATCTTTTGATAGTGTATGATATGGATATGTTTGGTTTAGTTATCTATGCTAAAACAGCAATTTTTCGGCCGGGTTTGGTAGGCTAACACATCCTACCGGTGATTATCTGAGGATTGTGCTATTGGATATTGTTTTATGGCTCATTCGAATGAAGCTTGCAAAAATTACCATGTATTTTTTTTTTAGATTTTGAGGCGTTATTAAGCAAATTCCAAGGCTTCTAGATCCTTGTGCTAACAAGCGAGAAAAGTTTTCCACTTTGGTTTCTCACCACAAGAATCCATGGAGGCAAAAAGGTCTTTGTTAAATTCGGTTGAAAAATGTTTGTGTATGAGTGTTGCAAACTTTATGACTTTTGAATAATGGGATCAATCTGTTTCTATCTTTATAGTAACTTTTACTTATGTTCTATTTGTTTTATTGTGATCAAATTCAAAAGCTACAGGTGATGAAAGCCTCAAATGAATTCTAGTTTTTTTTTGGTTTGAATTCTAAAATTTTTGTCACCCGGAGGGGGGGGGGGTCCCTAAGGCCTCAAAGGGGCCAAATTTTTTTTTTTTAGCAACACAAACCATTAACATCCAACATATAAAAATTAAATCCCCCAACACATAACAACCAACACATAACAACCATTTACATTAATAACCAACACATAACTACCATTGACATTAATTAACACAACTATTGGGTCCAACACATTTAAATTAAAATCCCCCTTAAACCCCCTTTGGTTTGGGTGCATATTCACACGGGGGGTGACGTAGGGCAGCGAGAGCCCTCATAATTGTATTTTGCACGTACAAAATCAACACCATATAGTATTCCGCTTCAAATCTTATAGTATTTTGCGAATCTTGTTATACAGTATAGCAAATTTTGTACTTGCATACCCCACAAACGAGGAACTTTACGTACGGTGTAGATTAAGGAATAAGGGGTGAATAGAGCGTAAGATAGATAGATACCTTAGTGCCCAGGAGGCCTTCAACGTGCGAGACTGACGTAGTAGCTAACTACACCAATGAAGTGGAGCAAAACTATGGGACCAATGCAACGACCAAGTCATCTCCAAATTACTCCACGCTGGCATAGAATTTGCTGTACATATATGTATCATAGGGAAATAAATTAAATAACAATGGTAATGTGAGGTAGCATGTTAATTAATCCTTTGCAAGGATGCAATTCCTTTCAAGGTTAGCTATATGACCTCGGGTCCTTATACATATAAATAGAAAATAGAATTCAGATATACTTAAGTGCATCTTAGGGATATACTTCCAAGGGTAATGCAAGACCCAAGGAAGAGAATAAGAAGCACATCTAATTCTTGTGTATGATAATTAAAACCTTGTCTATGTAACAATAGGTCTAAATCAGGGTTATTGTTTAATAATCGCGATCTAAAAGTCGTTAAATATTGTAAAGCTTAGAGTAAATATAATTCTAGTATCGGAAGTAATGTATCCGATACTATGATAATGTTAATTCGTAAATATTACCGTAAGGTAATTAATATAATTGCATGCATTAAGGGAAGTACAGCAGGATCATGCAGGGGTCCAAGACTGTAATGTTTACTTAGGACGTTAACGGATGCTAGCCGACATGCAACAATTAGTGGAGGAAGTACGAAGACATCCTCTAGCAGCAAGAGGCCGGCAGAAGAGCATAGAGACAAGCTCTGCATCGACAAGGTCAAATATGCATATATGCTCGGCAAGATCATCTCCGAAGTAATTGGCTCAGGCATGTCGATTTATGTCTAGATTAATTTCATGTGTAGTTAAGATTAATCTACGCATGCAACCTATGCTAGGTATGGGTTGCATGCGTATTTACCGATGATGGGACCACTACAGTGATCTCTAGGACGTGGTGTAATGTCAATGTAGGCATGACCGCGGTTCCGCTTGGATGAGTGGAAGGTAGATTAAAAAGTCTACTTCCGTCCCACGGAAGTAGACGACCTCGAGAGATAAAAGGTCATTCAGGAATGCATTGATAGGAAAGCACCTCTACTCAATGCCTACGGGGAGGACCCTATCCTTCACGCCCAAATACGGGAAGGACCCTATCCTCCACGTCTCAGGCAACTAAAGGTGTAGGCATGAGCGGCATATAGGCATTATAGGGCGCTGTCTCCATGGCCACGATGGAAGAAGCATCCTCTTCCTACGCCGGGAGATTAGTCATGCATTCATGTAGATAGATGGGGTGGTTCCCTTATAACCAACTTTACATTAATATTCTAGCGTGGTGTGAATCCAGGAGGCCAATGAGAATGAAGAACCGGCGAGGAGTCGCACACGAGCACTTGCATAGATAGTTCTAGAGTAGTTGTAATTTCTACCATTGAAACTAATCGCTTAAATCTTGTGTGAGATAGTAGTAAGTATGTAATTATAGATATTGTAAAATTAATGCAGGATTTCAAGGTGCAAAGACATGCAACACAAATTTTGTTAAACCGTGTTGCAAGGGATGAAGAGTACCTTGGAAGTGTAAATTTTGTATGAAATTGATAAACTTTGATAAACTTAAATGTTGTATTAAGTAAGGTTAGTAATTACCTTGCGTTGATTAAGTATGAAGTGATAAGTTAATTGGATAATGAAATAGTACAGTAATGTCTTAAACATTACCTTAGAGTAATTCTAATAATTGTGTAACTATAATAATAATTGTATACATCAAGTTGGTTGCAGGACGGGAGGATCCCAAGGTGGGGAGAACCTTGATGCTGCGGACAGCATCATTTTAAGGTGGGGAGAATGTGACGTTCCAAAGCCACGATATACGGTCCCGGATCGTATATCTTGATCTTTGCCTCGTCGCAGCATTACGCCATCCCAACTGACGTGTACGCCGACGTGTAGCCAGGCGGGTAGCCCCTAGGGGGCAACTTGCAAGGTGTGTGCACTTATTTATGTGCACATTTACCCATGTGCACATTTATCTAGGTGCACATTTTCCCATGTGGACACTTTATGCCACCTAGTCATTAAAGGCAAGTGGGCCACACCCATTTATCCCACATGCTTAGAGGGATAATGGGAAACCCTAGCCCTAACCCTTTGTCTATATAGGTTAAGGAAACCCTAACTTGCCATTTTCGTCCATAGGGTTTTAGGGCTCGCTTTTTTTTGCTCCGTGAGTCAAACCCGCCTCCCGGACTGCAATGCGGCGATTTGACTCATTAGTTTCCCTTTCTAGCTCCATCTTCTAGCAGTTCTGCAGGATGGTCGAGTTCAGAGCAGGAGGAGCGAGCCAAGGATCAGGTATTTCGTCAATTTAATAGCCTAAACCGTCTTCCAGTCATCGAATCAGTAGGTTTAGCCTATTAAATTGCCCATAGCAGCCATCTAGATCTCTGGATACCAAGCTCTAACTAAAGAACCTAACTCTATGATATAGATTACTCGGGTTTGCAGCCATATTCTAATGAGAATGGTTGTGCTTTGACTTTTCTGGGCCTTTCTCGACTCGCGAGTCGAGAAAGACACTACTTGCCACGTGAATGGATGCAGTTATATGGAATGAATGTTCTCCATTGTATTTTGAATTCACCATTCTTTTCTTCGTTTTGACTAATGATACCGTAATTGTCAGATCCGGCAGCAGCACAGATACCGTTCAGGCATCACAGAGACCGCTCTGTGTGGTAATGCATCCGCTCAAAGGCGGCAGAGATTCCATTCTCGGGCACAGATCCCGCCACGCTACACTCTTGCCCGCCTTTGGGATAAGGTTGCTTTCGGAATGGATGCCATGCACACGGGATAAAGAAGAGGAGAAGAAAGTAGAGACAGTCTTAAAGCTCAAAGCATCCCCGCAAGCATTGCATAACATCCACGGAGGTTGGGGAAGGAGCATATTCTATGAAAAGCTGCGGGGAGGAGAGTGGAGAATCGGGTGGACAGTCACCGGTGGCTCGAGAGGCACCTCCTCGTGAGGCATTCCACACTCTTGGGGTTGCCCCCAAGGTTTTCTGAGGCGGCATGAAGAAGCGTATGAAGTTAATCCCCTAAGGTGGACCACCTACCACGATGATGATAATCAGTAGTGACAAAGAAGACCGCCATGGTCTCTGCGTCCGATGTAAAATACATTGTACCTATTCAATTTATTAATAAAAATTCTTTTTCGACTAGAACTTTGGTTTCAATCTTTAATGAATTTCCTTTGTTTGAGTTGCATTGTTCTTGTTCTCGACTCGCTATCCGAGAAAACTGGAAGAAAGCTTGGATGCACACTTACAGACAAAAATTCGAATTAAGGATAGTTTTCGGGTCGGGGTGCTCCTTTTTGTGTAAATTAACAGGGTTCCGAAAAAAAAGTGGGAATGGAATGAGTCCCAATTTAATTAAATACGATTTCTTCTGTGATATGCATGATGATGTATCTCTGTGGACTCATTGTATTGGGAAGGGGGGTAGAGACCCTAAAGCCTGGTAGTTGATGCTCCTAGCTAGCCTCTTTAGCACACAGTAAATTCGGCCTGTGTACAAGAACCACACCTGGTTGTGGGTGAAGGGGCTAGACTGGCTTATAAGGAGGTTCGTGTTCTGACTCTTGAACGATCCCTCTGGTGTGTAAGGCCTACCGGGGATCATTGTGGACTAGGTCTAATGGCTTGCCACTGCGTGTGGGTAAGGCATGGGCTCGACACCCGTGGAGTGATGCGTCACTCTCCATTGGGTTCAAGTCGAATAAGGGCAGTGGCCCTCTAGTCACCTTGAGTCAGCATGTAGATCTCTGGAGGGAGTGATCCCTACCTGCCCCATCGGAACTGGGGAGATGCAACCCAGGAATAGCCCCTTTGGCTATGCATCCGGCAGGCTACAGTCAGGTCCCAACACTTTTCAACCTACTCTGCAAAGTGTGCACAGGAGAGGCGGATGGAGTGGACTACCCTAAGCCATGTTCATATGCCAGCCAAATCTATTGCCATGAATTCTGTCTGCAATGAACTCTGGAGACCCAAGCCATCAGTCATTCCCTCGAGTCTGAGCCTTGGGTAGGATTTCCCCATGTGATGTGCTGATTTTTGTCTATGCAGATATGTGATGAGCCATCCTTCGAGATGGCTCGGTGATGTTGATGTTGTATACTAACATGTATGTTTACGCTTCCGCAGCTAGGTAGGCCCTAAGGAAGGCAGGGTAAATGACCCCTTCATTCTTCCCACTGGAACTCATCAAGATTGCAGTGATACGTGGAGGGCCCTGTATCAGTATGGAGCTGGTATGGGGGATGAACTCCTGTTTGTATACGGTGCGGGCACCGTATATGAGTAGGGGACGTCACATTCACGCTCAAAGTCCTAGACAACGTCTGATCCTCTGCCACACCGATCAGATTCCAACTCAATCATATTGAAATCACCCACCAACAACCATGCGATGTGGTCCTCCAATCAAACCAATCTTGATCTCAATGTAGCCCAAAGTGCACCTAGACTGTTGTGTGCATATACATTTGACAAGTCCCTATGTCCCTTATCAAACCACTTGATAAATCTATCATCGCGAATGATACTACTATATCATGCCTCCATGCTTGTAGGGGCTCCAGCTTTTATTGAGTCTGCTGCTGCCACCATAGCGTTATATTACCTAACAACCACACTTTTTGCACACCCTCCTTCTTGCACTCATGTCTCTGTAAAATACAAAAATCTGAATTCAACCTCGCAAGGTCTATAGAAAGTCTACCCCTTTTAGTTGGAGAAGAAGCAATATCTGAAAAACTCCAAGAAACTAGCTTCATGATGCAGGAGGGTCTACTGGCCGATGTTTCGAATCCATGGGAGTCACCATGAGTGCATGAACTCATCCATTTGATCGGTCTAGTGTAGTTCTGATACTACAGGAGGAACTAGCATTGTAACTACTTTAAAGCTTGCAGTTAGTTTTGCCCAATATGTCTTAAATATGTTGTATATAATTTCCAGGGCTATAGAACTGTGCTTTGTTTTCAGTTTGGGCCATTATTTATATAGTAGGTAAAGCTTTCTTTAAGTGCCCCATTAGGTATATACGGTTCCTTAGATCTAAAGCACCTGCTCATAAAGAATCATCCTTATCCATATTTATTGTCGCATATCAATTATACTCCTGAAGATCCAAATATGTTGCTCAGGATGTTTCGTGATGTACCGGATATCACATTATAAGATATCCTTGATGTAGCATAAGCAGAAAGACAGGAAAATAGGATCCTGCGCTCGGCTAATTTTTGGGTTAGAATTATGATATGCTAAGATCTACTCTAATTTTGGATCATGGGAACTATAATCCATGATTGGTTGGTTGTTTAAAAAGGCTAAACTCTGTTATAATAGACAGAGCTAACTACATATCTTTTTTAAATGCAATATAAAGAAACCTTGCCGTCAAAAAAGAAAAAAAAAAAGGGAAAAAAATTTGTTGCATATGTAAGAATCCACTACAAACACTAAAATGCAAGCCCGAGATCATCCAGCATTCAGAAGCAACAGAGGGCAAATTTACTGAAAATCCAACTATAGTTAAACGTAGATCCCAATCTCCAGTTTTTTTTACCTTCATCAGACCAGAAGGTTATCCCTGGAACATTGCTCCAAATGGCATCAAATTGCTCGAACTCCAAAATCTCCAATGAATAGAACAAAAAAATTCTATAGATGCATGCAAATCCAGGTAAGCAAATGCAAAAGGGCTACATAGAATGGGTTCGACTCTCACCAAATATTTGCAAAAATAGTCGCTACCAAAGACCCCTACCATGCTCCCAAGTGATCGATTGCCTATGCTTTGGCCTTTGTTTCCTCATTTTTGTTAAACATTCTGAATGTCACAGAAGGAAGAACGGCCCTCTAAAAAGGATTTCATTAAGTAATGCCTGGAAATGCAAATCCGAGAGGTTTTTAAAGAAGGAAAAAAAGCGATTTTGTTAAGGTTCGGTGCTTATTCAGAATCCAAGAGTTTTCTAAAGAAGAAGGAGAAACAATTTTTCTGATTTTCTAGAAGTTTATATTTTTCTTAGCCGTTGGTTTGAAATTATAGAAATCAAACTACACGCTATCAATTTAGCCGACGTGGACAACCATTTGGATAGGCTGGGAAGCAAGGAAGTGTTGTACCTCAGTTAAGGCAAGCCTGTTAATAAATTTAACTTTGTTCCTAAGCCATTACTTGAAGAACAACTTTGTGGCGTGTGCTATAGTGTTTGATAGAATAAGCATCAGCTCAAGAGTAGAGAAACTAGCTCAAGAGAATGCCGATACGAGAAAAACTGAAAATGAAAGCATATATAGGAGAAGGCAGTCCCAAAGAATGGCGGTTCTATTGTGAATCGCAATAGAACTGTGACATTCATGCTGGTGCGACAGTCAAAAGTGCAGCTCGTTATTAGGATTACGAGGAAACTTCATTTGGGGGAAAACAGAGGAGGCCAAGGATCCTGCCTCCTTCAACAAAGTGTCTGCAGGTTAATATTATATGTCACAGATTTCATACCAACTTGATACAACTAAAGAAAACTTTACAATTATGCAGCAGAAATCAAAGGAATAAATACACTCTCCAATCTTTAGGAGACAGTTAACCACCCAACCGGGCTCGGACTCTCACAGGAAACCGTTATCCTGTTATTTTCAAAGCTCTCGGGATACCAATCTCAGAAGGCAGACTCAAACATGGATCGCTGAGGCAGAACAGAAGGTCGGCTCAAGCTTACAGTCGGTTTTTCTCCCCTAGATTGAATGATAGCCATTGTTTTATAGGCTGAATCTATCTATTTCTGAATATCCCTTTATTGGCCATGAATAGCTATCTAAAAGGTAGTAGAACTCAAATATCTTATGATCGGCCAGAAATATCCCTGGCTCGACCTTTTTCAGGACATATTGAACCCTTTTTGTGCAGATCCGGAAGACCTGATAACGGGTCGCGGATCCGTTAAGCCAAAAATAACAAAAGCGTCTGCAACGCAAAGGGGAATGAGACAATTGAACATTGCGTCTTCCTATTCAACATATTTAAGTCTACATCTCGTGGCTTCAAGTCCTTTTCCATTGCAATTTGAGCAGCCAACAGGTTTTATTGCAGTCTATCAAGGTGTCTAGAAAATTTTGCAAGAAAATCTTTCGTTTGGCTTTTGTATGGATCATCTAGTCCATTTGAAAAATGAGAATCTCCTCATATTCAAAGGCCATGTTCATTATGATGCATATGTTCTTCTCGATGTCCAACAAGGAGTTGCTAAAGGATTTGTGTGCTCATCAACTGATGATTAAGTAAAGAGCTAATAATTTAATCCAGACGTCTTTGTCTATTGAGATCTCGAGAGGCGTTTTGCACATGCCATCCCAAAGGTGGAAAAACTTCACAGGAAACCATTAATTCCAGCTCTCTTTAGACAGTTGATTTTGCTCTGCGTATCTTTGACCTGGTAATCTGCAATAGACTGGCACAGTGGCCGTCCACCCGTAAGAGCACTTGTAGACAGGAAAACCAGGGGGGAGGATCTAGTGTGGTGGACTATGTGCTGGTGCATGAGCAGGATATGCATGTCGTCAAGCACTTCCAGGTGGGAACAACTAATAGGGATGAAGAGATCGACTCAGACCACTTACCACTTTACTTGAAGTTGGCTTGGCAGGTTCTGCGAACCCCCCGTGCAACAACTCCTCACATGCCTCAGCTGCGATTGGATTATGAACATGCAGGGGCTTATGCCCAGATGCTTATAGATGACCTGGCAAAAATTTTGCAATATCATACACTAGAGCAACAGACAGGCCGGTTGACTGATGTGCTTAGGACAGCGGCAAAGAGATGCTTTGGGATAAGCCGCCCGCGACGGACTCCAGGAACACAACCTTCCTACGTAATCAATGGTTTGATGCAGAGTGCAATGAACATAAACGCTGGCTCTGCCAAGTCACAGACCCTGCTTTACGCCCACATGCAGGCAGACAGTACCGCGTCTTCCTTAAAGTTAAGAAAGTCAGGTACATTGCAGCGCATCAAAGGGAAATTTTACCTCACGGGCGTCACCCGGGACCTTCGGCAAAGGGTTCTTAGAAAGCGAAGACAGCCCACAAAGAATATCACTCCCAGAAGTGGAGGCAATACTTGTGACTATAACGACCCTCGGGATGCACATACAACATTACCCCCGTAAGAAGGCCAAAGTCTTTGGAAATCACAGATTGGGGACGTGGAACAAGGCTTACGGCGTCTTGCCAATGGGAAAGCCCCGGACACGGATGGTATGCAGGCAGAATTGCTTAAGTGGGCAGGGCCGTCCATAATACCAGTGTTGACCGCCTTGTTCAACAAGGCATTACGGGAAGGCTTCCCGCTGCAGTGGACCAATAGAGTTGTTCCCATCTATAAGGCGGTGACCCCACGCTTGCCCGCCACCACCGAACAATCATGGTCAGTTCGATTGTTTGCAAAACCGCTTGCTTCGGGATTCTCGAAAGCAGCGGTTTCTGGGCTGGGTAGAGGCGGTGAGAGGGTGCGGGGCCCTCACCCAGGCGAGGATTCAGACCCCGGCACTCAACTATTGACCACATCTTCACGTTGTGAACTCTGATTGAAGACAACAGGAACCGCCGTCAGGATCTATATTGTTGCTTTGTGGATTTTGCGAAGGCGTTTGACATTGTGCCTCGGGAAAAACTACAAAGGCTGCGCGATACCGGGGTTCTGCCGATTTGCGAGAATGCAATTAATACGACTATATGAAAGATGCTCTGGTCAGTTGCAGCCGACAAGCCAACCATTTGATAGTAGTATCGGGGTTCGTCAAGGATGCCCTCTCTCCCCAACATTGTTTGGGCTTTACATTGATCAATTGGAGAGCTGGCTTGCTGATAATGGGGGCGATGGAGCTCACCTTCTCTATCAGATCATCAGACAGTTAATATATGTGATGATGTGGACCTCCTAGCTTACACACAAGCAGACATGCAACGACATCTTGAGGCCCTGGACACATTCTGCCAAGCGACTGATATGCGCGTCAACCTGGCCAAGACTAAGGTGGTTTTCATATCATCTTCACGTCAGCCGAGGGTCCCCTCCTTCAGTTACCGAGGGCAAAATTTGGAAGTAGCATCCACATACAAATATTTGGGAGTGGAGTTTCCTTCTACTATGCACTGGGACACATCCATACGGCTACGAGTGACGGCAGGCTGGAAGGCACTATATGCAATGCAAAACAATAGTCATAGAGCGGAGTTGTATGATTGGGCCCATCAGTCACACCTGTTCAAGGTCTTAGTGGAGCCTGTCTGATACGGAGTAGCTCGGGGGAGCGGTTCAAGCCCAACAAGGATCAACTGGAAAAAACAAATAACTACTTGGAACCATTGGGGGAGGGGGGGAATTTATTGGTTTAAAGCTTGCATTACGGCTGATGGGACGAGCCATTTCTATCAGAAGCCGACAATCTGAAATGGTTCAAATCTGTAACTTTGGATCTCAGGCCTCAGAAGAAAAGGGATCGGCCAGCTATTCCTGGTCGAAACCTATTTGCAGATCACCCCTTGCCTTTTTGCTTAAGATATTTCCGGCAAACTATTTGTAGAAAAAGGTCGCTCTTCTATTTCTATAAATTGGGGAAGAAGCACTAACGGGGATCATCAATCTAGCCTTGCTAAACTCTATTCTTGCCTAAGCCTATGACCCAGCCTTAATACCAGTCTTCATTCCTGCCCTAAGTTGCCGCTGTATCCCGCTACCAGCCAACGTTTTTGCCAGGTTGATCCATTGAAGACAAGATAACTAATTCTTGTCTGCTCTGTTGAAGCTGTGATCCTTGTTGTAGACAAGATAAACGAATTCTTGTGGTGCTTGAGCCCGGTTGGGTGGTTAAGAGAACTCCTGTCAAGCTGTTTCGGCTTTGAGCCGGTTGTATAATTCTGAATACTGAATTTTATTCCTTGTGTTTATCTTGTGGCTGCAAATTGAAGCTGTCTGTTGTTGCAATCTCGTCAATTGTATCAAGTGGTATCAGAGCCTAGATTCTATCCCCATATCCTGTGCAATGGCCAGCCGTTTTAATATCTCTGATCAACAGTACCAGCAGGCGTTAAGAACTGCGGATTTCATAGCCAAGCAAATTGCTAATCAAATCGCTTTGCCACCACCCACATCTAAGCAAGATTATCAAACCAAGTTGGAGCAAATAGCTTTGCTTTACGGATTCTTACCTAGCAACTCCCAGCCTCCACTTCCAAATCAACCTCCACCTGTTAATCCGCCGCCGCCCATGAATTCCCCGCCAAATTCTCCTAATCCAGCTAATGCTTCTGCCAGGATTAAATGGCTGCAGAAAGTGGAGGGTATGCCGACTTTCTCGGGGGAAAAGAGGAGGCCCCTACAGTTATGGGATTCTTAGCTACATGGAAAAGTTTTTTTTGAACGAGTTGGAGCCACTGAGTTGCAAAAACTTCAGGCCATGGATAAATATCTTACGGATGTTGCCCGAATTGGTGGCAGGGAAGGAAGAGAATGGTCCCAGTGATTAAGACATGGCAGGAATTTAAAAGAGCCTTCGAAAGCCATAATTTACCTGCAAGCTACTTTGTAGATCTCCGAAGGGAATGTGATATATTCACACAAGGGAAACGAGAATCTGTTTATCAGTTTACAAGCAAATTTAACCATTTGTCGGTTCAAATGGAAGGTCTCAGCGATAAAGAGTTAACAAGGAAATATATTTCTGGGTTAAGGGATGAGTTGTATGCAGAGCTTAGGCTCATTGAACCTCAAACATTAGATGAAGCGGTACGGAAAGCTGAAGCTGCAGAAAGAAAATTTAATCCTAAGGGAGCAAAGTATGACATCTGGGAAGGGTACCCTAAAGAAAATGGCAAGCGTGACACAGATAAGGCGAACAACAATGGAGCAAAAAGAGTTAGATTCAATGATGATCGTAGAGACTTGAATAACAGGAACAGGGGTACAGAACAACGTATGACTCAGGAACGGGCAAATGCACCGGAAAGAGGTTGTTACATATGTGGTGGACCTCACTTCAAAGCTTTTTGCCCAAAAAGGCAGACACCTACAGACAAGCCCCAAACTGAAATAGAAGTTCCTAAGAGCAAGGAAGACAAAGGGAAAGTGTTAATGCATACTATTGCAGAAACATCTGACAGTTCTAATGGGAAAGCTGACAAAGCTGCAGCCAGGGAGTTTGAAAGAAGCCGATTAACTATCGGTCATACTATCGGTCATTTATCTTAGTTTGGTTTGAGTTTTAGTAGGTTATGCATAACTATTTGAATGTATGTGATTTTTTTTGAATAAAATGAAATTTTTATTGCTTCCTAATGGAAGAGAACTATCTTTCTTGTTAGAAAGGGATTTACTTTCTCGCCCAGTATAGGGGGAACCTACTTGGAATATCGAGAAAATTTTGGGGATGCCATATTTGTTCAAGTGAGGGACGCCTACTTGAAGGATCAAAGCATGGAGATTTTTTACGTCCAAGTCGCGGACCACGCTTTGGAGGATCGAGAAAAAGAACATTCAGGGGAAAAGAGATTGGCCTTAAGAAGGGAAGGACCAATACACCTCTTTTCATGACAAGGGTTTTTTTTGGAATTTCTTTCAGAGTTATAGAGCGATCGAGGGCGATCGGCTGAAAGAAGGGAAGGACTTGATACGGAGTAGCTCGGGGGAGCGGTTCAAGCCCAACAAGGATCAACTGGAAAAAACAAATAACTACTTGGAACCATTGGGGGGGAGGAATTTATTGGTTTAACAAAGCTTGCATTACGGCTGATAACGGGGGACGAGCCGTTTCTATCAGAAGCCAACAATCTGAAATGGTTCAAATCTGTAACTTTCGATCTCATGCCTCAGAAGAAAAGGGATCGGCCAGCTATTCTTGGTCGAAACCTATTTGCAGATCACCCCTTGCCTTTTTGCTTAAGATATTTCCGGCAAACTATTTGCAGAAAAAGGTCGCTCTTCTATTTCTATAAATTGGGGAAGAAGCACTGATTGGGATCATCGATCTAGCCTTGCTAAACTCTATTCTTACCTAAGCCTACGACCCAGCCTTAATACTAGTCTTCATTCCTGCCCTAAGTTGCCGCTGTATCCCGCTACCAGCCAACGTTTTTGCCAGGTTGACCCATTGAAGACAAGATAACGAATTCTTGTCTGCCCATTGAAGACAAGATAACGAATTTTTGTCTGCTCTGTTGAAGCTGTGATCCTTGTTGTAGACAAGATAACGAATTCTTGTGGTGCTTGAGCCCGGTTGGGTGGTTAAGAGAACTCCTGTCAAGCTGTTTCGGCTTTGAGCCGGTTGTATAATTCTAAATACTGAATTTTATTCCGTGTGTTTATCTTGTGGCTGCAAATTGAAGCTGTCTATTGTTGCAATCTCGTCAATTGTATCACTGTCCTTTTATACGGGGTTGAAGTATGGGGCCCAGTAGTATCACTTGCTACTTGGAATGACTTGGAGCAGGTGCAGAAAGCCTTCTTAGTACGAGCACTAGGGGTGAAGTCCACAGCCCCATTCAAATTCTACTGCAGGAGACAGGATTCTTGCCTCTTCAGAGGGCGGCCCTTGATCGCCACATTGTCTATTCTCAGAAGGTAGTCAATATGGACGATGCTCGTCTCCCTAAACTAGCTTATATCATGGCAATGGGGCCGCAGCGCCTCAAGGTTTGCTGGAGGGAAAAGAGAGCTCAATGGTTGGCTAGATGGAATGTGCAAGAGCACAGGTGCATACATGTGCAAACAGAGGCAGATCGCCATAGCTTGAGGCAATATCTTGACGTTTGCTTCCTCAACAAGCTTTGGGATGCCAATGCCCTTGAACATGTCAAGGCAACACACTACCAGCGCCACATAAATCCCACTACCAGCGTACCCACTTGCCCATGAAAAGGCGCAGACTCATTGCCTCCATTTGCACAGGGGCACATCATCTTCGAATTGAGATGGGCAGATGGATTGGTGATCCACGCCAGGACAGGCTCTGTCAATGCTGCCAAATGGGAGTCATTGAGGATGAATCTCATACCCTTCAAAGTTGCCCAGCATATGATCAAATCCGGACGCGCTATGCTGAGTTGGTCAGGCCTGGCCAGCCTCTACATATGACATTGGGCACAGCATCCGTACGGGTGCTGGGATCATACCTTCAGGAGGTTATGGACATGCGAGATCAACTATATCCTCGGGCACACACTTGACATGTATATACACATTTATTTCATGATGATGTATACTTGTACAGTTTGACATCATTCTTATTACTGCCATGGTTTTTCCCTCGAAAAGCCTTCGAAGTGGGGGTTTTTTAACCCGGACAGTAATAAGTTTGTTGCGCTCCTTATGGGTCCCATAGGCCGATTGACTTCAGTGGACGATAAAAAATCATTCTTATTCTTCTTTATTCTTTAAGAGGATGGTGGCACCTGCCAAGTCATTTACAATAATCTTTGCTTCTACTTAATTAAATATAATATAGGATGGACCTTAGCAAGTAATGCCTCCTGAATCATGCTAGAAGGAAAGGCCACGAGAAGAAAAAAAGCAAAGAAGTGATCATGCATAAATAACTCAAGTTGCCCAGGTTTAGAAATGGGAGGACCATCCTGAACCTGGAGAGACACCATTGCAGAAGCTTGACTCCGTATTTTTGCAACTCTAAAAAGCAACTTGTACATCAACCCCCTCTTTGAATAACTTGCTTTCAATCGAGCTTATTGAACTTGCTCGACTTCCACTTGTCTTAGACTAGCAAGAATCTACTTCTCCTCTTGGGCGTCTGATGGTATAACAGACATGCAAACCACTAACTATTGGTAAAGAGCAATCTAAATTCCTCGATTAGCAGCAACTTGCCGACGACCCTTGTTTTTAACAAAGGACTTCACAATAGCTAGGGCATCGACATACATTCCTTTCTAACTTGAGAAAAAAGAGGTCCAGACTTGTATATATTCAATCTTAAACTCCTCATCCTTCAAAAATAAAATGTTTCATATGAAAAAAATCTGGTCACGCTACGTGCTACATCCTGAGAGGAAGAGATAATTGTAGATTGCGATCTTAAATAGAACTATCCAACACGTTTTTACGAGAGAAATTAGGTAAATATATAGTTGCCAATGCATTATAATTTTCCCTATCATAACATGCATATACTCTACCAGCCACAAGCCAGCAGCCCTTGCATCAAGTGTAACTGGGGTTGCCATCCACCTCATAAAACCACAATCATGCACAAGCATTGATGTTGTTCACGCTCAAAACCCCTGGACAACGTCTGATCCTCTGCCACACCGATCAGATTCCGACTCAATCATATTGAAATCAGATATGGACCTCCAATCAAACCAATTTTGATCTCAATGTAGCGCAAAGTGCTCCTGGATTGTTATGTGCATATACATTTGACAAGTCCCTATGTCCCTTATTAAACCACTTGATAATGTACAACCACCAAATCTATCATCGCGAATGTTACTACTATATCACGCCTCCATGCTTGTAGGGGCCCCAGCTTTTATTCAGTCTGCTCCTGCCACCATGATGTTACATTACCTAACAACCACACTTTTTGCACACCCTCCTTCTTGCACTTATGTCTCTGTGCAATACAAAAATCTGAATTCAACCTAGCAAGGTCCATAGAAAGTCTACTCCTTTTAGTTGGAAAAGAAGCAATATCCCAAAAACTCCAAAAAACTAGCTTCATGATGTAGGAGGGCCTACTGGCCGATGTTTCGAATCCATGGAGCCACCATGAGTGCATGACCTCATCCATTTGATCGGTCTAGTGTAGTTCTGATACTACAGGAGGAACTAGCATTGTAACGATGGTGGCCACTAAATAAGGGTCTGTGTATGAGGCACATGTGGTCCCTACTTTAAAGCTTGCAGTTAGTTTTGCCCAATATGTCTTAGATATGTTGTATATAATTCCAGGGCTATAGAACTATGCTTTGTTTTCAGTTTGGGCCATTTTTTTATATAGTAGGTAAAGCTTTCTTTGAGTGCCCAAGTAAAGGTATATACAGTTCCTTAGATCTAAAGCACCTGCCCATAATGATGGAAAGAGTCATCCTTATCCATATTTATTGTTGCATATGTAGGAATCCACTATAAACACTAAAATGCAAACCCGAGATCAGTGCATTTAGAAGCAACAGAGGGCAACTTTAATGAAAATCCAACTACAGTTAAATTCAGATCTTAGTCTCCTATTTTTTTACCTTCATCAGACCAGAAGGTTATCCCTGGAACATTGCTCCAAATGGCATCAAATTGCTCGAAAAGCATCAAACTGCTACAAGAACCCCAAAATCTCCAATAAATAGAACCAAAAATTTCTATAGATGCATGCAAATCCAGGTAAGCAAATGCAAAAGGGCTACATAGAATGGGCTCGACTCTCACCAAATATTTGCAAAAATAGTCGCTACCCAAGACCCCTACCATGCTCCCAAATGATCGATTGCCTATGCTTCGGCCTTTATTTCCTCATTTTTGTTAAACATTCTAAATGTCATGAAAGGAAGAATGGCAATCTAAAAAGGATTCCATTAAGTAGTGCCTGGAAATGCAAATCCGAGAGGTTTTTTAAAGAAGAAAAAGAAGCTATTTTGTTAAGGTTTGGTGCTTATTCAGAATCCAAGAGTTTTCTAAAGAAGAAGGAGAAACAATTTTTCCGATTTTTCAGGAGTTTATATTTTTCTTAGCTGTTGATTTGAAATTATAGAGATCAAATTGCACGCTATCAATTTAGCCGACTTAGCCAACGTGGACAACCACATGGATAGGCTGGGAAGCAAGGAAGTGTTGTACCTCGGTTAAGGCAAGCCTGTTAATAAATTTAATTTTGTTCCTAAGCCATTACTTGAAGAACAATTTGCAAATTCAGCTTATACTTCAAAGTTCTTGTACTTAAAAACATTTTGCAAGGGTCTCACAAAAGCCCTAGTCACAAAAACCCTAATTTGATGAGGATGCTTGTGGGAAGATCGTATTTCCTGCTGCGGTCCAGTCGATCACTTTGCTGGCAAGGATTCGCACAGGCTGCCGCTGTTGAAGAAACAGAAGTAGCAGAATCAAATGCTCCACAAGAGAGTAATGCAGAGCAGCAATTGCAGGTGCTCAAGGCTGTCCCCAGAGAAGCATCGGGAAAAATACCTGTTAAGAAGGACCGCAGAGCTGGTTTTGTTCCTGGCATCGTTATCAGCCGAGAAGATGGGCATCTAGGCGGCCACAAGCAGTTACTGTCCCTACCAGAAAAACCCATGGAGCTTATGATCAAAAAAATGGGAGCGTGCTTTTTTAAATCACGGTTGTATACACTGGAGTTGTATAGGGATCTGGAGGGAGGTGAACTCCTATCGCGAGAGCGTGTTTTGCCTCGTCTGGTTAGTTAGTTTTTCTGTTTCTGTGAATTTATGTTTGAATTTAGTGGCATCCCCTTTTATTTATGAGACAACAACTCCCAATCATCTTTTGTTTAAACACATTCCCAGATATTCCTCCAGCGATTTTCAGCTTAGTCTTGAGCCTAATCTGCAATTCTTCCTTTCATTTATAATGAGGGCCCCTCTATACTGATTGACAAATACCATAAAACCATGCCCACAAAAGCCACTTGTAGATCAACCGCATCAGAATGCTTGGATGGCTTCAAATACTTGTTTACCACTTAACTATATATTTCTGTTTGCAAAAGGTACATATGCATGCTGTCTCAGACAAGCTACTGAATCTTACATTTATAAGAGCACCTCCAAGTTCAAGATTCAAGGTGGAAATCCCCCTAGTTTTTCGCGGAGAGGATGCGTGTTCCGGATTGAAAAGAGGTGCGTTCAAAAGCCTCATTTCGAAATTTCAACATGTATATGAATTTTGCAATATGCTGCAGGCGGTCGGTTGAACACTATAAGGAGAACTGTCAAGTATGTGGCTCCTTCTGATGTGCTCCGAGGTTGACTTGAGTAATTTGGAGGTTGGGCAAAAAGTGCTTATTAAAGACCTGAAGGTGCCACAAGGGCTAATTCCATACAAGGTGTCCCCTGATTGGCCTGTCTGCAAGATTATGGGTACACGATCTACTGGAAGATGATACGCTAAACTGCCATGCTGGCATAACAAATACTGTTCTCTGGGGATTGGGCGTGCTCGATAAGATCATGCGGATTCAAATTAAAGTCACCTATTTTGAGGTGTGATCTCGTTTGTTTCATTAACTGATGGAATCTTTTGTACTTGTGGCCTTCTCTTTCAAAGATTCCATTGCTTGAAGCATTTGGATTACTCTGCGATTATGTAAGGAAGGTTTGGAATGGAGCTATTTGGAATGGAGCTATTTGTGCTCACTAGAGTCAGATTGTCAAGCAATGAATGTTCTTGCTTAATCCTTTCAACCTTCTTGAGCAAGGAACCCCTTAGTTTTAAAAATGTGGCAGGTTCCTTCTTTCCATTTCGGAGTATAAGTTCAATAAAGGATTCTGTTTGCTCTGAATGATTATAGATAGATTCTGAATTACAGAATACATTGCTTATATGGGCCTAAACTGTTATTTGGGACTTCTTTCTCATTTATCCTTATGTTTTCCATGAGCTCGACTACTGAACCCAGAAAAGCATATATATATTATAGAAAAACCTTCAATGCACAGAAAAAAGGTTTTAAGAACTCTGATATCTCCTTGAAGAGAAAGTACATAAAAGAAAATATTATGGTTATATGCAAAACTGCATGCACACGTACACGACTGCACTAGTTTGAAATTTTTGCCTTGCATGCACTACTCTTAGATTTTTGTCATCATAACCCATTGCTATGGGTTATCCTACTTTTGGCCGCATAATATGTAATTCATTGACCCTATGAGTAATGGAAACAATTTTACTATTACAAATATATTGTCCATCATAGATCAATCCATCTGATCTATTATTGTACATCCTAATAGTCATGTGTAGAGCTAGAATGCATGTGAAGTATCCATTACAATATATTACAATGGCTTTTTCTCCCTTCCCTTCAGAAGGTGGAACCAAATCCAAAGTATCATAAATTTCACTGTGTTGTGATCCAGAGGGGGCTAACACAAGACAAGCGCATGGGGTTTAGTGTCATTGAGGAAGACAGTTGACTCTTTGAAATGTACACTTTTCCACCACATTCTAAAATTTCAATCCTAGGTTTATAACCTAAGAACTATTATCGCCCCCTCTTAGAGGGAGAAGGTTACTTTTGGCATCTTAGAGCATAGTCTAGGTATATCTAAAGATTTAGATGGCTATCATTCCATATATAAAGCAGTATCATTTTCCTTCTTAAAAAAAAATAGGAGGTATTTTTTCTGGGCTGAGAGCAACCTAAGCGCTTGACACGTACATTTTTCTCTCCATTTCTAAAACCTTAAAAGACAAAATATTGGATGGTCGACACGATTCCGTCCAATCTTGGAGACACGGTGGCTTTCTTGCTCTGCACGCAATCCCTAGCTATTTGCATGTTCAGCCATAGCCAGAAGCCCTTCTCAAGCCAGGGTATTCCACTTCCGGCAGATAAACCAAGACGGTCTTTAGATGGCTTAACCCTGTTCTACAATTGGGTTGCTCAATTGAAGCTCCTTCCTCACTGGGTGACCGGAAACACATGTAACAAGGTTGATAGACATAGCAACTTATTTAAGCCAAAGTCCAGCTTCAAGTTTTTGTTCTTGACGGTCTAAATCTTGCTTGGAAATCCATCTGCAAATGGTTATCTAGATCTCATTCAAGGTATAGGAGCAAGAATCTTGGATGAACAGGGGTATTAAGAAGGACAAAGAAGGAAACTACGGCAGAGCCTGTTCGTGCAAAACTAACATTTTCAAGTACAGTGGGCTCTAACACGAGCGATCATCTTCATCTTAGCAAACTGGATTTTCTGTTGCAGTTAGATTGTGTATGCTCTTTCTCAGCAGTAATTTTTATCATTGCTTTTTGAAATAAAATTGTTATTGCAGGCATTTTGCAGTGCTCTGGAGATGTTAAAGAATAATGGGCATTTTGCAGTGCCTTTGGATCTTATGTCTAAGGTTTGTTTCTAGTCATGTTTTCATGTTAGTTGCCCAATTTATTTACTTATTGTCTGTTGTGCAATGTGCAAGAAGTATGAGGAGATGAAGACTGATTTTCTAAAGGAGATGACTTTCACTTTCTAAAGGAGATGACTTTCTAGGAGCATGCTCATAAATTTATACTCAACTAGGTGAAGATGTTAATTCTGCACTGGAACATGCAGCGGAACTTATGCAGGAAGCTTGAATCCTAGCAAATAACAGGTACCATTGAGTTTGCTAGTTTTGTGATGTTGCGTCTTGTGGTTACTTTTTTCTTTCCACCGTTTGCCTCTACTTTAGAAAAATGTGGCAAACACTGATTCTGACAACATTAAATCAGGCCTGGGCAGCCCAAAATACTATGATCGACCTCTTCTTAGAGAGTTACCATATTTACTATGGAACAAGACTCTATTGAAGCATTTGATCATTATTGCCCTTGATCAAGTTGCATACAATCGCTTTATAAAAGTGCATAGACCCTGAGGACGGATGGAGTGAATTTTTCCAGTTGAAACATGTTATCGTGGAGAAATGTTTGTAGGCCAGTATAGACTTGGCATGGGAATTAAAATGTGATAGGAATAGTAGATATGTTAAGTGGCATAGAACAAATCTCTAATTGGTTAAATGATTTTGTGCAGGTGACGTTTCGTGCTTTTTGAAAACTCTGTGATGCTACTCTATCAAGCACTTTCAAAGGGTTCATGCCTGTTCGTAGACTCGCAGATCAAAGATCTTGCTTTCTCTGGGCATTTTGACCTTTGTTGCAACCAAAAGTGGACTTTACAAGTTTTGTTTCTATAATCTTTCTGCTGTCCCTGAAGCAATGTGCAACTGATGGTAATGTTAACAAATTTTGCTTCATTATTCAATTGACTGGAATGCATTATCTAAGCCATTGCAATCATCAACACTCTACAAAACCAATGGGCCAGTGCTGCAGTTTGTTGATATTTCATTTATGTGCCATTTATGTTACCCATAACATCTTTTTGGCATCCCACTAAAGCGCCCCATTAACAACTTGAGAGTCACCGGTGCATTTCGGTGTTTTGCATGGATCGTTACGCTATTTTTGGCTGCGTGGTTTCTGTGATCAGAATTTGATTTTCAAAGGGTAGCTGCAAGCCAGATCTGCCAGATTTGCAAAAGCAGAAAAGCCCATATGCGGAGCTTCTGTCTGTCGACATTGTTTTTATATAGTTGGTTTTCTCACATTTCAAATCGAGGGTTTTGTCGAGGATGATGATTCTAGGTATAAGCAGATTGGCAGAGCTGCCAGCTCCAGAGGTGAAGGATCATGGCGGATTTTGCTCTCTGAATTTCCTCGATTGGATCAACCGGCCGCTTCTTCCCGAGCTGCGAAGAAATGCTTCGGTATTATGTTAACTTACTTCTGGCCTATTTTCTTTTGAATTTCTTTTGAAGGCAAAGCCATCTGCATGTTGTTGTTTTTTTGCAAAAGTTCCAATACCTCCATGTATTCACAGAGAAAAGCCGTGTCGATCAGTATTATCATCAACAGGAAGATTCACTTCAAACATTTACAGAGTTGGATTCTATAATAGATGAGCCGATTACCACAGAGGCGTTCACAGAGGTGCGTATTTCCAGAAGGAATTCGTATACATAAACGCATAAATTAGGCTTTACATTTACATGGTGGAGCATATTAATTATATGGTTTGTTTGTGCATAAATTAGGCTTTACATTTACATGGTGGAGCATATTAATTATATGGTTTGTTTGTGCAGGCAAGCAACATATTGCCAAGAGAGAGAGGATATAGACATATCCAATGCAACAAAAGAGAAATGTTCGCAACCAAAGAACCAACCATAAACATATCCAATGCAACAAAAGAGAAATGTTCGCAACCTAAGAACCAAGAGAAATGTTCGCAACCGAGGAACCAAGTTATTTTCAACGTATTTCAATATAGCCTTTAGCCTTCTATCATAGGGTAAAAATGTGGTCTAAACGTTACTTGCCCACCTGGGAATTTATGATTATTAGACATTTTAGTGGATCCAATTGAACAGGTTAGGAACGAAAGAAATGTTCGCGGCGGCCTTGGCCGCCGCGATAAATTTCTTGTAGTTTTTAATTATTTTTCGATGGTGGAAAACTTTTTTGTAATTTTCTTCTCTGTCCATGGGTCTAAGGTTTCTGTGCCAAAAGTTTTGAGATACACTACAAATACACTAGAAAACTAACATAGCGAGAAGAAAATAGAAGAGGTAGAGAGAGAAGAAATAAAGAATGGAGATAGAGAGAGAAAATGGAGATAGAGGGAGAATAGAGGAGATAGAGAGCTCTTAGAGAGAAGAGAACAGGATGAAAGGATACAGAGAGAATAGATAAACAAAGTCCTAATGTCCATAACAAAGATAGATAGAGATAGAGACGAGAAAGAGATTGTAGGAACTAAAAGAACAAAGAAGAAGCAATTTTTACGTCATCCACAGATTAAATATATGATGCATGCCCTATGTATAGAATCTTGTGTTGTCGAAGCAGAATACCCGATTCCATACTTTTACACCGAGTCTAAGCACAATTTACCCTACCTTTAACCATAATTTTACGTCGAGTAGATTATTCATATAGCGTACCCTCTACCTTACATTTACCTCCAAGCTACGAATGTTGCAAGCTTTGGATGACACCATTTTTCCCAGTCACAATACTGCGTGCAAGTTTTCCCTCATTACTTACTCTCATTTACCTAACCACCCATAGCACTAGCAATGTTCATGCCAAACCAACGAGGTATGCTTATGTGTGCCTAGTGATCCCCCTAGTGGCATGGAGATCCTAATTAACTCACATATATGGATGTCATAATCAAGTCAATTGTATTCATTTCATTCTATTGTTTTATTTCTTCTCTTCTCCTCCTACATATTATGTATATAATATATGGTATCTTGTTAGATTTAGCAATTCTTTTTGAATTGACTTGCAAGGGACATGTCTAAATCAATTTTGAACCCTATTCCGGGCATTAACCCAATTTGTGGAAGCGGAAAACAACTAGGAGAAGGCAGAACTATTACGTGTGCCTTAGAAATATTTTCCAAATTAGAGCATGAACTAAGAGTCTCTTAGCACTGATAAAAGTTCAGCTTTCAAATTTTGATATCTTCAAACCAAGATGTCCAACGTGAGGGCTTTATTGCCCAGCAGTAAAAAATTGCCTTCCCTAAAAATGTACTTTATATAGTTCTTTAGAAAATTTGTTTGAGCAGAGTTGCATAACTATATATTATTTATATACAGATTCGTTGGCTTGGCATGATTCATCTCATCTTTGCATTTAAAGCTTTCTTAGTTGCTCTGCCTATGTACAACATGTGTCCTCAAATGCTCTTTGCTAGATGGGGTAGTTATTTAAAAAAGCGTTCAGAAACCTTGATATGCTGAAGATTTGATGAATGCAACAATATATGTGCCAAGCCACTAAAGAGGCGGCTTCTTGGATTTTTCTCGGTTGTGACTATCTGCATATCAAAAATTGCCATGTTCAGAACATATTGCAGTTTTTGTCTAGGGTGCTAATTTATTATTACGTGAATGCAAGGAGGACCTGAAACATCCAACATGCCAACATTTGAACTGTAAAAAATGAACACTTGCCACCAGCTTTGAGCTCATCAATGGTGGCATTTAGGTCACCACGGCCAAGAACACTTGTCAGAACTAGGTCCGGAACGACTGGTTCCTAATTTCACATAAGAACAAAAGTAAGAGCTCAAGAGCTTCAATGAGAATATGGCTGATGACAATAGAAAGCCTCAATAATACTAATGCACGCCTAACAGTGGCAAAGATGTAAGATGTATAAATAACAATTCCTTAGTTGTGTACGCTTGCACACATAAAGTACTCTATCTATATTGACATTTTTGAAACCAGTTCTCACAGGTGAAATGGGTTCCTTTTATTGATGTAAATAGTATGGATCAATATTGATGAGGTTTACTATGCATTTCTAACATCTGAATAAAAACTTTCATGTTATATAAGCATTTATGCAAGCTACAAAGGATATAAATACAGTAAAGGCAATTCATATGCTACTAACTCCATGGCATCACTCTTACAATAAAGGCCCATAGTAACACATGCCTTTACTTATGTGTGGCGATGCCGGCCACACGTTTACTAGAGATAAATTTAATTCCCCCCAAAACCCCCCCAACCCACATATTTCTTATAAAGCATTATTTTCTGTACTGAAATCTACATATGCAAAGTTCATACACTGACGATACTATCATTAGACTGTTTCAATAACAAAAATAATTACAAAAGCATATGATGTCCTACCATAGCTCCACTTTTCCAGATTGTCACCCCCCTTTAAGCCAAAGCGGATCTTACATACGTTCTAGCTGGCTAGTTGCTCTCCAACACTGCAAAACCACTAGTTTGCCATCTCTTTACAATCCTGACATTCGTCACGATACCTAAGGGGCATTGTTTATTGTGCAATTCCACAGGAATCCACCATGGAGGTGAGGTCTCTACTTCAAACTCATTGATGTCGAATGTGAATAATTTCTTTATGGCATTCCAAGCTGAAATCAATCTCTGCAGGAAGGGAGAAGCTTCCCTACATGGCTTTAGATTAAGAAAGAGTGACCATGGGAGTGAGACCTTGACATAGGCGTATATGAAAATTGTAGAGCCTGGTAAAAGAGGTGACATACCTGGAGATACCACTTTTTTTTCTATATCATCCATATAAATTTAGTTATCAAAATTTTACTCTGCAATACTATGTCAAAAGAACGAGTCCAACATCAGTTTTGTCCATCTTGCACTTCAAGGAATTTTAATCATTGCACCTTCTTCATCCCCCCAAAGACCCGAAAAGGAAGTTGTAAATCAACTCCTCTAAGTCTTGCACCTTCTCTGTTGGAACATGTAGATTGATGATAAGTGTTGCTCAGCACATGTTTGTCATAGTCTGTGATCCAACCTGCGAGAGATAATTTTTCCACCTTCCACCAAGTTAAGTGTTTCTATAGTCCTAACCATATTTCATCCCATATTTGTGTATTAGAGATGTTAATTTTCACTTTTCTAGTAATACTTTTTCTGCACCTGACAGAGTACTTGGTCGTCTCTGCATATTGATTACAAATTTGCCGAGAGCCATCCCACATTTCTAGTCCCTAAATCAGACCCCCCTGCAGAGGCTTGCGGAAATAACTGTGGAAGTATTTTTGGTGCTACATTGAAGAGGAATGGAGCCAGGGGGGACCTTGTCTAATGCTCCTATTAAGGAGAGTGCTCACCTTAGAATAAGATTGTAGCTCATGCAGATCATAGTAGTTTCATAACTCCTATAAAAAAGTTCCCTCAAACTAGCTTGAGCATCATCTTATGTAGAAACAGCTCCATCTCTACTGTCGTATACCTTGGTGAAGTCGAGCTTGAGGTAGGCTACTTTTTGTCCTATTTTTCTAGCCTAGTGCAAGCTAAGTTGTTGCCAGGGAGAAAACCAGATTGAATCTATGAGATGCATTGAGCTAAAATTGGCTTGATCTTCTCTGCCATAGCCCTGGCTATGATTTCATAGAATGCAGATGAGAGTGTGATAGGCATCCATTCATTAATTGTGCTTGGCTCCTTACACTTGAGTACCAAGATCATCATGTGTTCAACCTTGGGTTTAAATTTTCTGCTTGCATAAATTCTTTATAGGTGGAGAAGATATCGCCCTTAATTTATTCCCAAAAAAGAAGAAAAAGATAATTTGTCCGGTTGAAATGTAAAATAAGCAAGCCAGATCTTGAAAGGAAAAATTTCCTGCTCCAAAACATGGTTTCCTTATGCCCTAAATGACCAAATAGTGAAGTCAAAATGAAGTCAATGCTAACTTTATGACATTCAATTTTATTTAAATCTGCCAGGCAGTAGTAAATGAAGCAAAGACGATTATTTTCAGCGTGGCAAAATTAAAAAAATATTGAATGTCATAAAGTTAGCAAAGACCATTATCCAATGCACTATGTGCACCAATTGTACCTTAGCTTGGTCTATCCATAGCTATGGCGATGGCCAGCGCCAGCTGCGGCACCCTGCCACTCTTCTCATCTAAATTCGGCACATTCTCCAATTCCATTCATGTATACCACTCTCAAATGCCAATGCTTGGCTACATTACTGTCAATCCTCTCCGATTTGGTGCTTCCTTAATGACTAGAGTAATTGGGCACGAAGATCGTTCACGAAGCTGTTTTTGCATTCGGGCCAGTTCATCCAAGTTTAAGGTACGTTTTATAGCTCCTTTGGTGTGTTTTGCTTGTTGTTTCTATTTGTTTCCTTATGTAAGCATACAAGGTTAAACCCTGTCAAATGAATCAGCATTATGTTACCTGTGAAATGCTAATCTCAATTATGAACATACATGTGTATTTAAACTGCAGGTTGAGGCAGTACATGTTATAAATAAGTTGCAGAAACGTGCATTTTGTATGGCACTGGCAGTAACATTGGTCCTTCCACAATTATCTCTTTCTTCCAATGCACTGGCTGGTGGCCCCGTATTTGAGGATATAGCTGCTCTAATTTCTGGGCCACCTGTGAAGGATCCAAATGCATTGTTGAGATATGCATTGCCAATAAATAACAAGCCAATTAAAGAAATTCAACAGTCTTTGGAGGGTATAACTGAAGACCTTAAGGTCCCTGGGTTGAGAGCTCTTGATGCCGTCGAACGGGTGGGATTATAAACTTCATGCTTTCAATTTCGTTTATTTCTCTTAAAAACGAAAAACTAATTAAGAGCTGAGGTATAATCTGCTGCAGAATGTCCGCCAAGCAGCACGCGTACTGAATCAGAATAAGGAATTGATTTTGGCAGATATGGCTGAACCGAAAAAAAAGCATGGTGAAGAATTACTTGATTCTCTCACTGTTGGCCTCCAAGAATTCCAAAAAATTGTGCAAGAGAAGAATAGACCTGCTGTGGCACCAAAACAGCAAGAAGTACTTGACATAATTGGAAAGTAAGTACCATTGAAGTCTATCATCAACTGTGTCAAAGAAAGAACAATTTGCCAAGAAAGAATGATGTGACATCCATAAGACTGGAGAATGAAGACAAATATTTAAAGACAGTTGCATATCTATTAACTTTCAGCTTGTTGTGGTGGACTGCTTTCTATGTCTCATGAGTAAAATTTTCTTTACTGAATGCAGTTCCTGGGGACTTGGATTTCTGCAGTGTAGAAGAGGACATGGTGGATAAATTTCCTTTTGAAATTCCAGAGGAGTTTGCTAGCAAGCCATTATTGAAAGGGAGGGCTACCATAGAAATGAAAGTAAATGTGAAGGATAACCCGAACTTGAATGACATAGTTTTTCAGATCGTAGTTGATGGCTATAATGCTCCTGTAACGGCTGGAAATTTTGTAGACCTTGTAGAAAGACATTTCTACGATGGCATGGAGATACAACGAGGTAGTGAACTTATATCATGGTCCGTTCCATCATTTCATCATGTGCTTAAAATCGTCATGAGTCTGAAATGTTTCTATTTTATCCAGCTGATGGCTTCGTAGTACAAACAGGAGACCCAGATGGGCCAGCTGATGGGTTTGTCGATCCAAGTACAGAGAAGATACGAACCATACCACTTGAGATAATGGTTGATGGAGACAAGGAGCCTATTTATGGTGCCACTTTGGAGGTGAGATTAATAGAAAAAACTCCTTGAGAACATATGAATAAAGTTGCGTCATGTATCTATTCATATTGGCAGGAACTTGGCCGCTATAAAGAACGGACAAAGCTTCCATTTAATGCATTTGGAACAATGGCGATGGCACGAACTGTAAGTTTGAACTTAAAAGGTGTCGAAGAAAGTTGATACACTATCTAGCAAATGTCTTTTGTTTAGTTGGACATCTGCATTAAGGAAAGCAAGAGAGTGCCTAACAGTTTTAAGTGTACAGAATATCATAAAGACTGACTGCTTTTTAAGTATACCATGAGATTTCAAGATTTTCAAACACAAAATTCTCTCATAAAGACTAGTTTTAGTAAGAATGACATTATATCTTGATGTTAAGGATGAGGTTTGAGGTTATCTCCGCCTCGCTTAGCATTTAGCATTCTTATGCAAAACATTTTACCCTTTGTTTATATTGTTTTCTTGTCCTTCAAAAAACAGAATGACATGAAAGTTTTAAGAGCCTCTCAAACATGAATCCTCAAAAGATGCATGTTTACAGTGTATCTTGTTAGATACTGCCATTTATGCTTTGCCTTGAAATCCTTGCAGGAATTTGATGACGATTCAGCATCAAGCCAAATTTTCTGGCTTTTAAAGGAGAGTGAGTTGACACCAAGCAGTGCCAATATCTTAGATGGGCGTTATGCAGTATTTGGTTATATAACAAAGAACGAAGACTACCTTGCAGATCTCAAGGTTGGTGATGTAATTGAGTCCATGAAAGTGACGAATGGCATTGAAAACTTGGTCAATCCAAGCTACAAGTTACTGTGACACTAAGCAGGGGAGTTTCCATGTGCAAACATGTTAACAGCAACGGGTTAGTGCCAAAAAGTAGTCCCATTGGCTGTCCGTGTGCCAATAGTTTGGCTGGCAATTGTAATTCTTTGGTATGCTTTTCTGATATGTCTCAGCAAGAGTGTGCTTTAAGTGAAATATAATAAAGTTTTCCGGTTTTTGTTTTAAAGAAAAAGAACTAAACGAATTACGTAGTTACAACACACTCAAGGTATTGCCTAAATTTCGCATCATAAATCTTGAGGCCTTGGAACATTAACTGGGTGAGACTATTACATGTAGATCTGCGTGAGACTATTACATCTAGATCGCATGTGCATACTTATGTTGGTGAAAGTTTCACCCTAACATCACTAATGTGATTTGCTTATACCTTTATGAAGGAAACTTCTAAATTTAGGGGGAGGGTGACCATGAAGCGCACACTTAAGGAAACAAATTTTATTATGGGCTAAGTTATTCTTAACTTCCCATTTTAATATACCATAGTGATATTCCCCTCTTTAGCTTTCATTTGATACTAAATACCAGAGTTTTTGATATATTTGGAGTTCGCTACGAAGGTTTTAAGGCGGGGCGTTAATTTGATCCTAATAGACCACATGTATATACCACATGTGCCCTTCAATAGACCACTAAGTGCCCTTCAATGGACCACTAAATGCCCATCAAATGCCCACACGGAGACCTTTAATCGCCCACATGGGACCATTAATGGCCAACTGCCTACTTACTGAGGTAACATTAAGTTTTACCGACAGCAATTCTCCTGTAGAAAAATCATAACAGGGAGAACATTTAAATAACACAAGGGGTTTGAACCCTCTAGCAAATGCTATTATTCCCAAAGCTCATATTATAATTATTCAATTCATTAAAAATAATTCTTGTGCCTATTGATTCACTTTACAAACTGCATAGTCAAAAAGGTCCTTTGATGTAATAATTCCCCTTCTCGTGCTGCAAAATTACAATAGATGAATTGCATATGCTGTCAAATTGCACTTCAAATTGTTAACTAGTGCCTACAGGTACAAAGTATAGTACCCATAATTTTAGACATGGAGCACCACAACTGTCTGTTAGACTAGAGATGGTGTACCAAATCCTGCCACAGGCAGCACTGCTCTTATAGGCCTATTAGACCCCCTGTCTACAAAGTAATGCTAACACCTTAGAACCTCATCTACTTCACATGACACATGCAGATTCACCGAATCTGCATGGAAAAAACCATGGTGTAATATTTGCTCCAAATATGATTCCACAGCATAAAACTTCATAATATAGCTAATTAAGATTATCCCTTTCCATTTTGTTGTAAAAATAATATTCCCAGAAAATAATCCTCTCTGCAGTTGTGGTCAAGCACCCAAGATCCAGAATATACATATTAGAATTGATCAAAATCTGTATGCCCTCATACAAGTATTTTGTTAACTCTAAAAGCTGCACTTGAGTATTATCCACAGAATATTTGTAGTTGATCATGACGTATCGCAGCAACAAAAGCTAAGAATTTGTCCAACCTTTAACTCACATATTATTAGTAGGCTGGCCATATATGCTAGTAAGGAAATAATAAGTCATATGATCTTATTACAATGGATTGTTATGGATATCTCATATGGATATGTGATCTTTATATCCAATTAAAAGAAAAATGTGACTTTTGAATAACATAAGGGCCTGTAGCAACCTGATGCACTGAGCTTGGCTTTCAACACTCCCAGGCACATGATGAATTCCTGCATCCTTAAAGAGGTCTCGAAATGGTGCTAACATATTGGGGAGCTATAAACTAAAATTTTGTGTAGAGGACACTGTCAATTCCTGTTTGTGAATTGGGCTACAGAGCAATAAGATCAATATTTTATTCTTTGACTAAAGTGACTGACACGTCGCAAAGCATGATGATGATAAATTGTCGAAGTGATAGATAAACAGAGGACTGGATAACAAGGTCAAAGCACCTGTATTGAACAGAAGATTGCCGAGGTGATCGCTAAAAAAGAAAAGAGGACTGCTGTAGTGGTACAAGTATAGATCAAGCATAACTAGCTAGTGTGATGAAGCTGATACGAGGAAAAAAGAAGGACATATATATAACCAGTCTGATGGAGAAGGTTTCGATGAAGAGTTAGAAAAAAAAAACAAACCTGATGGCAGCCTTGCCAAAGCTCCTGCCTGCTGCTGCACGATCAAATCCACGCCCGAACTAATGCTCCATCGCCAAACGCGTCGGAGATCCAAATGTCGGAGGTCTAAACGAGAAAATAGGTGGGCGTAAAAGGGCGGGAAAAAGGCACAAAAGGTGAAGAAAAGGTTAAGAAAACCAAAGGTAAAATAAAAGGGAAAAAAGTTACCTTTATCCCTTTATCTGTAACTTATATAAGCATAGAGCTGGTGCACAGCAGAAGCAGTGTCGAGCTGATCCAAATGAAGAACTCCGGAGGTTTAGCAAGCCCACGTAGAAGATGCGCTCCATTTCGTTCCCCCAGGCCTCCCATTTTTAAACGGACTGTCCATTCTCTAGTTCCACAGCAGAATACGTTGGTTCACAATCAAGAAAAAACTGAGGCTCTCGGAATTTATGATAGCTCTCAACAGAATATGTTGGAAACAACTGAGGCCCTCAGAAATGATAATAGCTCTCAAGTTTTAACACAACAGAACCCATTAGTTCAAAATCAAGAAAAAACTGAGGATCTCAGAACTAATAATAGCTCTCAAGTTTTCACACAACAGAATACGTTGGGTCAGAATCAAGAAGAATCTGAGGCTCTCAGAAATGATAATAGTCCTGATGTGGTAGATCCATATCCAGAGGCAGATGTGTATACCATGCACAATTCAACACAGGGGTTCTCTTCCACATACCCAGATCCTTCTTACAATCTGCAGCAGACTATTGATCAGCCTCCTGCTCACATTTCGTCGCTTGTTTTCCCTCGTGATGAAATTGAATATGCTCCTGAGTTTGTCGATGAATATGTTCCCCAGTACGCATCCAGTATGTTCAAGAACCTCTCACCATTTTCGGCACCTTGGTGGTGAGGCATTGTATATAATTGCTCAATAATTGTACATAGCATGCCTAGGGTTCCTGGGCTTTAGCAAATGTTAATCATGTTGGAGGTTTGGTTTTTGTACATGTATTATGAATATATTTTTGGGGCTCTCGCTGCCCTACGTAACCCCCCGTGTGAATATGCACCCAAACCAAAGGGGGTTTAAGGGGGATTTTAATTTAAATGTGTTAAATGCAATGGTTTATGTTAATAATGTTAATGGTAGTTGTGTTCAAAAAAAATTTTGGGCCCTTCGGGCCCTAACTAAAGCAAACATAGGTAGACCTTATGGACCTAAATATTAATTACTAAAAAGCGACGACAAACAAATTATTTCCATGGCAAAGGGATTCAATTGATGATTGCATGTATGCATTCTTATATACATGGCATTCAAGTGTGACCCATTTTTCTCAAAACGGTCAATAAACCGCTTAACAATTTCCTAGCAATCTATATATACATGGCATTCAGATATTCCTCATTCTTCTCAAAATAGTTAATAAGCCGCTTAAGGAAGCTCTGACGAGACACTGTTGCAGTATCACAAATGATGCAGCATTGTCTTCGTATCACAAATGATGCAACATTGTCTTCTTGCCCTTCAACGCCCTTGTAATTGCAACATTCATTCTGCGTTCATCACAAAGAAACCCCACCTATGGCAACATTCATTACTAACAGTTAAGACATGTTCCTTGTGTAGGTGCTAACTTGAAAGAAAAACTTCACATACAAAAAATATTTGCTGCTCACCTCTCGTAGAGCATTTGAACGGCCTTGAAACCCATCTATCTTTGGTTTCCTTGATGGGAAAAAATGTGTCTAGAAGTAAAATAATATTAAGATCCTATCAAGTTTTGGACCTCCAAGACTTTTGGCTGTTGCTAGGTCAACCTTTAGACCTTCAATCTGACACACCTTAGGTTGGTGCATAATGGGAGAACACTGGGTTACACATGATCTTATATGAGATTGGAATGATGAGCGATGACAACCAAGGAAATAAAAGGAACTTGTTGTGTAAGAGTGACAAGAACATAAGGCTCAGTCCGAGAGCAACACATTGATTTTAAATGGTATATGAATGGAGACCACGATTTATTAACCACGGAACATTAAAGTAAAAGTTCACTTCATCACCTTATTAGGCAAGATGACAAACCTGTTATAAAGCACTCATAATAGATTCTTGAAAGGATATGAGATAGAAAGCGCATCAAATCATTGGCATCAATCGATGGAAGTACTTCGATGTAGTCATCAACACCATATTTGGTGTTCGATGGTCATTGCTTGCCGATATTCTTTGGAATTTAAAGTTCGTAGTCCTTCATCAACTTTTGCTAAGGACGAGGAGAAGAAGAAATGGCTAAAGTTAACAAAAATGACCAAAGTTAGCGTAAATTTGGGACATGTATTAGTCGCACCACATTATCCATGCACATACATTTTAACTCGAAACATGGCTAGAGATAGTATGCACCCATAGAAAAGGTAGAAAACCTAGAAAGTCCACGCAAAAGTAAGTATTACCTACTAATATGTCATGAGCTTTTATATGACATCATGGAGATCCCTGTCACCTCTAATTTGCAAGATAGATTTAATGCGGTTGAGTTTTACAACTCCACTCTCGAGATGTCCTTTCATAAAAGCGGACTTGAGTCTTTGGCCGGATGCCACTTCTCATCCCCGATCGGGTCAATTGTACCAACCTATCACCATACAACAGGATCAAATGGAATGATGTATAAGCCCCGACATCTCTAGATGCTTCCATCTCGCCTCGATTTGCGGAACTCATACGCCAGAAGTCCGTTCTTCGATGCTCAACTACAAAATCTTGTCCCTTAACCTTGAAATACATCATGTTGTTGATTTTCTACAACTGTCAGTTTCAGCAAAGCCATCACTATTTGCAACTGCAAAGGGAAATGCTCAAATGCGTCTTTCACGTTGAAGTAAAAATTCGGTATGTTCTACGCCTAAGGAATCCCTGAGCCATTACACCTAGAAGCCTGCTTGCGGCCATAAAAACTTCTAGAAAACTTGCATACTAGATGATCCGGCCCTAATAAACCCTTAAGATGTAATAGATGCACTTCTTCTAACGCCAAAAGATAGTGAGTTGGGTTCTCCTATAGACCTGAACCGGACTCTGTTTTCTGCTGTGACATTTTAGAGATGCCAGTTACTGGATTTTTACCAGAAGATCAACACAAGTACAATAAAAATTGGGGGATCTCGCCATTATTTACCATCATAGCATGTGCTTCCACCTTACGCCTCTGTTTCATCCGCCAAAACCGCTGCCCCGCTTGAAAAAAACCCGCAATGCAAAACACGGAGGAGAGGAGACAAATCCTTAATCGACCTCTGCCATTTTTGCATAACCCAACAAGGTCCACCCTTGTTTGCATTCCACAATGCCCTGAAGGCTCTCTGCTTCTGTTCCGGAATGAACACCGCCCTAATCCGCCATACCCTAACGAATCTTGCTGGCCCATACTAGGCACGGCTTGGGGCATCAAATCCAACATTTCAGGGGCATTTTCACTATATGCTATCACCTTAAAACTACCCTCCTCCACAGCCAACATACAGTCCAATGGTTGAATCAATCCAATAGAAACTTTGAATAGTATGGCACAAACCTTGAAGCAAGCATCCGCCGCATCATCCAGGTGCACTAAAGCACCAACGCTTCCACTCCAAATCTGTTTCCACTCCCACTCCAAATCTGTTTCCACTCTGATCACAAAGAACATTAATTTTTTTGCAAGAATGCCCCTGAAATGCTATCCACTAGGCTTGCATGTTCAGCCCCTAAAATAAAAAGAGGGCTTTTGTTGTGAGCCCTTGGATATTGGACCATGGAAAAAAAAAAGCTAAATCAACGACTAAGAAATGGTGCACTCTAGATGTACACATTAGTACATCCATTTGAATACGTCATGAAATCTTAGGAAAACCTTTGTGAAAAGCGTACAAAAACACAAACAAAACCCCCTGTTATTATGCTACATATTAAGCTAGAGATGTGTATTGTATTATGTTGTCCATCACAATATCACTCATATCTAATGCATCACAATATCACTCATATCTAATGCAATATCATTTTTTGTTTGATAAATATTTGTTTGATGGAATTTGTTTGAGGAGCCCTCCCGTCGACACGTGGTAGCCCTTGGTTTTCGCTTCACCTTGGATATACACGGATCCGCATTTATTATGCTTTTATTAGGGGCTAAAAAAAATGACGCAACGCTAGGCACCCATTTAACTTCTGATATTGGCCCAACGATTTTCGATTTGCTTTGGTTCCGGTGAGCTTTGCATCTACACTTCTTCGCCATAGTCAAGCCAAGCTCACCCTTCTTGCTCAAACCTCGAACTGAGAGCTGCCAAATGTTCTAAGTTTTGGAGAAAGCTTGCAAAAGGGTTGCGCGCACCGCCGCCAGAGCTGAATCTCGTAGGTTTGTCACTTCCCCTTCCCCTGCTTCCTCTCTAAGCAGATAGATATAAACTTTGGCAGCATAGATATATAAGGAAGAATATATGCATAGATATATGCATGCATTAGCACTAGTAGTCAGGCAGACTGAAACTTTCAGCAATGAATTTCATAGCAAGGTTACTGCATGTATGCGCAGATATTCGGCCCTGCAGCAAAAATGGCTCAAAAAGAAAATGCAGGTCTGGGTTTTGAAGCAGAAGGATAGGCTATGGGCGAAAGGGTCTGAAAAGGAATGGGAAACAAGAATGCCAGATGTGAAAATACAGATTTAGTTGGGTGCTAAAAACTGGCTCGCAGATCGTTGGAACGAGAAGCAAATTTGGGGATAAATCCAACGCACATTTGCATGTGATCTATTCCGATAGCAAACACAAAGGTATTGGAAAATTTTATTGAAGCTTGATGCTTAAAACATTGTCGGCCCTTTTGCTCTGTTTCTTATTTCTTATCCGTTTCCTTGAGTATTTTCTAATTAAATGCTCTATTTATCAGTCTGAACCCACATTTGAAGGCGATTATCAATTCTAGGCCCATGAAAATGGGATTTTTTATCCAACATCTACAAAGTTTTGGCAGAAAAGGCAGAAAAAGAAACTGTATGGCGAAATCTGAAGTAGAGGAAGACAAAAACGGCCAGATTAGAAAGCAGGACTTGGAAGATCAAGCTAAAAAAATCCAAATCGATTCTTCACTCCACTCTGCATACTCAAATAACTGAGGGATGCATGTGAAAATATGATGCTTTTTGTTGCCACAAAAAGGGTATTTCTTGGCAACACAATTTATATTTTTAAAGCCCCCTTCTAGACGGATTGAATGGAAAGAACATGAAGTAGTTAATTATTTTTTATTATCTTCGCCGGAACGGGAAGCCTATTCATGGATCTGATACCGAAGGCTAGATCCAGATTCGTTGCTGCAGCTTTTGCCACAGAAAAGCATTTTCTGCAGCTATGAAAAATGAAATATGGCTTCTGCGAAATTGCTTAAAAGGGAAAATTTCATTGCGCATCTACATGCATGTTCTTTGTCTGCAGTTTTCAAAGACTGATAGATTAAATACATACAAGGCAAGTAATGTATACAATATGTAGATGGTCATTTTGTTAAATGGAAATTATGAATGATCACAGATATAATCGTTAAATTTAGCAGAGAGCTCAAAAAATGGGAAAATAACATGATACTTCATTTGCATACCTGATACCTAGAGTTGGTAGTAATCTGCAGATAGGAAAAGGGTTTGAATGTTTTCAGCTGTCTTAAAGTTGCCAGTGTTAAATTTAGCAATAGGCTTGCCGAAGAATAGGAATTGCAATTTTGGTCTTCTGAGTGGGCAGAGATTATCCTCTTATAGTTTTGAGGTCGTCGTGTGCTGGTTGATTAGTGTAGTAATACAAAGCAATGTTGCTTAGTGCAACTTTTAGGTCCTTATATTGCTGCTCAAGTTCTCAAAGCTAGTGTTGCCTTACAAAAATGGTTGCTTTGTGGAATCAACTATGATTTTATGCTAATGATTTGAAGGTAATAGATGTTTTCATGAGCTAGTGATTTCCCTTATTATAAGTGAGGTCTGCTGTGTATTTCCAGCAATGATTACCTCCTGTTTTGGTTTGAACGCAATGGCTCTTTTTGATTGATTTGTGGTAGTTTAGTGCATATGTATTACTTTGCCAAATGCCAATGTGCTAGTGATGGATGTTGTAATATCACCACGAGACCTGCAATTAATGATTTCAGGCTCTGAAATATTGATAGGATCGCAAAAATGTATGTGCAAAGTATTTTATGCACTAAATGCATTACATATTTATCGAATAGGATTGCATTCTCAACTATGGACGTTAATATTAGGCTCAATCCTCAAGGATTAAGCTGACATAAATACTTGGTTCAACTTTTAAACGTTTGAAGTTGACAAAGAATTCCCAACAATAGTCAGACATCTCCACTTTGATGTCTCAAGAACCTATGCTAATGTACACTTTGTTGCTGTAGATTCTCATTATGGTAGGGGATATGTGCTCTTTGCAGGCATTTATCTCGATGCATGCATGTGGAAACAACTTGATAGACTAAATTTCTTCTTTCTATTCTATTCTATTCTATTGGGTACCACATCTTTCAGGGCATTAATTCTTCTGCACGCGGTGTTATTACGGTGGCCCAGAAAAAGATATTGACAGCCTACGAGTGTTCCTCCCTTGACTCAGAAATGATGGAACGCATCTGGATTCAGTATCTTCGAATTGATTCTTATCATTAGTCTCCTATTCTGGAGTAAGTACATTGTGCTCCAGGCTCGTGCTCCTGTGGCATCTTTTTGTGCTTACACAGTTAGATGAGACATGTAAATTTTGTACTTTTTATCTGATTAATAAACGTTTTGGCTTTCGTCCTTAAAAAAAAAACCTTCAGTATCTTATACACATGGTGACTATCTTATACACAGGGTGGCCTTTGCACTGAGTCGAACAAAAGAAATGTTCGCGGCGGCCTTGGCTGTCGAGATAAATTTCTTGTATTCTAATGCAGTATTCCATTCCATCGGTAGTTTTTGTTCATTCTTAAGGATTTATATATTTTCATATATTTCATAAGGTTGCCACTTAAGTATTAATTTCTCTTTATATGGGCTCCACTTTTTCTATGAAGGGATGATATGAACTTTATATCAAGGTAAAAAGCTAAACGAATCTTGTGGATGCGCCCAAATCCGAAGCCATACCCATATTTCTTCTTTTGTTAAACAACAACAGAAACTAGGAGAAGATAAAGCAGTTGCTCTATTGGATTCTCAAAATTGAGATGAGCCAAATATGCCAACTTGCAGTTGTTCTCAAGTCCGAGTCTGGTTGGATGGTGAATGTGTGCCAAGAGTACAAGTTTGAGCCAAGAGTCTGGTTGTAAGATAGTTTTGAAGTTGTATCTATTGTTAGCCTTGTTTATTTGAAGAGCTTCTTCGTAACAGATTTTCAGTGACAAAGCTACCTCTTTGTCCACTGAATCTGCCAAACAAGATTTACAAGCAGGGCTATCGGCACATTTCCTTGTAGCCTACACATCCATGCTCGTTTGTGATGATCTTTAGCCCATTGGAAAGATTGTTTGAGAATTTTCCAATGATATTAATTTTCTTAGGGTTTGTATCAGGTTAGGGGCCGGAGTAGGCCTGTTGGATTTCGGCCTCTTTCAGTAGAGATGGGGAAGACAGATACTGCTTTATCCAAGATGGTGACAAAATGGTATTTTGAATACTGGGATGAGAAAGTTCCTTAAATTAGAATCCATTCTTCATAGAAGAATATTCCCTTGGGGAATTCTTAAGGTTTAAATTATAGTTGACTAAATGCGCAGTAGCCCCAAGAGAAGCTCATAATGGTAGCTGTTGGTTTCAAGCGCCCCCTTAATTAAAACTGGCATCCCTGCTAGAACAGATGGGACTCCACAACATCCATATAAGATTGTCTACAACATTGTGATTCGTCAAATCTAGTCAATTCTCAACACATACATTAGGATAGGTATCATCCTTACACATTGTCGTGTTCATAACACCATGAGAATATATGCATGATTTCAATATCAACAAGGTATTCCAATGTAATCATATTATGGTCCATAAGTTGCCAAAGTAGTACCTAGACCTCTGCTTTTATACTGAATTTGATGGGCACAACATGCATATATGAAGAGTAGTTTAACCATCCCAAAAGTTTGCATAGATACAAAGTGTGCAGATGGAGCAGCACATACATATAAACATTTAACACCACATTCATTCTTACTAGATATCATCTTCTTGACGAAAGGCATCCTCGATTTCTCTTATCCTGAGATATTTTCTAGCATCACCTTGTCGATATAGTTTCCTTGAGAGTCAGCGTAGATGTTTGACATTAAAACGTACACGTGAACATATTGTGGATCTAGATGGACAGCTTTATTGAAGCAACATCTTCCAATTTCCAGATTGGCCTGCATTTGACAATTTTATGCTAATTCAAGACCTAAATATTAACTGACCATAACAAATATAAAGGCTATAGGATAACTTGGCTAAATTACACTAAAATTTGACGTAAAATCTTCTAAGTTTTGGCTAAACTTTCCAAATTTTGGCAGTTACACTTTCTTGTGATTAGCTAGACGAAATGGAGGTGGGGCATGAAATAGACTTGGCTAAAATTTTATTTTTTTAGGCCAAAAAAGGCCATAGTTTAGCCAAAATTGTTTTTTAAACAAGGCCAAAATTTCACCATTTAGCTAAGTTTAGCCACCAATTTTTCCCATGTCCCCAAATTGAAAGTGAAGCACGCAAAACTGAGGTACGCTTCTTTCCAGGCGATTTAGGTCTTATGTAGAAACTATTTTTGCAAAGGACCTGCATCGGCTCGGGACAGGAAGAGGGCAAATCGCAGTCCAGGCAGCCTTCTCGGTGAGTAGATCTGCGGTGTTAATCAGGAGTGGTGAGAATAGCAGGTGAATGTTTCTGTTTGGTGGTGCAATCATGAAGAGCTGATGAATTGGGTCTTGAGGTGTAGAATAGATCAAGAGCTGATCTTCTGAAAGAAATGGAAGCCGGATTAGCTTAGGTTGCATGTCGTGGCTTCATTCGGCAAATTCATGAGTGCCAGTGATTTTTTTTATTTTCCTTTTTTTAATTTGTTTTGCTTCAACCTCAGATTTTGCTTCGGCCATGGGTTCCTTCTACACCATGGATAGTTAAGAAGGATCTGTGGCAGGATCTGTGGCATAATCTTTGCTTACATCGGCTATAAAAATTTAACATTCTTCAAAAGCATTTTGAAGAAATTTATTTTGGGAGTATATATTCATGTCGTACTTTATGTTGCAATCTTACACGTTTGCAAAGATATAGATGGGCGGACATAATGGGTTCAAATCCCATATTATAAGCTCACTACTAATTATATGCTCATTTCTAAATTACTTTTATAATATCATTATAATTTAAACGGCCTGTTTATATGCAATACCTTTTCTAAGGCACTGAATGTGCATTGCTCTTTGGATTAACCCAGGCTTGATTCTTGGGGAGTTTGTTTTCTTAGGGACCGAAGGGCCCAAATTTTTTTGATATAACAAACAACATATAACTACCATTAAACATTAATTAACACAAACCATTGCATTTAACACATTTAAATTAAAATCTCCCTGAAACCCCCTTTGGTTTGGGTGCATATTCACACGGGGAATAAAACTTGAACGTGACGCGATAAAGAGAGATATATAATATTGTTCGCCAAGAGGCATGCAACAAAGAAGAGGTGATGTATAACATTCTTGCTTCCAATCACAACAAGAATAGGCTGATCTCATGTATTGAATGCACAATTATATACATCTTATTGCACAACAGGCTAAGTTGAATTCAACAAATGTCTTAATTTCATATGTCTTAATTCCATTCACGAGGGCAACCCATGGTGGGACAACCCCTAGTACTAGTTTTTATAGAAGTTCAACCTTGTGCAATCGATGTTGCAATACTCACATGTTGAACTACTATGTTGAATTCTCCTCATATGTGTCCTTGTTGACAAACTCTGGGCGTTGGAGAAGAGCATTGAGCATGTTTTCATCCACGAAATCCCTCCGGGGATGAGAATGAGTATGAGAAATGGATTGAAAACAAGCCAAGCAAATATCTATGTTTTTGCCATTGTTGAAGCATTGCATACACCTGTAATCGTTTGCAAAAATGAACCTGCAGCACATAGCACAGATGCTTTTGGTGGCCATGATGTAGAACAAGGTCTTGCACTCTTCCATGTCCAAATAGCCATTTCCATCTCTGTTTGCCATTTTGAACAGCTCGCTTGTGGCTTTACATTTCTTGCGTCTTCTCAGTTCCTTGACGCTCACCTTGCCATTGCCATTTGCATCCAGATTTTTGAAGAAATCTTCTATAACGTGCTTTCACAGTAGCTGTTTCCGATTATGCATGCACATTCTCTGCCCTGTTTGAAACCCTAATTCTGCAATTGTCGCTGAATGTTAATATCTTAGATCTCAAAGCAATCTACATAGTGATCGCCATGGCTAAGGCTAGAAGGTCATCATGAAGCTTCTTTCAAAGGACTGAACGGCTACATATTCACAGCCTGTAATCTTATCTTGCTAATCCCTGTTGTTGCAGATTTTGCAAGCCCTGTTTCGTGCTATCCACGAGGCTTGCATGTTCGGCCCCTAAAATAAAAAGAGGGCTTTTGTTGTGAGCCCTTGGATGTTGGACCATTGAAAAAAAAAAGTTAAATCAACAATCAAGAAATGGTGCACTCTAGATGTACGCATTAGTACATCCATTTGAATACGCCATGAAATCTTAGGAAAACCTTTGTGAAAAGCGTACAAAAACACAAAAAAAACCCCCTGTTATTATGCTACATATTACCAGTTAAGTAAGGATTTGGTTAAATTTTAACTATGGTTAACTTAACTAGGCCACTTTCATACCGATGATAGTTAAGTTAAGTTAAGCTAAAACTTTTAACTGGACCCCTTATTTTAAACTAGAAGTTAAGTGACCTAGGAGAGGTGCATTTAACTCAGTTAAGAACTAGCTTAACCTAACTACTAAGTGAGAAAGGGATAATAATCTAGTTAGGCTATTTATTTTTTACATGAAAATGGCATATTCGATGGTTCTTTTTTCGGTAGTGGAAACATTTTTTAGATATTTTTCGGGAGCGTGTACCATGGTTTTCCCTTTCTAATGGCAAGAAAAATGTGACACCCACCAAAAATAATGAGACATCTAAATTGAGGTTAAAAAAGAGAGAAATACATAGAGAGAAAAATAAATACAAAGAAAGAATATCAGAAATATAAAAAAAAAAGATGGAAAATTAGTCATGTATCTCTTCATGTGTTGTTGGTTTTAACAACTAAGAAATACTTTAGACATCTTTAACTTAGTGGCATCTCTTAACTAAAGTGAAAAATGGACATAGTTATCTCTAACCTAACAAAGCCTCTTAACTACTAGTGCGAAGCACCAAGTCATTGTAAATGTTAGGTTATTTTGATTTTATGAATTTAACCCAAGTGATCTCTAACAAGTCTAGGGGGGAATGTATATCTTTGTAATTCATTAAGTTAGTCTTAACTTACCGATCTTAATGAGAAAGCATAACCTCTTTTCAGTTAAGTTAAGAGATAACCAGCCGATTAAATTAACTTAACTTAATGGCGAGTGGGAAATGGCTCTTAATTATATAAGTTTATCTTTAAATTAACACTTTAATGGTTATCAAAGTATAAATTTCCTTTTCAAACTAATTTTATCTATTTAGAATTAGACATTTCAAGGATATAAAATTTTAATTTTTAGTTATTTAACAAATCTAAAATTTGGCAATCATAATAATTTTTAATTGATATTTGATGGGTTGATAAATAATAACTTAAAACTATTATGAGACTTTTTACAATTTACAAACTTTTACACTTTTGAAAACACTTTAAGAAAAGTTTTAGATTAACATTAATTAAATAATAAAGTTAATGGTTTAATAATAACTATTGAATAATTTATTATTAATGAAATATAATATATTCAAAATTAATTAATAATAAACTTTTCAACTTTTTCTTTTTTTTATTAAAATATAAACATAATCATACAGAGTTTTAACATAGAGGTAATTACTTAATTAATTCCAATTTAAAACTTTCTTTAAATATTTTGAAAAAATAACATTTTAATCATACAATGAGTATACTTACTAATTTTTATTTATGTATTGACTAGCTACTGAATACTTTCCTAACTAGTTACTCATACTAAAACCATTTGATTTAGGCTTCGCTTACCCAGAAATTTTCTTCTTCTTTGGGCCACAGCCATCAGGCCAATTGCGTTTGGCCACTGGTCTTCGTAAGCATGGATAAATCTTCATAAGATCTGCATAGCGTATTCCTTTAGTGTCTTGAAAAATAGTTTTCTTTTCAGCACCATTCTCTCCTAGCTGGTTGCCATTGGCATAAGCTCTTGTCCCATTTGTAATAGTCTCAACCTGCCATTCTTGTTGATGTATTGCATGTTGAACATAGGCCACCTCTGCATCAGCCTCTCTCGGGTTTATTGGTAACCCATTCTGAAAACAAAATAGAATTGAATGATCTGGTGAGAATAGCCCTCACCGTGGCTTACAGTTATATGTGCAGTTGTGGCTCTTCAGATGAGCCGTGCCTCTTGGCTTAGATCGCCAACTTGGCAGTCTAGTCAGCTTGCCACACGCACTTCTTGATCTTTTAAGTTTTCATCTAAGATAAACTTTGTATGATTAAAATGGTGCAGTTTATCTTCTTGTGAAGACCTTGGTGCAGTTTTAGAGTAAAATTAATTAAATAATAAAGTTAGTGGTTTAATAATAACTATTGAATAATTTATTATTGATGAAATATAATATATTGAAAATTAATTAATAATAAACTTTTCAAAAAAAAAAATTATTAAAACATAAACATAATCATACAGAGTTTTAACATAGAGGTAATTACTTAATTAATTTCAATTTAAAACTTTCTTTAAATATTTTGAAAAAATAACATTTTAATCATACAAAGTTTATCTTAGATGAAAAAATTTAATTCTAAATAGATTAAAGTGAAAATTAGGTTGGAAAGCTATTTTTTACTTTAATAGCCATCATATTTTGATTAATAAGAGTAAAAATATATATAATCTTATCATGGCATTCTTGACGTATATCTATTAGATTTAAATAAGTCCAAGTTTTGTTAAATATGTCATAAGGTATAATGTTTAGGGGCCCATGTATCATGTTTGTAACATACATGAGGGAATATAAATATGGGAGCAAGATAAGATAATAGGTCTATGCTAAAAGACCAACTAAAAGAGTTAGTGGGTGCAAGAAAATAGGCTATAGATGAGATTCACCTCGCAGAGACTGGGATGCACTCGACAGTCTCTTCAGCCGTCGCATTGGAGACAGCAGTAATAGATTAGTCATAAAAGAATTTTTCTTGTTCTTTTTTCTTTGTGATTTATAAGTTGGTCAAGTTGGTATGGCTGAAGTTATTATAATTATTATAAAGCTGAAATATATATTTTACTATAATTTTGTCTAAATATATAACATAATAAAAATTGTTGTAGGTTTGTTCGTGATTATGTTACATTGGATTAATGATATATTTAACGAAATTTGGACTCATTCAAATCTAATAGATATACTTCAAGGATACCATGATAAGATCATATATATTTTTAAATTTATTGATTTTAATAATTTTTGCAATTTATTGTTAGATCAAAAGTATGATGGTTACTAAAATATAAACTTGCTTTCTAAACTAATTTTTACTTTAGTCTATTTAGAATTAAATTCTCATCTAATTCTATATGATTAAAATGTTATTTGTAAATATATTTAAAGAAGAAAATTTTAGATTGACATTAAGTAAATGATTATGTTTATGTTTTAATAATAACTATTGAATAATTTATTATTGATGAAATAAATATATTAAAAATTAATCAATAATAAACTCAACTTAAAACTTTTTTAAAGCATATTTAAAAGTATAAAAGTTTGTAAATTGTAAAATAAAAATCAGACACTAATAGAATTTAGGGGGATTTGATACGCTCTAATAGTAACGCTTTAAAACTTTGAAACGCAAAGTTACTTGTAGCGCGCAACAAAGAACAAAATTTATTTTTTGAAATGCGTTACAAAATTTAGCATTTGTAACGCGTTACAAATATGTTTGAAATGCGTTACAATCAAATATCGTTTCAACACCAAAACTCGTTTCAAAGTAGAAGTTTGAAATGCGTTACAACTCCTCTAAAACGCGTTACAAAATAAATGCGTTACAACTTTGAAACGTGTTTCAAGTTAGATGTTGAAATGCGTTACAACTGACCCTTACGTTACAAAGCTAACGTTCTAAAAATATTTAAATTATTCTATTTCTTCGTTTCTCAGTATCAGCGCCGCCTTCCTCTGTTGAATCCGCGATTTATCAGCTCCAACATGCAAAGCGATCCCCTGGCTGGGTTATCTGCCTCTACGAGGAAGAGAAGGGCTCGTGAGCTACGTAAATAAGGAATATAACAACCAATTCTTCCAAGGGAGAGTTATGCGGGCCAATTCTCACCTTGTTGGTGTAGAGATTATTGCGGTCGACATGAACGAATACCAATGATTATAGCAGATCATCTACAAAAAGTTGGTCCATCTTGGTGTGCTCCAGAGAGTTTTTGCAAGCAGCATAACCTGCCCTATCATTCCACTTCTGGACAGGTTAGTATATGGTTAAGTTTATTTGCTTTCATATTTTTATTCCTTTTAAGTTCTATGTAATGGTGTTTGACATAACACATTACATCGCAGAGTGTAACTCAATTATGTTACATTAGTTTTTCAAAAGGAGTTTGGAGAAATATCCCTGAGGAAGATGATGAGGTGGACTTAGCACAATGCCAGTCTAGATGTCGTACTCGCATGCATACATTATGTGCCTCTATGATGGGGGGGAAGTACGAATTCATCCTTAGCTTGTTCTGTGCCTAATTTATCTATGCCTTTAGATGTTAAAGAGATGCTAAAGCAAGTTGATCGAAGGCGTCTTGGATTATATGAAGGGCCATTGCCATCTATAGGTCAAATATTCTCTTATTGGGGTAATAGATACATGATTAAAGATTCTACAATTTCTGGTGCTGGTAGAGGCTTATTCATTCTAAATGATGTAAAAGTTCCTTACAATGGGGAGGTGTCACTGATGATATATGGAGGTCCTATTTACAAGTCAGCTGAGTGGGAGAAATTGACACAATACTCATTCCGTATGATGGTGTATGGGTGTAATAACAATGCAGCTTCCATGGAGATGAGTGGAGTACAAGAGGACAATTTAAGGACCTATATTGATGGTCGACCAGAAGAACATGGGAATATAGCAGGATTAATCAATAGTTGCGGAGGGAATAAAACTCTAGTGAATTGTGTGTTTGAAGAAAGAAATAATGACCAAGAACCTTATATGGCAGGAAAATGTCATAGTTTTGTCATGGTGATGGCTATAAGAAGTCTTTTCAAAGGTGAAGAGTTGATTCTAGATTATCCAATACGAACAGATGTTCCTCCACAATTTGTTAGTGATTGGAAAACCAAGATTATCAATTGTGAACTAAACTTGATTCTAAAGCTTTAGTGTAATGAAGGACTTATTGTCTTACATCTTGTCATGTCTTTTAAATCTTTAATACTTTGAGTTTTAGAATGATATGTATTATGCTTGATATATATGTTAACTCTCATATCGCTATGCAACGTCTTAATTATCCACTATAAATTGAAAAACTTATTGGTCTTTGGGTTTCATATTAGTATTATGTACTAACAGTCTTATTTTTTTAAGAGAGAGGATGGGCATCGAACGTCTGCAAAACAACTTGCATCGAAAGATAAGATCATAGAGGAAAATCCGGTGATTATTCAAAGCCAAAGACCTAACCCGCCATTGATTGAGAATGCAAGAGATGAACCAGCTACTATTGACAATGCATATAATGAGACTGCACGCAACCTTATAGAAGATTTTGCAACTTTTGAGCAACTCATGGAAGATGTGAACACACACACATATGGAGCATCATGACGATGCAACTAATGACAATAATGACCAAGAATATCCAACACAATATGTTGATGAATACATCATGAAGGAGGCTTCAGCAAAATTGTATGAAGGTTGTACAATATCGCGGTTGTCAGTCAATCTAGCAATACTCAGCATTCAAGCTCAGTACAAGATATCCAATATAGCTATTGATGCTATACTCAAGTACATCTCTCTTCCTTTGTGTCCATTCTCATAGTTTTGTATTGTCTACTAATATATAGGATGCAGGTTTATAGGAAAATTATTGCCAGAAGGAAATACATGCCTAAAAGTCGGCAAGACGCACGCAAACTAATCAAGGCGCTTGGTTTTGAGTATGAAAGCATTCACGTGTGTCCTAATGAATGCATTTTATATTATAAAGATAATAAGGACTATACCAGTTGCCCCATATGAGGATCAGGAAGGTATAAGGATGGATTTCAGAGTAATAAAGTCCCCGCTAAAATATTACGTTACTTTCCTATCATTCCAAAGATGAAGCACATATTTAGAATGAAAGAAAAGGCTGCTCTCATGACATGGCATGCACACCACCGTAGCAAGGACGGGATTATGCGTTATCCTGCAGATTCTAGGGCATGGAAATTTATAGAGGAGAGATGGTCTGATTTTGCAACTGAACCTAGGCACATTCGTATGGGGTTGGCAACAGATGGCTTCAATCCATTTTCACAACGGGTTGCTATAACGCACTTTGCTATAGGCAACTAGTCAACCTTTTGCACAATGCACTGCTAGCCTAGTGCTATAGTGTAAAGATAGTATGTACTTGGTAATCTGGGTATTTGATCGATTGTCTACTTCGCAACCATGTGCCCTGGGATAACTCTGGCCTTCCGGATGCAATTGTGTAGTCGAACTGTCATTTTAAGCCTTCTGGCATGCACAGTCGTACGATGTCCAGCTTGTTACAAGCCATCGTTGGGCGGCAAGTTTGGAACCGGTGCATGGGGAGGGTTTTTCGTTCTCCCTCTTGAGGTCTCTCTTCAAAACCTTGAGGGAACCCTGCATGCAAGCTCTCAACAACTTCAGAGGTAGGGAAGGCTGCCAAATCCTAAACCCTACAGATTTAATAGGGTTTAATTATCGGGGAACCAAAACAGCTCCATCTGTTAATCCCACCGTTCAAATGGTAGCTTATGTCCCAAGAAATGGTAGCTTCTTTCCCCTCTCTGATTTCCTGATCGACCTGCAGCAATTGCCTCCCTTGCCTGAAGGGCAAAGCTTACTGCTGTATGAAGTGACCCATTGCTTAGAGTAAGGAAATTAATTAAGGCAACTTCTGGCTTATTTCTCCCATACTCCCATTGAAGAAGTAGATGAGTTTTATGCCTTCTGGTATGGCTTCAAGAGCTGGAGAGAATTTCCACATGCAGATGAGTTTGATTTGGAACAAGCAGAAAGTAGAGAGCATAAGAGATGGATGGAAAGGCAGAACCTTAAACTTCGAGAGAAGGCTAAAAAAGAGGAGAATGTTAGAATGCGAACATTAGTTGAAAATGCATATAAGAGGGATCCAAGAATTGCCCGGAGGAAGGAAGAGGAGAAGGCAGAAAAACAAAGGAAGAGAGAAGCTAAAATCTTAGCAAAGAAGGAGAAGGAAGAGCAAGCAGCGAAAGCTTTGGAGGAGGAGAGATTAAGAAAAGTAGAGGAAGAGAAAAAATTAGCAGAGGAGGCAGCCATTCAAAAGAAAATCAAAGAAAAGGAGAAAAAGCTTATCGGAAAGAAAGGGCAAGATTGCGTAAAAGAAACCGGATGTAATAGCATGTCGAAGTCTCGGTATTACAGATGAAGACATTGACAATTTATGCATTGCTCTAGACATTACTCGTTAAGAGATCTTTGTGAGAAGATAGAAAAGAACAAGGGAGTTACAGAGATACAATGCGAGCCTCGAGCAGTACTTGCAATGCTAGGTGTTGGGACAAATCCTGATCACTCTTTAAAAGTTCAAACCAAAAATTAGACATTGGGCTTAATTCTTGACTACGGCAACTTAGCAACTCGGCAGATGGTGTAGCCTCAAAGGCTGTTGGTCAAAGAAGAGAAGGAACGTCCATGGAGCAAAGAAGACGTAGATTTGTTAAGGAAAGCGGTTGTAAAATATCCCAAAGGTACTTCACGAGAGATGGGAAGTTATTGCTAACTATATAGGTCTTGGGCCGAGCAGTTGATGAGATCCTAAAAGGTGTCAAAAGTGTTGGCTGCAAAAACCAGACACATCAAAAGCTTTTGATACATTTCTTGAAACGCATAAAGCCCCTACTGATATAGTTTCACCTTTATCTACTAGGGAGGATGGAGCATTGCCAGAAAATCAAACTTTGGGAAGGGCATCAACAATTTGTAAAAAAGGATTTTAAAGTCTGTAAATCTTTGAAAAACGAAGCTTAGAAATGACAATCAAGGCACCAAGGCGCTGTGGTTAATGGTGATGGGATGGAGGGCGTCGGATCAATCTTTGTATCAAATGGAAGTCTTCTTGAACAAGATACATGGTGCGAGATTCAAGAGTTAGCCCTTGTGAAGGCATTGAAAACCTTTCCCAAGGATACAAAGACGAGAGATGGGAAAGGATTGCAGCAGTTGTTCCTGGGAAAACAAAATCACAATGCTTCAAAAAGTTTGCAGAGCTTCGGGAAAAGTTTAGGAATAAAAAAGGTGCAGATTGATTCACTTTATTGGGGAGGTATTGCAATCAAGATTATGGATTAGAAACACAACAGATTTTGTGACTTCAACCTGCTGGTACAACTTGGGGTAGTGTGGTTACATTTTGTCCAAAAGCTAGAACGTAAGCTGTTGCTCTACGTTTCTTGCCAGAGTATTGTATTTTCAAGAGCAATGGGTCTATTGTCTAAGCTTACTGCTGTAATAAGTGATTAGATATAAATGGAAAATTTTCATTTGTCAGCAAGCTAATTTTTTCATCTTCCAATCATTGTCATGCAATTCTATATGCTGTCTTACATTTTATCTCGTTTTCCCAAATAGAACTGTCAAATATATATGTAATCATAATGATGGATAAGCTATTATTAGTTGTTTGCCTTATCTTGCAGTCCTTATCATGCCTTATATGGTTGAGCGTCAGCTGCGATTAAGAAGGTGCCAGCTTCTATACAATCTGTAATTATTGTAAAATCACTGTGCATATCTCATATCGGTGATATCGGTGATATTTTTTTGTGATATCCAGTTCGTGCTTAGGATAGTATTGCCTGTGAATTGTTATTGCGGCTCAGTTTATGGCTATGAGTTTTCTGGCTATGTTCCCTTGTTTTCATATGGAAGCCTGCCATGTTTAATTAGATGGTCATGATATTTGTACCGCTCTCGAACTTAGTATTGCTAACGATTGCTAGTGCTAAGTTTATGAAACGAAGCGTGAGCCTTAAGGTATATGTGGATTGATTTCTAGAGCTATTTTAGACATTCAAGAACAGGGGCCACAACATGAATCTCTTGCCAACCATAGCTATCGGGGACATTCAAGAACAGGGGTCATAACATGAATCTCTTGCCAATCCTTATAGTTGGAGGTCTGTTGATATTTACCTGGAGCTTCTATCATAGTCCCTCTCTACAAAGGGGATAAGTAGTTTTTGAGAAGATTAATACAGAGGAAATGAGGACCTTAGCTTTAACTGTTAACTTTTATAGGAATATCAGCCAAGGCTAAGCTTTTATAGGATTATTCACTGGGAGGTTATAGATAAAGCTAGTATAGATATGAACAAATAAGGGAAAGATTGCTTAGCAATCCTTGACGATGTGGGTAGCTCTTCCCTGACTAATCCGGTCACACAAAGCACGAAAGCTATGAACTAACTTTGTTTGCAGATTTCAGAGCCCTCGAATCTTGGATTAAGCTATCAAATCTGGCTGCAAGTGAGCGGAGATCCCCTATTTCTTCTTGTATTTCACATGAGACCATTTTCCCATTCTCTATTTACATTGAAGAAATACCCATATTCTATAATCAAAGAACCGAAGGAACTAATCCGCCAAAGCAGCATCATTTCCAACAATGCATTTCAGAATCACTTCCAGGTGACGTCTTTGTCATATTTGGCTATCACCACTAGCTTTGACAAATACTGTTTGCAGGATTTTTATGGAGATGAATTCATGTTGCCTGCCTTTCATGGAGATGAAATCGTGCTTTCACACCAGCCTATTAAGGTTTGCCTCCTGATTTGCTTTTATATGGCTTAAGCTTCCTTCCATGAATAAAACTTTATCTACAGATTATTTTTTGTCCAGTTCATAAGGCATCCACAAAATATCTTTCATTTGACAAGGAAGACACTAGGAAGATGGATTATGGAGATAAGAGTCTGAAGGGTATGATTTGGTTACTTTTCTCTTTGTACTTGTGACCATTTGCCAGTTCAATATTTTCTCTTCGGTCTTGTAACTATTTGCCTGCGAATCTTAAAATCTTAAATACAGAAAATACAACGGCAGTTGAATATATTCCAAATGTGAAGATGCCATGTGTTGCATCTCATCCAAAGAACGTAATTCTGTTGGCTTGTAATGCCTTTGGCCGAATATGCAGCAATGCTGGCTGAAGATGAAGAATCGTGGGACTTGTGCTTGGCTTGTCAACACTAAATAGACAGTGGAAGGTAATTCTATGTGGAATGTAATTTTATGATAAAGAAATTGGCCGTTGCATATATGTTACATACAGATCATGATCTTATGCGGCTATGGCATGGAAATGAGGATGAAGCTATATACTATCCATGATGGTTCTCTGCTTCAAGCCACCTACACTGAAACCTCCGTATTTAAGCTCCAGGCCGGCTCCAAGTTCCTGAAGAAATTGAGGGTGTGCCATCAAAGTTTTTAAGACCTGAGAACATGGTAACTTGTCCGATTTATAGTTTTTCTTATGATTGAACAATGCTGATCTATTTTGTTTAAATAGTGGTGGGACAAGAAGGCATACATGGAAATGTTGCAGAAACTGGATAGCTTGTTGAAGAACTTTGAAAACTTCTTGGATCACAAGGTTGGGAAAGATAACAAGCTTATAAAACTGGTGGACCAGAATGATAGATTGCAAGTTGGTGGTAAATTACGTTCAGATATCGAGTTGTTGTATCAGATATCACCGTAAAAAAAGTGCATAAAAGTTCGTCCAAATTTTTTTTTGTAACGGTTTATGAACTTGCAATGCGTTGCAAGGTATTTTTTTTTTTTTTAATATTGTTATTTGAAATGCGTTACAATTTTAAAACGCGTTTCTGTTTTAATTTTTTTGAAACGCATTGCAAGCTGTTGCGCGTTTCAAACTTGTTATGCGTTACAAATTCGTTATGCGTTTCAATTGACCCCATCATTCGTGACGCGTATTAAATCAACATTGTAACGCTATTTTTTAATTATATTATATTATTATTTTAGTTCAAAAAGGCGTATCAAAAAGCGTTACAAGCATATGGGTTTTCTTCTAGTGAGATTAGTCATAACAAGATCAAATCAATGATTCTGTAATCCATTCAATTAAGAGCAGCTAAGCTTGCAACCGTGGACATCTGTGATTTGCAATGTAGTTGTGCATCCAACTGCACCAAGGTCTGTCTCCTAATCTCTCTCTCTTCCCCCCTATTCTCTGACTGACACACATGCCCATTCTTCATTCTGATATTGGTTCAGCTGCAAGCCTGCAAGTGTTGCAAACTTCAGGAGAACCCATAAGACAACAGTTATAGACAGGAGGATCAGTCGATATTTTCAACAAGTTTTCATCAAAAGCTTGGTTAGAAGCAAGGGCATAAGCCTCTATTGATTTCTTCCCTTCTAGATTTCTCTGTTGTATAATAGCTCTTTATGCCTCAATTGAGGCACTTTAGACATGTCCTCCTTTCTTAAGTCCTTGCTTGCCAGCATCCTCCTTTTTATCCTCCCCCTCCCCCTTTTTTTTTTACATTTGAAGTCTCAAAATTGCTGAATGGACTGAAACTGCACCTTCCAATTTCTTTGTTTAGATGCAATTCTTCCTCTAACACGAGGTAATGCACTTCATTGAACATCCATTATTGTTAAGTCTTACCACTAGTAGCAAAGAGCTTGTACGTGGGATAACAGTGCCTACCAGCTGAATAACCAATCATGTGTAAGAGATCTCTCCGGAAGCACTTCTTCTATCAAGAGCACTCTTAACAATTCTGCATGTCACTTCATCTCACTGACCTGATTGAAGATGGGTGGCTGGTAATGTGCCATGTTATCATGCTGATATAGCTGAGTATAGAAAGGCGTTTGAAATCAATTTTTAGTGGTTGATTCAGATTCCTAAATACCTGTTTCTGGTTCTCTCTATATTCCAATTTTAACTGATACTAATAAACATGTATTTAATTCAGCTTCTTGCACGTTTTGGGCTATTGTAACCTCTATTGGTGCTTAATATTTCAATGTGTTTGTTATTTGTAACAATCAGGAAGAATTAAACAATACATAATGACATCCTTGAAGTGCTATCTTATTATGTCCAAGTTTTGTTAAATATGTCATATCGTTGGCACTTATACACCCCATTTGGTACTCTCCGATCTGTGCCTTCTTGTATATGTAAAGCAATCTTATTTTTTGCTTTAGGCTAATATTTCCGTCCTAGGGAAAAAACCTCAGCACAACACGTGCACTTAAAAAAAATAACTAAAATTTTAAAAAGAGTGACGTCACCATCGGTTATGATATGACGAACCTAATTCCTGCGGATCAACTGCATTTATGACAGATCCCCTATTCTTCCACAGCCACAAATCTTTAGAGCTTCGCATTCTTCATTCTCATCTGCCTCTTTTCGAAAGCTCAGACTGCCCAAAAAAAGGTGAGGTGTTGAATGGGGCCTTTCAAAAGACGGTTCGCTCATCCCAAATCTTCTATTCTTAAAGCTTTCAAAGTGGATTCATTGGCCGGATTTGTGCCAACAATCGAGGATGAATCAGACAGGGCTTTATCTGCTCGGATCCTTCTTTTGTAGAGGTGTTTTTGTGGCGGGACAAAAAATGAACTCAAATCCAAAATCGGCATTTGCATGCTACGCTTGGAAAGGTACCTTCAGGATTTAAACCCAGAGAATAAACCACTTTACAGCCTCCTACTTCTCTTCCTAGACAAGCTGAAGGCCACCTCCTTCATGCTTTATCAATAGCACAAACTTTCTGCTGGACAAAATTCTAAGTCCATTTGGCCAGCAAGGAGGCAGAACTCCAACAACATGCAGACATTGGTCATGGCAATTCCTTGAGACTGGGCACACAGTGCTGGATGAATTATGCTGCAGCCAATTCAAGAACCTAACATGTGACGTCCCCTACTCATATACGGTGCCCGCACCGTGTACAAACAGGAGTTCATCCCCCATACCAGCTCCATACTGATACAGGGCCCTCCACGTATCACTGCAACCTTGAGGAGTTCCAGTGGGAAGAATGAAGGGGTCATTTTCCCTGTCTCCCTCAGGGCCTACCTAGCTGCGGAAGCGTAAACATACATGTCAGTAGTACATCCATCAACATCATATGACCATCACGAAGGATGGTCCTCCACATATCTGCATAGACAAAGATCAGCACATCACATAGGGAATCCTACCCAAGGCTCAGACACAGGGATGGACTGACAAGCTTGGGTCTCCAGAGGTCATTGCAGACAGAATTCATGGCAATGGATTTGGCTGACATAAGAACATGGCATTGGGTTGTCCACTCCATCCGCCCCCCATTGCACACTTTGCGAGTAGGTTGACAAGTGTTGGGACTGATAGAGTTCACGGATGCATAGCCGAGGGGGCTATATCCTGGGTTACATCTCCCCAGTTCCGATGGGGCAGGTAGGGATCTCTCCCTCCAGAGATCTACATGCTGACTCAAGGTGACTAGAGGGCCACTGCCCTTATTCGACTGAACCCACTGGAAGGTGAACCCCACCCCACGGGTGTCGAGCCCATGCCTTGCCCGCACTCAGTGGCAAGCCATTAGACCTAGTCACAATGATCCCCGGTAGACTTTACACACCAGAGGGATCGTTCAAGAGTCAGAACATGAACCTCCTTCTTAGCCAGTCTGGCCCCTTCACCCACAACCAGGTGTGGTTCTTGTACACAGGCCGAATCTATATGGTGCTAGAGAGGCTAATCTAGGAGCATCTACTACCAAGCTTTATGTCTCTACCCCCCTTCCCAATACAAGGAGTTCATAGAGATACATCATCCATATACATCACAGAAGAACTAAAGAACAAGATCTAATCTACATCATAGAGTTAGGTTCTTTAGTTAGAGTCTGGTATCTAGAGATCTAGAAGGCTGCTATGGGCAATTTAATAGGCTAAACCTACTGGTTCGATGACTAAAAGAGGGTTTAAGCTATTAAATTGCCTAAATACCTGATCCTTGAGTTCCTCCTCGACTGGGGAGTTCGACCATCCCTGAAATGCTCGAACCAAGGGAAACTAATGGTGCAATTCTCTCTCAGGCAGAGTCGGGATGCGGTTTTGGCTCTTGAGGCGACCAAAAGCGAGCTCTAAAACCCTAGAAACAAAAATGGGCAAGTTAGGGCTCTCCCTACTTAAATAGGCAAGGGGTGGGCTAGGGTTTCCAATTATCCCCTTTAGGCATGTGGGATAATTGGGGATGGCCCCACTTGCCTTTAATGACTATGTGGCCAACAAGTGCCCACATGGAAAGGTGTGCCCATATTAATGTGCATATTGGCAAATGTGCACATTAATTGCACACTTGGGTATGGCCCACTTGGCACCAAGTGTCCACATGGGAAAATGTGCACCTAGATAAATGTGCACATGGTTAAATGTGCACATTAATTAATGCACACTCCTTGCGAAGTTGCCCCTAGGGGCTACCCACTTGGCTACACGTCGGCGTACGACGTCGCCGGGGATGGCGTAATGTAGGATTTGGCAAAGGCGATGCGAGTATACGTCCCGGGACCGTATATGTTGGCCGGAACGCCACATTCTCCCCACCTTGAAATGATGTCCCGCGCAAAGATCGTGGGTCTCCCCCACCTTGGAATCTTCCTAACCCGCAATCAACCCGATGCATACGATATACTACTATAATACTTACACATTTATTAAGATTATCTTAAGGTAATATTTTTAAAACATTATTACGCCCTTACATTATCAACTAACTTGTCACTTCGTAACTTCCATTAAACAAGGTACTTATTAGTCTCCGTTATCACAACATTTACTTTATCACAATTTAACACTTTCATATACAATTATTACTTAAGGTACTCTTCATTCCTTGCAACACATTCCAACAAAATTTGTGTTGCAAGTCTTCGCACCTTAAAATCCTGCATTAATTTTATAATATCTATAATTACATACTTACTATCTTAATTATTAGAATTACTATAAGGTAATGTTTAAGACATTACTGTACTATTTCATTATCCAATTAACTTATCACATCATAACTTAATCCACGCAAGGTAATTATTAACCTTACTTAATACAACATTTAAGTTTATCAAAGTTTATCAATTTCATACCAAATTTACACTTCTAAGGTACTCTTCATCCCTTGCAACACATTATAACAAAATTTGTGTTGCAAGCCTTCGTAGTTCGACCTCCTTGCCCTCCGGAGCGCTCTATTGGCCTGCAGGTCGACACTACCTATTATTACTTATTAATAAAATTTTGGTTATATGGTGACCACCCCACCTATCTACATGGATGCATGGCTAATCTCCCGGCGTAGGAAGAGGGTGAATCTTCCATTATGGCCGTGGAGACAGCGCCTATATGCCTATATGCCGCTCATGCCTACACCCTAGTTGCCCAGCGTGGAGGATAGGTCCTTCCCGTATGTGGGCGTGAAGGGGCTAGAGGTGCTTTTCCTATCAATGCATCTCTCAATGACCTCCTTTCTCTCGAGGTCGTCTACTTCCGTGGGACAGAAGTAGACTTTCTAATCTACCTTCCACTCGTCCAAGCGGAAACGCGGTCATGCCTACATTGACATTACACCACGCCCTAGAGATCACCGTAGTGGTCCCATCATCGGTAAATACGCATGCAACTCATACCAAGCATAGGTTGCATGCGTAAATTAATCTTAACTACACATGAAACTAATCTAAACACCAATCGACATGCTTGAGCCAATTTTTACTGGCTCCTTTAATGCATGTGATTAACATGATTTCCCTAAGGTAATATTTATGAATTAACATTATCATAGTATCGGATACATTACTTCCGATAGTACAATTATATTTACTCTAAGCTTTGCAATACTTAACGACTTTTAGATCGCGATTATTTAAACAATAACCCTGATTTAGACCTATTATATCATAGACAAGGTTTTAACTATCATACACAAGAATTAGATGTGCTTCTTATTCTCTTCCTTGAGTCCTGCATTACCCTTGGAAGTATATCCCTAAGATGCACTTAAGTATATCTGAATTCTATTTCCTATTTATATTTATAAGGACCCCGAGGTCATATAGCTATGCTTTGAAGGAATTGCATCCTTGCGAAGGATTAATTAACATGCTACCTCATCGTTGTTATTTAACTTATTTCCCTATGATACATATACGTACAACAAATTCTATCCAGTTATTAGGATCTATATTTAACTTATCTATAAGACACATTAAAGCTTATAATATATGCGCACGCCTTACCTAAGGCTAGAACGCATCCACCCATTGAGCCGGCGTCGAGTAATTTTGGAGATGACTTGGTCGTTGCATTGCTCCCATAGTTTTGCTCCACTTCATTGGTGTAGTTAGCTATCATGTCGGTCTCGCACGTTGAAGGCCTCCTGAGCTATCTATCTATCTATCTATCCGACGATCTATTCGCTTCGGCCATTGCCGGAGTGAACTCTATTCTATGGGTCGGTCAATTCGATGCAAGTACGTTCAATCATACGATTGAGCGCTCCCACTTTCTTCGAAAAGAAAATGGTCCTGCACCCCTTCAATGACGTTGTACACAACGTCATATCTATTCTCTCCCCTTAAGAGGTTATATGCTTCTTACTTAGCACATTAATTTACTAGCCTTAGCTAACATATATAACCATCTAAGATGGGTGCACATATTATGTTATCATTTATTTCAATATCGTTATGGGTTACCTACTTAGTTAACAATTCTAAACCACAAGGTTTTGTCATGACGACAATTCCTTTTGGCTCAAAAGACTATTTGATTACTATAATTCTTATTTTAGATGTACCTTACATGTACTATTCTTTTATATTCTAGAGATTCCCCCTTTCTTGGTTATTTAAACCCTTGGAATATTCCTACCAATCGAATTGATGACATCGTAACAAGTTGGCTGGACTTGTTAGATTACTTCTTTTCTTTCGGTTGGATTATTCTTTGGAGGTACTAGATTTATACATGGTCAACAATTTTCCTAGTAATGATTCCTTCTTAGTGAGGAGATCAATCTCACCAAGTGGTTTCAATACATTGGATGTCTGTTAACAATCGTGTATAATTATAGTTACTCATATGCATTTCCTTTCCAATCTTGACGCCTAGCTCAATACTGGGGCGATCCTTTCAGCGAGAATATCTGGAAATGCCTTCTAATCCCAATATGGATGTTACCGTCCATACATTTAACCTACTAGGCCCCATGGCCTTAGATGCTTGAGCTTGCTAGAAGCTCATCCACTTGATGCCTGCTTGAAGTAGCAAGGTAACGTTCTTTCGAGTCGCTCGATACTTCAGTCTCCTTGACGGTGGATCCCCTTTGATGTAGAAGTTGACTTTGTTCGTTAGAAGCCTCTCATTGCTGGTGGCTTGATGGTGTAGTTGATCACTTGAAATCTTCCATGCCGCTTTTCAAAAGCCTGAAGGTGGCGCCGTTGAAGAAGATCTTTCATCTTGAACTCTTTGTCTTGGAAGCTAAAGGACGACTCTGTATCCGATATTATTTCTTCGACTCCATCGATGTCTCATACGTCGAGTCCTCTTGTCGTTATCGTGTTGCCCGAAGAGTGTTGAGGATGTTGATTGCTTCACGCCTGCAAATTGCCTGACATCTCTTCCTTTGATCTGTTATTCTACGGGAGGGAAGGAATAACAAGGGAACTATACATGCAAAACATATAGCTTACATAATTACAATTACTACTAGAGCTATTAGGTCCCCCTTATGCCTCCCTTCGAGTTGCACACCTACTTCTTGGCGATGTCACCGGTATTCCTCCCGTTCAATGGTGTTGATGATCTATATCCTCCTATTTGTACGTCAGCTCATACTCCGGGCAACTTGTTGGTATACTTGGGCCCTCCGATGTTTGTCGGCTATGGCACCACACGCTTTGCATGTCATTCTAACTAAAGGTGTGCTGGTCGTTGATGCTTCGACATTTCGATTCCGCTTCCCCGATCCCGTTCTTGGCGGTAGTTGTTCCCCTTCTTCTTTGCTTGAAGCTATTTGGAGGCGTCTCTTGAGGCTGTGCGCGATTCCTTTGGCTATACTCCTCTGGAGTTGTTCTTTGAATCGTCGATCCTTGGGTTCGCCAAGTTGCATGCAAGTCCGCGTGCAAGTCATCGGTTCGGCTCGCCTAGTTGTTTCTCCATCAAGCTTCCCATCTTCCTTGTTTGATCCCCTCGATCACATGGCTTGGACGTTGTCACATTCCTCAGTGCTATGCCGTCTTCTTGTCTTGAGGTACCTTCCGGTGGCTTTGATTGTGCTCGTCAGTTTTGATCCTCCTGTTGCCTCTAGGGAGCTCGTGGAAGAAGTCGGTTGCTAGCACTTCTCCAGCTTTCAGTTCCTGACCTTTGTCCCTCTATGCATGTCGGTCTCTTTGGTCTCTCTGACAAGTAAAGCATCATGGCTCTCCTCCCTGCTGGCTATGTTGTCGGGGTGATAGATCCCTATATCTGCGCAGCTTGACCCTTGAGTTGAAGACGTACTTGCCTTAGATATACTCTTGTCGTTGAATAGCCTGGCTATTATCTTGAACTCTCTTTTTGCCGAAGGTGCTTCAGTTGCTATCCTTGTCGTTAAGGTGTCGAATGCTTCTACCTTGGGCATTTGACGTGCCACATGTCGGAGATATGATCGGCTTCTTCTCTTCTAATTACTGGTAGGAGTACCTGATGAAGCCATCACCTAGTTGTTGAAGGCATATCTCCTCGTCGCAGTGCCTTTCGTAAGTGCATCTCCATCTAATACATGTGTCATAGCGCATCACCCTATATTACTACAAGGTGGAATTATGGTCGTCGAGATGTTGCCTTCTTAGTTGGCTCGTTGATGTCGGGTCGTTCCTCCTTCTATTGTTGAGGCCACTCGTGTCATGATGTCGTCAAGTGTTGCTGCTGCCACAAGATGTAGTGTTGCTTCCTGACAATGTCCTGGTGCAGTGCTGATGATCTTGACATGACTGGTGTTGTCTCTTATTCTGACATTGGGTGGACGAGCGGTCTTCTACTTGAGGGCACTTCCGAAAGTGTTTGGAGTCGAAGGTTTGCTTGGCCTCTGGTCGTTCTCCCTCGTACTTGCTCTTCCATTTTGATCTTGGGCTATAGTTGTGCTTCCTCGCTTCCTCCTTTGGTAGTCGAAGTGAAGGAGCTTCCTGATCTAAGCGCTAAATCCGTAAAACATGACTCTAAACTCATGTTTCTCCACTATATATGTGGACACCCTAGATATACAATAGACATATACGCATTTACATTGGGATTTTAATTCATCCACTTTTCCGAAACAACTACGAAGATCTACTTAAATGTTTATACTCCTTTAGGGTTTCCCCTCCTCCTATCGCGTTTGATTCTTCGGTTTTGTTGCCTCTTCTTCATTCTGGTTGACTCCGGGATTCTTTGAGATGCTGCTACTATTGTTGAGCTTCATGTCTAATCCGAGCTCGTCACACCAAGTTGCGAAAAGTGTTCGTCGATGTGATCCCTTGAAAAAGATGCTCCTCCTTAATGTGTATGTTCGTCGTAAGGAATGCGGTGACCGCTCAACGTCCCTACATGCGGTGTGTTGTTGCAAGGTTGCCGATGTGCAGTGCCGTTGATCGCTTGAGTAGGATCACCTGGCTGTTGCAGTCGGGCATTCTTGAATGTCTTCGAAGCTCTGAGATCGTAGTCGGTAGGCAGGCATTGTCGTTCCTCCACAAGTTGAATTTCTGAGTGCGACTCCTGTTGCTTGGGCTTTGCTTCGTTCCGAAATGCCTCTCACTACAAAACCAAAGCCCTGTTACGACGTCTATTACGGCGCCCGTGACGTCGTTACGCCGATGATCGACGTCAAAACGCCGATAAACGACGCCTCCTATTTCGACGTCGGGCGCCGATAAACGACGTTTATGCGCCGCTATACGCTGCCGCAACCGTGGCGCCTTTTAAGCGGCGACTTGACGCCGCTCAACAGCCGTTAGCGCATACCGCGGGTCTTCACGCCGCAGCTGCCGCCAGAGTGACCAAGGCTACGCGGGTCGGCCGGGCGTGGAGATGACTCGGCAACGTCGTTCAACGAAAAGTACACGCCATCATGTCCGGGCGGCGTTGCCGGGCCAGAAGCGCTGACGCGGTCGCCGCTGTGAAACGTCGTTCAACGACGTTCCGGGCGTATTGCCACCGTCTCACCGGCGTGGGTTTGTCGGCTATCCGGCGGCCGGCGCTATTTAGATAACGCCGTTCAACGACGCCGACGACGTATACGCGGGCATAACGCCGCTCAACGACGATTAAGGAATTTTGATTAAGGGTCTAAGTTAGATATTGGGGTACAAAGCACCTGGCCCGGACGCTCGCTTTTCGTCCGGATGCGCCGGGGGTGCTTTCGAAATGGAAAGCCATTTTTGCTCTTAGCAAATTGGTGCCGGATCGATGACATGGACATCCATAATTTCAAATTCAGTGTGGCAAATGACCTAGAGATAATTTGGCGGGCTGATTTTAAGTGCGCGGGAGGATTTTCTTGGATCTGGCCATGGCGGGATGAATGCCTCATGGAGTATCGGTAAATGCTTGTTGATGAAGCGTTGGTGAGAGAATTGATCAATGGATAAAGAACAATGATACCTCAATGCATTTCTGGGTTTGGAAGTACTGGGAGATCCGGCAATATCTCCATCGACCACAGCTTGCGAGTAGTGGGATGTAAGTAGTGGTACATCGTCCATGTTTTTCTTCTTTGTAGAAGCTCGTTTTTGCTAGAGCTTCTTGCATATCTATATTAAGAGGAATCGTGGTTTTTTCTAGATGTATGCTCAAATGAAGAAAGCCTTCCTAGAGTTTGGTTTTCTGCAATGGTGATTGACATCGATAATGGTAGAGCATTAGTATCTTACAAGCACGCTAATGTTAGAAACGGAACCCAGTCGTAGCATTTTCATCACACTAGTGGTTTCTTTCATGCTTTTTGCTTGATTGCAGGATCCAATGGTATTTTAGAATCATTTGTTGCATTGCAGAACAATATGGATGTATTTTAAGCTATCCAGCTTAACAGTTGGACTTGGAAACGGTAGGAATGGGTGTCTAGCGTTCCAGCTTTAACCATTGATTCTTACACAAAGTAACTATATGTGCAAATGAACTATGTAAGTGATACTGATTGGGGAAAAAGCTTGATACTTCTTCTAAGTTGTTGAGTTGGGCTTTAAGAAAGTTCAATTGTAAACCGTCTTCCGGTCTATTTGATGAACTATGGTGGAGAGCTAAGGGGAGCTGCAAGTTGGTTTCATGGATGCTGCCATCCTTAAAAGTGAAATCTAAACCAAATCTGCCTTCTTATCTGTGTTCCACCTGATATTGTTAGCTTAGTAGTGGCCTGATTGGGTGGAGAGCTCCTGTGGGATAAGGTTTTGGCTACTGACTTGCTGTGAAGTTTTTTTTGTTTGTTCAAATATTCAAGCATAGATTGAACAGTATCTCCTGACAAGTATCCAACCAGATGTGGTACATGCCGGTAGGCATGTTGTAAGATTCCTACAACACTTATTGGAGAGTCATTGGAGAGCAGCAAAATGTATGTTAGCAGTATTTACAGGATACCCAAGCATAAGGGATTTTCTTTTAAGGATTACACTATGGCCTTGTTCAAGGGCATGTTTCTTTACTTGGGGTAAATCCTATTACATGGAGTTTTAAGAAAGCATTGTGTATTGCTGCTCAAGAAATGCTACTGTTGGTGTTAATGTTAATGTTAAACTTGCCACTCTTCATTGTGACAATGGTGGAGCTATTCATGAGGCATATAAAGATGCCAAGTGTCATCCTGTTACCAACCATGTAGATATGCAAGTCCGCTTTGTTGCAGGAACAGACTGAGAATAATCTGGTATCTTTACTGTACTATCCTAAAAAGAGCAGGTAGCAGATGGTTTTACAAAGCCTGCCTTTCGTAGGCTACAATTTCAACATTATGAAAGAAGTGATCCACATTACTCAACTATGCAGCATTCCGGTAATGTATGTCTTCAGAAGGGGTGACTCCAAACTAACTGGCTATCACAGACACAAGTCACATGGATGTACAGTAGGAGACAAATCACCTATTCATCAGCAGACCTCTCACTTGACATCACTTGTTTAATGACACTCTTTTCTGGCATCACTTGTTTGGTGACACTCTTTTCTAGCTATTCGAGCATACTTTATCATTCTGTAGCTCTCTATTGGTGACACTCTTTTCTAGCTATTCGAGCATACTTATCATTCTGTAGCTCTATATTGGTGACACTCTAACCAAGTAGATATTTTGGACATGTAGGTGTAACATATATCTATTCCAACACTGTTTGCTCACCATTGAGTTAAGATCTCCCTATTCTTTTTGGTTCTTGAACTTAATTTTCTGTGGTTAAGGAGCTGATTGAGCAGTTAGAAGACTCCCATTTTGAGAAGAAGAAGATGTGCATCATTGAGTTCTCTTCATTTGTAGAATAGGGCCTTGATAAACCTAATTTGAAGTGTAACAGGCCCAGATCATTCATGTCAAATTTCTCTTGATGATGAAGCTTGGTCTGATCAATTATATGTGCCTTGGAATACTTGATCTAATTTGGTGCATTTATCAGCTGAGATAAATAGCTAAGGATTTGTTTGTTGGTATTCTTACTGCACCAAAAATAGATTTACACTGTAATGTGCTTCCTCATGAAAATATACCTTGAAATACATGATCCCATTTCTGCAGCTTTGTGTTGGCATTAACAAATTTCTGCAGACAACTAAAGCTATTGCTGGAATGGAACTGTTAGTATAGCCAGTTTCTTTTTCCAGAATTTACTGCATACTGGAAGCAACAGGAAGGATTGGAATTTAAGCACTCCAATTTGGTGTATAAGATGGCAACTTATGGATCTGCAAACAGCCAGCCTGAGACTATTCTTGGAGCTTTGATTAAATGGAAACGATGATTTCTTTTCCAAGCTTGGTGAAACACAACACTCGGGAATTTACAAACTGTGCTTGGCTATGCAGATATGATATGCAAATTAACAAGAGTTTCAACAAGGGATATGGCATGAAACCTACAGCATACATTTTTGTGGAAATACATATGTTTCCATATGTGAAACATTGTATCACACCACACTAAGGTGCTGGGTATACTTAATAAATTAGCTGTTTGGAGATAAGAATATAAACATCTAATCTCAACTTGGCAATGTCAGATCCATTAACTACCATTCTTTACCAATATTTGTTTGACTCAGAGGCTGTGATTTGTTCGTTTATATTGATCTTGCTTTACAATCCTTGACTCACGTCTCGAAGGCATTAGATCTTGCACATCAGGATTGTCTGAATTGTACTACAAGGTGCAAATCATGCAAATGACCCATGCCGTAGGACTGCAATCTTCTGCATCTGCAAGATGATTGCTTCAAATTATAGAACTATAGATGAAAATAGAGCAATTACAAACCAACGTAGAAAATAATGTGGCAATTTAGGACGATTCGATCTGGAAGTTCGACCAAATTCGATAGATTTTGTCGATGTGCAAAAAGAAAGCAATGGCCTTTTGACGATGAAGCTCAACACAAGGTTACTTGACAAATAACAAGAAATATGGAGCTCTTTCGATGTGCAAAAAGAATGCAACAGCTATTTGACGATGAATCTCAATACAAAGTTTACTTGACAAATAACCAAGTAACCTGGGGCTCTTTAATAACTTTCTGCAACGCTATTTGGAAACCCAATATAAGAGTTATTAGTCATCTGCAGGTAAAAAAGAACTCTGAATCTGAGATTAACGGCGATCGAACGCCGCGGAAATCACAAATACAAATCCGAGAAGCACAATGAGCAAAATTTCCCAATATGACATTTGGTACCTTCAAATAAGCATGAACAAATTACAAATTTGGTAGGAGAAGGACGGTTTTGGAGAGGCATGCGGAAGCCGAGATACGTTATGTTCGTGCTTTGCGTGCTTTCTCCGCTTCCGCTTGTCGCGCTTTTTTGTACCCCAATATCTAACTTAGACCCTTAAAAAAAAATATTTATTTAATATTATTCAATATGATTTAACGGACAGTTAATATTCATATTCAAAATTAACAAATATTTAATATAAATAAATATTTAGTAATATTTATTAATATTAATATTAAATAGTATTAATAAATATTAAATATGAACAAAATAAATCGAGAATAAATATTTAAAAATTTAAAAATTCGAAAAATAGAAACAAATATTGATTAAATTATATTAATGGTAGATAAGCATTATTGTTTAATATGTAATTAAATGTTTAATAAATCTAAGAATAAAAAAATAGAATCGAGCATAAAATTAACATAACAAAAAAATCACAAATAATAAGAACAAAGCATAAAAAATTTAAATTGAATTCAATTAATATATTTCACAATGTAATTTGCACATTACAAAATATATTAAGTCTTTAGTTGTTGCTCTCTTCTTCTTCTTCATTGGCTTCGTCTTCATTTACCTGCATTATATTGTATCGCAACAATTAGTTCATTGTAGTCACAAATAATTATCTAATGAATGATACACACTTCATCCCCCTTTCACGCTAGCAGTGGCGTACGCGATGGTCGCATGACGCCTTTGTTTGAAGGCCCTTCGCGCTCATCTTTTAGCAACGGGCGAAAGCAAATGACGCCTATTGAGAATGAGCACCAAAACTAATGTTAGTGTTCAACTCGAGAACCTACATTATAAACCAAATTTATACTTACAAATAGCTTATCCGTAAAGCCATAACCGCCAGAGACCAGTCTTATTGGCACTATGGCTGCCACTTGCTTCGTCGTACCTCGCGTCCAGCGCTGCCTTTGTTCTAGCTTCCCCTTTCTTTGATAATATGTTGGCCTTCAAACACTACAATGCAATACAAGGACTTAGTCCACATGGCATCATCTAATTATACGACTCATGGGAGAGATGATGTACTTGAAATGCCTCATTAGTCAACCAGATAGGCTGTGCCACTTCCTCTATCGAGACTCCTGTAGCTTTGGCAAGAGCTTTCAGCTGCTTCTTCTGATTACCTCTCGAAAAAAATATAAATAAAATATGAGTACAATGAGGTTATAATGAAGAACGAAAGAGCCTAATACCTGGTGGCTTTAACATGTTTACCCTGCTTTGAACAAACCTCCCTCCATGAGATCTCTCCTGACTTGAGCTCGGGATATTCTGCTTCTAAAAGCTCCTTGATCCTCTCTTTTTCCTCATCATAGGCTCCCGAGTTCCATTCACCCTTGTGGACGTTATGGCAAACGCTATTTGTGACACTATTAGCCATCTTCCAAAAATTGTCGCCATCTGCAGTGCTGTGGCGCGGCAACTTCTTGCTACTACACTCAACATACGACTAACATATGAATATGTGTTAGTGAACAAAAAAGGGCATAATTCAAGATGAACTCACTCATATTGAAAGAGATGCCTTCGTGGAGGTGGTGCAGGTGGTGCACGATCTTTAACAGAGCTTGAAGAGGAATTATGCGCCCACTTTCGACGTGAACGACGGTCGGGCGCTTCCTTCGTGGGGGTTCATTCTCCTCGTGCTCGGAACGGGCCCAAGATTGAATTCAAGGAGTGTATGAGCTATGGCGTGGAGGGTCATGGGCGCCGGACCTCCGCCTACTTTGTTCAACGACTGGCCGCGCAATATCCATTTCTCATGGGCGACATCCCGAATTGCAAGGCATTCCACCTATCTTCGTGGTTATCGCCTCGTTGATATCTGAAAGTTCTGCGCTTCGCTCTTCCCCGCTGGATGCGAGGTCCTTTTCCGTCTCTTCGGCGGTGGTGGTGAGAAGAAGATCCGCCCATAACCACGACGACGAACATTATGCAAAGGAAAAGAAGGACGCAACCGCATTTACACGCTACATTTAAAAACATTAGAACGTTAAAAATAAATGGTTAACTTACATTTTATCCTAGAAAAAAATCCATACCAAATCCACACAATGGTGGAGGTGGCGGTGGTGGCGAGCTAAACCCGAACGACCAACTTCGCCTCTTAAAGGCCTTTGCAGGTTTAGGGCTGTCAATAAGGCTACCAAGCCACGCGAGAAGTAAAGTTGTGAACAATAGATATGCCATCGTGCCGCATCCCATGGTTGCTGGACATGTGCAAAAACTTGCAAGTTATTTATATGGAGTGCGATGAATAACATAGTAGGAAAGCAACAAATGTTAGCAACATGGGAAGTTCATTACAAAACATTGGGATTTGAATAATTAAAAGTGTCTTTATATATTTGGTTATTAGACAATTAAAAAAATTTAATACTCTTAAACATGGCAAGATATACAATATTGTATTCATTATTTGAGTTGTGACAACAACAATTTTGACATCTCCAAGGCATCCATGCACTTCATGTGTCGTCTTTGTCTCACAACCATGGTAGAAGATATTCCAACACTTTGTAAGGCTTCAACAACTTCATAAGCTTTGGGTCGCGGATGAGAATACGCCTTCACGTAGGCACATCATTCTTGTTTTTGCTCCTCCAACTTGTCAAGACGCCGTTGGTACATATGGGTTGGATTAATCCATTGGGCATTGTTGTTATTATTAAACCACTCCATTCGGTCGATAGCTTGCACCTAAATCCGTAAGCATCTCATAAATATATCCCAATGCATAGACATCATGAATTTTGTGTCCCCATACACCATCATCATCCTTTGATTTCTCAAACACGTTTCCTCTAACCATGGATATTTTGCTTGTCCATCCGAAAGTAAGTACCGACACTTCAACAAGGGACGCGCTCTTTGGCGAAAAATGAATTGCATTGTCCCAATCACCAATGGCCACCCACACATTTTGGTACTCATCATCAAAATGTAATTTGACTCTCTTGCAATTAAGCTTTTGTGTGAGTGAAGTGGCCTTTGTGGATCTCAACGACACCTTCTCGCTAGGGCAAGAGCTATCTCTCGAACATACCGATATACAACTCGATTTTGCTCCTAAGTTCAGCCTATGTGTTTGTCGGGTTCTTCTTGGCTCTAGCAATTGCATTTGACCATCTTCTAAAACGTGACAAGTTATTAGGTAAATAGTCAAACAAGTGTGCAAGTGTCTCTCCATTCATGAAAGGTAGAATCACCATTGGCCCTATGGTATCCCCACTAGAGCTAGCAACTTCATATGCAAGTCCAATGGATGTAGCCAAAGGGGATGCGGGCTCTTGAAGCGTATGTATCTTTGAGCCATCTCACGTCTACGCGCCTCTATCTTTGCCCTTGAAAACCCATCCATTGTGATAGCTCATCATCTTGGAAGTGTTGTGTTCCGTTGATCTTGATTTGATACGCATGCGATGTGTTGGTTTCTCCTCAATAAGGTATCACATCCACGGCCTCTACGGGCATGGGATCAACAAAGATTGATGTGTTCATGTGATTCTCCAAAGAAAAGTGGGCCTTGCTAGGCCCCTGCTCCACTAGAGCTTCCCCCCGATGCAAAGCATTTTTAATTACCTCCAACCGACGCGTGCATTGAGATCCGCAATGATGTTCTTGTGATCCAAACGCCGCTTCTTTGAGGAATTCCATGAAGCTACCCATTCCTTGACACGAGCCTCGGCATTGGGACTTTTAAGCCGCGACCGGAATGCTTCAAACATGTCTTCAGTTCATCCATGGGGTTTCCAATCATTGGCTTTACATGTGTGTCAAGGAGAGAAGTCAACATTTCTTCTTGACACGGCCATTTTTGTGCTAACTCAAATTGGCACTTCTTTTCAACCTGCCCCGACAAAATGGTCGACACGTTGACCGGCTTTGCATCTCCCTCCCGGGACTTTCGTTAGCACATATCTCATTTATGACCATGCGTCTAATCTCACTAATCATTTGTGTCTTCACAGTCGGGGCCATACCTACAAACCAATTTAGATTCATTAATCTTGCTTTGTGACTTTTTTCAAACCTTCATTATGAATCTTTACCTACTTTCTTAAGAGTTAGTTTCCCTTTTAATTTTTTTTTTTTAAAACCAACTATTTAAATTTTTTCTTGCTCTTAACCACTCCACATCAGTGTTTCTTTGACATCCCTAACATCTTTAAAAAACAACATTCTTAACTAGAAACCCGAAAATCAATAATGCAATTTTTTTCAAAAACCCTGCCCTTGTCCAATCCCGTAAAGATTTCTATTTATTGATATATTAATAAAAAAATAAACAAGAGTAGGCGGTGAGCTTGGACCCGGAACACCTAGTCTTCTCCACTCAAGGCGGAGCCGACCATGCCCTTGTCCAAGTCTCCCCAAATTTTTCTAAACTAAATACATTAATCAATAAAATTACAAGAGTAAACGGTGAGCTTGGACCCGGAACACCTAGTCTTCTCCACTCAAGGCGGAGCCGACCATGCCCTTGTCCAAGTCTCCCCAATTTTTTCTAAACTAAATACATTAATCAATAAAATTACAAGAGTAAACGGTGAGCTTGGACCCGGAACACCTAGTCTTCTCCACTCAAGGCGGAGTCGACCATGCCCTTGTCCAAGTCTCCCCAAGTTTTTTTTTAACCTAAATAAAACATTAAAATTTTATTCTCCTACTCAAACTCAAATTCTTACCTAGAATGTCTTCGAGTCATAAAATCGATTTCCAAAGAGTTTAATGATTTTGTTATTAGTGTACATGCAAAAAAAAATAAAGGCATTCAATAATTAGAAAAATTACATAAATAAAGAAATAAATAAAAAAAAAAAAAAAAAAAAGACCATTCACGTTGAAAAGATCATTGACATTAAAACTATTTACATTGTTAATTAAAAAGAACTATATATTGACATGTAAAAAATGAAAAAAAAAAAAAAGGAAGAACATAAAAAGAAGGGCCTCGCCTTTCAACGACGCCCCTTCTTGTAATAAAAATAGAGGAAGAATGGGCCTCGCCTTTTTCAATCCACGCCCTTCTTCCATGGAAAAAAAAATAGAAGAGGAAGAAGAAGAAGAAGAAGAAGAAGAAGAAGAAGAAGAAGAAGAAGAAGAAGAAGAAGAAGAAGAAGAAGAAGAAGAAGAAGAAGAAGAAGAAGAAGAAGAAGAAGAAGAAGAAGAAGAAGAAGAAGAAGAAGAAGAAGAAGAAGAAGAAGAAGAAGAAGAAGAAGAAGAAGAAGAAGAAGAAGAAGAAGAAGAAGAAGAATTGTTTTTTCTTCATAAGTTGTTTAAGTGTTTTTTATGTTGTATTACATATGATACCACTTATGTCCCTTGATGCTGGGGTAATGAGGATGATAGGCTATCATACATGGATGTATTCCCTAGTGGACCTAAGGTTTTGATGATGAGAACTGTAAACTTGATCTACTATTATAATGGTATGGAAATATTATTGTAATAGATTATGAGAAACTGACGTGAACATGTGTAATATATGGTAGATGATTTGTGATTTTAAAGGTAAGATGATGTTTGATCAGTTTGAGTGTTAGGCCGTATGTTTGTGGCTGTAGTCTTATATGGTCAAAAATTTCCATTGGATACATTGGTGATATGATGCATAAGATATAAAGGCCTAATGGTTGCTTATGGTCTTGGGACATGATAATGCGAAGATCATGTATGTATGGTGCCAAAAATCATTTAACCATTATAATAGAATATTATATTATGTCTTGGCTCCATTAATTACTATATCTTTGAAAAATAATGGATTCAGATTGATGGGACCATTCTCTATTAATGCTGAATGCTCGAGGCAGGGTTGTGGAGCTCGAAAAAAAGCCGAATTTTATGATGCCTACATTTATGAGGTAAGACCATGAATACGTATCTTTGATTGCTTATTAGGCAGAAACATTTAGTTATTTTATTACACATATGAATACGGCGGGAATAGAGAATTGCTGCGCCTTGCATTTCTCCATTGTGCTTGCATGTGCTTGGTTGCCATTTTGAAACATCCATAAGTTTGAGCATCCGGATTTTGGAAATATGCCGAAAGGGGTTTATACTAGACAACCCGGTAACAGGAGCCGAGCACAGCAAGCTGGAAATTTCCCCTATCGTAGATATCCGAGGCAAAACAATGGAGGCAGGCAAGTCCCTGTTACAAGGGACGCTAGACCTGGTGCTGGTACTGGAGCTGGCGAGAGGAGCGCACCAAAACAGGTCTTGGATTAGCTACAAATATTGCATTGCTTTTCCCTTTTGTTTCGTGATGGCTGTAAGTATACTTGGCAGTGGTTTAATATTGCTCTACGGATGCATGGTATCATACTTGTTTGATATTCTATTGCCTCATTTTCGTAGCTAAGCTTATGCTGGCTTATTATTTTTTTGGCATGTTGCTATGATTGTTTGTTGTTTTGACGATTACAAGGCTTATGTAAAACCCAATAAGCTTAGATGATGAACACAAGGTCGTATTAGCATGCTGGTCATAGTATGCAACTGGGTTAAAATGTAAGAACAGTATGATCTAGGGTCTTTTGGTTTGATTATATGATGTTATTTGTTTTATCAATAAAACTTTTAGTGTTAAGCTAATATTAAGGTTTGGATGGCTTTGCATGAGATATCGTGGCCAAAATATAGTAGATAAGACCATAAAATGGCTTCTGATTGTCTTTGGGCTGCCATGATGAACCTGCTACAGGGTATATTATGTTGCCATGTATCCAAGATCCGAAAACTGTGGTATCTAAAGATTGGGTGTGTTTTCTAATGATTCTTACGTCCTAATGTTGGTGATATTACTTGGGATCCTAGTTCGTTGAAGATAAGCCTAATATTTTGAGGTCTGATTCGTTAGCCTGTAGGCTTAGGCTTTTGCTTTGTTGTTAACTCATGTGCTGGGATAAGGACCACATATGTGAATGAAGCATTACTAGTATGGCTGCTGGGTGGGGATTTAAAGACATATAAGATAAAAATGAATATTAATATGAAAAACATATGTGATTTATGATCCACTGTGAAAATCGAAATTGTCTACATCCCACCTGATTAAGTTGGATAGCAGTGAAGCCATTGGTAGAAAATGATGTGAGATGGTTGCATGCATGATATGCTGGTTATTCATAAAAGCTTGGTTGTGGAAAAATATGCATTTGCCAGCTATGTAAATTGTTCGTGGAAAACATTTAAGGTTGGTTTAAGATGTGGAATACTAAGGTTGAGTTGGCTGACTGGCCTTTCTAATACTGAAACAGTAAAGTGAATATTACGATGAACTTATGTAGTCGTAGCCTTAGCACAGCGTAGATAACATGTGCGGTTTTTTTAAAATAGATTTGTATTGGTCCTGTGTATCCTCTTTGGAATCTAATGGATAGTCGTCAGGACTGATTTTGATCGCGGGTAAACACGTGACTTTTAGGCGTGGTAAGCAAAGAAGGAAAGTAGAGGTTTACTCATGAGATTACGATTTGTTCATACTGATCTGCTTATGCACAGTAATTGTTAAATTGTAGATCAGATATATGGATGAATATTAGGTGAAGGGCGAAGAGCCAAGATGTTTAATTGCTTACCTGACGTCCCTTGCACTTTTACCATTCTTATGCTAACTAGTGTATTGGTTGGATGCAGGTAACCTAAACATCTTCTCCTAGGAGTTCATTATATGTCTTTCGAGGTTACTCTACGAGGTTACGTAGATGGTACAATTGTGGTTATATTATGAAGTCTTCAAATGATGTGGTGAGATCGTTCTTATAAGCATGACCGTCCTTTAAGAGTTAAACCAATCGCTTTGCCTAAGTAATTATTGAGGATAAAAATCCTTCTTTGTAAGGAGTTCTGATATATGGGCGTTATTCTGATACTTAGGGTGTCAAATGGTCATGTTAAATTATGTTACCTTGAATGCAAAATGAAAACTTTGGCCTTGCAAAAGTTGTTTATGCTGCTGAAAATTGCATCGTATGGTTGCATGCTATGATATCAAGATTTGTATATATAAAAACAATAATAAAAAGGTGATATCTTTTCTATGATTAGCTTATGGTGATTAAGTACGAGTTAAATACTGAGCTATTAAGGTCATATGGTAAAATTTTAAAACTGTAATATTGTAAATGAAAAATCTTAAAGTGAAATGGTATAACTTGACTTGCAAAGCTAATGGGTTTGGTGAATAAAGTGTCATGCAAAGATTGTAAATGGAGATTTGTGAACTATATTCTGGAAAATAGATGAGATGGCTAAGTTATAATACTTGGGTATGATATAATGAGGGAACAAAATGCTGTGGCCTAGTTAATAGCTAGGGTGGATATGATTTGGTGGTTTATGTCTTAAATGGAGCTGTGGATATGGCTGGTCCATATAACAGTATAAATTTTGACGTAAACTGTAACAAGAAGAAATAGTGATTTCCATTTGTTGGAGTTATCCAACAAACACAGTTGATCCTCAATGTAACTGTAATTTGATGGTTTGTAATTTGGTTCTGAGTTCTAACAATCTGCATTTTATTATGTAGAAAAATAGCTGGGTAAAGTATTTGCTGGACTTGGGGTATGGGGAGGTGGGACCTCCACCAAATAATGCTGTCCAGGCTATTCTATGTTTGATCCCCAATGCTGAGATTCACAACTTGCTGCTGTCCCTGAACAAGAACTTAGCAGCAGGACTTTTTTCCCCTATTATCCACCTTGGCTTTAGTACTTGGTTCGAGACTTTCCTGGGAATGGATCAGAGAGGGATGAAGTTAAGTGAATGCAAGGCGCTGATCCTAAAGCTCTTCAACGATACGCAAGATACGCTAGCTGATCGTACTGACCTGGATGACATGCTATCCATGGAATGCAAAGCTGGGATAAACTATCTGGAAAAGGTACATAAATTAAATGATAAAACATTTGCAAAAGAGAACAAGGGAAAACAGGTTGAATGTAATGTTGATGAGGCTGAGACGACCCAAGGGTTTGTTAAATTCATTCCACAAGAAGACATTGACCTCATGAAAAAAGAAGTGGAAGCTAATCTGGTATGTAGTTCCAGAGAAAACCTAGTGAGATTAACATTGAACAATTGTCGGCGTTTCCCTATCATTTCTGAAATGGCCATAGAGTGGCTTGGCGAGGAATTCCAGCAGGGTTTGTGGAGGAGCAATAATTTTAGTATCTTGGCTCCGATAAATGCTAGGGCCTGGATGTTGATAGCTGACATTCAAGAGGATGAGATGGCCAGTATTATCAAGGACACTGATAACATGGTTAAGATTACTGATAATCTTGAAGTTGACTTTCCATTTGGGCCTGATCTGTTTGATAAAAAATGCAGGATGAATAATGGGATGACTCTATATGTTAAGGCCCATATGGGTTACCTGGATACGGACAGGGGATATGCTTTCTTACATAAGATTTGGAGGAGCTGGAGTCCATACATTAAATGTAGCTGTCCTAATGATACGTGCCCAGACTCTATTACTTGGTTTGACCAAGCAATATGGTATGTTTTTAATCATTTGGAAATGGTATATCCTAAATTTTCTATGGCTGGAAAAATGGGATATTTTTTGCACTTCATAAGACAGAATCTCAAGAAGCCAGTTATGGCTCAGCTTGCTTACCTTCATGTGCGTAACACGATGATCAAGATGACTAATAAGTTGGCTGTCAGCCCCAACTGTGACATTATGAAGACTTTTGGCAATACCAAACTCGTTGAAGTATGTGAAATAATGCTTAAGGACAAGGTGTTTCTTTTGAAGAAATTCAATAAAAAGCCAGAAGAGGAGGTGCAGAAAGCTTCATCTGTTATAACTCAAAATACTCATATGGGCAGTGAAAGCTATCTTCCACCGCAGGTCAGGAGAGGGAGTACATCTAGTAGCTGCAAAATTATTGAGAGCATGACTATAAAATCTGATACTATAGTCAGTTTTACCCCTGGTGAAGCATCCGTCAACAAAGACAGACCTGAATTTATGCAGAGAAATTTTGATGGCATAAAGGGACAATTGGAGTTTGAAAAGTAAGGGTTTTTCATCCTATGGTCCTTTAATGGACATAATAGTTTCTATTACCAAAAATAGTTCTATTCACTAATTTTGGTGCCCGTTTGCTGTATAGCAGGGCTGATATCAGGTCTACTGTGCCTGATATCACTTCATTACAATGAAAGATCGTACTTTATTGCTCTCCTGATGAGATCAGGGGTTGCTCGCTGGAAATGCTACTGGAGTTTTTTGCGAATATATATGAAAGGAGCACTGGCCGTTCATGAAGATAGTCCTATAATAGGGCTTGTTTCCTCAATTTTGTAAATGGAACTTGAATTTTGCTTTTACGGCAACTGGTATCATGCTATTTTGTACGGTGTATATGAATGATCATGTTTGCAATTGGAAAACCAGCTGTGATACACTTTGTAATACATATTATATGATGAATGTAAAAGGCTTTCCTATAAAATATATTGGCTTTACCGGGTTATACATGTTATACCTTGGTTGATGAATGACCATGGCTGTAATTTTATGCTTAATCATGGGATGGTTAATTAATATGTCAACTTACTACTAAGTGCTATAATTCATAAATCCTGTGTGGTACTGTTATGATAACTTAGGTTATCTGTGAATAACAGTACATATGGTTTTTACAGCAGATTGATTTTGAATTAGTAGTGCTGTTATGAGATTAATGGTCGTCCACATCTACCTAGCAGTCTTCTCATGACTGATTCGTCATGCAGGTGATGGAAGATGATGGCAGAATTATTGTACGAGGTTATGATGGACGTAAGACATTGGTTAAGACTGCCTCAAATGCTAAGAAAAAGGTGAGAATACACTTCTTGTTCTCATCAAAAATTATAGATAAATTGGATATCAGGAAGCATTATTCTGATTATGTGAGGTTGAGGCTTGGAGATTTTGGTGAGTATTTTATTGCAGACTCTAGTTTTGGCTGGAAATACGATAAAAAATTGTCTGATTACCTATATAAGCCATACAATATTTTTGCTGCTGAACAAGTCCCACAGTGTGTCTGCCATAAACCTGGGATGTCTCATTTTATAGATGTGAGAGTGGGCCACGTCAGAACTATGGACCTTAGTATTGTGAAATCAAAAGGGCTCAGGAATATGCTGAAGAAAGGCCTAAACTTCATTCCTGATAGACCGTTAAATCTGGAAGAATTTTTGGTTGATCTTCGTAGGGGTTTTGAGGAGATGTTTACATGGCATGAGGGCAGGGGCAGAACCTTGCACCCGTACGAAAAAACAAGTATTATTCAGAACCTGGTTAAGATAATTGGGCATGATGCTTTGGAGATTATAAAAAGTAAAAACAGAACTAAATGTGTCATTGAGGATGCAAAGGTGATAGCTTGCTTGGACTGGTTGGTACGTAACTTATACATTGCTGGCGTCGATAAAGCTACGAATGTACCGTCTTTCATATGCCCTTGGCACATTAGAGAGATGGCTAGACTGAGACTTAATGGTAAGGACTTTGAGAAATGTAAAATGCTGAAGGATGCATTGATAAGTAGATTGCAAAATGAGCTGGACTGCAAGTTCGGCTTGGATTGTACAAATGTGGAGCGTATTCCATATCTTCTGGGTACATATAAGGCCCACAAATCCGAATACAGATGGATCACGAACGCGAATAATACGATATTCTCACTCCCTGCAAAAGTAGTTACCAAGGGCTTGAAGGGCCTTTTGGATGTTCTGCCAGGAGCATACAGGAACAGACTTTGTAAAGTGAATGTTCTTTTGCCTGGTTTGGTCAATCCTTTCTGGATTGTAAATTCCATATATGATTTTATGCTCAATCTGCCTACCAAAATATATGATATCTATACTGCCGACATATCTAAATGTTACGAAAATATTCCTCTGACCGGGGAGGATGGGATTTGCCATGTGATCAACCAAGTCATTGATATGGCTGTGGCATATATGAGTGGTAATCATGATGAATTTAAATTCTGGTTCAGAATTATAAAGGATGATATTGCTGGTGTATGGGACTATAAAAAGATGGATGGAGATGGCTGGAAATGCATGGATAAAAAAGTATTTTATGAGTTGAATAAGTGGTTGCTGAAAAATTGTTTTATTATCCAAGGTTCTAATATATGGAGGCAGGCGTGTGGTATTCCAATGGGGTTCGCATGTTCTCCAGATTGGTGCAATTTGTACTTATCATTTTTTGAAATGTTGCATATTGAGAGACTTGCTTTTGCTGGTCGTTTCAAGGACATTATCAAATTTAGAGAAGCTAGAAGATATATGGATGATGTCTGCATCCTTAACGGAGGGAATTTGGATGAGTTCTTTATTAACGATAAAGATAGAGAGGAATGCTTCAATATCTATAATCTGAAGATGTTGCATATTAAGAAAGAGACTTTATACAGGTTTAAGGAAGATAATACTGGATTGGTGGGTTATAAAGGTAACTTCCTTAATGTTACCATTGAAGTGGTAGACCATATGACTGGGTTGTTTGTAACCACGAGATACGATAAAAGAAATAAGCTCCCATTTAAAATGATAAAATTCATTCATGCTACAGGGTGTAGGCCATATCTTAATGCTAGTCGTGTAATCATCTCTCAAGTACTGCCGTACTTATATGTCCATTGTTGCCCTGTTATGGCTGCTGCAGATCTGAATGAGTTGGTACAGGAGTTTGTAATGAATGGTTTCCATAGAGATGATCTCTTGGAGAGTATATTTAGAATGCTGAATACTAATACTTTCCCGGGTTTGGCATTTAATATAAATGATCTGAAGAGGATTCTAGCTGTTCAAGAATAAGGTTGTAGGGTATTAGGACCCCTTCCATCATGGAAGTGGGTGCCTATACCCTACTTCCAAAAGATGATATGGGTCCTACTACCCGAGGGTGGGCTGTGGGAAGAAGAAAAAGAATTGTTTTTTCTTCATAAGTTGTTTAAGTGTTTTTTATGTTGTATTACATATGATACCACTTATGTCCCTTGATGCTGGGGTAATGAGGATGATAGGCTATCATACATGGATGTATTCCCTAGTGGACCTAAGGTTTTGATGATGAGAACTGTAAACTTGATCTACTATTATAATGGTATGGAAATATTATTGTAATAGATTATGAGAAACTGACGTGAACATGTGTAATATATGGTAGATGATTTGTGATTTTAAAGGTAAGATGATGTTTGATCAGTTTGAGTGTTAGGCCGTATGTTTGTGGCTGTAGTCTTATATGGTCAAAAATTTCCATTGGATACATTGGTGATATGATGCATAAGATATAAAGGCCTAATGGTTGCTTATGGTCTTGGGACATGATAATGCGAAGATCATGTATGTATGGTGCCAAAAATCATTTAACCATTATAATAGAATATTATATTATGTCTTGGCTCCATTAATTACTATATCTTTGAAAAATAATGGATTCAGATTGATGGGACCATTCTCTATTAATGCTGAATGCTCGAGGCAGGGTTGTGGAGCTCGAAAAAAAGCCGAATTTTATGATGCCTACATTTATGAGGTAAGACCATGAATACGTATCTTTGATTGCTTATTAGGCAGAAACATTTAGTTATTTTATTACACATATGAATACGGCGGGAATAGAGAATTGCTGCGCCTTGCATTTCTCCATTGTGCTTGCATGTGCTTGGTTGCCATTTTGAAACATCCATAAGTTTGAGCATCCGGATTTTGGAAATATGCCGAAAGGGGTTTATACTAGACAACCCGGTAACAGGAGCCGAGCACAGCAAGCTGGAAATTTCCCCTATCGTAGATATCCGAGGCAAAACAATGGAGGCAGGCAAGTCCCTGTTACAAGGGACGCTAGACCTGGTGCTGGTACTGGAGCTGGCGAGAGGAGCGCACCAAAACAGGTCTTGGATTAGCTACAAATATTGCATTGCTTTTCCCTTTTGTTTCGTGATGGCTGTAAGTATACTTGGCAGTGGTTTAATATTGCTCTACGGATGCATGGTATCATACTTGTTTGATATTCTATTGCCTCATTTTCGTAGCTAAGCTTATGCTGGCTTATTATTTTTTTGGCATGTTGCTATGATTGTTTGTTGTTTTGACGATTACAAGGCTTATGTAAAACCCAATAAGCTTAGATGATGAACACAAGGTCGTATTAGCATGCTGGTCATAGTATGCAACTGGGTTAAAATGTAAGAACAGTATGATCTAGGGTCTTTTGGTTTGATTATATGATGTTATTTGTTTTATCAATAAAACTTTTAGTGTTAAGCTAATATTAAGGTTTGGATGGCTTTGCATGAGATATCGTGGCCAAAATATAGTAGATAAGACCATAAAATGGCTTCTGATTGTCTTTGGGCTGCCATGATGAACCTGCTACAGGGTATATTATGTTGCCATGTATCTGCATCTGAAAACTGTGGTATCTAAAGATTGGGTGTGTTTTCTAATGATTCTTACGTCCTAATGCTGGTGATATTACTTGGGATCCTAGTTCGTTGAAGATAAGCCTAATATTTTGAGGTCTGATTCGTTAGCCTGTAGGCTTAGGCTTTTGCTTTGTTGTTAACTCATGTGCTGGGATAAGGACCACATATGTGAATGAAGCATTACTAGTATGGCTGCTGGGTGGGGATTTAAAGACATATAAGATAAAAATGAATATTAATATGTCTGAAAAACATATGTGATTCATGATCTGCTGTGAAAATCAGAAATTGTCTACATCCCACGGATTAAGTTGGATAGCAGTGAAGCCATTGGTAGAAAATGATGTGAGATGGTTGCATGCATGATATGCTGGTTATTCATAAAAGCTTGGTTGTGGAAAAATATGCATTTGCCAGCTATGTAAATTGTTCGTGGAAAACATTTAAGGTTGGTTTAAGATGTGGAATACTAAGGTTGAGTTGGCTGACTGCCCTTTCTAATACTGAAACAGTAAAGTGAATATTACGATGAACTTATGTAGTCGTAGCCTTAGCACAGCGTAGATAACATGTGCGGTTTTTTTAAAATAGATTTGTATTGGTCCTGTGTATCCTCTTTGGAATCTAATGGATAGTCGTCAGGACTGATTTTGACTGTGCAAACACAGCCTTAGCTGTGGTAAGCAGCAAGGAAAGTAGAGGTTTACTCATGAGATTACGATTTGTTCATACTGATCTGCTTATGCACAGTAATTGTTAAATTGTAGATCAGATATATGGATGAATATTAGGTGAAGGGCGAAGAGCCAAGATGTTTAATTGCTTACCTGACGTCCCTTGCACTTTTACCATTCTTATGCTAACTAGTGTATTGGTTGGATGCAGGTAACCTAAACATCTTCTCCTAGGAGTTCATTATATGTCTTTCGAGGTTACTCTACGAGGTTACGTAGATGGTACAATTGTGGTTATATTATGAAGTCTTCAAATGATGTGGTGAGATCGTTCTTATAAGCATGACCGTCCTTTAAGAGTTAAACCACTGCCTAAGTAATTATTGAGGATAAAAATCCTTCTTTGTAAGGAGTTCTGATATATGGGCAGTATTCTGATACTTAGGGTGTCAAATGGTCATGTTAAATTATGTTACCTTGAATGCAAAATGAAAACTTTGGCCTTGCAAAAGTTGTTTATGCTGCTGAAAATTGCATCGTATGGTTGCATGCTATGATATCAAGATTTGTATATATAAAAACAATAATAAAAAGGTGATATCTTTTCTATGATTAGCTTATGGTGATTAAGTACGAGTTAAATACTGAGCTATTAAGGTCATATGGTAAAATTTTAAAACTGTAATATTGTAAATGAAAAATCTTAAAGTGAAATGGTATAACTTGACTTGCAAAGCTAATGGGTTTGGTGAATAAAGTGTCATGCAAAGATTGTAAATGGAGATTTGTGAACTATATTCTGGAAAATAGATGAGATGGCTAAGTTATAATACTTGGGTATGATATAATGAGGGAACAAAATGCTGTGGCCTAGTTAATAGCTAGGGTGGATATGATTTGGTGGTTTATGTCTTAAATGGAGCTGTGGATATGGCTGGTCCATATAACAGTATAAATTTTGACGTAAACTGTAACAAGAAGAAGAAGAAGAAGAAGAAGAAGAAGAAGAAGAAGAAGAAGAAGAAGAAGAAGAAGAAGAAGAAGAAGAAGAAGAAGAAGAAGAAGAAGAAGAAGAAGAAGAAGAAGAAGAAGAAGAAGAAGAAGAAGAAGAAGAAGAAGAAGAAGAGAGGGAGATAGGAAAGAAAGATTGAATAGAATGAGAAAGTGGTGAAGAAGAAGAAGAAGAAAATGAATAGAAGATTGGAAGAACGGAAGATTAGAAGGAAGAAACCAATGATTGGAAGATGATTGGAAGAAGAAGGAGGAGGATTCGATTCATACTAATAAGAGGCGAAATGGATTGAAGAAAAACAAGGATGGAAAGAAGAGGAGGATAGAAATGGGATGGATTGAAAACAAACAAGAAAAAACAAGAAGCCCTAAATCTATCAAACAACAAGCCTAATTCAAAAATAGAGTTGATTGATCCATTGAAATACCTTTGGATGCTTGCTTGAAGCTTGGAAAGGACCGCAAGGATGATCCGCGCCAAAAATCGCCACCTAAAAAAACTCCTCCAGCCGCTTAGAACCAAAAAAACTAGGCGGCGGAAAAGCCGGCTCTGTTTTCTGATAAAAAGTTACAGACGTCGTTGAACGACGTCGTGAGGTCGTTTAACGACGTCTGTCATAGTCGTTAAACGACGTCTATAACGACGTCTTTGTGTTAAACGACGTGGCCTTTTTTTTTATTAAGTTATAATTATAAGTTATTATTATAATTATAATTATTATACAAAGAAGGATTGTTACCCAGTGGAGGGCTGTCATTTATGCAGTAATCTAACTCAGGAAGCTGCTCTTGAACAGGATGTTGAAAGTCCGGTTTGCCTCCACCTCCAGACATTTTTGTGATAGAAAATGTAGAAATCAAACTCAAATTTTGTATCTTTCGACGAACTTAGATGATTAAAAACAGCTTTTCACCGATGGATCGGAGCTGCAATATTCGATCTGCATAAACAGAGCAGAGAAAAGAGGTGGGCCGTATTTGCGGGAATGACGCCAATGTGTATACCGACGTGTCTTTTTTTTTTTTTATTAAGTTACCAACTTAGATCTATTTGTTTTATTACTTATGTTTTTTATCTATATTGTGGTGGCACAAGATAGACCCTTCACCTTAATATAACATATCCTACTCACCTTGAATTTCGAGTTCGAGATATTCAATTTCGTACACTCCATAATGAGTCCATACGAATGTGACCGCCACGGCAATTAATTTGTTGTCAAGACGGATTTGGGACGCTTAAGCTATACCTATTCTAGAGCCCCTCTATGCTTTCATTTTACGACGTTTTGGTTTATAACGACGTGTCTTTTTTTTTAATTAAGTTATTATTATTAGCAATCTTTTTTTATAATGACGCCCTGTAATTTTTCGTTGAACGACGTTTATAACGATGTTTCGGTTCCAAACGAACGTGTCCTTTTTTTTAAGTTAATATTATTAGCAACTTAGATTTGTTTCATTACTTATGTATTTTATCTATCCTTCTTTATCTATCCACTTAGATTTCTCTCCATCCTTGTTTATCTATCCACTTTAATAAACCAGACTTGTGCACCATTGAGCTTCACTTGCATACTTTCATACTAAATCAAGCTTGCCAATCACTTGACCATGATCAGAAGCAAAGGCAAACATATGGCTCACCTGTTGTTGCTCTTCAAGATACAATCTACACAAGGCATGCCCAGCTACAGTCCATGCAAAGCTGCAAGAAGAGCTTCTTTGATTTGCCATATTCTCTCGTGCATGATCACATACAACTTCATATATGGTTGCAGCCTCTTCATAGATTACTGCTAAGGGTTTTGGACATGCTTTCGTGGTTCAACGACGCCTCACCTTGAATTTCGAGTTCGAGATATTCAATTTTCGTACACTCCATAATGAGTCCATACGAATGTGACCGCCACGGCAATTAATTTGTTGTCGATGACCGGATTTGGACAGTTAAGTTTATACCTATTCTAGAGCCCGCCCTATGCTTTCATTTGACGACGCTTTTGGTTTATAACGACGTGTCTTTTTTTTTAATTAAGTTATTATTATTAGCAATCTTTTTTTTATACGACGTCTGTAATTTTCGTTGAACGACGTTTATAACGATGTTTCGTTCCCAAACTAACGCGTGTCTTTTTTTTTAAGTTAATATTATTAGCAACTTAGATTTGTTTCATTACTTATGTATTTTATCTATCCTTCTTTATCTATCCACTTAGATTTCTCTCCATCCTTGTTTATCTATCCACTTTAATAAACCAGACTTGTGCACCATTGAGCTTCACTTGCATACTTTCATACTAAATCAAGCTTGCCAATCACTTCTACCATGATGTAGCAAAGGCAAACATATGGCTCACCAGGTTGCTCTTCCGCATACAATCTACACAAGGCATGCCCACCTGATCCATGCAAAGCTGCAAGAAGAGCTTCTTTGATTTGCCATATTTCTCGTGCATGATCACATACAACTTCATATATGGTTGCAGCCTCTTCATAGATTTACCGCTAAGGGTTTTGGACACACCGGCGTGGTTCAACGACGCCTCACCTTGAATTTCGAAGTTCGAGATATTCAATTTCGTACACTCCATAATGAGTCCATATGAATGTGACCGCCACGGCAATTAATTTATGTCAAGACCGGATTTGGACAGCTTAAGTTTATACCTATTCTAGAGCCCCTATGCTTTCATTTGACGACTTTTTGGTTTATATCGACGTGTCCTTTTTTTAAGTTAATATTATTAGCAACTTAGATTTGTTTCATTACTTATGTATTTTATCTATTCTTGTTTATGTATCCACTTAGATTTCTCTCCATCCTTGTTTATCTATCCACTTTAATAAACAAGACTTGTGCACCATTGAGCTTCACTTGCATACTTTCATACTAAATCAAGCTTTGCCACCACTACCGACGCTCGAGTCCATTGGCAGAGTCGATCGCGATTCCGAGAGGGAGGTCGCCCGTCCGGCCCCTCGTGGCCTTGGGAGAGGAAATTTGGGGCAGCCTCCGAGGGATTTTAGGGTCCGCTCAAGGCCAACACCCCAACTCCACTTCAAGACACTCCGCAAGGTCCCTACCGACCGACAAGGAGAGGGCCTCCTCAAACGAACTCCTCCGGGCTGCCGTGCTCTAGAAGGGTTTACGCTTTGGGGCCGAAAGTCCCGGTCCTGCTGCACTTGGGACCCGGCCGAGAAGCAGCAACTCGAGAATACTGGAGCAAGGGAACCGACGGAGCAGAAGTTTGGGCCTTCCTCCTCCCGTTGTGGCAAGAAGTCGGGGCCGCTTTGGTAAAGGGTAAGACATTCAGAATTCGCAATTACACTGGGGTTGGTTTTGGCGAAAAGAAGGAAACACTCACGCCTCCACGACAAGATCCCCGCATGCACATCCTAGGCCAATTGACTACGAGTGTGATGGAAGTGAGCTACTTTTGGCGCTTTGAGTTCGGTGGTCTTTCGCCACGAACTTGGTCCCTGTGGCAATGTCGACGCTCGAGTCCATTGGCGAGTCGATCGCGATTCCTGAGAGGGGAGGTCCCCGCCCGGCCCCTGGGCCTTGGGAGAGGAAATTTGGGGCAAGCAGCCTCCGAGGGATTTTAGGGTCCCAAGGCTCAAGGCCAACACCCCAACTCCACTTCAAGACACGCAAGGTCCCTACCGACCGACAAGGAGAGGGCTCAAACGTGAACCCCGTGGGCTGCCGTGCTCTAGAAGGGTTTACGCTTTGGGGGCCGAGTCCCCGGTCTGTTGCACTTGAGACCGGCCGAAGCAAAGAGCCGAGAATACGGAGCAAGGGGAACCGGGACGGAGCGGAGTTTGGGCCTTCCTCCTCCCGATGTGGCAAGTAGAAGTCGGGGGCTTTGATGGCAAGACATTCAGAATTCGCAATTAATGCATTGCACGAAAATAAATTCCGTTTTTGCCAGGATCCCTAATTCATCTCCAAAGACACGCCCAATTTTCGGAATTTTCGGAGAAGGTCTAGGTCAAAGGGTTAGCATTAGAACGGTCGGGCAGCCCGTTGGTGGCAACCGAGCTGGCACCCTTCCCAAGTCAAACGAGGCCGGGAGCTTGGGGATCCCTCACAAGAGGGGAGAGTCCAGGACCCCGTGAGGCGGGATCCAAAACAGCCTGAGGCAGCCCTTCCCGGGCAGGCTCCTCCCGGCTGCACGCTAATCGACCACCCTCCGGAGCCCGGTTCCCCTATCCGGACCGTTGATCCTCCGTTCAGGGCCCCTCTTGGGGAAGGTCCAAAAGATTCCAGATCAGTCCGGAGAACTTGTCAAACCTTGGGCCCCTGATGTCGGCCTTGTAGAAACCGCACTGTTTTGTCGTTCGGGCACCGGGGATGCTCCGGAATGGCAAATAGACCCTGCCAAATCGTCCGAATGGCGAAATTACCCTAGGGAGCAAGTTACACGGCCGGTTTTATAAAGAAGGAAACACTCACGCCCTCCACGACAAGTATCCCCAGATGCACATCCTAGGCCAATTGACTACGAGTGTGATGGAAGTGAGCTACTTTGGCGCTTCTTGGAGTTCGGTGGTCTTCGCCACTAACTTGGTCCCCAGTGGCAATGTCGACGTTCCGAGTCCATTGGCAGAGTCGATCCTTGATTCCGAGAGGGGAGGTTGCCCGTCCGTCCCCGTGGCCTTGGGAGAGGAAATTTGGGGCAAGCAGCCTCCGGAGGGATTTTAGGGTCCGCGCTCCGCTTCAACACCCCAACTCCACTTCAAGACACGCTACGCAAGGTCCCGCTAACCGACAAGGAGAGGGCCTCAAACGTAAACCCCCGTGGGCTGCCGTGCTCTAGAAGGGTTTACGTTTTGGGGCCCAGTCCCGGTCTGTTGCACTTGGGACTGCCGAGAAGCAGTGCAGGAATACGGAGCAAGGGAACTCGCCGAGCGGAGTTTGGGCCTTTCCTCCTCCCGATGTGGCAAGTAGAAGTCGGGTGGCGCTTTTGCGGTGGCAAGACATTCGTGAATTCGCAATTAATGCATTGCACGAAAATAAATTCCGGTTTTGCCAGCGGGATTTCTAATCCATCTCCAAAGACACGGCCCAATTTTCGAATTTTCGGAGAAGGTCTAGGCCAAAGGGTTAGCATTAGAGCGGCCGGGGCAGCCCGCTTGGGGCAACCCCTGGCACCCTTCCCCAAGTCAAACGAGGCCGGGACCTTTGCGGGGATCCTCACAAGAGGGGAGAGTCCGGACCCGTGAGGCGGGATCAAAAAAAAGTTCCCGAGGCAGCCCCTTCTGGCGGCGCTCCCCGGCCGCATGCTAATCGACCACCCTCCCTCGGAGTCGTGCCCCTATCCGACCGTTGATCCTCCGCTCAGGGGCCCCTTCGGAAGGTCCAAAGATTCCAGATCGGGTCCGGAGAACTTGTCAAATCGCTGGGCGCCCCGATGTCGGGCCTTGTAGAAACCGTGACTGCTTTTGTCGTTCGGCACGGGATGCTCGAATGGCAAATAGACCCTGCCAAATCGTCCGAATGGCTTAAATTACCCTAGGGAGCAAGTTACACGGGCCGGTTTTATAAAGAAGGAAACACTCACGCCCCTCCACGACAAGATATCGCATGCACATCCTAGGCCAATTGACTACGAGTGTGATGGAAGTGAGCTACTTTGGCGCTTCTTGAGTTCGGGTGGTCTTTGGGCCATGGAACTTGGTCCCGGCAATGTCGACGCTCTAAGTCCATTGGCGAGTCGATCGAAGGATCCGAGAGGGAGGTCGCCTCGTCCCGCCCCGTGGCCATTGGGGAGAGGAAATTTGGGGCAAGCAGCCCCGGAGGGATTTAGGGTCCGGCGCTCAAGCGCCAACACCCCAACTCCACTTCAAGACACGGTGCAAGGTCCCGCCGAACCGACAAGGAGAGGGCCTCCAAACGTAAACCCATGGGGTTGCCGTGCTCTAGAAGGGTTTACGCTTTTGGGGGCCGAGTCCCTGGTCTGCTGCACTTGGGACCTGGCCGAGAAGCAAATGCAGAATACGGAGCAAGGGGAACCGACGGAGCGGAGTTTGGGCCTTTCCTCCTCCCCGATGTGGCAAGTAGAAGTCGGGGCGCTTTTAATGTGGCAAGACATTCGTAGAATTCGCAATTAATGCATTGCACGAAAAATAAATTCGGTTTTTGGTAAGGATCCCTAATTCATCTCCAAAGCCACGGCCCAATTTTCGAATTTTCGGAGAAGGTCTAGGCCAAAGGGTTAGCATTAGAAACGGTCAGGGGCAGCCCGTGGCATAAACCGAAGCTGGCACCCTTCCCCAAGTCAAACGAGGCCGGGACCTTGCGGGGATCCCTCACAAGAGGGGAGAGTCCGGACCCCGTGAGGCGGGATCAAAAAAGTTCCCCGAGGCAGCCTTCCCTCGGCGCCAGCTCCCATTTTTGACGCTTAATGACCACCCTCCCGGAGCCCGTTCCCCTATCCGACCGCTGATCCTCCGCTCGGGGGCCCCTCTTCGAAGGTCCAAAAGATTCCAGATCGGTGGAAGGAGAACTTGTCAAACCGCGGGCGCCCCGATGTCGGGGCCTTGTAGAAACCGCCTTCGCTTTTGTCGTTCGGCACCTGGGATGCTCCGAATGGCAAATAGACCCTCGCCAAATCGTCCGAATGGCTAAATTACCCCTAGGAGCAAGTTATACGGTCGGTTTTGCGAAGAAGGAAACACTCCACCCTCCACACGACAAGATCCCGCGATGCACACATCCTAGGCCAATTGACTACTTAGTGTGATGGAAGTGAGCTACTTTGGCGCTTCTTGGAGTTCGGTGGTCTTAAGCCACCGGAACTTGGTCCCTGTGGCAATGTCGACGCGTTCCGAGTCCATTGGCGAGTCGATCGCGATTCCCGAGAGGGGAGGTCGCCGTCGTCCGGCCCCAGTGGCCTTGGGGAGAGGAAATTTGGGCAAGCACCTCGAGGGATTTTAGGGTCCGCGCGGCGCCAACACCCCAACTCCACTTCAAGACGGGCCAAAGGTCCCCGGCCGACAAGTGAGAGGGAGCCTCTCAAACGTAAACCCCGTGGGTTGCCGTGCTCTAGAAGGGTTTACGCTTTGGGGCCGAAGTCCCCGGTCTTCCGCCACGAACTTGATCCCTGTGGCAATGTCGGCATTCGAGTCCATTGGCGAGCCAAATCGGGGTTCCGCGGAGGGGAGGTTGCCCGCCCTTCCCCGTGGCCTTGGGGAGAGGTCCGGCAAGCTTCCCGGGAGGGATTTTAGTGTCCGGCTCGGGCGCTAACACCCCAACTCCACTTCAAGACATGGCGCAAAGTCCCGGCCGAACCGACAAGGAGAGGGCCTCCCAAACGTAAACCCGTGGGCTGCCGTGCTCTAGAAGGGTTTACGCTTTGGGGGCCGAAGTCCCGGGCCCGCCACGGAACTTGGTTTCCGTGAGCAATGTCAATCTCGAGTCCATTGGCAGAGCCAAATCGGGTTCCGAGAGGTGAGGTTGCCCGCTCTTCCCCGTGGCCTTAGGGAGAGGAAATTTAGGGAAAGCAGCCTCCTGGGGGGGATTTTAGGGTCCGCGCGCTCAAGGCCAACACCCCAACTCCACTTCAAGACACGCCGCTTAGGTCCCTACGAATCGGGACAAGGAGAGGCCCTCAAACGTAAACCCCCGGAGTTGCCGTGCTCTAGAAGGGTTTACGCTTTGGGGCCGAGTCCTAGTCTCAAGCGCTTGAACGCGGGCGAGAAGGCTGCGGCCGAACGATAGCAAGGGGAACTGACGGAACGGAGTTTGGACCCCGTCCTCCTCCCGATGTGGCAATTAGAAGTCGGGGCTTTTTGCAAAGGGCAACACACGATTAAATTCGTAATTAATGCATTGCACCTAAAATAAATTCCTGATTTTTTGCCATTTGGATCCCTAATTCATCTCCAAAGACACGGCCCAATTTTGGAATTTTTGGAGAAGGTCTAGGTCAAAGGGTTAGCATTAGAGAACCGCCGGGCAGCCCGCGAGGCAACCAAGTTGATTTGGAAGATTTGGAAGATGCAGCGGTTGACTTCAAGCCACAAAAAGAAACATAAATTTAGTGGTCGCTTTATCGATCAAAGTTGGAGAAAAAATCCAAGCCGACCGATCATCCATCACAAACTTCTAAGAATGTGCATTTGAAAGATTTAGAACATGGAAGTGTCCCATTTGTAAGAGCTATGGGAGAGTCCAAACCACAAATAATCTGAAGCTGGTTCTACCGGTCCAAGTCGAAATGTCTTGAAACCTCCGGGCTCGAAAATGGCAAATCGAATCAAGAAGGCGATATCCAACGAGGAAGAATGCAAAATATCTTCAAGAATCCTTCGATCATGTTCATGCATATGTATCAATGCTAGATTGTACCCAAGAGAAAAATATAACAATGTACAAAACATAGGTTTATTGAACAAAAGATCACTTGAACAATTCAAAGATACTCTCCCCGAAGCTTGGCTTATGGTTTCTATCGTGAAGTCCTCCACTTGTCCATCCCCTTTGAACCATAGCTCCATGTCAGTATGTTCAAGGCCAGCCATGCATATGTCGACGCTTAGTATCATGTTAATCTTTGTTTTCCCTGTGGTGCTTCCAAACCCCGACCATCTTTTCAAGAAGCACCCTCATCATGCTAGGCAGCTCACTGGTTCCTAGCAATTTGGTCAGTGCCTTCTCACCAATCACATACTTCTTTAACACTTTCATCCGATGGATCGTTGTTTCATAGTCCTCATCTTCGAGTGGAGGAGGGGGTTCACGGAGGATTCCCTTCCTTCTCATGCCCTCGACGGCTCCTACACCAAGCTATAGATTAGAAAATAGATAAAATACAATAAAGTGTATAAACTACAGAGTGTAGCCTTACTTGTGAAGACAGGTTCCATATCTGCGCTCTTGAATCCTCATCTCCTCCCGAATGGTTCAAGCGCCGAAGCATACCTTCCATGGCCATGTATCCCAAAAGCAATAAAGAAAAACTCACAATAATCGCAATGAAAAACTAGGATCCAGGATCGCTCGCAATACTCAAATCATAAAAGAAATGGGAAAAATGAAAGTTTACCGATGACTTTTAAAGAACAGAGACGTCGTTTTAAGGCGCATGACGCCGCTCAACGACGTTTTAGAGGTCGTTCAACGACGCCTATAACGACGTTCTCGGCTATAACGACGTCGACGAAATTTGTTTTGTTGAGCCAGATATCTTTGAGATGCCATATATATTGCCCTATTAGTCCTCCAGCTTCTCCGGCCCCCTCCGTCCTCTGCCTCCTGCGCCCTCCGGCTTCCTCCTCCTCCTCGGTCGTGGAGCTCCTCACCTACATCCGCCATGGCCGCTTCTCGATGCATGCCCGCTTGATGCCGCACTGTGAGGTCGTCGCGCGCCGGGCCGAGCACTGAATCGCCTCCACCGAGTGGCTAGAGACTAACCTAACCCAAGAAAGGCCGAGTTCAAGCAAGCCATGACAAAGCTGCGTGATAGGGGCAAGAAAGACCTCGCCAGACATCGGGAGGCCGGAACCTTCCCAATCTGTGCTCGAGTGCCTGAAGAAATGCATGGTGAGCTCGTTGTGCTTGGCCCGTATGCTAGAGGATAGGGGCCTTTGGGAAGGGAAACATTTGCTGAAGCCCTACTTTCAAAAGTTGCACCAGACCAACCAGGGCATGCGGGAAGTGCTCGCGACATGAATTCCTTTGGGAAACGGACACACCACGCCCGTGGGCTTGGATTCCATGCTTCGAGGCTTGTTACGGACGGGGTGGGAAATCACCGCCGAAAGCACCTTCGAAGCCTCATGAGTGGATCACACTTGGATGTTGATATATACCACTAGATGTGCACCGCATCCACTTTGTTTTGTGTATTTGAATTGTGTATGGGTTTTTATATGAATTTTGTATTTTGAAGGGAATACATATATGATTTTTGTATATGAATCTTGCATTTTGAAGGAATCTTCACATTTTATGATTAATTAAACATAAAGCGTGTACTCAATCAGTATGTAGAACTGCCGTCGGAGCTTGCAAAGCCATAGGTCTATACTAGGATGCCAATTAACTTGGCATAAATGTCTATGATAACTTCGAAGTTGCAATACTAATGTTGCCTAATATGGTTTGTAGTATACACAAATTCGCATGCCAAAGTATTTTCTTATTCATATGTGGGAAGAAAATATAATAATCATAATAAAGTAATGAAGGTTCAATCGATGGTAGTCTTCTATCATGACAATAGTTCGCCCCCCAACCCCCAACCTCCCTATTCGACCGCCATCTCTTCTTCACCTTCAAATATCGGGAGGAGCCGAGCCTTACATGGAACTACGAACCACCACCGATCTTGCAAAAGGATGCGGAGCTTAAGGTGACCTACAAAACCTCTATTACATTAGTTCCTTTGTTAATGACATATATAAATTTTATTGCATCCAAGTAAACATACTTGTTCACATTGCTCAACCCTCACGAAAGTGTGTCTTGACCCACGAGCAACGACGAGTTGAATCTAGTGAATACAGCCACTTTCGGATCTTTCGCGTGTCGTGGCATGAGCACGCATACACACAAGATCAAACCATTCGGCATCAAACAACATTGTTTTTGAATGCTACCAACATCAACCTCCATGATAGTCTTTTATAGTACCCAATCCATTTCCAACGTGCCCTCGATTGGGTTTGGAGTGCATACGGTCGGCAAAGCATGTACTAAAACTTTATATACCACAATCATAAGTCGTTGCCATGATCCCACCCCAATGATGAGAAGTGAGCACACGGAAGACCATATTGCATATGAATTATACGCAAAGTAAAAGGAACGAGTATTCCAAAATGTGAGCGAAACTTCGTGAATTATATGCTAAGTTGCACTTACAAATAGTGACAT